>OU426990.1:23812192-25012192 GCA_911387755.1 Chrysotoxum bicinctum | reverse complement strand
CGTGAATAAACTGACTAATGGTCTGTGGTCTGTGTAAACTATGAATTTTCTACCAAAAAGATAAGGCCTGAAATAATTTATTCCCCAATGTATCGCTAACAATTCTTTTTCTATAATGGGTTTGTTCAATTCGTGTTTATTTAGGGATCTACTAGCATATGCTATTGGCTTATCGGTTCCAATATCTCCCTGTGACAAGATTGCTCCTAACGCGAAATTAGAAGCGTCTGTTGTTAGTATGAAAGGTTTTTTGAAATCTGGATAACTAAGTATGGGAGGAGTCATTAAATTTTGCTTAAGTGTGTTAAAAGATTTTTCACAATCTTCTGTCCAAGAGAATATCTGTTTCTTTTTCAGTAACTGGTTCATAGGTTTAGCTATTTCTGCAAAATCTTTTATAAATTTTCTATAATAGTTACAAAATGCTATAAATCTTCTTACATCATCTGCGTTTTTAGGCAGTGGATAATTTTTAATTGTTTCATACTTCATTGGATCTGGCTTTACTCCATTTGGTGTTATCAGATGACCCAGATAAATTACTTCTGTTTTCAAGAAATTACATTTTTCTAAGTTGAGTTTCAAATTATATCTACGAAGCCTTCCTAAAACTTTGATTAAATTTTCATTGTGATTTTTCAAATTCTTGCCAAATACTATTACATCATCAACATATAGAAAAGCTGATGCCTGTAAACCACTAAGTGCGATCGACATCATCCTCTGAAAACTATTTGTTGAAATTTTTAATCCGAAAGGTAGTCTCTTGAATTGGTAAAGACCTTTATTTGTTGAAAACGCCGTTAATGGCCTAGAATGTTTGTTAAGTGGAATTTGATGAAAAAGGCTTGTCATATCTAGAGTAGAAAAATATTTAGCATTACCTAGTTTATCTAATACATCTTCTAATCTCGTGAGTGGAAATTTATCATCTACAACTTTTTTATTTAGTGACCTAAAATCTACTACTAATCTCCATTTAGTTTGTCCGTTTTGGTTTTTCTTTGGAACTATGAGTAACGGTGAATTATATGGACTGATAGACTCTTCTATTATATCATTCTTAAGTAACTCAGACACTTGGTTTTGAATCTCATCCAATTGTGCATTTGGTAGTCTATAATTTTTTATATAAACTGGATTTTTGTCTGATAGAGTGATATGTTGTTCATAAAAATTATTTGTGGTCAGTTCCTTATCTTCATCATGGAAAACATCTTGAAATTCTTCGCAGATTTTTATTACTGACTGTGCAGCAAATGTGTCCAAGTTGTCTCCTTGAATGTTTTTCATAAGTTTTTGAAATTTTCGTTTGTCTTTAAATTTTGTGTTGTTTGATAATATCCTATATTTACTCAACGGTTCCATTGCTATCATAACATTTTCTATCGTTTCCTCTTTATCTGTACTATTTAATATTTTTATATGTTTTATGCCTTTTGATGGTACTATTGAATTTGCTAAGAAGATTCCCTTTTTAATCTCATTCCCTATGACAACATTATCTTCATTTAAATCTAAATTTATACTTTTTATTACTTCTGATCTCGGTGCAATTTTTATTTTGCCAATATTTTTTATAAACATATTTAGTGGTAGCACAATTTCCTCTTCTTGTACTAAAATTATCAGAACACAAGTTTCATAATCAATCTTGCAGTTATGAGTTTTGAAGAAATCCCTTCCTAGTATTGCATCTGTTGATATATTTATTTCCTCACTAACCACGTGGAATTGTTGTTTTATATTTGTTTCTCCAAATATGAGTTCTAGATCCGTTGTTCCTTTCGAAAATATTGTTTTATTTGCTATGCCATTTATTTGACATGACGTATATTCATTTAAATGTTTTACCAGATACTCTTTACAAACAGAAATATCTGCACCCGTGTCAATTAAAAACTTGAAAGTTCTGTTTAAATGTTTTATAGTTATGTTAACGAAATTTGTATCATATTCCCCATGGAAATTTAACACCTTCTTTGATTTCCCCGATTCTGTTGACCGGGGATACCTATGTTTTCCGACCTAGTATTGTTGTTATGGTATCCTCTTGCACTACCTCTAGCACTACCTCTATTATTACTGTTGTTTCTTTCATAGCTATTGCTATAACTATTTTTATTGTAATGTCTATTATTATTGTTGTATCTATTATTATTATCAAATCTAGAGTGATAATTGTTATATTGGTGTCTACCTCTAAAGTTTGTTCTAAATTGCATGATGTTGTTTTGTCGCGAAGAAACTTCAACTTCAGTCGCTATCTTTATAGCTTCATTGAATGTTGTAATTCTAGATGCTTGTATAACTTGTCTTGTTGCTTCGTTTAATCCGTTTTTGAAAGCATTTAACCCTAACTGATCATTTAAATTTATTATAACTTTTCTATTCGCTTCACCTTGTTCAGCTATTTGTATCTCGTTTAATTGAGATATAAGTAACTCTATTTTCTCAGCAAACCTATTTATTTCTTGGCTTCCTTGGTGTAATCTGGCTAACTCACTATGTATTTTCAATGGATTTGTTTTTGGTTTGTAAATTTCTATCAAAGCCTTTTTAAAATCAGGAAAAACTTCTGGATGATTTTCTAGTGTAAGAAGTCTGTTTCTTACCTTGTCATAAACTTTTGTTGCTATTACAAATTTGATCAATTTTTTCTTTTCTATTTCTTCACCTAATGTATCATTATAGAATTCAATTAATCCTAAAAAATTTGATAAATTCTTTGACTCACCATTGAATTCTGTTATTAGCTTTGCAGCTACTGATATTTCAAATTTTGCCATTTCTTTTGAAATTGTCTTTTCTAGTTTTGGTGTTAATAGCTCTATTATTTTATTTTTTATTTCTAAATATAAAATTTGTATCTCTTTTACTTCATCTTCTTTACAAGTTTTTAAAATTTTATTCCAAATATCTTCTGTTTGGTTTTTTGTTTTTGAAATGTACTCTTCTGAGTAATGTCTACTTGGATTTTTCTTTAAGTTTTTCAATACAAGTTTTAATTCTTCTATTTTATCCATCGAAATTAAATTCCATTTTATTTTTTTATTTATATATAATTATTTATCAAAAATTTATTCAAAATTACTTAAAAGCTTGTTTTTTTTTTTTTTATATATTGTTTATTCTGTTTCTTATAATTTGCTTCCTTACATATTTTTTATAGTAAGAATGAATTTTTGCAATTAATAAAATTATAAGTATCAAAAATGTGTACATATTTATATTACTGCTATTAAAAATTTGGTTCGTTTGGCTGCTGCTCAGATTATTGTTGATTACTTCTTTTGATTGTGGTTGCCCCATTTTTTTTTTTTTTTTTTTTTTTTTTTTTTTTTCACAATATTAATTTTTAAAAAACATTTATATTTGTTTAAACAGCCCTCTTGATTTTTGTTGTTGTTTTTATGTTATTATAGAAATAAAATGAAAAGTGTAGTGTTTCTGTGGTGAGTTTTGTGAAATTGATGGTGCATGAGGTTTTTCCAGCTCCTCAAAAAGAGTATCCAGTTCTTCTTTGTTGTACGACATCTATTTTTTTTTTTTGGTCCGTCTTGCCTGTTGGTTACTTATATATATATTTTTTTTGTGTACCCTAACAGGTTTGGCAGGATCGCCATGTAATATTTTATGGGTATTTTAGCAAGCCCTATTGCTATATTGCGTAGCACGCTCTAAATTGCTGATTAAAGCGCAGCTCGCTTCAAACAATGGCTAGGGAGCCGCAGTTAAATAATTCAATCTTTTTCAAGTTAGGAATTGGAATTAATTTTATTTACAATTCTTACAGCTATTTATACCTAAATTATTTTACAAATTATTTGGGCTATCCCCACTTATTATCATTGATATTCTTTTCTTCTTCTAATATACAAATTATTTGTAACAATTTTATTACTCATAACTTTGCATTCTGGAGCAATGTAATAAAATACATTCTATGCCACTCATAATGCATCGTCACCAAAACGATGTCTTTGCACTCAATTTTGTTGGTCAAAGGAAACAACAAAATTATGATTCAATATTATGGTTATACGTATAATGTATCAATGAAAGTGCATTTTACTATGCGGCTCTGTTTACATTTGGTATTGTTAATGTTTTGATTGTGGCTCTTTAAGAATGAATGTTATTACATTACAGCAATGTTTTTTAAACTTTTTAGAAGCATCTCTATAAAAAAATTTCATTAAAATCCGTTATGTCGATAATGAGTAATTCAAAATTTGAAAAAATGGTTCTATGGTAGGTACAAGCTGTAATATCTTAATTTCAATTTTTTTTTTCATTAAATTAAAGATCGTATGAATTATCTGAAAGAAAAACTTTTTATCAAAATTCTAGGCGCCGTTTTCGAGAAAAATACGATTTTTAAAAACCATTTTTTAACCCACCATACGGTACCTTTAGTTTTAGGTAAAATACATTTTTTTTCTTCCATCTTTAGATTAGTTATTAAGAAACTTTGTTGCGGTAAAATTTACCACAACAAGTTTCACCTGCCTTTAACCATTTTAAGTTTCTTTTTCCGTTGCTGCTCCAAAATACTTATAGAGTTAGTAGATACCTGGCAGCCATCAGCCAGAGACCTGCTCTTAAAGTATTTTGGAAAAGTAACACAAATAGGTTGCCGAGATATATTAGTGGAACAGTTGGTTCCAAGACCAGTAAACAAAGAAAGAAGACAGACGGTCTCTTTCGGACGTGCCAGCGGATGAGCTGAAGAAGTAATCGAGTCAGGTGGACTCTTACTTATCGACATCGTAATTTATTTAAAAAACAAAAAAAGATCAATATTAACGTAGCTTAAAATGTTTGTCAGCAAAATGGGTCGTTAACGCGAATTTCGTTAAGCAGAATTTTTATTATATAAAAGATCTTTCGAAGTTGACAACAAGAGAAATACTCGTAACTTTGGATTTAAAGAAATGAATTCCTTTTTCACCTCGACGTTGGTTTTGTGGGATTACTTCGCGCTTCGAATTAGTAGAATATTTAATAGTAACTAGGAGAATGCCTAGGTGGAACTTTTTCTTGATTTTGCTTCTTTTAAATTTTCTCAAAAAAAAATTTAGTTTAAGGGAGTCTGAACTCGGCCATTAGGATTCGGCAAGTTTTGGAAAGACATCCAACAACTTGTTGAATCACTGAATGTGTGTGTGAAAGTAAAGTTTCGATGAGATTCGACCACTGAGAAACGGATGTTTCCAAGGAGAGCGAGTAGCTTTCCAGGAAGCCGTGATCCCGTGACTGATGATCTCGAAAACGATTGGCTGGCCGTATGAATGTGTGAGAGAATGGAATGGCCGAGAAGGACAAGAAGAATAGGTTGGAAAGTTACTCTTTGGAGAACTATTTAAACCGAAGGTTGTTTTAGATAAAAAGAAAAAAAAGAGAAAAAGGAAGAAAGCTTAAAAGAAGATAAAATTTGGAAGAAGTTTTGTTTTCTTTAAAAATAAAATTGAAAAAGTTTGGTGGAGAAATCCAGAAGAGGAATAAGAGATTCGAGGCGAGAAGGAATTTTGAGAGAACTAAAAATCGGGGTGACAAAGGAAAGACGGATAGGAGATCCGTAGATTATACGAAAAAGATAAGTAGAGTGTTTTCTTTTTTTGTGTGTTAATTTCGAAGGATTTATTTTTCTTGAATAGTCAGTGTCGATTAATAGACATAGTTAAATTTGTTAGCCAGTGTGTCGAATTTTATCCCCGAAAATTGAGGGAACGGTTTTTGCTCGTTAACGGCCCAATTCCGTTTTTCACTTACGTTTCATTTACTTGCGGTTTTGTTTTTTTATACAGTTTAAATTTGTGAGACTTCCTTGTTCATTAAATTCGGAAAAGATCTTGGGTTTTCATCCTGCTTGCAAGGTTTCCCAAGCAAAGGTCGTTAGAAATTAAAAATTGTTCAAAACAAATTGTATACTTCTTTTTTTTTCAATTTATTCAAAAATAATTCTGTGGTTCCGCTCCAAAAGGTTTGTAATTTCCTTTAATTAAAAAAAAAAAAAATTACTGGCGCCCATTTTCTTTTATTTTCGTTAATTTTAATTTTCCTATGCTAGGAACACCCTATTCCTAGTTTCCCTTAACAAAGATAATTTTGATAGCATTTTGATTAATCAAAAGATTAATCAACTTCCCCAATTATTCGATTAAACCCACCCCAAACTGAGCTATCGGGTGGCAGCACTGTATTTGCTGTCGGTGATGAAAATTACCGAACATTCCAATTGATTGACATTCGTACGTCATACGTCATTTTCAGTTCTTATCTAATTTGATTCTTCGCGACGCGCGTCGGTATTCCTTTATCCGAATTTGTTTTGAATTTATTGATATTAAATTAATTAGTTTGAGTTTGCGGATCGTTGTCCGCCTACATAAATTATTAAATACAGTCATCCTAAAGATAATTTATTCGTTCGGGAATTTTCATTACAACTTTCATTTATCAAGTTTAAAAATAATCTAGAATGGGGTCATCGAAATATTGAGTTTTGAAAAATAAAAAAAATAGAAATTTTGATTTTTTTTTTAAATCCAATTCTTTTTGTGAAAAAATTTTTTAGAGAGCTTTAGCAAAAAAAATATGATCAAAATCGGTTGTACCGTTTTTGAGAAAATTAAAAACAAAACAAATGGTTCTTTGGGGGATACCCTCGATAACCATTTTTCGGAATTTTTTTTTCAACCCTTATCTAGCTTTAACTAAAAAAAATTGTTTTTGTATTTTTATTTTTTATATCTATCGAACAGTTTTTGAGAAAAAGAAATATTTATAAAATTTCGAAAACAAAAATCGCATGGCAGGTACCGTTATTTTTGGTCTTAAAAAAAAAGAAAAAAACGTGTGGGGAAAAAAATTTAAAATGATATCTACCAAGTTTAAGAAAAATCAACAGAGTCATTTAGGCTGTAGTCGAACTGACTGGCAGACAGACAGAATTGCGAGACCCACCTTTTTAGTCTTCGCTATCATCGTAATATCAACTTTGATCAAAATTTCGAGTTCGATTTTTTTTACGAATGCATAACTTGCCTTATAGTACATATGAGTCGCAAGTAAAAATTGAAATTAGGACATAACTGACTATAAAACCATTTTTTTCATTCCCGGTATGATGGATTTTAATGAAATTTTTATATTATTATTATTTCCTCAAAAGTTCGAAAATGATTGCATTTCAAAACTTAAGAAATATAATATATGTATATGTACATAAATAAATATCTTCTAAAGAAATCACATGGCACTTTGTTTTATCTTCAAATTAAAGAATTTTCTTTTTTCCGAAAACTGCTAAGCAGATTTTATAAAGAAAATTTAAAAAAATTCTAAGCAAAATTTTAAAATTCAGGAAAAATGTTTATTATTATCATAAGCGTCTCCAGAAATTTTGAAACAATTTTGTATCATAAGATTTTGTCTGTATAGTTTTGGGCGTAACCGATCTCAATTTATTTCTTTATACAGAATCTTGAAAGAGTAAAATAAAAATTAGGAATATAATTTTCAATTTGCCACACTAATAAAAACTTAACATTGGCATACCAATTTTTTGTTCTTAAATATTAAAAATATTTTTTGAGCAGCAGCTCCGATGATAATATAAGAAATTGTTTTTTATATATTCATATTAGCCTAATATCTTTAGGTCAAACCATTAAGGAAGTTATTCAAGTAAATAATAACATATAATGTTTTCTTAACTCATTTCTTTTAGGCAATACATTTTAAAAATTTTAAAGTTCTATGTATTTTGAACATTGAAGTCATGCATTTTATTACCTTAAAATCCCAAGAACAACACTGACTAAATAAGTTCCTATACAAACCTCACTTACTATGCTAAAATGTATTTTATTCGAAATATAAATACCAAAAACTTCATTACATCCAACATTTGTATTTAATGATTTTTTTTTTGCCATCAAATTGAATTATTGAAATCCCTCAATGTAATGGAGGTAAACAAAACCCTGACAGTGGCAGCTAATTAGTTTGACTGTCATCGTCGTTAGCTTAATTCCGCAGAGGTAATCCAATAAAACTTTTCACTATCAACTCCATTAATGGTTCTAAATTTTTAAACTCCTTGCTTTTCAATACCACACAAAATGTGTGTAAAAATAAAAATCAGGACATTTCTACCAAACCCCCAACGATAAACCACCATCATTGTCAAAAAACTCTATACCTGAAAGCCAATTTGAACGTCCGCTTAGCTGCACTCGAACGAAGTACAAATACACACTCGCGTTCAGCTCAAATTCAGTTCCAATTAACGCATCGATTACTAAGCCAATTGCTGATGGTGGACTCCGTCTCTCAATGATGGCTGGCTGTTACTAAACGAGCACCGAAATCCAATTTTAATCCTCGGCTTCAGACGTTTTAACAAACCTAAAAAACAACATCGCCATGAATCCATTGGGATGCGATTAGCGAATGCCATTCATGTACACCGCTGATCCTTGGTGCACATAATCATTTGGGATATTCATTCTCGAATGTCATGTGGATAGTTTTTCGCCGAAAATGACCAAACAGAAAAAAAAAACACATATTATCCCTAAAACATGACAGGATTACCAAAATGTCTAGCCAAACGGAAGTAGAGAAAGGAGGGAGTAGAGAGGGAGCCAAGCGGATTTTGTAACTGTCTTTTCGAATTTAGTTTTAGGTGGTGGCTTTACAGACAGGAAGTTTCAAAAAAAAAAAAAAATTGAACTCAATCGATTGGTTTCAGAAATATCTATATACACTTCGCGGTTGTCTAGTGGTCGTCTAGGTTACTTTTTTGTATTATTTTTTAAGGACAGAAATAGACAGCAATCGTTGGAGCAGACACCACTTACATATAAGTGGATGGTTCAATAGTTTTTTGTGGATCATTTCCGAAGGTTGACAGCAGTGTTGTTGGTAAAAACTAAAACAAAAAACCCTTGCTAGAAATCGAAAAGCAGACCATCAGCAGACCAAAAGTCTATGTGTTTTTTGTTCTATTTCGGAATTTTAGGGGAAAGTTTTTATCAGTTGCTTCGTGGCAGAAGATGATGTTGACAGTGAAAGCTTAATGTAAGGACATTCTTCGTTAAATTTTTAACAACTTGAACTTCAGTTTCCTGATTGAATTTTAACAGATAAATTTAGTAGCTTTGCACTGAGATTTTTCAAGGGGAGATATTATTGCAAGTTATGTGCATAGAAGTCTGCTGCTAACAGACTGGATTATACGTTTCTTCTAACCTTTCTGTTCGTAACCTCTGTTAACTTTTCTAGATATACAATTCCTCTGGGCTCTTTCCGAGTGTATGGAAAACTGTATTTGTCCGGCCCATCTCCAAAAAAGGCAATATATCGCCCTCTATAGGTATTGACCAATGGCGTTAATTTGCATTCTTTCAAAGTCTTGAAATCGTTGATAAATCAACAAATCAAGACATATTTTGAAGAACAAAAGCTTTCAAAGATCCGACAAAACGGTGATCTGATACGGCTTACTCGTATCTCAACGAAAAGTAGAATCAATTCTTGCATCGTTTTGGTGAAAGTAAAATTATTGCACTTGAAAATTCAGAAGCATTTGATAGGGTTTGGAATTTTGCTCTCTTGTCGAAAATGAGGGCATTCGTTTTCAACGATCCCTTAATTCCATTTATTAGAAATTTCCTTTCGAACCGTTTTATACAATAAGTATTGGATGGTTTTAAACCACAACATCCACAGAACAAATGCCAGTATGAAACAGGGTTCTGTGTTATCTCCAGCACTTTGTCTCATTTTCATCTAGGATTTCTAAAATTTCTAATCCACTTCATTGTTTCGTATACACTTCCAGTATCCGACTTTCATTCCAAAGCTAATCTTCTTATTCTTCGCGTGGGAAACTACAAGGTCAGTATTTATGATAAGCTTTTTTAAATTCTTAGAAATTTGTTCAATGGGGAATCAGATCTCAATGCTACTTTCTGTCGTTAAGGAGTAAATTACTCCACTTACTTCTATGAACTAGTCATTCTTGTATCCAGAAATCCCAAAAGCTTTCAGTTCTTGGCATGTGTTCTACCGACTATCTGCTTTGGAATAAACACATTTTATAATTGCTGCAATTTATCAAACATACATCTGGCGAAGCTTGAATACAACGTCAATATGAGGACAGGTGCTTCTCAAACATCCTTGCATCTACTCCATATAAGTAGGTACTACAGATTTGTTTTCAGAAAAAATTACATGATTTCATTTAGTTAAAACTAGGTATCTACTGGTTGAAAAAAATTGCAAAATGGATATTACTAGAACCCCATATAAACTTTTTTGTTTTCGATTTTCTTTAAAATGATACAACCGAATTTTATCATATGGTAAAGGTCTCCAATAGTTGGATAAAATTTAAATATATCGACTTTTCCAAAAAAAAATGTTTTTTTCCTAAAAAATTTAAAAATATTTTTTTTTTTTAATTTTGAAATGCAATGTTTTTCAAACTTTTTAGAACCTTCTTTATAAAAATTTCGTTAAAAGTCGTTATGCCGATAATGAGAAATTCAAATGGCAAAAATGGTTCTATGGTAGATGCATCCAGTAAAATCTTAATTTCAAAATTATTTGTATTAAATTATAGATCGTAAAAATCAATCGAAATAAAATAAAATGCACGACTGGGTCGCACGAACTTGGTCCTATGTAATAGACTAGGAATTTTAAAAGCGAATGTTGTTAGAGAAAACTGTTCATAAGGATAAGATTAATTTTTTAAATTCTTTTAATAGAAAGAGACAAAAACAGAATGCTATGTAAACATGAATTTATGCAAGAACAAAAATTATAAGTCGTTGTAGTGGTTTAAAAAAATAAGCTTTTATATACAAAATTTTTAAAAGATTTTTAAGAAAAAAATTTGGTACGCCAACCTTAAGTTTTCCAAAAAAAAATTATTTTTTTTTTCAAAATTCATAGAATATACTTTTTTTTAAATTTTGAAATGCAATGTTTTTTAAACTTCTTAGAAGCATCTTCTTAAAAATTTGATTAAATTCCGTTGTGTCGATAATGATGAGTAATTCAAAATTTAAAAAAAATAGTTCTATGGTAGGTACTAGCTGTAATATCTTAATTTCACAATTGTTTTTTATTAAATTCAAGTTCGTAAAAATTAATTGAAACAAAAAAAATTTTATCAAAATTCTAAGCCCCGTTTTTGCGAAAAATACGATTTTTGAAAACTATTTTTTAACATTTGTATGGTGGATACCTTTAGGTTAAGGTAAAATAAATGTAGTTCTTAAATCTGTCGAACGGTTTTTGAGAAAAAAAATATTTATAAAATTTCGAAAAAAATGGTATGGTAGGTAGCGTTATTTTTGGGCTTAAAAAAAAAGAAAATTTTAAATTTAATTTTTATTCGTACAATAATAAGAACTTAAAGTTAAAAGCATATTTTATAAAGAAACCTCTACAGCGACTTATAATTTTTGTTCTTGCATAAATTCATATTTGGTTAAGCAATCACATGGCATTCTGATTTTATCACTTAGAAGAAAAAGAGTTTAAGAAAATAATTTTATGCTCATGAACAGTTTTATCTTATAACATTAATTTTTAAAATTCTTAGTCTTTTAGAAAAGAGCAAGTTCGTGCGACCCATTTGTATAAGAATTTTTTTTTTTTAATTTTTCTTAAAAAAAATAAGGATTTTAATTTTTTAAGAATATACATCAAAGAAAATAATTTCAAAAACAATCGTTCACAATTGGTTTGAAGATATTCATTTTACAAAAAGAAACAAAAATCCAAAAAATATTTTTTCGAAAATATTTATAAAGAATATCTAATTACGAGTAAATTGAAAGGAGCTCCTGTTTAAAAAAAGTTGGACGAAATCGTGAAAAACGTTATGAAAAAGTCGAAAATTAAGAAAACCATTGTATGACAGCTACCAATAATAAATTTGTTTGAAGCAAAATGTGGTTCATGCCGATAATACCTCAGCAAACCTGTTCTTATCAAAATCATTTGAGCCGTTTTCGAGATGAATTATCATAACGTATGAAATAAGATGAAGTTTTATTAAGTTTTAGTATGCAATGATTTTTAAACTCTTAAGAAGCTTCTCTTTAAGAACTTTCTTTAAAATCCGTTATGCTGGTTCTGTTAGTAATATTTTAATTACAATTTTTTTTATTGAATTATAGAAACAAAAATATGCTTATAAAAGCTCTAGGTGCTTTCGAGAAAAATACTATTTTCAAGAACCATTATCTAACATTCGTACGGTTACCAATATTCTTTTTATTTTTAGTCAAAAATTAAAAATTTTGTTCTTACATTTTATATACATATAATGAAGTGTTAAAAACTGTTAATTATCATGTTTGAAAAAATTGAGCTTCCAAAAAATGAATTTCTGCTAAGAATACGAAAAAAATTTGAAAAAAGAAAATACTATTAAATTTTTTTAAAGAAGGCTTCGAATAAGAAAAAAAATGATAAAAATCTGTTGAACAATTTTTGAGAAACTTGAAAACCAAAAAATTGTTCAATGGAAGGTACCATTAATATCTTTTTGTTTTAAATATTAAGAACTTTTTTTATTCTAAAATTCCGAACAAAAAATTAATGGGGAAACAAAGATTGAAATGATGTCTTCCTTTGCACAAAGACGTATACTCCACTTGGGAGATTTCTACTATAACGATCCTGGTGATCTAAGAAATTCCGACATTAACTGTCTCAAACGCTTCATTGTTAGCTCCAAATGGTTTAACGAGTAAGGGTGATTTTTGGAATCCTGTGGTATCACAACGGACCAAATATTGGTTTAAGTGTGTTTGGCTCTTCCGGCCAGCAGGCACCTAAACCTAACCTAAACTAACCTACCTTGTTTGAGAAAATCGGTCGAGCCGTTTGGCTATACTCAAACAACAGAGAGCCAGACAGACAGAATTGCTTTTAAGTCTTCCCTATGATACTAATTCCAAGTCTGATCATAATCTGGATTTCGATTTCCAATTTTTGTTTACAAATTATACCTATCGAAAGAGTAAGTCATTCGTTTCACGGGGATCTTTTGATTACCCGACAGTCACAATCATGGTTCCGAGGATGCCCACTAATTGAGAGTCAACTTTAACTCCAGTCTTTTTCTTTTTATGTGGATGAAGGCTTAAATCACTTATCTAAAGACACACAAAACTTGAACAAAGCCAATTGCTTGAAAATCTAAATGAGCTTCAATTGAATTATTAAACAAATATCCCTATATAGAAACAATTTTCTATTTAGATCCGAAATTCCACAAAAAACCCAAATATATTCCATAAAAAAAGGTTAACCAGCGATGTATTTAACATTCACGAGGAGACACTCAGTATACAGCTACCCGTCGAGCTGAAACCAGCATGATGCTTGCACTCATATACATATACATATACACATATCCAATCCAAAGATGCCCCGAAAATGTACTCCAAGAGAATAGAACTCCAAGTTCGTGTCTCCTAAATCACGTATACACGCTATGGGCAACTGGCGCACACACCGAATCGATGACAAATGGCAGCCGTTTTGTTCGGCCGAGTCATGGAATTTACAAATTTTCATCGTGTTACCTTTAATTGGCGATTAACCACCTATGGGGCTGAATGGGGCCATGCCATGCAGGTACTTCTTGTGTACACCTTAAGACACCACCACCACCACGATTCCAAGAGCCCCATCATGAGGATCAGACAACAACGTTGTCGTCGAAAATAGCTTTGAACTCTAAAAGTGAAGTATACAGTACAATGGAAACTTAGTCACTCATGCGCACTGAAAAGATATGAAAGCAAGGGGAGACCTGGAACTGGCCGCATTCGACACTCATATCGTCTGAAAGTCTAATTTTTACCTCGAAAAGAGTTGCTCTTGTGTGGTGATTTATTGAAAACATGCCAAGGGGTTAAAAGTTTGTTGAACAGGAGTTTCAACAGCGACTGGCATTTGTCACGAAGGTCTTGGAGTCTTATAATTGTTATCGTATAGACAACCACAATGGGCGTTCTAATGAAATGAGGATTGATTTTGAACGTATAGATATATTTGTGTTTGCGTGGGACGAATGCGACTAATTAATAAAGATTTGGGAAATGTCATCAAACATGGAGCACAAAAACACAGCATATAGGTATATGGTATTATTGACCTTTGATGAAAAGAGATCCTGTTGAGCCTAAAAATAAATATAAAACAAATGTATAAAGAACTACCTATATAGTTGATAGATGGTGCAAATCTATAAGAATTGTCCCAAAAAAACACCGAATTTGTTCTCAGATGTGGCAATTTCGCAAATCAAAAGCAGAGAAAAAAATCTATTCAGGAAAGTTTAGTGATGGATTTGATTAATAGATTTTAAACCCAAAAAAGGTAGTTGAAGTCACATACTCGTACCTCAAAAATTACCAAGCCCTAAGTAAGAATTTAAAAAATGTATACCTACTCTTTATATTCATTGTTTATATTAGTATTCTCATAAAAACGAACGAATGGTGTGCTACCTGGTGAGCGAGGATTGAACTACTATGGTGGATAAAAGAGTTGAAAAAATGCAGAATATGAATGATTTTTAATATTTGAAAAGGAATGAGAAGGTCGTAGGTATACAAAATGTATGAGAGTCCAATGGATTCCAATTTCCAACACAATAACCATTACGTACGTTAAGTACAAAATCTATGAATAAGTCATAGTTCAGAAGCTGATATTGTTTTTCAATCTCTTAGATGCAAAGTCTTAATGTCTTGTTAATGTGTGGGGGGAATAGTTAACGGTCAATTTTTAAAATCGCAAGCAAATCAAGACAACATGTATGGTATAAGTTGGGTAGTTCTAAATGCTTTCCAAAATATGTATGAATTGTTTTTTTTTTTTTTTTATAATCAACTCACGCTCAAGGGAATATGATTACCCTTTAAATGTTTTAACACAGCGCAGGCGTGAAGTTACGGAAGAGAAAGAAGGATCGGAAAGATGTGTGGCTCGATGTTCTGAGACTAAAGGTGGTTGTCTCAGATTTTTTATCTCCAGGGATGGCGGCTGAACTAAAGCGGAGAATTGCCGTGTTTTATTTCTATGTCCCTTATAATTCGCATTATTTTATTCGTTTTTCATCCTTTTTGAGCATACTAGTTTATAACTCAATCACATGTTGTTAGTGTTATGCCTGAACAACATGTAATGAGTAAACCAGCAACCTATCGATGACAATTTTTAAAAGGTTTTAATGGAATTAAAAACGACATAGACGACGCGACGGCAGGGATCGAACCTGTGATACTGAGGTTGACAGGCGAGCACACAACCATCGCGCCACGGCCACCCCCGATAATTCGCTGAGAAAAACAAAACATAACTTACACTTGTACAGTGGGGCGCAGTATTCCTTAGGTTGACCTTAAATTGCAAAAAAAAAAACACAAAACAAATTTCTAACATACGTTATGCTGATTTTTTTTTCAATCTTTAGTTTAACATTTGAAATATTGACTCTCCGTATTGTAGGGGAAAGCCATCTTGCCGATCAAAAGTAGTTGGAGACAACGTAGTGAATTTTAAATCAATTATGTTGTGTTTTCGTAAGAACATTTCCGAGAACTACAATGGTATTGAATTTTTAAGATTTTTAATTAAGGTTAACGTGTAAAATAGCAGCGCTTTGATTTAGTGATGAATCACCCAAAAATTTGGGCAAAGGGGATACAGATACTATTTTAAGAGAGGTTGAGAAATCCAATAACACGTTTATATACTTTAATAAAATATAAATTAAATAATAGCCCATATTATATAAAGGGTGTGCCAAATATAATGCAATAAAATGAACAAAATTAAATCTTTTACATGTATTATGACTTCTACGTCGTTAAAGTGGCTGGTCATGCTCCTTCGCCTTCCGTTGCTGGCTGAGTCAATTGGACCTTGTAAGCGAATAATCATAGATCTTTGTGTAGAACTCTCCTCAGGCTAGTGCGTGAAATATTGGGCTTACACTCTCGGCCAGGGCAGCCACATTCACGTCGTACATTCGCACCGTACGACGACGGGGACCATGAGTGTTCTCCACTAGCGTACCAGTCTGACGAACTTTTTGGCCAAACTGGCGTCCAACATTTTTTTTTTTAAAACTCACTGTTTGGGCTACATAGCACTAACTTTGGAAACAAGTTAAAGCGACTGAGTTATGATATTCATTTTCTGTCTAGATTTCGAGCGGGAAACAGCTGTCAGTGTCAAAATAACCTATGATTTAAAAAGAAACCATTAGATGGGCCACCCTGTATAAATAAATCACATGACTGGCATTGGGTTTCACGAACTTCTTGTTGTATTTTTGAGAGACTTAGAATTTAAAAAAATATTGTATGTGTAAAAAACATGGATGTTTTAAAAAATTTTAAAAGGCTAAACAAAATCCTTTAGTAGTTCGAACTAAAAAAATATATTTTTATTTTTTTTTTTAAATACGAAAAAATATTTTTTTTTTAATTTTTAAAGTGCAATGTTTTTTTTTAAATATTTAGAAGGTTCTGTTTAAAAAAATTTAATTTATATCTGTTGTGGTCATAATAAAAAACGAACCCTTAATCTTGACAGCAGTCTAGCAGTAGCACCAGCAAATATTCCAGACCCGGAAAGCAACATAGTCTTTTTTAAAGCAACGAATATTATTCTTTATATCATAATTTCAGATCAATAGAAAAATTATATCAGAAAGGCAGGAAAATTCATGTTGTCGATGTCAAAAAAAAAAATCATCTAAACATGATAAAAAAAAGTCTTCGAAGTATTGCGATGAAAACCTGAAGACTGCTGGCTATAAAGACCATTACCGAAATTAAAAGATCAGTGGTACCGAATTAAAAACTTCTGCCAGAAGAAGTACATCAATTCCACAGTGAAAACGAGGTAACCAACGGAAGATGATCTTATCGTTAGAGACATCCTAAAAGAAGACTTCATAGAAGGCAAAATTTTTATATGTAACAACACGGACTTACAAGATGTATTTGAAGAGATTATTTTGATAAAGGTTAGCGAATAAATTAATTTTCCAGATGATAAATTCGGAGAATCGGTTTAAGAATTCTAAAAAAAGCTCTCCAATTGAGCGACTTACCAATTGCCAAAATCATACGCTAAATAAGGAGGAGTTGACATTCTTCAACAGCGCCGAAAAAAATGTCTTTTCAAAGTCGAAACAACCAAGAAATGCATAAATAAATCAAATACATTTAGATAATAAACCAAATAAATTTTTAAAAGTATGTTTTTTGAAATCCACATAGAAATTAAAAACACTATTTTTGAGAATCAAAAGACTAGGACGTTTTCCAAAAATAAATCTTACCAAATGACTTTGGTTGTTCTTTTTAATTATTTTTATTTCATTATTTTTAATTATTTTTATTCTTCTATTATCAGTATGGTATTTGGAACTGTTCTCGCTCAATTTCCTCGCAAGAAATTGAAAATATGCACTTGTTCATATGAATTTTGAGTTTAAAAATCTTTATAGGTTCATTCCTTAAGGTCTGAATAAGTTGTACTTAAGTCTCCCATGTTAGGCACTTAAGTGTCACTAACTCAGACTGCGAAGAAGGCCGATATTGAAAACTTTACTCATATCGGTAAAAAGAACTATGGAAATGGCCCTTAGAGAACTTACATGAACAATTTATTTCTGTAGGAATACTATGTAAAACTGTAACTGCCACTAAAATATTTCTTGCAGTGTCCAAGTGGACCCTCAGCCTTTTAAAAATAGATACAAATTTTGACTTTATTTTGCCGTTTAATAGCACAATTCTGTTTCTTCTTGCAATACTATACTTATTATATTTTTCGTCCTTGATCGCTGATCTCCAGTGGAAATAAAAAGAATATTAGATAAGAAATAATATGTGTCTCCCTTTTTGTTTTTCATTGTGTACAATGACACTTTTTACTCTTGCATAGGTGTTCTGATACAGCCAGCTTAAAATCGAAAAGAGGCATATGAATGTCACTCATCTGCGGCAACAACATCCATGCATTGACAACTCAATTCAACAAAGGCCGAGCATGGAATCTAAGAGGTGAACACCACCCATATATCTGTTATATACTCGCTTTTAATCTGGTAGTCAACCCCTATATACTTTCGTTTCCTTTCTTGTGTACCTACTTTTTTACTTGCGATATATGTATGTAGGTGTAGGTACTATAGGGCAAGCTCTGCATTTGGAAAAAAAATCGAGCTCGAGATTTTTTGATCAAAGTTAACATTACAATGATAGCGAAGACGAATAAAGTGGGTCCGACAATTCCGTCTGTCTGTCTGTATGTGTGTATGTCTGTATGTCTGTTTGTCTGTTTGTCTGTTTGTCTGTATGTCTGTATATCTGTATGTCGGTACATCGATTTTGAGCCTAAGCCACTGGAGCTTTTTTATTCAAACTCGGTACTTAAGGGTCTTCGGTGGTTCCCTAGGGGAGGAATTGAATTTTTTTTAGCTCCAAAACTAACGCTACCCACAATACACCCGTAATACAAAATATTATTTATCTTGAAAACGGCTCTAACGATTTTGATAAAAAAAATTACATGAACTACATTTTTGTAAACAAAATTTTGGGGCAAAAATAAGTCGTTTTAACAATTGCATGCAATAATCTAGTTGCAGCAATCTACTTGTACATTTACCCACTACATGACCAGTTTTACCATACTTAATTTCTCTGCTTATTGAATTTCCCAAGAAAGATGGTATTTTTCGCATATACAATTTTTTTTACCACTTTTGTATAGAACCTAATTTCAAGGACCCCGATCCAACTTTTTTTTCGAAATATTGCATTTTCGAAATATGTTTTGCCATTAACCAGAATTTCGGGAGTAAAGATATAGTTCAATGACAGGTGCAATTAACACAAATTTTAGGTAAAAAAATTATATAAAAGTGTAGAGCATATCTAACACAATACAAAGATTTTTTTGTAATAGAATTGCTAGAGCCGTTCTTGAGATATTTAAGCCTTTCTTTAATGGTTGCTTAGCAGGCGACGTTAATTTAATTTTAAAACCAACCAAAAATCTCGCCACTGAAACCCAAGTCATATAAGATTGAAAAAAAAACCGCTTAAGTGGATTCGGCTGCAGGTTGATGTGTATCCAGAAAGAACAGGCAAAATTGTAAGACCAGAGTTTTTATGTGTCTCTCTCATCGTTATTTCCAATTTGACAAAAAATTCGATCTTCATGAGAGTTAGACGCAAGATAATATTGTACACTTTCTTTAATTACAAAATGATTCTTTTCTAATAAAATAGTCATAGCGTCTAAAACACAAAAAAAAAAGAATTTGAAACACACAAAATTTTTGAAATTGCAGAATTTTGGTAAACAAAATTTTGAAATCAGTATTGATCCATACAGAATTTTGATACAAGCACAAGCAATATTATTGTAAGAATTAAATATGGCCCTACCTCTGTTTAAGGAACTGATGTGATTCTTTATCTCTCTACACAAATTTCTTGTACATATTTCACTAATCCAAGTTGGGAAAGTATTGAAGTACCCCATCGACTGCGACCATTATATCTAGTTATGGAAAAAGAAAACACGAACCGCGGAAAAGAACAAATTTAACATTGGACTTTATGGGTCCAACATAGAAAAGGTAGGCTTAGCTACAAGAAACCATAAAAACAAGAAGTCCACGGACTTAGTGGCTAACAGGCATAGCTCTTTAAGGACGAAGCTGATATTTTGGAAGATAACATGCATTAAATTATCAACCAAGTATGGATAGAAGGAAACAAGCCCCAAGACTGGACTATCAGCTCCATATGCCTCAACTTCGAAAAAGGCGATCCTATGTCTTCAAAAAAGAAAAGGCAAAACTTGTGGCTCTTGAAGTAAACGAGCACAATACCAAGAACACGCTATTAACAAACGAATGTCTGCCTAGCGACTTACATGAAAAAACCTCAGTATTGATAGTATCTAACAACTTAGAAATAGTTTAGGAGACTTCTACCTCTGAGGAAATATGGACTCCATGAACGACACCTTAGTGGAAATCCGACGAAGAATTGTCTTAGGAAACCATTGCTATTTCGTTTTGGCGAAACACTTTGGTTCAAAACTTCTCAAGCGTAAGACGAAGTACATACTTACTTACTTACTTAGGTCCTCAGACCTTTTATGTCCGTGGGGGACCCCTAGTGGGGCATAGGGCGTCCACAACGCCAGCTCGCCATCGTGTTCGGTTCCTAGATATGAGTCGCAACTCCCTCCAACTCTTGCCTAGTTGGGCTGACTCCTCCTCGACTGTCCTTCTCCATGAGCTTCTCGGTCGTCCAGATCTTCTTCCTTCTTGAGTGAGCGGATTCCACTGCATTGCATGAGCCGCAATACAGTTGTCGCCTTTTCGAAGCGTGTGTCCGATCCACTGCCACTTTCGACGTCGTATAATAGAATCAATAGGTTCCTGACCCGTTTTCCTAAGGAGCTCTTCGTTTGATATACGATTGGGCCAGAAAATCCTAAGGATGTTTCGTAGACATCTATTAATGAACGTTTGCAGCTTCTTAGTGACACCTACTGTTACTTTCCAAGTGCTGCAACCGTAAAGTAACACGGATTCGACGTTGGATCGAAACAGCCGTAGCTTGGTTCTTAAGCTAAGAGAGTTATTCCTCCATATATTTCGAAGCATACCGAAAGCAGCCTTTGCCTTCCCGATTCGACTGCTGATGTCCTGTTCGGTACCACCCTCGGTAGAGATGATACTTCCAAGGTATTGGAAGCTCTGTACTTTCTCTACCGGTTGTTGAGAAATATTTATAAAAGAAGATGACGTGGTTCCTAGGCTGATCATCTTTGTTTTGCCGGAGTTGATTTTCAGCCCTACGATTTCTGCTTCTCTCTCCACCCCTGTTGTCATTTGGTGGAGATCCATGATCCTATGAGAGAGCAAGCATACGTCGTCCGCATAGTCAAGATGTTTCAGGTGAGACGTCAGAGTCCATCGAATTCCTCCGTTTCCCGTCAAGGCCGCTCGCAGGACATCGCTTATCACCAACAGAAACAATATTGGTGACAGAATGCAGCCCTGTCTGACTCCACTTTGGACTTCAAACTCTTCTGACAGCCTCCCTTCGTGCAAAACGTGACATTTGGATCCATCATAAGTCGCCTTAATAATAGCTATTAATTTATCCGGGATACCCCTCCTGCGTAAAGCATGCCAAATAAATTCTCTATTTACGCTATCGAAAGCCTTCTCAAAGTCGATGAATAGCAGGTGGAGTGGTGATCGATATTCGACGCACTGCTCAATTATGATCCTTAAAGTATTGATATGATCAATGCATGAGGATCCAGTGCGGAAACCTGCTTGTTCGGCATCGAGTGTGGCTTCTAGATGTTCCCTGATGCGTTCCAGTACTATTTTCGCTAATATTTTTGCAACGGCAGGCAGGACGCAAATCCCCCTCCAGTTTTTGCACTGTGTTAAGTCTCCTTTTTTAGGGAGCTTGACTATCATTCCCTTTTTCCACTCATTCGGAAATCCTTCAGAGACCCAAGCTTTCTTTATGAGTGGATGCAGGAGTTCGCTCGATGTCGTTGGCGCCGCTTGTAGAAGCTCTGCAGGAATGCCATCAAGTCCTACCGCTTTGTTGGTCTTCAGTGCTTTGATTGCGTTGCGGATCTCATCTCTACTGGGGGGTGCAGTGCGGATTCGGGAATTTGTTGTTCCTGTCGGCTCAGCAGGTATCAGTTGCGCATTGCTGTCGGTAACTCGGTTTAATACCGACGCAAAATGGTCCTTCCACCTTCTCAGCTGATCCTCATCCGAACTAAGTAGCGAGCCGTCTAAGTCTTTTACGAGGTGTTGTTTGGAACTGCGAGCTCCAACCAGTTCCTTTGTAATGCTGTAGACGGTTCTACTGTCGCATCTGTTAGCAGCATCTTCTGCTTGCTGGGCCAAAGCGTTGATGTGATTACGCTTATCACGTCTTACACTGCGGTGAACCTCTCTCTTTCTCATGCGGTACAGGGATTCCAGCTCTCTTTTTTCTACTCCAGTTGCAGCTGCAATACGGGCCTTAAGTTTTTGCCGTTCGCCAATCCGTATCCAGGTTTCTTCAGAAAGCCAAGCGTTATTGTTTCCCCTCGCTCGGCCGACTATTCTTTCAGCACCTGATATAAGAACATTTTTCACAGCATTCCAGTGGTTTTCAATGGATTCAGGTTCCGTGCTGCTGATTGTCATCATTCCGTGTGAAAGGTGGTCTCTCAATTGTTGGCGTGTTGTGAAATCCTTTAGTCTGTCGACGTTGAACCTGGGTAAGCGGGTTGTGCCGTTGGATCTCCGTGTTGCAGCTGTACGAAGTCTTACAGTAGCAACCATAAGGTGGTGGTCTCGAGCAAGTCCCATATCGGCCCCTCTTTTATTTCGAACATCCAGGAGACTGCTTCTAAAGCGCCGGCTAATCGCGAAGTGATCAATTTGATTCGAAGAAGCTTGCCTGTCCGTCGACACCCAACTTATTTTGTGGCACGTCTTGTGCTCAAACATTGTGCCGCCAATGACGAGTCCGTTAGTATTGCAGAAGTCAATGAACCGCTCACCGTTATCATTGCAATTCCCAACTCCATGGTTTCCCATCACATGTTTGAGTCCATCGTTGTTGCTGCCAACTTTAGCATTCAAATCTCCTATAACCATTTTAATATCTCCGCGCGGTGTGTTGTTGTAGGCGGCTCCTAGCCGACTGTAGAAGCATTCTTTCTCCTCATCGGATGCGAGCTCCGTTGGGGCGTAACATTGTATAATGGTGACGGGACGTACTCTTGTCCGGAATCGTGCCTTTATTATTCTTTCTCCAAGAGGCTCCCATGAAATCAGACTACTGACAGCTGTTTTTGTTAGCAGCAGTCCAACCCCAGCTTCTCGTGTGCTTCCTGGAGCTTTTCCGGAGTAGAGCAGTACAGTGTTACGCGATGGTGATTTGAACTTGCCCGAGCCCATCCAACGTATTTCGCTAAGGCCTAAGATGTCCAGCCTGTACCGCATGAATTCCTTCTCTAGTTGGAGGAATCTGGCGTTGTGGGGACCTTCACTGCCATCATCGAGGAGTGTCCTCACATTCCAGAAACCAATCGTTGTCCTAATTCGATAGCCAAAAGTCGTCAACATATTATCATTAGTTATCCGAGGCGTTGTTTCAGTTTCGGTAGCAAGATTGTTTTCAGCTACGGAGAGTGCTAGCCTCCGTAACCTATCCTAACGAGTTAGGAGAGATTTTCGCGCTTTCCAATTTTAGCTAATTCGTGTGGATACACAAATCATTGCCCGGGGACCACCACGGGGAGGTAAAGGAAGCACTTCGACGTGACTAAAAGTTGCGCTGCTGGACTTTGCCAGGTTAAAGACACTCAACAGTTTCCCGATTAGGCACGCCGCAGGTCCCCAACAAAGACGAAGTACATGCGCTATAAAACACTTACATATACTGCCAGTATTGTTAAACTAGAAGTGAAAAGTTCAAGCTATTACCAGGTTCCATGGAAATATATTTTGTTCTGCATAAAAGTAGGGCTAATTTAGGGAAATATACAACCACAAACTCTGTAAACTGTTCCAAGATGTGGATGCATTCAAGAAAGCCAAAACACTTCGACTTCAGTAGTTGCACCCAATTGAGCAAATGGAGTACTATCGTGGATGCCAGAGGACTTGGTCTGAATGATGGCGCAAGCCAGCGTGCTCAAGATGGTATTGAAAGCCACCGTGTTTCAGACAGCGACCATTCATGAATAGAGAGCCGATTATTTAAGTGAATAAATAGAACTCCGTGGAAGAATGTTAAATAAGTTGAACTGTCACTCCAGAGGTCTTGCGATCGTTTCCCAATCACTGCCACTTTAATTTTATTTTCTGAGATACGGCTTCTTCAGAAAAAGTGCAAAGAGTACTTCATATCTTATGGCCCCTCTACATGACGGGGCATTGATGGTCGATCAGGTGAGCATCCAATGGTTCTCTCGCATTCACACGACGACTGTAGACGAATTATAAAGACGCTCCCGTCGCTTCTACAATGAGTAGTGTGCCACGTGTGGACAAGTACCGCCGTCACTGGCCTGCTGTTCATTTATGTGCGGAAGAAAAACCATCCCTGGCCACCGCATTACGCCATTAGCCATCCGTCGCCATCAACCTATCTCCATGATAGATGGATGGGCCATCGTATTAACGAATTGAAATGTCCAGAAAATTGTGGGTTCTCTCTCTACCTGACGACGAACACTCACACAGCAATTTTTGGGACTTGTGAAGTCACTAATCAATTTTAAAGGAAGAAAGTGAGTTGAACTTTATTTAAACTTTTTCTTTAAGTCTTCAAATTTTAATTTCCATAAAATCTTCATCACTTTTCAAAGCTTCCGCATTATCGTAAATATTTAATTTAGTTAATCTTTTCAATTTTTTTTTTTTTTGTGAACTGTTAAATAAACAAACCTCCTCACGTTTTCATTTAGGTACACTCACTTTCAACTAAACACACCTTGGCTTGGCGAAAGTGACAAACTCATTTCCTGTGCCAACACACGATTCATCATCATCGACATCCGCGTCTAATTTGAAAACTTTTCGCCCATGATTATGGAAAAGTGTTGGTTTGGGTTTTCCTGCATCAGAGATGTTTGATGTATAACTACGTACGTAAATCATATAGGAAGCTAAATCACAGGTGTCACCTGCCATGAAATTCCGATCTGCTGAAACATTAAATTTCTGTTGACACTCCCGTTTCCGCACAGGAAAAGGTGCTACAAGAAACAGAACACCCCTTAGATGCAACCCCATGAATATTCCACCCGATATGTTCTATATACTCGCACTCCACTGATGCTGATTTGACTCTTCTTCAACAGGAAGTGCATTCAAAACGGTATGATACGTAGTACTTTATACAGTTATATCCTTGATGGCAAATCCTTCAAGCACACGAAGATTAACCATCAGAAGAATTTATATTGCTGTGTGTGTGTATGAGTATCCAATTTTTACATTTCTATCAAAATTGGGGCATTTGAGTATGCGAGTATGCTCCCACTCTTCCAGCGGGATATCCTTCCGTAAATCTGATACTTCAAATCATACCTCCCATTGCACCGTGTCGTTGCCGGGACTCCGGATAGAAGACGAACAAAATAAAAATATTCATACATGCATAAGTTGGACTCGTTAAGTGCGGATAAGCTCGCTGGAATTTGTCATTCTTGCTGCATTCAGTAGCAGCAGGACGAGGAAGACGGGAAAGTATGACTTAGGATTTATGCATTCAACAGATGTTGTTCCTTGACGATGATATGTTTAAGTACAACATTTTGCACCTACGTGGTTGCTCCCTCCAATAACACAAATTAGACGACAAAATTCTTCTTAGCCACAAACAGTCTTGCAGCCCTAAACTGTACTTGAATCTGGAAAATCGGAACGCCAGACGGCAACTACGAGGCATTGAACGAAAAGAATTAGAAAACGGAATTCCCACAAAAACACCCAAGCTCAACGCAACCATTTACCTGCCCACCCACAGCACACAGAAGGGTACATTTGAGTTCGTTTTGTTGTTGTTGGTGCTTTTGTAGAAAGCAAATGGCTTCTGAGTTAAATTGCAACGTGGCAAAATTGTTGCGGTCTTTGGTCTATAAGTGAGGGTCTGCTAGAGGAAGATATACCTTAGGAAGGATATTTCACAGTTATTTTTTTTTTATAGGATGGAACCAGGTCGACCATGTGTGCGACAACACCTTTTCCATTTGTTGCTGTCATAGTGTACATCCGGGTTTAATATTCCCCTTTACAGGTGCGGTTCATGTTCACCATACGAATAGTTACAAAATAAAAAGTTATTAAAAAAAATCAATACAACCACGTCAACCAATATTTATACACGATTTCCGAACTATAACTTTGGGTAAGTATTAGACTTTTAATCATGAGTTATTCACATTTTATTTTCAGACTGTCCGGCATATATTAGTAGCGGACTTCAATTTCTAAAAATACCTTATGTTTGACTTTTAAAAATTAACCTGTGAAACCGTTTCCAAAATATGCACGTTTGAAAACAAAAATGCAAAGTTAAAAATAAAAAAAAATACCCTCGTTTAAGAATTTTTTTTCTTAAAAACGGTAAGAGGAAAAAGATCTGAAATTCAAGAGAATTGAAAATTCTGATATTTGATAAAAATTTTGAATTCCTAAAACACCGTTGACCGGAGATTTTTGCATGTTACTCAATTTTCAGGTCAATCGTTGCAGTTTAATACTTGGGATGTAAAGGTTGATACCATATAGGGCAATTTTGCCATTGGTTAAGAAAATTAGCTCGAAATCTTCAGCCAACTTGACATTGCGATGAAAGAGATAATAAACAACGAATTCGAGCCAAGAGACCCCGGCGGACTACTTTTCTTTCAACTGGAGAATTGTTTGAGATGATTGTTGAGAAATCCAATAGAAAAGCAGTGCAAGATAACATAAATAAGCCATTCAACATTACTCGAAGTGAAATGGAACAATTTATGGGTATATCCTTATTCGCGTCCCCCATCAAGTTGCCTTTTACTAGACGTTATTGTAACTCTCAATTAGGACAGCCTTTTGTTTATAAGATCATGCCATATAAGCGGTGAGAACAAATAAAAAGATGTCGTCATTTCGCTGATAATGATAAATTTGTGAGATTTGGCCAACCTTGATATGACAAGCTTTTCAAACTCAGGCCACTCCTAAATAATATAAGGGAACGACTTCTTCTTATACCAAAAGAAGAACACCTTGCAGTGGACGAACAAGTTTAAACCACTTAGTGTCAACATCACCTTAAGCAGTATAACCCTACAAATCACTTAAGTGGGGTTACAAAAACCTGGTTTTGAGCGGAATATCAGGAGTTATCTACGACTTTGACATGTTCGCAGGGAAGAAGAGCAACGTTATACCAGACGATTTTCCAGATTTGTGTGCTACCGGCAATGGTGTTGTCCAGGTTGGTATCAAAGGTGCCAAGACACATGAACCACAAAATTTACTTTGCCAACTTGTTCAACAGCCCGAAACTGCAAATACATTAAACCATAGCGGGTCTTCTTCTATTAGAGACGGTAAGGCTGAATAGAGTTCGCAACATTAATGTCGCAAATGAAAAGGAAAGACAGAAAAAATGACGAGGAAATATTATGTATAAATATTATGGCAAACATTGATTATGTTTTTTACATCTGTAGGGATCTATCCCACAACAAAATAAAATGCACAACTTGATTGCACGAACTTGCTCTTATGCAAAAGTACTTTGGAATTTAAAATACATTTTATAAATATAAAACATGGATGTAATGAGATACAAATGTTCAAATCAGGGAATTGCCTGATTTCCGGAAAAGTATGAATTTACGCAAATAAAGTTAAAAAATCGTGTTATTTATGTAATTTCTTTAAAATTTTTCTAGAACAAAATTTGGGATGCCAATTTTAAGTGCTTAGTAATATAGATCTTAGGAAATAATTTCAAAAAATAATAGTTCACACGTTTTCAAGACATTGATTTTTCAAAAAATAAATTGGATTTTTTTTTTCAAAAAAAAACAAAAAAAATATTTTTTTTTTTTCGAATATTTTTGTATACAGTATTATTTTAAACTTAAGGGGGCTCCTGGTGAAAATTTTTGGTTAAAATCGTTAGAGTGGTTAATGAGAAAGTCGAAAATAAAAAAAACCGTTCTATGAAAGGTACCATTAATAACATTTTGTTCAATAATGCAATCATCAAAAAAAAAAAAACAAATCGTTTGGACAGTTTTATTAATAATTTACTCAAGTTTGATTGAAATATTGAATGTCATTTTTATACAAATTTAAAAATTGATCTATACCACGTATTTTTCAAGTAAGAAAAAATTCAATGCGATGCATCGCTTATATATGTATGTAGTGACTGCTTCTGAGTTGAAAACTACAAACCCCATAAGTTGAGCAGTTTCTCAAAGTAGAGATACCTTAGCAACGAAGAACTTTGATCGCCTAGAAAATAATATCAGAAGCTCATAAAAAAAGAATGCGAAAAACCAATAAATTTTCAATTTTAAAGAATTCAAATGATTTGACCTAGAAAAAAGTATCTCGCACTCTCTTCAGTTTATTTTCCTTTTTAATCACAAATGGAAAAATAAATGGAATTTTTAATACTGCAAGCAGTTTAACAAAAACTAAATCCCCATCCCTTCTACACAAAATGCACACGTCCCTACATGCAATGCTCTGGGATATACTATACAATAAATACAAAAAAAAGAGCCTTTAACAAAAATAAAAAAAAAAGTGTCCTTAACGGCTTACAGCACAACCATCAAAGCTCGTGTACACCTAAACAATATTCATCAATAAATATTCATCGAACGATAAATTGAATGGTAAACAATAAATTTTCTGTTCTCCATATCCTATTTACCGTAGGAGAAAATTTTTAATGCATTTTCCTTCCAATATATTGGAATAGTCGACCATTGGAATGGATATGCTGCATATACTCTATTTATATAGTCACATGAACTTACATCAGCGTTGCCACTTCGAAAATAAAAAAAAATCCACAGGAGATCTCAAGAAAATGCAGTAGATTTCTCATTTAAAAATAAAAATACTAAGTTCGTTGATTTCAACAAAATGAAAAATACTTTTGAAAAATAGGTGTAAGTTTCATGGTGCCCAACAAAGGTTGCTGACATCATTGGATTCCTATAAGGAATAGGATTAACAGATTGACACTAGTGGAGGTTTCCATTGGCAAGTTGATGCGACTGGCTTGCCAGCTTTGGGGAACACCTTATATCTGAAGCATCGGACTTGTGTTTATTGAGATCCTTTCAGAACTCTTGCAAGTGTTCGATTGTGAAATAATATGCATCCCATAAAATAGTTTACACTTTAAAATACATGAGGACTCATAACACTTACTGGCAGCTTCAAATGTAAAGCAGATTATGCTGCCAGCGAATTAGGTTATTCTGGTGAGGTGATAAAAGAGTGGTCGCCTCGAATAACAACTTTGGAACCGAAGGCGTAGAAGAACTTCATATTAAAAAAAAAAAAACAATAATTTTGTGTACATTTGTTATCGTAACATTTTTTATATATTGATCTTGCAAGATTGATTTTAAGGAAATTATTGCTGGTGTTCCCCAGGGAAGTGTTCTCGGTCCGATTCTGTTCGTACTATAAACTAGTGATATTCCTCAAGAAGAAGATGCCATAATAGGTAATTTTGCAGACGATACGGCTATACTTGCAATATCTGGTTCAGTTTGTTGCGGTAAAATTTACCACAACAAGTTTCACCTAACTATTCAATTTTCCCCAATCCATTTTTCAACCTTCCTTTCTATTGCGGCTCCAAAATGCTGTAGAGCTCAGTTGAAACCTGGTTTCCACCGTCCAGAGTCCTACTCTTAAGCATTCTGGAAAAGCAATCAAAATAGGTCTTCGGTTCTGAAATACAAAGTTGAGTGACAGGTGGTCACCAAAACCCATATACATATATGTGACGGATGAGTCACTAAGTCAAAAACACACAGGGACACAGTGTGCGACAGATGGTCCGCAAGATATGTGGGTGTGCGACAGATGGTCCACACAGGATTGAAAAACATGAAGATTTTGACCCATGTTCAACGGCATGTGTGATTTCAAGTTCACACCAACATAAATTTAGTATGGCCTTCTGCCCAATTTTAAGTGTCTGGCTCACCAAGTAAAATCACGTTGCGATGTTATTCCCTTTACCCTTAATTGTCTGCGCGAAAGTCTACGGGTTTAAAATATGTTAAATTTCGCGTGAAACATCGGATCCTGTCTCATAATGTTTGTTGGGAAAATGGCATGGGATCCCATCTAACAGAATGCTTTCTTCAAGTTTTTGAGTTGGGCCGGTTGGGCTGGGGACTTTATTCGCGATCCTTAATAATTTTTCGCTTAACTTTTAGACCATTTGAAATTGACGGATTAGAACTGAACTCGTCCATTAAGCCAAGGTTGGTGTTCAAATCACCAATGTGAAAGAGACCATATATGCGTGGCTGGATTCGACAGCGGCATGCACACCAGCGAAAAAGCCGGGTGTTGCAACCGCGACAGAATACCAACACGGACCAAAGGTCAGAAGAGGATGGCATATATGTCGTGGCCGAATGGGTGAGAGAAGTTCGCCTTTTGAGAGACACTTTTTAAAAAGCTACGAAAGAGCGAAGTTGCAAAAAAGTTGAAAAGCGAAAAACTATTATCGTCTAGAGGAATTTTTTTTGAGTTGCGTTTTTTTTGATAAAGAAATTTTTGGTCAGAGGAATCCCAGTTGGGGAATATTTGAAAAAAAAAGTACTAGTGCAATTTTACTGTGGTGATAAGAAGGCATTCTTGTTAGAGGAAAAAGAGCCAGGGTGAGACTGACTGGAAGAGACAGGATCCGCTGCAGAAAAAAAAAGCTAAGTATACATTGTTCGTTGTTCAATTGTGTTTAGAAGAATTTTCATTCGTTTTGTTTTATTTGGAGGCTATTAAGTGCCTTAGATTTACCCCGTTTAGGCTTTCGTTTCGCCTTTTTGTCTTCCCGAGATTGCGGGACTCGCGACCGTTCTTAGACTCCGTTGTTGTTCGGGAATTTTTCCTAACGTGATTTTTCTTCGTGCCCCGTTGTGGCACAAAACCATTGTTCTTGTTTTTTTTATTTTCCATCTTTCATCTGTTCAACCATATTTTTTTTGTAAATCGGCCATCTGCCAATTACCAATTACATTTGTTAAAATTCTTGCTTGTTTTAGAAAAAATTCTGGGTTTTATACCTATATTTATAAAGGTTTCCCAGATAGTTTCAAATAAAACTTATTTAAAATCCTATTCAGGTAAATTAAAATATTCTTTTATTTCTCCTGGGAAGAAACTTCTTTTTCAGCTTATTGGTTCAAGGTTTGTAATTTCCTACTTAGTCCAGAACTAAAACAAAAAAATTACTGGCGCCCATTTTGATTTGGTACACCCTATTCTCCAATTCAGTATAATTCACTTTTTTACATTTTTTTATCATCCCCCAATTATTAATACAGCCCACCGTTTTGCTGAACCCACCCCATCGCTGAGCTAGCTAGGTGGCAGCATTTTTTTATGCTCCCTGTTGTGAAATTTACTAAACGCACCCACCATCGATTTGACAGTTGTCATTAGTTTTTTTCTCGCACGCCGCGCCGACTCGTTTCAATTTTTTTGTATATTTAATTAATTCGGTCAATTAAATAATTATTCTATCTGTTTTGTGTTTTGCGGATTGTAGTTCCGCCGTCATAAATCTAAACTTAAATTTTCATACCAATTTATCGAGATTCGCGTTTGTTAAATTTGCAACAATTGGCGTCCGAACGTGGGGCTTGTGTTTCTGTTTCTTGTGTGCAAAAAAAAAAAAAGTACCTAGAGTTGAAGTCCTCTTTTGTGCATTGTGATTTGTTTAGGGAAGTGGTGTAGAAATATTAATTGCAATCTATATCGCCAAAGAATTTACTTGGTTTTTGTTTTTTATTCAGGTGAAAAGTGGTTGCAGAAAAAGTGCATTGTGAATTGAAGGAATAATCTTTGGAAGTGATATTCCGTACGTACATACATACATTGGCTACCTGCATTGAATATTGTGCTGACAAAATAGAAGTTGAGTAAGATTGGTTGTGTATTGTGTTTGCTTTTAATTGAGTTTTAATTGTTTTTATTGATTGTGTGATATTATTCACATAATCAATTTATTGTTTTAATATATTTCAATTCATTTTATAAATTTTATTATTTTGTGGTATCCATTTTGTTTTGAGTGGGGAAACATATTTTGACAGGTGTGGGGAATTTATTTGTAGTGTACTGAATTTCAATTAGTGTTGCCAATTTAAGAAAACACATTTTCTTAATTTACAATTTTGTTCGAAGGGAAATTTTATTTCTTGTTTATTTTTTTTATTAGGTAATTAAATTTAGATTGATCAATAATCGGACCGATTATTAATTTGTGATTTTTAGACAGTGACCAAAAAAAAAAAAAAAAAACAACATAGTGATACTATTGACAGTGTGTTTCAGGGATTATTTATTTTTTGTGTACTTTTAGCAAGGATTAGTGAATTTTGTTTGGATTGAGTGTTGAAAATTTTTTAATTTCACAATAATTGTTTTTTTTTAATCTTTTTTTAATTACATTTTTTTCTTCTGCTGATTTTAAAATGGAGTCAAGCCAGGTTAATAGGCTGTCGCAAGAGGAGATTACGTATGAGGTAGAATGGAGGGGATTAGCAGTAGGGATAGTAGAAGAAATGCGCAAAGCACTTAGGGTTGCATTGAAACTTGAACGTAGGAGCTCGTTTACACCTCCAGCCTACCCGTTTAGCTTTGAACAAGATCTTACGGCGGTGGAGAAGAAATTAGGGGAAATAGAAAAATTGTTAGAAAATCCTCCGAAGTCGGAAACTTCGAAGGAATATTTGAAAATAGTCATGAAGGTAGAGTGGGGCTTACGTAGGATGGATAGGAGTATACCAGAGAATGAGACGCAGGAAAAGAGCAAGCAGGCTCTGAAAAATAAATTAATTATGGCTATGGCAGAGTTAGAAGGTGATGATGAAGATGAGGAAAGTGATACCGATGAAGAAGAAATTGAGGATGAGAAAAACGTAGGGAAGCAGAATAGGAAACAGGTGGAGAGGAATGAGGTTGAAAAGCAGCGTTCAGCTGAACCTCCGATTAGCAAGTCGGTTACTTCTGCCAGTACATCGACGAGATTAGGAATTGAAATTGATAGTGTAGAGAATAGTAGAGATAGTGGTAACAGGGTTGTAGAGCAGATTGTAGTTGATAGGGACAATTTCGCGAATATTTCAAAATGGGATGTAAAGTTCACTGGTGAGCGCTGTGGTGCCTCAGTGAATTCGTTTTTGGAAAGGGTTGAGGAAATTCGTTCGGCTAGGGGGGTTTCAGAAATCCAACTTTTTAAAGCAGCAGTTGAGCTTTTTGTGGGAAAAGCTCTCATTTGGTATAGGGCAGTTAGGTTGTCAGTTAATTCGTGGTCAGAACTCGTCAGAGAATTGAAACTGGAGTTCTTACCACCGAATTACGATGATTCACTTTTAGATGAGATTAGGCGTCGCACACAAGGCAAAGATGAATCCATCGGAGTCTATGTGGCGACGATGCAGAATTTGTTCGGTAGGTTAACTGAACCAATATCGGAAGGTAGAAAGCTGTCAATGATTCAAAGGAACTTGACACCTTTCTACCAAACTCAGCTTGGTTTGGCGAAGCCTAGTTGTGTATCTGATTTGGTTGCTTTAGGTAGGAACTTAGAAGCGGTTAGGGCGAATGTGGAGGCGTATGTTCCACCACCCAATGTTAGGAACAATAGGAGTTTGCTAGAACCGGATCTAGCATACGTAGGTGTTGAAACTTCTGCAGTTTCGGTTATTGCGGGGAATAACCAAACTGCTCGTCAGGCCCAATCTTCGAACCAAAGGTCTTCGGTTAGGTGTTATAATTGCAATGGATCAGGCCATTTTGCAAATAGGTGTTCCGCTCCTAGGCGTTGTTTTGGTTGTGGGGCTTTAGGGGTCAGTAGACAAAACTGCCGACGGTGTTCGGGAAACGGTCAACGGACTCTTGTGCCAGCAGGGCAAGAGGCTCGAAGACGTTGAAGGTTTTGCCTGCTGAAAACCAGCTGGTGAATCAGGTTCATTTAGGTTTTACTTTGGAGGCAAACGGTGATGATAGGAGACCATTTTTAGGAGTTAGTATTTATGGTACTAGATTTTTAGGTTTATTAGATTCAGGAGCTTCTAGAACCATAATAGGTAGGGATTCTTGGAAAATTCTTCAAAATTTAGGTCTTTCTTTAGGTACAGACACTGTTCACTGCGTTCGGTTAGCAGATGGAACAGGTATCAAGGTTTTAGGGACACTCTCTCTTCCAATAGTTGTAGAAGACAGGGCAGTGTTGATTGACTGTCTTGTTATACCAACTCTGCCACACACGGTGATCCTAGGTGCAGATTTTTGGGCACTTTCGGGTATTATACCGGATTTAAGGTCACGTGAGTGGAATTTTTCGGAACAGCCGGTTTCGATTTGTTCGATTACAGAACGTTCAGAGTTGAGTGATAGGGAAATTAAGAGTTTAGAGGACTTGATTGAGGAATCATTTAGTAGGATGCCTGAAGGCTTAGGGTGCACAACTATGGTTGAGCATAAAATTAGGACGTCGGCGGAACCGATTAAACAACGGTATTATCCGGTCTCGCCGGCCATGCAAGTACATATTGATAGGGAACTAAATGAAATGTTAGATGCAGGTGTTATTGAGAGATCGACAAGTGCGTGGTCATCTCCAATACTTTTAGTTAAAAAGAAAGATGGCTCCTTTAGGTTCTGTGTGGACTATAGGAAGCTTAATAAAAATACAGATAGGGATGCTTATCCACTTCCTTACATTAATTCGATTTTAGACAGGCTTCGAGGTGCGAGGTTCTTGTCTTCGCTAGACATCAAGTCAGCGTATTGGCAGATTCCTATGGAGGAGGAATCTAAGCCCTATACTGCCTTTACGGTCCCTGGGAGAGGCCTTTTTCAATTCCGAAGAATGCCTTTCGGTCTTCACAACTCGCCTGCAACTTGGCAGAGGTTTATCGACACAGTTTTGGGTGCCGACCTCGAGCCATTCGTTTTCGTCTATTTAGACGACATCATCATCATTACAGAAAGTTTCGAACAACATCTTGAAATTCTGAATGAGGTGATGAAAAGGTTGAGTGAAGCAGGGTTGAAAGTCAGTAAGGAGAAATGCAAATTTTGCATGCCATCGCTGAAATTTTTAGGATATATAGTGGATCGAAATGGGTTACATGTAGATCCAGAGAAAGTGGAAAGCATGGTTAGGATTCCAGCACCGAGGAATGTAAAAGAAGTTAGGAGTTTTATAGGGACAGTTTCGTGGTACCGTCGTTTTGTACCAAATTTTGCTGAATTACTTAGGCCGTTATCGGATTTACTAAAGAAAAATAGGAAGTTCACTTGGACTAAAGAATGTGAGGATAGTTTTAGGAAGGCAAAAGAGTGTTTGGTGACAGCACCTATACTTACTTGCCCAGATTTTAAACGACCCTTTGTCGTTCAAACAGACGCGTCAGATTTCGGTATCGGTGCAGTTCTTTCACAGAACTTTGATAAGGGAGAAAAGGTTGTCTGTTACCTTAGTAGGTCATTGAATAGAAACGAAAGGAATTATAGTACTACAGAAAAAGAGTGCTTAGCTGTACTTTGGGCTATTGAGAAGTTGCGACCGTATATCGAAGGTGTTCGGTTTACTGTTGTAACGGATCATTATTCCTTGGTATGGTTAAGCAATCTTAAAGATCCGCAGGGTAGGTTAGCGCGTTGGGCAGTTAGGCTCCAACAATTCGATTTCGAAATCATTCACCGAAAGGGCAAAGAGCATGTGGTTCCGGATATGCTTTCTCGGGGAGTTCCACAGTTGGGTGGTATCTCAGATGAGGATTTAGACCCTTGGGTAAAGAGAATGATTTCAGAGGTAAATTCGAATCCGCTTAGGTACCCAGCCTGGAGAGTTGAACAAGGTCAGTTGTTTAAACTCGTAAGGGCTAGTCACGTTGTAGTACATGAAAATAACCAGGAGTGGAAGAGAGTGTTAGGTAGGAATGAGAGATTAGGGATTTTACAAGAATACCATGATGGACCATTAGCAGGACACATGGGTGTTAGAAAAACTTTTGCTAGGATAGCGGCTAAGTTTTACTGGCCAAAAATGAGGGCTGATATAACCAAATATGTTAGGAGTTGTAAAGTTTGCCAACAGGTAAAGCCGGTGAATGAGAAGCCAGCTGGGTTGATGACTGAGAGGGTAGGAATCAAATCACCATGGGAAATGATTTGTGTAGATTTGGTAGGTCCGCTTCCTAAGTCGAGTAGGGGTTTTACTTACATTTTGACGGTAGTGGATTATTTTACGAAATTTCCGCTACTTTTCGCTTTGAGGTCGGCTACTGCTAGGGCAATCGTTAGGGAATTAGAAGACAACGTTTTCCTCTTATTTGGCATCCCAAAGGTGATCGTGTGTGACAACGGTCCCCAGTTTCGATCCAAGGAACTGAAAACGCTTTGCCAGGCGTACGCGTCACAATTGAAATTTACAGCCCATTATCACCCGCAGGCGAATCCTGCGGAGAGGATCAATCAGATTCTTAAGACGACGTTAAGGGCATATGTTACAGAAAACCACAGAGTGTGGGATTTACAACTCAGCAAGGTGGCGTGTGCTATTCGCACGTCACAGCATGAGGTTTTAGGAGTTTCGCCATACTATGCGTATTTTGGAAGGGATATGGTGACTTCAGGTCGAGAAGTACCATCTGTGGAGGATAGTTCGGGAACCGTTCAGGATCAGGATGAGATCGCTGAACGTTTCAAGGAACTAAGATCAGATATAGGGAAGAAGTTACAAGCAGCATCTAAGAGATCTGCTCAGGTCTACAATCTTCGACGGCGTGATGTTCAATATCACCCCGGCGAAATTGTCTGGCGTAGGAACTTTTCGTTGTCGGATGCCGCGAATTATTATGCTGCCAAATTAGCACCGAAGTTTGTCGGTCCGTTTGAAATTAAAAAGCGTGTGTCACCTTGGACATACGTGTTACAAGATAGTAGTGGTAAAGAACGCGGAACTTGGCATGTTAAGGATTTAAAGCCGTACAATAATGCATCCGAGAACTAATTTTTATAAACGATAAAGTAACGTAGTTTTTTTCTTATTTTTATGAATTTATTTACTTTAAAATTTACATTTTTCGCTTGTTTTCGTTTTTGATTTTTTTTGGTGGAAAAATCCTTTTCTATTTTTCCTTACCTTGGTAACTTTTAGAAAATGTGTTACAGAAATGTAGCCACATTTCCTAGGAGGTAAGGGTGGGATTTGTTGCGGTAAAATTTACCACAACAAGTTTCACCTAACTATTCAATTTTCCCCAATCCATTTTTCAACCTTCCTTTCTATTGCGGCTCCAAAATGTGTAGAGCTCAGTTGAAACCTGGTTTCCACCGTCCAGAGTCCTACTCTTAAGCATTCTGGAAAAGCAATCAAAATAGGTCTTCGGTTCTGAAATACAAAGTTGAGTGACAGGTGGTCACCAAAACCCATATACATATATGTGACGGATGAGTCACTAAGTCAAAAACACACAGGGACACAGTGTGCGACAGATGGTCCGCAAGATATGTGGGTGTGCGACAGATGGTCCACACAGGATTGAAAAACATGAAGATTTTGACCCATGTTCAACGGCATGTGTGATTTCAAGTTCACACCAACATAAATTTAGTATGGCCTTCTGCCCAATTTTAAGTGTCTGGCTCACCAAGTAAAATCACGTTGCGATGTTATTCCCTTTACCCTTAATTGTCTGCGCGAAAGTCTACGGGTTTAAAATATGTTAAATTTCGCGTGAAACATCGGATCCTGTCTCATAATGTTTGTTGGGAAAATGGCATGGGATCCCATCTAACAGAATGCTTTCTTCAAGTTTTTGAGTTGGGCCGGTTGGGCTGGGGACTTTATTCGCGATCCTTAATAATTTTTCGCTTAACTTTTAGACCATTTGAAATTGACGGATTAGAACTGAACTCGTCCATTAAGCCAAGGTTGGTGTTCAAATCACCAATGTGAAAGAGACCATATATGCGTGGCTGGATTCGACAGCGGCATGCACACCAGCGAAAAAGCCGGGTGTTGCAACCGCGACAGAATACCAACACGGACCAAAGGTCAGAAGAGGATGGCATATATGTCGTGGCCGAATGGGTGAGAGAAGTTCGCCTTTTGAGAGACACTTTTTAAAAAGCTACGAAAGAGCGAAGTTGCAAAAAAGTTGAAAAGCGAAAAACTATTATCGTCTAGAGGAATTTTTTTTGAGTTGCGTTTTTTTTGATAAAGAAATTTTTGGTCAGAGGAATCCCAGTTGGGGAATATTTGAAAAAAAAAGTACTAGTGCAATTTTACTGTGGTGATAAGAAGGCATTCTTGTTAGAGGAAAAAGAGCCAGGGTGAGACTGACTGGAAGAGACAGGATCCGCTGCAGAAAAAAAAGCTAAGTATACATTGTTCGTTGTTCAATTGTGTTTAGAAGAATTTTCATTCGTTTTGTTTTATTTGGAGGCTATTAAGTGCCTTAGATTTACCCCGTTTAGGCTTTCGTTTCGCCTTTTTGTCTTCCCGAGATTGCGGGACTCGCGACCGTTCTTAGACTCCGTTGTTGTTCGGGAATTTTTCCTAACGTGATTTTTCTTCGTGCCCCGTTGTGGCACAAAACCATTGTTCTTGTTTTTTTTATTTTCCATCTTTCATCTGTTCAACCATATTTTTTTTGTAAATCGGCCATCTGCCAATTACCAATTACATTTGTTAAAATTCTTGCTTGTTTTAGAAAAAATTCTGGGTTTTATACCTATATTTATAAAGGTTTCCCAGATAGTTTCAAATAAAACTTATTTAAAATCCTATTCAGGTAAATTAAAATATTCTTTTATTTCTCCTGGGAAGAAACTTCTTTTTCAGCTTATTGGTTCAAGGTTTGTAATTTCCTACTTAGTCCAGAACTAAAACAAAAAAATTACTGGCGCCCATTTTGATTTGGTACACCCTATTCTCCAATTCAGTATAATTCACTTTTTTACATTTTTTTATCATCCCCCAATTATTAATACAGCCCACCGTTTTGCTGAACCCACCCCATCGCTGAGCTAGCTAGGTGGCAGCATTTTTTTATGCTCCCTGTTGTGAAATTTACTAAACGCACCCACCATCGATTTGACAGTTGTCATTAGTTTTTTTCTCGCACGCCGCGCCGACTCGTTTCAATTTTTTTGTATATTTAATTAATTCGGTCAATTAAATAATTATTCTATCTGTTTTGTGTTTTGCGGATTGTAGTTCCGCCGTCATAAATCTAAACTTAAATTTTCATACCAATTTATCGAGATTCGCGTTTGTTAAATTTGCAACAAGTTGAATCTGCAACCGAGAAGCTCCAACGAGCTCTAGATAAAATTTCGGTGTGGACTAAGAAATGGCGAATTGTTCTTAATGAGTCCAAATCAACACATGTTAATTTTACTTACAAAAAAATTACCAATCTGCCCACTTACATTAATTCGGTGCAAATACCATAGGTATGCTAATTAAGCAAAGTACCTAGGAATGACACCAGACGCTAAGCTTAAATGGAAAACTCACTTTAAAAAGAAACGAGGTCAACTTGAAAATAAATTACGTGATATGAATTGGCTTATTGGAAGAAAATCCAAGCTCAGCATCTACAATAAATTGCTTATCTATAAGCAAGTGATAAAACCAGTATGGACGACGGACGTACGGTATACAACTTTGGGGTTGAACTAAACCAAGCAATAGACAAATATTACAATCTTATCAGAACAAAGTTCTCAGAGAAATTGTTAATGCTCCATGGTACATTAGAAACAGTGATTTACACATAAACTTACTATTACCAACAGTTGAAGATGACATAGCAGTTTTCGCTGGGAAGCTACGAACTCACTTAAATGAACATAGTAATAGAATTATTTGACAAACGATTGATGAGACAAACCTAGCGCCATAAGGAGTATCCGCAAGTCCTCTCAGTGGGGAGCTACCTGCGAAACGTGATTATATTATGAAATTAAAACTACTTGATAAGATAACTTAGTTGTAGTCGCACAAACAAAAGGGAGGTGTTTTTTAGTGAGTAAGAATCTCACACTACTATGAGTACCGGGCTCATAGCGTCCATGAAGATTCTTCCCCTACCCACGAAAAAAAATGCAAGAACTTCTTGGCCCTTAAGGAAAAGACCAAAAAAAAAAACAACCAAACATTTTGTTCCCCGACTAGGACAAACGACATTATTAAATAAACTTAGGAAAATGCTGCCAGTTTGATAAGACGAAAAAAATGGGTTAAAAACTTCTCACGCATAAGACGAAGTACACGCTCTTTAACTACAAGTCATGGTCTTAAGGTGTGCCCAGACCAAAGAAACATTTTTGAAACATTTTTGAAACATTTCAGAAACATTTAAAAAACATTTCCGAAATAGAGAAACATTTCTGAAATGTTTCTGCAATGTTTTTGAAATGTGTTTCCTTAAATGTTTCTTTAGTGTGGACACACCTTTATAGCGGCTAGTATCTTGGTGCATAATCAGAGAGGGAGAGCTGATACAAGACTCTTTTAAAAGTAAAATTCTTTGACAGATATTTGGTTCTGTGTGCGAAGGGGACAAATAAAGAATATGATCCAACCGCGAATTCTATGATTAAGGATGTGAATATAGTACGAGTACATAAAGTCAGAACACGTAGATTTCAATGATTTGGCCACATTGAGCTAATGGATAATCTCAAGACTGAAGCCAAGAGAATTTTTTAAAAATCATCAGTCCCCAGATTCGAGACGACAACGCAGACTGAACTTCTCTTTTTAAGACCAAGCCATTGCGAATACCAGAGCTCTAGGTATAGACTACAGAAAACACCGTCCAAAGAATGGAATGCTGATGTTTCTTAGAAGAATTTTGTGTTCGAAGAATATTGTTTCATACGAAAGACAAACCTAAATCCCCTCTAAGGAATCAAGTTTATAATCATACCTACACTGGACCCTACGTCAACTAAAGATAAAGCTAATGATGATTTAAAGTTTCTGAAAAAATTATTTATACCCCTGAGTTGATTTTTGTTGACCCAAAAAATCACAATGATTTCTGAGCAGTTTCATCTTCTTAGTAACACTAGCTTGGTATTCGACCTACTATACTCTGTTCAACAAAAATTGTCAGTACAGACCTTATGGGAGAGCTTTTTCTAAAGCAGTGGCGCCTGGTGCAGATGCACCCTCACTACAATGAGTTGGGAAAAATGCCACTTAAAAAAGAGCAAGCTCTTTCCTTAAATAAAGAAATGTTTCTGTAATTCTTCGCAAGAAGTTGTACACCCCAACACGACCGTTGTATCCCACTGCTGAAGGGATACTGTCAAGAGTCAATACGATCGTGCGCTTGTTATCTATGTCCATAAAAAAAAAAAAAAGAATTACCAATTTACCATTATCATTCTCAATTACAAGCAAGGAGCTTATTCAGTGAATTTTATTAAGGAGCTTTTGGGATTTGAAGCTTTTGAGAACAAATTTTATGAAGTTGAGTATGTTGAGTGTTTGCGATTTCATATGTAAACTAGGGAAACTCTGTGAGAGCCTTAAAAGGCGAAACACTTATGCAAGCCAATGAAACCAAAGTGAGAGGCAAACGTCTTATCTTCCATGTACTGACAGTTTTAGTTGAAAAAAGTATAGAGCTTAATAAGCTTTTATTTCGGTACTTATCGCCTTTGTGGTAGTTATTTTATAGATTGTCAATAATTCTTCAATTTCTGCTTAAGATGCAAAAGGAAGTCTGGCTTCAGAAAACGGAACTAACACTTGCTCCAATGATGTCTTCGAAAATGAGTCTTTAAGCAAGGCTGAGGTTTAACGGCTGTAGAAAATTACTTCAAAATATAAATCACGAAAAGGGTATGGTAATATGTCTTAAAAAGCTTTTGTAAAGATACGTCAAAAATCCATACAAAATATCTCAAGTCTACCAAAATGTGCTCAAATCCCCCAAAAATCAAAATTGGATTATCATTTTTTTAACAAACTTACTTCGATTAAGGCTTACAATGTGATGTGGTCTTAAGTTCGTTTGCCACTTTGAAAGGTATATTCAATTCCAAGAATAGAAAGCTACATGCTCGTTCTTATCTACGCTGTTGGTTCGAGGATGCGTTACATTTTGAATCCAAGGCTTATCAAAAACTGGCGCCCGAGCAGGGATCAACAGTGTTGGAAAATTGGTTTTTGATTGAACTGCGTTTAATTTAATTTACGGCACGTTTTTGATAATATTGATTCTGTCATTTATCTAAAAAGTCCCTTAATTCCGATAACTGTTCAACAAAATGAAACGGATGCAATTCAAACAAGAGCATTTCACCAGCTATGACCACGCTAGTGGTATTTTACGCGCTCTGGCCAAAACGTTGTTTTTATGCAGTTTTCTGGATGAATTGCAAAGTGAAACATTTCTATGGTTTGTCCGTTCTGTTTTGCCGAAGAAAATTGCCGGTCTTCATCGTCCATGGACTGCACACAGCATCCATGTTTCATTGCCATTCCTCATATACCAATCCATCCAGCAAGGATACTACGACGACCGACGCTAATAGTGCTACAATGCAAGCGACATGGACACGGACACGCCATCAATATTGTCCGATTTTTTTTTTCGCTTCCAACCATTTTGTTTTCGCTCGAGACTTCCGTTGAAAACTGGAAATTGAGGTTAGGATGTTGCTGTGTCGACTTTATTGCTCGTTTATTGCTCGATTTTGTCGGTTAGACTGTTAGATTGTGTGTGTTATTTAAATTGTATAATGTTCACCCATTTCTCCCGTTATAGTTGAGTGAAATTTTTGTATATCTACTTCCAACCTCTATACCTACATGTTCGCTCGAACAAACGATCTATTGAGAAAGGTATATGCGTGTAACAGTTTGTTATTGTTTTTTGAATTTTTTGTTTCTACCAGTTTTCCATTGCAAATCAAACGTTTGGTTTGAAAGTTTGGAGTAAAGCTAAAAAAAAACAGTTAAAGGTGGTGGCATCGAGAGGGCGAGGGCGCGCCGTGATATATAAATGTAGATATACCTGTCTAAGCCCTCGCAATATAGTGTGAGATGGTAGAAGAGCTGGCTTTTGTTTTGAGGTTAAATTGTCGGAACTTTTCAGTAGATGATTTGTATTCAATGGATCATGAACACTTTGTGTTTTATGGGTTTTTGAAATGTTTTTGCATTCAAAACTTTTTGGCATGAACTCAAAGAATTTTGTATTTTATTTTCTCTTTTTGTTTTTGTACATTTAGCAATGGAATCTATGGAATTGAAGGTAGCCAGCTATGTTACAATTGAGGAATTTAAATTCTACACAAATGGATTAAAAAGAAAAACGCTTTGGCTATGGTTTGCTTTTGAATACATAACCTAACCTACTCAATGTGAATGAGTGCTGAGCCTTTTGAAGGAACAAGATGGATTTTACAACTAAAACATTTTTTTTGTATTTATATGTATATGGAATGCGTTTTTGCAGTGGGTATAGTGTAATTGCAATCAATTTTTTTAATTACTTGCGAATTTTTGAATTTTAAAACCACTTTACAAAAGAGGTTATTTATTAGAAAAATGGCTTCAGTGAATAAGGTTGATTAAAATTTTTAAACTAGAAAGTACGAAACAGTGAAAAACGAAGAAGTTGCTTAGAAATTTTTCCTTAGTAGGTTTGCAATAAATAGCGGATGAGTAAGTTCATGGAAGTTTGTTAGTTCATAATGTTTGGTCTCATGGTCAACTATAGTTTTAGTATGACTATGACTACTTATTGGGAAAAAAAAATTATTGTTTAAAAATATAATAACGGGCTACCTTATAGATCCCGATTTCAAAAATAGTCTTTAAGCACCCCAAAATTATAACCCATAAACTGCCGCACAAATAACTATTTTGGAGTAATTTTTCTTCTTCAGAAGAAGAAGTGCAAATTATAATAGATAGTATATGTCCATTTCTGTCCGAAAAAGCATTCTCTATCAATACTTTCGATTGTTATGACTGTGCAAGCAGATACACCAAACTAACATTAAAACAGCACAACATTAGGCTCTGTTGGATTCCTGTTCACATTGGTGTCTCAGGTAATGAAAACGCTGACGAGCTGGCAAGAATAGGTTCAACACTTGATCTTAATCGGGCAACACATAACCGACGTTATCATTCAACTGAGTAAAAAGTCTCTTTGAACATCATCAATGGTCATAATCATATAACCAACTGGGTTACCACAAGAAAAAGTTGAAACTCAGTACGGACGACTTAAGAAGAGGATGCGGTGACGAGGAGATATTTACATGAGGATACTCTTCACTACTTGTGTCACTGCCATACATTATATCATCTGAGAAACGGACACCTAGAGGAACACTTCTTCAACGACTTGTAGGAGCTCTCTGGCATTCACAGCAAAATTATATTAAAATTTATTATTTGTTACCAAACGGCTTGAAAATTCCTAAACTCTGAAAATCACCTTCAACTTCAGTCAAGCAAAAAATGGTTATAGACGATAGTGATAGCATAAAGGAAAACGATGCACGCGTTTCTTGCAGTAGTGACAAGAAACGGAAAATAGGTACTTCGCCTATACACCAGCGATTGCCATTCTGGGACCACCTCTCCCTAAGATTGGTAAGCTCCTCTTGAGGAAAGGAACAGCTTCTTCGACTCAATCAGCAATATTGACAAAACAAATGGACATTCACATCAAACACTGACCAATCAAACTCATCTAATACCAGACGTTGCACGGAGCCTGTTTGTAAAGTACAGACGCCAATGATATCATTTTGTGAACAACTGCTTCGTGCTTCCTAGCATCTGAGATTGCTTTGTCCTTAGACCGGAGGTCTTCTCGAACCTGGAGCTCTAATTCAAAGATTTTATCTTTACTGAACTATTGTTGTCCATTCAATCGATGTGGCCGAGCCAATGTAACTCGACGAATTGTGACTTTCTGCACTTTATTCGCGGTTGTATCTTCCACTCGATTTGCCTTCCTAACAGACAAGACCCAAAACCCGTTAAAAAACTTGTCTTTCGAAGCATCCTTGTATGTGCTCTTCTTTTCAGCTTATCGTTCAAAACTTGGTGCCACAGAGTATGGCATTACTGTCATAATATCGTTTTGAGTATCGTTCATTTCGTCGTTAACAGCGATTGCTAAGTGGCGGTTTTTTTTCAGAAAATTCTTCTTGGGATTTCCACTACGCTGCCTTTCACATAGAATTTTATATTTCTTCTAAGGTAGAAGAGCTCTTTAACAACTAAGAAGTTGTTCCAACAAAAGTTACGTTTCGTCCTATTAGGTGGCCAAATCCTTATTTGTTGTTTGATATCATGTAGGTACGAGTACTTAGTACTGTCTTCATTTACTTAAATTTTTGTGTAAGTTTGGTAGGGGAAATACCCCCATTTATTAGGCTTAATGCAAGCTAATTCTTAGTCTAACTCAAATATAGCTATTAAATCTAGGATTGGAGTGAATTGGAAGGAAGATTAAGGCGAAGATTCAGGCAGGATAACCTGAAGTTGAAGTCGAAACAGTTAAATGTTACAATTAATCCTCCAAAGCATACGAGTAATAGGTTTCGTTGGACCCATAAGAGGTACGGTGGGTAGAGAGATAGAAGAGACGAGGATTTCTTATATGTATAACTGGAATTAGTGTTGAAAGAAATGGAGTTGTAGAGAGTTGTGCAGTTAACAGACCCTGAAGGTAGTCGATGAATGAAGAGAATGTCGCTTATTGCTCTTCGTTCTTGAAAACTAACAAGTTTCAACTGATCTTCACCGCGCCGCCGCCGTGAAGGAATCTATTAAGAACGATTCCAGGCAAATAACGCGGATATTCTCCATATATCCCAATAGCTGAACAGATTTGTTGAAAATGGTAGGTAAAAATGTCAGCCACGTGCATGACTTTCAGTGACCCAATTAACGCTCGAGTGTTTCGTTTTGATACCATACCATAAATACATTTGACCTGTGAATTAAATGACATGTGACGAACGATTTATGAACTTTCCTCTATCTGAAGTATGCTAGTACCTGGCCTTAAGATCGAGGAGTACCAATTACAGAAGTCGTCGAGGTTTGACTCAGGGACACTTCGTCGTATTGAGAAATAGCATCAAGTATTTGATCTTCGGTTTAAATAGTTCGATAAGGTTTTCGAGGAATATCTTTCCGAAAAGTTGGGCTCTTTACATGGCCAAATCAGGAAATGGAAAACTGATCCTATCAACTACGACATTGAGTATTGCAAGGAATGCCCACCTCGCTGCATGATCTTCTATTGACCAGTGCCTATTGCATGTTACAGCTATCCTAATTATTTCTGGCCTGGATCTGTGTATTAAGTTACTTGTTAGGGAGTTATTATAGGTGGGCCACATATTTTTAGGTGTAATGGAGTTGGTTAAACTGCTCCACCTACGGTTTAATTCCGTGAGAAAAATTGAGAAGATTTTGCCTTTCATAACACCAGAAGGAATGTAAACGCTTAATGCAAGTTAACTATGGAGGGCTGATCCTCACAAAGCTAGCTCATCAAGTTGTTCATTTGCCTCTATTTCACTGAGATCTGAAACCCAGCTTAGAGTAACATTGAAGTAATTGTTCAGGCTCACAAATTCATCCCGGAAATGCTAGACCAATTAAGAGGATGAATGTCAGAATCAATGGCTAAATCGCTGTCTGTAAAAATGCCAGTATTCCGGTTTTGATTTGGATTTAGTCAATGTATTTTTCGTGCTTCCCTTATTTTAAGTAATTCAGTTTGAGAGAAACTGTCAAAATCAGGTAGCCAAAAAGGCCTAGAGATATTTTAAGGACTTTGTGAAAATTCCTGAATGGATACCACACTTTATCTTTAATCTATCAGTCGAGATGGTTGTATCGACATCGAAAAGTCTCTCATCACAACGTCCGTTCTATATGAAGCAATCGGATTATAGTAGCCAATTTTTGCCGAAAAAATATCTGCTAGAATCACGTTTGTAATATTGCTGTGTCTGTACGGTTTGGCAAGCTTTGTACGTCCATAAAATCATCTTCGATTGCAGTTCCAAAGAATTGAAAGAGTAACATAATGACAAAAAATCATTGAATGTATAATAGAACTGAATGCATTTGGCCTTTCAAAATAATCAAAATTTATATCTCATGATTTTATAGACATTTCCCATACGAAACAAACTATAGTTTTATACTTTCTCCATTCAAGATCAATAATCTACATATTTTCTATGAAAAAAAAGTAATCACAATTACAATCAAATCTGCACAGCCAAACGAGCAATCTATAATAATATAATAGTTTTCTCTCTTCTCCTCCCTCAACCTACATTAGTAACAAATCATAGTCGAACAAAAACGTCAACCAAATCATCTATGGATATTCAACCCGTTCGTATAATTTCAGGCTTCCATTTATTTCACCACACAGATGTTAATCTAGATATCATTTACCCAAAGTTCAAATCCATTTGTAGACTCATTTCGATATCATTTCATCCTCCTGCCTCTGCTCCTACCTCAGCCTCAAGCGTCCCCCCAAATCAGCTTCACATTGAAAAACACTCCAATACTTTCCTGATTTCCGATATACAATACCAATTTTGATTGCAATTCCAATTTGGGAACAAAAAAAAAATAAATAGAAAAAGATATAAAACAAAAAATCAGTCCTGATTGTGCTAGGGGAAAAAATAACTAAAAATGAAATTCGATACTAATATGGATTTTACATTTAATTAATTGCTGTTTGATAGTCGCCCAATCGGAGGAGGGTAGGGAGGAGTATATGTACATACATACATATCCGAGCGCCGAATCGAAGCTCTTCTTCCAACCGCAATACCCTATACCTTCACTTATTCAGCACTAAATGGATAGCAAATTTCTGAAATGAGTTTTATTCAAATTCCAATTGCAGTCTTTAGCCAGTACAACCACCCAACGAAAAAAAAAAGATTACAAAATAAAAACCTAATGGAAGACTGTAATACATTCAACATAACCCTTTAGATGTTATCAACATCAATTTCGAAACCAAACCGAAATAAATAAAAAAAAACCCGCATAGTACCCACTACCGAGTGGAGCTACTGTAACAACTCTTCTTCAATGCCACTGCCAGTGTGTTATTAGTATGCAAAACGGCAATCAAAGAACGCATTGAAACTATCCCCATCAATGTGGGGCCAAGCAAGGGGAATAGGGGACTGACTCATGGCGATGGGGTGGAAAAAAAAGAGGATATTGTATTTCTTTTGCTTCGTTCCTTATCAATGGAATCATTGAAATTGTAAAGAGATTGTGGTTAAACAGTGAGGCGAACAAGTGTTCCTCAGATAAAAGTTTTTGTTATTTTAGGGGTTCATGGGTTCTCTTACAAATTCCTCTAAATAATTTATCAAATTTATTTATAAATGGAAAATTTAAATATTCTATAAAAATCAGTCAGACTTCAATATCTATAATTCAAAGTGTTTAGTCAAGTAAAAGGGTGAAAAGTGTTAAAAGGGGGAGGGCATAGTTAAGCCCTACAAATGGGAGTATTGGGTTATTGAATTAAAAAATCAATATTTTTTGGATTGGGACTTTTTTCATTTTGAAGTAAGGTTTACCCCAAAATAGAAAAAAAAGTCAACTAGTTGTAAGTTCATTAACTAACTAGTTAAAATCTCAATTCGACAAAAAATTCTATAACATATTTTAAATTCGAACGTTCTTCTCACCATCATGATACCCTCTTCTTAGCAGCGGTAAGAGGTCTTAAATTAAAGAGTTATATTGAAATACCCCAGGGGAATCTTAAAGCTGTTCGGGTATTTATTTAGAATCCAACTGAATCGCGAAACTCGAAGCTCTCCTATCACTATATCAATACTAGACTCCACAAAGGTTACGAAATATTAAGATATTTTTGAAAAACACACCTTAAAAATTTCAACTGGGGCCCAAGAGGTTGTTGCGAAATTGGGAGTAGTGAGAAGTTGGGTATACCTACTGAAGTCTTAAATAAATTTATGGTGGTTTTCTTGTATTCTATCAGGGAAGCATGCAAGGCACTCAAACAAGATCAAAACCACAACCAGTATACAGCTATTATCAAAGACAGTCAAGCGACTGGTAAAGCCATTAATTCTAGTACATAATCCTCCGAATGGGTCCAACAATGCCAGAATGAACTTGCTAGTATCAATATTAACCACAATGTCACTCCTATGTGAGTTCCCAGTCATTAATGGGAATAGTCGGGCGGATGAGCTGGACAGTCAAGGATCTGACTTTCATAGATCACTTGTGGAAATAATCAACATTCTATTCGGAGTTATGAAGACCAATATTCTACCTAACAGTATTATAATTCAGTTGAAAGCTCAAGCGAAACTGCAAAGTGCGTTTCGCCTGGAATAATTTTCTTATTTCATTAAACCTTCGTTAACTGCATTAAATCTTGAAAAATTTGGCCGACCTTTAGTAACCAGTGGGCATAGGAGACAGTCATTCATTTCCTCTGCAAATGCGCTGCTCTAGCCAAATTTAAAGCACAATAGTTAGGAAGGGCATTTTTTAAAGACATTAATGAACTTTCGCAAATGAAGATCAGAAACTTGATCTCTAGTCTCAAAGCGACGAATTGGCATTAGGACGAACTTTGATTCTATCTCTGCCGTGCCCTCAGTTGGATTCCTTAGATACCGAGCTAGCGGAATGAGCGCTATGGTGAAAGTTTGGGTTGCCGGGGCCAGATGATCACTCAATCGGATTGGCTACTGTTTCAGCATCAGTCAACAAGCTGCCTAGCGTGAGGATGAGCTGCTTTTAATGAGCGTGGTGGTCCAGTTGAGGATTGATCCGCATGATTGTGTGAAAGCAAACACACAATAAGAGACATCAACACCTACTAGATCCTTTCATCTTTTTAAACACAATCCAAACCATTTGAGTCCGTGAGAATATTCACAATTTGTCATATCAATTCCATCCACAGGTTCACAGGAGTTATGGTATCAAAATGGCGCATTTCACGGGTCCAGTCATTGAATTCTGCATGAAATGTATATGGTGAGAATGAGAATCAAATTTATTAAAAACAACATTCCCTTATTTTATTTGTTTAACAAGCCTCAATTTTGTACTTTCAAATATGTTTAATTTACTGTGCAACAGCTCAACTATTTCTATGTACAATAAGTATCCCAGAAGGAATATTTTTACTTGCGACTTATAGGTACTATAAGGCAAGTTATGCATTCGTAAAAAAAATCGAACTCGAGATTTTGATCAAAGTTGACATTACGATGATAGCGAGGACCAAAAAAGTGGGTCTCGCAATTCTGTCTGTCTGTCTGTCTGTCTGTCTGTCGGTTCGACTACAGCCTAAACGGCTCGGCCGATTTTCTTCAAACTTGGTAGATATGGGTTTTAATTTTTTACCCCCAGACGTTTTTTTTTTTTTTTTTTTTAAGACCAAAAATAACGGTACCTCCCATACGATTTTTTTTCGAAATTTTATAAATATTTTTTTTTCTCAAAAACTGTCCCACAGAATTTTTTAAAAAAAATTTGAAAAATTTCATTTGGTTAAAACTAGCTAATGGTTGAAAAAAAATTTACAAAAAATTGTTATTTTTGGTAGACCCCCTGGGTCCATTTTTTTTGTTTTTGATTTTCTCGAAAACGGTACAGCCGATTTAAATAATTTTTTTTATGCCAAAGCTCCTCCAAAGTTTGAATATTATTGCATATTCAAATTTTCAATTTTTATTTTTTTGGATTTTAAAAAAAAAAATCAAAATTTTTTTTTGGAAACTCAATATTTCGAAAACCCCATGCTCGATTTTTTTCAAACTTGACAAAAAAATGTTTTTTAAGATAATCTACAAGATTTGAGAAAAAAAATTTTGTTTCATCTAAAACTAACGGTACCTTCCATACAAATTTAAAAAAATGGTTTTCGAAAATCGTATTTTTCTCGAAAACGGTTCCGAGAATTTTGCTAAAATTTTTTTTTTTTGATTAATCTTTACGATCTATAATTTAATAAAAAAAAATTTTAAATCTAGATATTACTGACTGTACCTACCATAGAACGATTTTTTCGAATTTTGAATTTCTCATTATCGACATAATGGATTTTAATGAAATTTTTTATAAAAAAGCTCCAAAAAGGTTTAAAAAACATTGCATTTAAAAACTTAAGAAAAAATATTTTTTCAATTTTTAGAAAAAAAAGTCGTTTTTTTTTTTGAAAAATTCGATATCTCAAGAACGGCTTATTATTTTTTTTTGGAAATTATACCTTTATTCGTACAATAATAAAAGCTTAAGGTTGGCGTACCAAAATTTTTTCTTAAAAATGTTTTAAAAATTTTGTACATAAAAGCTTATTTTTTTAAGGAACCACTACAACGACTTATAATTTTTGTTCTTGAATAAATTCATATTTGCATAGCATTCTGTTTTTATCTCTTACTACTAAAAGAATTTAAAAAATTAATTTTATCCTTATGGACAGTTTTCTTTGATAACATTCGTTTTTAAAATTCCTAGTCTATTACATAGGAGCAAGTTCGTGCGACCCAGTCGTGCATTTTATTTTTGTTGTTTTCAGGTGGTAGCAAAATAGCCAATGATAAAACTTTACTCATTTTTCGCCTCGGAGAAGTATTGATCCTGAAACAAGTTTTAAATTTTCTTCTTCGAAATGGCGATCAATTGGGTTTGGGAACATTACGATGAAAGAGACAAAAATATGTTAAAACCGACAATATTTTTTGGAAAAAATTCGAGAATTTTTTTATGAGCTAGTTTATGGTTAAATAAAAATTAATACAAAAATTTTTTCATTATTCAAATTTTCAAACAAACCATTTTTGGATTCTTAAAACTCAATACGTCTTGCTCGTGTTTTAAACACTTTAAAAGAAATTTAGAATATTTATTTTAAATATCGGAAGGAAACTTAGACACAAAGGTTAGAGTAACCTGTTTTGGAAAATCTTATCTTTCCCGAAAACCACACCACAAATTTCAGTTTCTTTGTTTCAAAAAAAAAAATAATTCTTAAAAAATAAATAGAAAATTTTATTTTAAAATTTTACGAGAAAAAATCGGCTTACGAATTTTAACATTCGTAGTTTATTTTAAGATAAAATCAAAAAAATTGTCCTTCATCTTGTATTTAGTGTTTAAAAACAGTTAATTATCAAACTTAAAAAAAATTCGTGGTTTTCACAACAATGATATTTCAAAAAAAAAATTATTTTGTTTAGAACTCAAAAAAAAAAATAATTTGAAAAAATTGAAAATAAAATACTTTCAAACTTTTAATGAGTTTTAGAATAAGAAAATTAATCAAAATACATTAAAGGGTTTTCAAGAAAATCGAAAACCAAAAAAATTGTTATATGGGAGGTACTATTAGCTGTATATTTTATTTTCTCCCAGATCTGATACGGATTGGATTTTGTTTTTAAAATAACATGTAAAACAACAGATCCAAACAAAACTGGGCCTTATGTTGTTTTTGTTATACATGCAACTTTGAATGAAGATCCAATCTGGATCAGATCTGGGGGGGGGGGGGGGAACATAAAACACAGCTATTAATAACGTTTGCTTGGACATTTTTTTTACTATTATCTAGATTTTACGAACAAAATTTTTGGAATTTTTTTAAATCAGTGAAATAGTTTTTGAGAAAAAGAAATATTTTCTAAGATTTCGAAAAAAATATATGGCAGGTTCGATTGTTTTATGGTCTTAAACAATGAAAAATAAAATGCACGACTGGGTCGCACTAACTTGCTCTTATGTAAAAGACTAAGAACTTCAAAAATAAATATTATAAAAGAAATAATGTTTATAAGCATAAAATTCATTTCTTAAATATTATTAAAACAACTCTTTTAATAGTATAATATATAATAGCAAAAAATGTTTATGCAAGGACAAAAAAATAAGTCGTTGCAGAGGTTTCTTCTTATAAAAAAAAGGTACCCCCAAAAATAACCATTTTTTGAAAAAAATTTTCAACCAGTATCTACCTTTAACTAAATTAATTTTTTTGAATGAGTTTTTGAGAAAAAAAATATTTACCTATAAAATTAAAAAAAAAAAAGTATGGCAGGTACTAAAAAAAAGAAAAAAACGCGTGGGGGAAGAAGTTAGGAATGATATCTACTAAATTTAACGAAAATTGGCCGAGTGGTTTAAGCTGTAGTCGAACAGACAAACAGATAAAATTTGCGAGACCAACTTTCTTGGTATTCGCTATTATAGTAATGTCAAGTCTGATCAAAATCTCGAGTTGATTTTTTTTACGAACATAACTTTTCATATAGTACGTTGTACATAGCAAGTACAAAATGTTATATAACCTGTGTTTTGGGTTATTTTATAACGTGAGATTATTTGTGAAATTTGATAGGCTTACTTGGCAAGTTTTTTTTATGCCCAATTCATTTATTTATTTATTTAATTCATCAATCAGAACATTAAAAATTATAGCAAATTAGCAACATGCGATACTTTACAAATTTGAATAAATACCTTAAATAACTTAAAAATAATATAACACCTAACCACCAGAGTTTAAAACAGTTAATAAATTAATAAAATGACTTTTAAAGATATCACGACTAATATTGTTATGAAAATCTATAATCAAAGCAACTGAGTTTGCCTGTCTAATGCACCTAGTTATTGGCTCATTAAGACCATAATTAACCCTATGAAACGGTTCAAAAAATATACTATGCACTCGAAGATCTCTCGTTGGAGCATATATTCTTATAAGGGACAAAAGAAAAGAGCAATTAATTTGATTTTTAAAAATGTTTCTAATAAAAATTATTTCAAAATACTTTCTCCGAGTTTCTAAAAGCTGAAGACCGATCAGATAACATCTAGTAAAATAAGATGGCATTCGTATATTCCAATGTAGTCTATAAATCACTATTCTGGAAAATCTTTTTTGGATACTTTCGATTCGATTTGAGTGGATAGCATAGTAGGGGTTCCAAATTACACAACAGTATTCAAGGACCGGCCTTATGTAGGAATAAAATAATGCTCAGAAAATTCCTTGGAGTTACGTGAGATAAATTCAAGTAAGGAATTTGCTTTCGCAACAATAAAATCTATATGAAGGCAAAACGCTAGCTTAGGATCGAAGATGACACCTAGGTCTTTTTTTCGGTAATTGTTTGCAATTGGTGGTAATTGTTTCGGCGAAAAAAATAGAAAATCACATTTGGAAACATTCAAAAACAACTGATTAAGGTTACACCAATCAACTAAGTTATTTAGGTCATCCTGAAGAAGAAGGCAGTCTTTGACAGATTTAATGCATCGGAATATTTTTATATCATCAGCGAACATAAGACATTGAGAAGAAATTATACAATCGGGAATATCGTTAATAAGGAGCAAAAAAAGAAGCGGGCCTAAATGACTTCCCTGAGGTACTCCAGAAGTCACAAATATGGGATCAGATATGATGTTATTAATACGCCAATATTGAGAGCGCCATTTTAAATAAGATTCGAACAATTCGAAAGGTTTTAAAAACTTGACCAGTGAACTCATCAAATTTTAGTCAGTAATCATTAAATAATAAAATTTCTCTATTACATTGTAGCTGTTTCAATATTATTCTACTTTAAATATTCGGTATTAAACTTTCATAAAGTAAGAACTTGGCGTACTTTTAGATCTCAGTACTTTTCACGGCTGACTTTTATACACAAAGGTTTTTATATAGAAAAGCACTCTTGTTCTAAGAAAAGTCATGAACTTTCAAGATGCATGCAAATGTATAGCCTCAAAATGACAATAAAAAGACACATCGAATGACAATTCTTAGATTTTCTATTTTTCGCTTTGAATGTACATTAAACTATACCGCTGTACCAAATTGCATCATTCTACAGCAATCGAAAGTGCTCCATATAAATTAAACATTTTTTCAGAAAGTGGGCGGATACCACGTCCTCTGAATGGAAAACCTCAAATTTTCTTTTTGGTCCTTTATATGCAATTTGAGCCCTACCGTTTTACCAAATTTCATTGTTCTTCTGCAATATGAAGTGTGCCATATAATTTACATCAGTTCTGAGGAAGTGGGTGGATACCACGCCCCTGAATGGAAAACCGCCAATTTAATATTTTTTTCTTTGTATGAAATTTAAGCCCTACCACTTTACAAAATTTCATCGTTTTACAGCAGTCGGAAGTGCTCCATTCAACCAACACCAATTCGGAGAAAGTGGGCGGATACCAAACCCCCTGAATGGAAAACCTCAAATTTTCGATTTATTTCTCTGCTACTGTTGTGCAAAATAACAAGTATCTACGATGTCGAGAAGTGCTCCATAATTTTGATGATCTGTCAGTCAGTCAGTCAGTTACGGTTTTTGTGATTTTTGAGGCCTTATATCTCAGGAACCGCTTATGCTAGAAAATTGAAATTTGGTGAGGGGCCTGTGCCTAATCAGCGTAGCAAATTTTCGGAATTTTAAGTTTCTAACTTCATTGGTACTGAAGATAGGGATTGGTCAAAAATCCCCTGAGTTTGCTCCTGTAAAAAGGGTGTAGTGCAGGAACTTGGCTAGACACTAGCGTGCCCTTTGATTTGTATTCTGTTAAAAAATTTTGCCAGTTTTATCGAGTTAAGTCCCATTCATAGACATTGAGTTTTCGAGACAATAAATTCCATATGAGATTTCTTATTCCCCATTAGACAATGTTTTTAAGATCAGAATTTAATGATCTTATCAACCGTAACCGTTGGAGCTTCACTTCCGAAGGGCAGGGATATAAGTCTTCAATTAAACATGAAAAGCTAAGAGTACTATCGTCGACGGCAAAACAATTTAAGGGATTAGAAGTTCCAGACAGAAGATCATTAATGAAAATGATAACGAGGATCGGAGAGAGAATGGAGCCCTGGGGCACACTAGTATTTATTTTGTGGCTATCTGACTTAAATCCGTCCAGTACTTCTTGTATTGAAAGGTAATTTTTAATTCATCGAAGGTGAGAGTCATCCAATGGCATTATTTTCTTGGCCCAGGAAAATAAGAATTTTACTCCAAAACATTTTTGACATTTTTTTAATTTAGTTGGAGAGATTTTGTCTGCCCATAAATTTTACGAAAACTACCTTAAATTTGAATAGTGGGTAGATTGTTTAGAAGAGTGAAGGGATCAACGTTTCATTTCTTCTAAATTTCGCGAAATTTACATTTTTTTTTATTTTTGATAAAGTGGCAAGGCGAAAATTTGGTTCTTGGAAAATTCTCTATAAGAACCAGTAGATACCTTACACCTACTTTATTTCTTCAGAAGATTTACAAAAAATAACTTAACTGTAAAAGTTCAAGTTCCATGTCTATACTTTTTAAGATATACTTGAGGCATACCAATAACAATTTCCACCGAAATTGACTTTTGTGGGATTTCTTTTTGAAGTTTGGCCATTTTATTTGTCTGATTCTCCAGGGCTGGTTGAGTCTTTTTATTTACTTTACTTTTAACAAAATGCAAATGTTAAGTCTCTAGTAACTTTACTATGAACTGTGAACACACTTTGTACATATGATTGTCACATTTTACTAAATTTCAAGACACGTAGGTAGGTTTCTACAGCCGAAAAGTTGTTACAATAAATAAGAAATGTAACTTCATTTCTTCCAAGAACCTTAGCCCAAAGAGTGCACGTATTATTAAAAAACCGAAAAAGAAACAAGGGTGTCTATTTAACTCAGCTAGTTTTTTTTTCCCCTATGTAGACTTTTACCTCATTGTCTGTCTAAAGGAGAAATAAGTCTTCTTCTAACTACAATGTAAGTCTGGGATAGTGAAAAGTTCAAAAGAAATTTTTCATTCATTTTAAAAATCGACAAAACTTTTCCGCAGTCACTGAAGTAATTCAAACTCCTAACCACTAATACAATACTCCAGAAGAAAAGGAGCACCCCCAAGCCTTTCTTTCATTACAAACTGTTTTGAAATTCCAAAAACGCCAGCGGTTTGTACTACGACGAACAACCACAGAAGATTGCAGACAAGTAACCAAAAACCACGTTCCGACCGTCAGCCAACAAACATTCTGCCCTCGAAGTGTAACTGCCTTTGACATATAAAGACTATGCCCTCTAATGGAATGAACACATAGGGGGGGAGGGCAGAAACACAAAAAAAAAAAAACACAAAACACAATAAGGAAACCAATATATGAGAAGGAAAAAAATTTAAAAAAGCAAATAGCAGATCCCACATACTCGTACATGTGTAACAAAAGATCTTATCGAGGTCATGATTTAGGTATCCTGCGAAGTTGGTGCTTTTCGAATTCGGATTCCTCTATGTAGTTTTGGAAAACTATCTCACTGTATACCTACTCCATGGAGAGGCCGAACTCTGCTGAACTTCGTTCTGATTCATTTCGCTTGGCTTGCGTCCCGATGATGATGATGATGATGTCTGGGGTGGGGCTGGGGGGCTTCACTTCTTTTCAAACATCGATTTCACTTGCCAGCCAGTTTGCAAAGTACGTTATCGATATCTCATCAAAGTATAACGAACGACCATCACAATGAACTCCAGGAGGCTACACGAATAACACAGTGGCCTCAGAAGAAGGAACTTCAGTAGTGTTTTAAGTCAGTAGACAATGACAGACCTGACTCCTACTCTTGGCTAAACAGCAGATGAATAAGAAGAAACCAAAGTCTCCTCTGTTACTCTCCTTAACGTGTAATCAATCGATTTCTGTTGATCTTATCATCGGGAAAAATTGTCGTACGTATAGTCAACTCAAATGGAAGTGCAGTAGGATCTGGAAGAAGGAACCTATCTATAAGTGAATGCATCTTGGATTTCTTTTGCCATTCACAAGACTGTGTGTTTTGGAGAGTGAACATATTGGGAATACGCCGCCACCGCCGCCGCCGTATCTATATACCTCATGTACCTACATTATATTCATCAAGAACAATGCGGAATCGTTACGTTCGTTATCTCTGCCAGTTGAATTGTGAATTTACAATTTTGATTGTATCTTACACAAGATGGAGTTCTCTTAGTTGATATAGTCGCAGATATTTATATACTTTGGTTATGGTTTGTGCGTTAGAGTTGCATTTGATTAAATGATAAAGTCAATCGAATATAGTGAAATTTTGTGTAGATAAAGTTGAACTCATGTCATGATGGATTTTCCGTTCGAGGGAGACTGAAGCAAGAAGTCTTAAGTTTCAACTGAGTCTAAAGACAGCTCATGACAAGTCCCATCAAATCCTTAGAGCAAAAAGATGGCACCAAGGACATACATAGCTCCTGAAAAGCTCATACTGAGCAGTGTCTTAGCTGGTTTAGCCGATTTTCATACCTAGATAGGGAGAGATCTTTGGTAACGCAGTCGAAGAATACAGTCTGCACCAATACCTAACTAATGTTGGTCGACTATGCGACTATGAAACAATATAGTAGCAAGTCTGCAGTCCTACTTCTCAAACTTCACATGCCAACGTGAAAATCTCCTACCAGATTAACACTATTGTTGATATTGGAAAGTCCAATATCAACATTGTCCAAAGGCTAACGTTGACTTGAGTCCACTACCTCCTTGTAGCCAAGATAAAAATTTGGATATCCAGACAAAATTCAAAACAACAAAATATTGTGAGAAAATTCAGTGTCGGGTGTATGGCTAGAGTTCTTATCGAGCCTCTATTATCCTCTTAAGAAGTTGAACTCTTCCACAATCAAGTAATGAGAAGAAGTGGAAACATTTCTAGGAAACCATCGAATCCTGAGAATCCTCCGATTGACGAAATAAAGAGCTGTTGTTGTAGCAGGAATGAAGTTCGCAAGTCTTACGAAGAGATAAAAAAAACCTTAAAGAACTATCAAGGGAAGGACTCAGTTATGGAGCTAGCTGGCTGGAAAATGCTTGTTGGTAGGTATGTTGAGGCCCTGGTTGAAGGCACCGCCTTGGTAATTCGATGTGTAAGAAGGATTTCTTGATTTATAAAATATGGAAAAAATATATTTATCACCAGATCGGGCACTTTATTTTTGACTTTTAATATAAAATCGGCGTTTTTAAAATTTCTTAAGCTCCTTAAGAAAATTTTTCATACTTCTTAAGAAAGATTTGAATATGTATAAAAGCCAAGTTATACGAGTAAATTTCTCTCCTTAGTTTTATTTGAATTTATTCATTTGAAAGAACTGTAGTTTATACACCTTCAAGAGACATATTTTTATACGGAATCTCAAGGAAGCTGTATTGAATTTTCAGCAAACAGACAAATTTCTTAAGGTATGCGAAAGTTATAAGAATTTTCAACTTAGATGCCTTATACTAGAACTATAGATTTGTTACAATTTTAATTCGCGATATTTAACTTTGATTATTAAAAAAAAATAATCAAACGAAATGACGAGCAGAAATACGCCGACGCGACCGAAACCGAACAACAACTATGTAATTAAAAGAGACTAAAGATAAGAGACCGATGACGAACTGTCAAACTGCAAACAGACGAATTCAGCGAAAAAAAATTGCAACTGGTAGCAACAATATATGCTACCACCACGGCTATGCTCAGCAAGGGGGTGGGTTCGCGAATTATTTTTATGACGATGATTTATTAATGCAATAAAAAAATGAATTGATTTATTTTCAATGAACGCAGAGGCGTAGCTGAAAAATAAAAAGGGCGCCAGTGATTTTTGTTTTACAAGGAAATCACAAACCTTTGAAGCGGAACCGACGGTGAAAGATATTTTTAAATAAAAGATTTAAGTTTATGATTCCGAATGGGAATTTTAAAGTTTTATTCAATTGCTTGGGAAACCTTGCAATTAAGTAGGGCTAAAACCCAAGATCTTTTAAACAATTAGAACACAGTTAAAAATGAAATTAACAAGATGGACCGTTAACACTCGGTCCCGAAAGCACAAAAACGGTGTTAAGAAACGGGTCGCGCGTTCCGCAATATCGGAATTGTTCGATAGCAAAAACCAAACGGGATATAAAAGAAAAACCAATTTTTAAAACGAATTTATACTCAAAGAAAATTTTTAAATTACACCTTTAGTACCACTATACTTATCTTCGTTACCACCAAATTCTTTTCTATTTGTTCAGCTTCAACTCTTCTACAGCAAATTCTTTCCACTCAAGTTTTCCTGCGTTTCTTCAACTTAATCCTTCTTCAATTTCTCTTTCTTCTTATTTTAAAATAAAACTCAACGTTCCTTTTTCCTTTATTTCAAAATAAAATTCCTTTTCTTTTGCGTTTTAAAATTAATTTCCTTTTTCTTTTCGTTCTCAAAAAAATTGCTTGTTAATTTTGTTCTTAAACGTCTATCTTGATTTAATCTCCGTAAAGAAGTGTCCTTCCAGGCTTTCACCTTGCCTGGAAGACCTCTTCTCTTTTTAAAACCCAGTGCTTTCCGCCAATCAGTGACGTGGGCTTCGATCGCGTCATTTATCAGCAACACTCAGCACATTGGCGAGAGTGCGCCAACGCAGTTGGAACCCATCAGCCTTCTCGTACTCGCACTTTACACCCAGCTTTATGCACAGTCATCATCATTGAATTCGCTGACCTCCGGTATGACTTTCCAGTGGCGGGCAATTCAATGGGTGCATTCAGCCACCTAACATCCCCATACAAGTTTTTAAACAAAATTTTTTTGAAAACCAAAAGAAAAGGAACTCAATTTTTCTAACATAAAACTCGTAAAGAAACACTGGAAAACCTATGCAAAGAAAGTTGCTATAATTAATAAACTACATTTAGAGGAAGTTGGTGGTAATTTTCTACATCGCGAATTTACTTGATTCGTTGGGTTTTTGCGCAGATTTGGGGAATTATAGGGACTAGCCGTTAACGTTCCATCTTTTACATACATAAAAATATGTTTTAGGTTGGGCACGCAGCCATTCTCACAAGGAGTAACTTCAACATTTGGGAACAAAATTTCGCCAATGTTACTTTTTTCGCTAGTTTGCACAGACCGCCCGTCTGTCTCTGTGACCAACTGTCACTAGCAAAAAGACTTGAACAGACCACCCATCTGTCTCTGTGACCAACTGTCACTAGCAATGGCGATTTGAACAGACCACCCGTCTGTCGTCCCTTAAGTTTCAAAATTGAGCACGCTGATATTTTGTTTCTTCAAGTTACTGAGCGAGTGAACCGATGGCTGATGGACCATGGCTGCCCCTCTCTCTCTCAGTAAGTTGAAAGAAACACCTGCTTGAAGAAAGTTATTAAAAGAAAGGAATAAGGATAGGGGACCGAAAGAATGATTCCTGTTACGGAAAATTTTACCGTAACAAATCCCACCCTTTCCTCCTCGGAAATTGCTTAGTTTTGAAGAAAATAAGCAATTTCCTTCGGATCAACTTGGTAAACAACACAACAAAGGAGACCATCAGACCAAATATGGTAGTCTTATAAAAAAATTAAAAGGCAAAATATGAAAATCAGAAAAAAATTTTAAAAAATTCAACAAAACAAATAGAAATTTACTTAACTTTACTTTACTTTAATTTACTTTACTTTAATTTACTTTACTTCATTTGGGACTTTAAGACTTAATCATTTTCAGATAACGAAGTAAAAAGTTTCAGATCTTTCGTGTGCCAAGTGCCACGATCTTTACCATTTTCGTCTTCAAGGATATAAGTCCAAGGAGACAGTCTTTTCCTGATTTTAAAAGGGCCCACAAACTTTGGTGCCAACTTTGCTGCATAATAATTTGATGCGTCCGAAAGAACAAAATTTCTTCGCCATACAACATCATTCGGGAGATATTGAACATCTCGCCTCCTGAGGTTGTATGCGTCGGATGTTTTCTTACTTGCTGCCTTCAACTTGACAGCAATATCTGCCCTAAGGTTCCTAAATCTATCTCCTATATCTTCTACCGAACGTACACCAATATCCTTATCCAAAACCTCATTACTAATTCCTATTGTATCCTGACCACTAGTAGACATCTCCTTTCCAAAATTAGCATAATACGGTGTAACTCCTAAAACCTCATGTTGGGATGTGCGGATGGCACAAGCCACTTTTGCTAACTGAGAATCCCAAGATCGGTGATTCTCCGAAACATATGCCCTCAAAGTTGTTTTAATTATCTGATTAATCCTCTCCGCAGGATTAGCCTGTGGATGATAATGTGGAGTAAACCTAATCTTTGAAGAGTATCCATCACAGAGTGCCCTAAGTTCCTTACTCTTAAATTGAGGACCGTTGTCGCAAATGACAATTTTCGGAACTCCAAACAAAAGAAAAACATTATCTTCTAACTCTCTACACACTGCCTTCGAAGTGGCAGACCTTAATGCAAATAACAAAGGAAATTTGGTTAAATAATCTACTACTGTGAGTATATACATATAACCTTTACTAGACTTAGGTAATGGCCCTACTAAGTCCACACTTATCATCTCCCACGGAGAAGTTGCTCCTACTCTTTCACTCATAAGACCGGCTGGTTTATCGTTGATTGGTTTCACTTGTTGACATACCCTACATTTCCTAACATATTTAGTTATATCTACCCTCATCTTAGGCCAATAATATTTCGCACCTACTCTCGCGAACGTTTTTCTTACCCCCATATGTCCTGCTAATGGATTATCGTGGCAATCCTTAAGTATTCCTAACCTATCTTTTCTACCTACTACTAACTTCCACTCGTCGTTACTGTCATAAACTCTCACATGATTTGATTTTACAAATTTATACAAACGGCCACTATCCACTCTCCAGGCCGGAAAAGCTAACGGGTCTGACTCCACTTTCGAAATCATTTTTATCACCCACGAGTCCGAATCCTCATCTGAAATCCCAGCCACTACTGGAACTCCCCGAGATAACATGTCTGGAACTACATGATCTTTACCCTTCCGGTGAATGATCTGAAAATCAAACTGCTGAAGCCTAACTGCCCAGCGCGCGAGTCTACCCTGTGGGTCCTTGAGATTACTCAACCAAATCAATGAGTAATGATCAGTTACGACCGTGAAACGAACTCCTTCGATGTACGGCCGCAACTTCTCAACTGCCCACAAAACTGCTAAACACTCCTTTTCCGTAGTGGAATAGTTCCTCTCGTTTCTGTTCAGAGACCTACTTAAGTAACAAATAACTTTTTCCCCTTCCTCAAAAGTCTGTGTGAGTACGGCCCCGATACCGTAGTCAGACGCGTCTGTTTGGACCACGAATGGAAGATTAAAGTCGGGACATGTCAAAATGGGAGCCGTTATTAAGCATTCTTTAGCTTTCCTAAAACAATCTTCACATTCTTGAGTCCAGACGAACTTTTTACTTTTCTTAAGTAAATCTGTTAAGGGCCTAACTAATGTTGCAAAATTCGGTACGAAGCGCCTGTACCATGAAACAGTTCCTACAAAACTCCTAACCTCCTTGACATTTTTCGGTGCAGGTATCCTAACCATACTATCCACTTTTTCCGGGTCCACATGTAACCCGTTCCGATCAACCACATAACCTAAAAATTTAAGAGAGGGTCTGCAAAAGTTGCATTTCTCCCTACCTACTTTTAAACCTGCCTGTCGCAATCTTCTAAAAACTTCGTTAAGAATTTCGATATGTTTATCGAAGGTATCTGTAACGATAATAATATCGTCCAGATATACAAAAACGTATGGCTCCAACTCAGGCCCTAAAACACTATCAATAAACCTCTGCCACGTAGCAGGAGCGTTGTGCAAGCCGAAAGGCATTCTTTTAAAATGAAATAATCCCCTACCAGGTACCGTAAAGGCAGTAAATTTGCGAGATTCCTCAGCTACTGGAATCTGCCAATACGCCGACTTAATGTCCAACGATGTTAAAAATTTCGCGTTCCTAAGTTTATCTAAAATGGCTGAAATGATCGGAAGTGGATAAGCATCTCTTTCTGTAACTTGATTAAGTTTCCTATAGTCGACGCAGAACCTGAATGTACCATCTTTCTTTTTAATTAACACTATTGGAGAAGCCCAAGGACTATTAGACTTCTCAATCACCCCCTCTTCTAACATCTCGTTAAGAGCCTTATCGATATGCACCTGCATTGCTGGTGATACCGGATAGTACCGCTGTTTTATAGGTTCTGTCGACGTCCTAATAATGTGTTCTACCATTGTTGTCACTCCAAGCCCTTCTGGCATGTCCCTAAACAAATTTTCGATTAAAGAATTTAGTTTGCCCTTTTGATCCCCATCTAACTCAGACTCTTCTGTGATAGATGTAGTTTCTATCGAAGCCACCATATCCTGGCTCGAAAAACTCCACATGCGTGATCGAAGATCCGGAACGATTCCCGACAGTGCCCAAAAATCTGCACCAAGTATCATCGCATGGGGTAGAGTGGGTATAACTAAACACTCAATCAAAACAGATTTGTTCTCGACAACAATAGGTAGATTAACAACCCCCAAAACTCCTACACCTGCACCATCTGCTAAAAGTACCTGCCTAATATTTGCTTTTCCTAACTGTAGCCCTAAATCTTTCAAAACTTTCCAAACGTCCCTACAAATAATCGTTCGCGATGCCCCGGAATCCAAAAGCCCTAAAAACCTAAACCCATAAATGTTGATTCCTAAATATGGCCTACTATCATTCCTACTTGTATCTAAAGTGAAACCTAACCTAACCCTATCCACCAGCTGGTCGTCAGCAGGCGACCTAACTAATTTCGACGGCGCTCTTGACCTGCTGGCCCAAGAGTCCGTTGCCCGTTTCCCGAACAACGTCTACAATTCCTATGTGTGGTACCTACAGTGCCACACCCAAAACAACGCCTAGGAGCGGAACAATGATTAGAAAAATGACCTTCCCTATTGCAGTTAAAACAACGAATGGGCCTACTGGGTGGGGGGTTTCGATTAACTGCAACTGTTGCTTCTTGAACCGAAGCAACATAGGCAACATCAGGCTCCAAAGCCTGCCTGCTGCGACCTGAAGGAGGAGGAACGAAAGACTCAACATTTGACCTAATTGTCTCTAGCCTTCTACCCAACGCAACCAGTTCATTGACTGACTTGATATCAGCCAAGCCCAATTGTGTTTGATAGAAGGGAGCTATGTTTTTCATGAGAATAGTTAATTTCCTATTCTCACTCAACGGCTCAGAGAATCTTTTAAAAAGGGTCTGCATGAGAGCAATGTACATCCCCATTGTCTCATCTCTACCCTGGGTACGACGCCTGACCTCATCCAACAAGAGATCATCATAATTGGAGGGTAAAAACTCCAATTTCAACTCTCTAACCAACTCTTTCCATGTAGATATAGAATCCCTAATCGCCCTAAACCAAAGGAGTGCCTTCCCAGAAAATAAATCCACTGCTGACCTGAAAAGCCTTGACTCTGAAACACCTCGCGATTCCCTAAGCTCTTCGACTCTTTCTAAAAATGAGTTCACTGATGAACCACACCGCTCACCAGAGAACTTTACATCCCACTTTTCAATGCGCTCAGAATTCCGGTCACAGGCTTCATCCTGTAGTTGAAATCCTGAGCTCGCTCGTTGGCCGACCTGTGCAGCTGGTAACGCACCCATGTCTGCTGTCGACGTATTGTCGTTCTCCGTTACTTTATCTTTCTCCTGTGGTGCTTCCTCACCACCTTCACTTAACGCTGCCATCAACATCAATAACTCCCCCCTTATATCCGCAACTTCATTAACTTCATCCGTCGACTCTGCTTTCGCCTTATTAATCCTACCTAACGCCCATTCGATTTTTGTCAAAATCTTCAAATACTCTCCTGACTTTTGATTTTTCGGAGGGGTTTTCAAAAGATCCCTAATCTCTAAAATTTTTTCTTTAACCGCCCTAGCGTCTTCCTCAAATGAGAATGGGTAATGAGGGCTATCGCTTGATATAGAACCCGACCGCTCTAGAGTACGCGATGCTCTCAACGTCATCCTCATATTGTCTACCGTCCCTCCCTTAAGGCCCCGGGCCTGTAATTCATATAGAAGTTCCTCTTTATTTAATCTATTCACGTCCATTATAAGAAAATTAATTTACAAACGAATCCGAACAAATTACCAAATTAAAACCAAAATGAAAATGCAACAACTACAAAGAAAAGCCAAAATTAAAAGCACAAAATCAACACCCAGTTGATTGCTCTATATAATTCCACGATAAAATACAAACGAAAATCTCGAAGACCAAAATAAACTTTTTAAACCCACTCAAAATTTTCAAAAAAAGCACAGCAAAAAAATATTTCTGAAAATTTGTATGTCGAAACACTGCCTGACGATTGAAATCGAGAAAAAAATGAAAATGACCACCAAAAACAACACCAAAAAAAATACAAAAACACTTTTATTTTAATTATTTTGAAATGACACACTTTGAACTCAATGAGCTAAATTTTATTCAACTGAAAATAAATAATACCAACTTTTCGACACAGAATTCCAACAAAATTTCAAATAAAAATTTCAGAATAATAACACCTAGTATGGTCACACTAAAAGGAAAATGCACTATCTTCGATTAAAATCTATTTCACAGCCAAATGCCAAAATGTAAACAAAAATTTTTGTGTACAAAAAAAAACTCAGCCCAAAATGGAAGGAGAGAAAAAGAATATTCACAAAAAAACGGAAAAGAACTATCAAAATTCACAGCAAAAATAATTATCGTATAATATACGTGTCAGAGCGAGATAAATATACTTGAACTAAAAACCACTATGTAAATCAAACAACCTCAGTAAATAAAACCCGTAATAATATGAACCGTAATGGAAATGAATTTATAAATCTTCAATTTAATTTAATCGATTATATTAAAATGATAAAACTTACTCACTTTAATTAAATGATTGGTATATATCTCACGCAATTATTCCAAATGTTTGCTTCTGTTTATCCCACTGTATTTCTCTATCAAATCACTTATGTAGGTACTTGCAAACACCTGTATCCTTTACCCAAATGAAATGGTAATTTTGCACAACACACAATTCACTCTGAAAAAAGAAAAACAAAACCAAAAGTAACTATACTCAAACAGAATCAAATCAAATCACTTCCCTAAAACAAATTCACTAATAACACAATCGTTGGTGCTCTGAATATTTATTATATATATATAAATATATATTTATATGCAATATGCAAACGCCACTTTCACCGCGGTAGGGAATTAATATTTTCTCGATAAATGTATATATTTTTTTTTATTGAAAAGGCCCCACGTTGGGCGCCACTTGTTACAATTTTAATTCGCGATATTTAACTTTGATTATTAAAAAAAAATAATCAAACGAAATGACGAGCAGAAATACGCCGACGCGACCGAAACCGAACAACAACTATGTAATTAAAAGAGACTAAAGATAAGAGACCGATGACGAACTGTCAAACTGCAAACAGACGAATTCAGCGAAAAAAAATTGCAACTGGTAGCAACAATATATGCTACCACCACGGCTATGCTCAGCAAGGGGGTGGGTTCGCGAATTATTTTTATGACGATGATTTATTAATGCAATAAAAAAATGAATTGATTTATTTTCAATGAACGCAGAGGCGTAGCTGAAAAATAAAAAGGGCGCCAGTGATTTTTGTTTTACAAGGAAATCACAAACCTTTGAAGCGGAACCGACGGTGAAAGATATTTTTAAATAAAAGATTTAAGTTTATGATTCCGAATGGGAATTTTAAAGTTTTATTCAATTGCTTGGGAAACCTTGCAATTAAGTAGGGCTAAAACCCAAGATCTTTTAAACAATTAGAACACAGTTAAAAATGAAATTAACAAGATGGACCGTTAACACTCGGTCCCGAAAGCACAAAAACGGTGTTAAGAAACGGGTCGCGCGTTCCGCAATATCGGAATTGTTCGATAGCAAAAACCAAACGGGATATAAAAGAAAAACCAATTTTTAAAACGAATTTATACTCAAAGAAAATTTTTAAATTACACCTTTAGTACCACTATACTTATCTTCGTTACCACCAAATTCTTTTCTATTTGTTCAGCTTCAACTCTTCTACAGCAAATTCTTTCCACTCAAGTTTTCCTGCGTTTCTTCAACTTAATCCTTCTTCAATTTCTCTTTCTTCTTATTTTAAAATAAAACTCCACGTTCCTTTTTCCTTTATTTCAAAATAAAATTCCTTTTCTTTTGCGTTTTAAAATTAATTTCCTTTTTCTTTTCGTTCTCAAAAAAATTGCTTGTTAATTTTGTTCTTAAACGTCTATCTTGATTTAATCTCCGTAAAGAAGTGTCCTTCCAGGCTTTCACCTTGCCTGGAAGACCTCTTCTCTTTTTAAAACCCAGTGCTTTCCGCCAATCAGTGACGTGGGCTTCGATCGCGTCATTTATCAGCAACACTCAGCACATTGGCGAGAGTGCGCCAACGCAGTTGGAACCCATCAGCCTTCTCGTACTCGCACTTTACACCCAGCTTTATGCACAGTCATCATCATTGAATTCGCTGACCTCCGGTATGACTTTCCAGTGGCGGGCAATTCAATGGGTGCATTCAGCCACCTAACATCCCCATACAAGTTTTTAAACAAAATTTTTTTGAAAACCAAAAGAAAAGGAACTCAATTTTTCTAACATAAAACTCGTAAAGAAACACTGGAAAACCTATGCAAAGAAAGTTGCTATAATTAATAAACTACATTTAGAGGAAGTTGGTGGTAATTTTCTACATCGCGAATTTACTTGATTCGTTGGGTTTTTGCGCAGATTTGGGGAATTATAGGGACTAGCCGTTAACGTTCCATCTTTTACATACATAAAAATATGTTTTAGGTTGGGCACGCAGCCATTCTCACAAGGAGTAACTTCAACATTTGGGAACAAAATTTCGCCAATGTTACTTTTTTCGCTAGTTTGCACAGACCGCCCGTCTGTCTCTGTGACCAACTGTCACTAGCAAAAAGACTTGAACAGACCACCCATCTGTCTCTGTGACCAACTGTCACTAGCAATGGCGATTTGAACAGACCACCCGTCTGTCGTCCCTTAAGTTTCAAAATTGAGCACGCTGATATTTTGTTTCTTCAAGTTACTGAGCGAGTGAACCGATGGCTGATGGACCATGGCTGCCCCTCTCTCTCTCAGTAAGTTGAAAGAAACACCTGCTTGAAGAAAGTTATTAAAAGAAAGGAATAAGGATAGGGGACCGAAAGAATGATTCCTGTTACGGAAAATTTTACCGTAACAAATCATGTGTGTAGTTGCTTCCATTTACAAACTCTAAATAATCTCAAAAGAGGTCATAACTTCCCTAATATCTAAAATTAGAATTGGTAAATGCGATTATCAGCAGAAATTCTAGAAAGACATCGTTTCAAGAAAATAATCTGATAAACTAATGGTAATGCCAATAAAACTGTTTTATTTTTATTTATTTCCTTTGTTAAGAAAATATAAGCAAAACGTCTGAAGTTAGGAAATTTGTACCTGATTCGGCTCATTAAAATTTCTATCTCCGCTTTTTTCTAAGTTATGTGATTGAAAATAAGTTAAATTAACCTCACCTCAATTGTCTCCCTTTCATATTTTAAAAAATCTCCACATCTTATCACAATTTTAAAGAGAGTTACCTTAGATATGGAATTCTCCCATGCCTTCATTGTAAGTCTTTCGTTTTGCATAGAGTCAACGCTGTGTACCCCAAAAGAGTCACCGAGGTATTGTTTCTTTTTATTTTTACTATATAAATCTGGGGTTGTTAGATTAATAGTCTTTCAATTGACGATAGTTAGTTTTCCAAAACAGTCTTATGTAATTAAATCTTTAGCGAGTTTCTCAATGTGGTGCCTTAGAAAATAGCTTGGAGTTAAAGACTACAAAATGAACACAAAATCGTAAGCTAGCCCAACGAATCTCTTCCCTACTCTGCTGTTTCCATAATCAATTAATATCCACTAGACCTCTACAAGCTGGAGTATTAATTCGGAACTTTGACATTTATGTTATGTGACGTAGAGCCAAATTTCTGGCAAATTTCGAAGATATAATTCTTAAATTCTTAAATAATTTCAGCCTTTTTGATGTTAACAATTTTGGAGAGCGATTCAAAGTTCATTAATTTTTATGTTGAAAAAAAGTAATTTCTTTTAACTTTTTGTTCGCGATAAAAATTTATCAACTTTGACGAAGGGTAATGTCATCTAGGCAATTTCTGCTAGAAGATCACTTCGAGACGTGGAAAGCATTCCTAATCAACAAAAGGATCAAATAAGATATACTATTGACAATGCATTAGCTTTGGGTATGGATTTGGGTCTTCTAAAAGCAAAAATATAAAATTCTGAACTCTGAGAACTTCGTTGAGAAAACACAACATAATGTTCTTTCCATCCTACAACACAATAACAGTTGCAAAAAAGAAGCAGTTCCAGAAATCACGGAAATATCGGTCATCAAGTGATACTCCGAGACATGATGGCTTATAGACTGCAAAACGGATGATCAAATAATTGGATTCCCAAGAAGATTGACTTAAATGGTGCTGCGATGGATCATCTGGACATGGTCTAACAACACTTGGTGAAACAAACAGAAACATGTTCAGTTTTTCCACTCAGGCTTAAAAGTGCAATTGGTGAACATTTGAGGAACCCTAGCTCATCAACAATTAATTTCAGCGAACTCATAATGTTCTAATATGCTAAAAAAAAACTAGTGACCTTATTAATACTACAAATATATTAAAAGTCAAATATGAAATATTCAAACCAACAAGATATAAAGTCAATGAAGAAATAACTATATTTTTGTGCATCACGAGTTCTTTTTCACTATTGAAGAAAAAGTTTTAAGCGATTGAAGAAACAAAGTCTAAGCCGTCATATCCGATATGCAAGAGAACACAAGAAAACCTCAATATTCAAGATGAACCAAGTAACTACGAGTGTGGAATCTCTCCATTGCATGCTAGAATTAGGTGCAGGGAATTTATTTTCAAACTTGCGTACGCATTTCGACTAGAAAAAGATTACATTGATGAATCTATTGTAATCAAGGAGGCAGAAACGAGAAGAAACCAAGAGATCCAAAAGTGTTTTCGGGATGAGCATGGACTTCATGTAGATATACCTAAACAAGGATTTAGAAATATCAATGATGAAAACAATTCAAGGGGATTTTTGAAAAATCAGAGAAAACCGCTTTAATTAACTATTATTTTTAATTTTTCGAATTGAATGGAAGTAGGGAATGTCGTAAAATTTGGTATGTATCCTGAAAAACAATTCACATCTACTATTCATATAATTTTAGTTCCTAGTCAAAATATCATAAAATAACAATCACTACCATTTGGAGAATTGTCAGAAGAAGCCAATGAGTTCAAAAATAAGGACAGAAGTCAAAATATCAAAGTCTGAACAAAGTTTAAGGGATTTGGCAGAATGAAGACCTATCGTTGGGTCCAATTATATCTTTCCTAAGGTATGTAAAGACACCAAAAAGATCTGAAAACACAATAATCTCCTTAGACTATGGTTAGGGCACAAAAGATCTTAACTCCCAATCAATATTCATTATTCATTCAGATGATGGTTTCCACAATATCTATTGTTTTTTTATAATTTTTTGGTACGTTTAATATTTTCCCTACTATGTATTTAATTTTTAATCTAGCACACCAATATTTTACTAAAAAAAAACAAAGAAAAATCACTTATGTCCTTAAATAGGCCTTAGGCCAAGGATATATTATTTTATAAAAAAAAAGGTCACGAAAATATGTAACATTTTTCTAAAAAATATAAATTTGTTCTCTACGGTTTCACTCAAATTGGCTTGATTATCAGTGAATTGAATTGCGATATGTCAAAACTTCTTGTTTGTAGTAACATAATTACCCAGTAAATACAACCTTAACTCCGCAACTATTAAATCTTGGTTCATTTTGAAAGTATGAAAGGAGATAGCTAGCTAGACCTGTTCATGCGTTAATATTTCACAGTAGCTCAATTGTTGATTGCTTTTGAATTTTTTCGGAGGTAAACCTTTTACTTAGCCTTAAGAAATATTATACCTTTTATGAAGTATAGGTACGTGTTTAGAGATACCATGACCTGAATTTTTCATCTTCCAGTTTGCGTACTATGCGAGCTCATTAAATTGGAAGAAGATTTTGTTTTCGTAATACCCTTTGGCATAATGGTTAGTGCGTTGGACTGTCATGCAGAGGGTGATGGGTTCGATTTTCAGCCACTACAAAAATATTTGTTATGAGGGTGACAAATCCTCCAAGAGTTATCAAAAGTACTGCTCTCTACGACAGAATTTACAATCAAAACAATTTTGTTTAATTTATCGAGGTTTGATGAGAACTTGGCACAATCTTTGCCTAAGTGTATCTAACATTTAAGCTGATTCTCACCACTAAACTTATGATAACGAGTGAGATCAAACAGATGAATAGCCAATTTTTAGACTAATGGTAGCTTAAAGTTTTGTTCACTCGATGGGATATAATCTCTTTCTCTAAAGATAAAGTTTTTATTTTAATAAATGGATTATGACAACCCATAAAGCTGAAGAGGATTTCAATAGAGATGCAGATGCTCATTGGTTTTGAATATCTGAATATCGAAAAATGGGAGGGAAATATTGAGCCGGGTAAAGCATTCAAAATTCGTGTAGTTCGGCTAAAGGAAGAAATCGTTGAATTGTTGAAGAGAAGGAATACAACTGGCAATTTCACTAAGGCAACAAAAAAAAATTGCTGCGGTGCTCGAGAGATTCCGAAATTTCAAGTTTGATTAAAATCTCGCGTTAAATTTTTTGTAGATACCGAATTTCTTACCTGGCATAAAATACCTTTGCCCTATACTGGTATACAACGCAAATAAATCTAAAAATTTCACATCTAGATATGATTTATAAGGAATAATTAATGTTTACTCCAGATTTGTGACAGACTTACGGCACACCTTAAATTCATTATGTGTATGACCTACTTGATTCTACTTCTTATCTCCTTCAAATACTGTGGTACCTCAAGGGTAATGTAAGTTCTTGTTATCATCTCCACTTTGGCTATTAAGGTGTCCTGCACTATATAGTATGTGGACAAACATCTGAGTTATTCCCATATAAACTTTAATATCCCCTGACTCAGTTTCGCCCCCAAGTTACAAAACCCAAATTCAACATGACACACTGAACTAACTACACTCTTCTGTCACATTATTTGTGTCACACCAAAGTGCTAGTACTCACATTTTATTTGCTTTATACCTTAATTTCATATATAGGTACCACTTATATAATATTTATTTATGTGAATGTGTGTCTCTGGTGCTATTGCCTCTCTCTGTTTATGCATGATAGTCATGTTCTAGGTTAAGCCCATAATGTATGGATAAATATAAATTATGTCATCGCACTGTAAACGTCAAGCAACAAATTATATGCTGAACGGCAACAAAAACACCTACAATACTATAGCTGCCACACCAAAATGCATTTGTCGTAGCTGGATAAATCTCTGGCATCACTGGATTAGGCAGGAGTAATATAATACAGAGTATTCGTAATCTGGTACACAAGAACCTAGTACACTCAATGGCTCCTACTCCCTCCAACTGAAATAAAAAGGGTTAATTTCTGGGTTGAGTGTGGTTGATTCAGTTGGCAAAATGTAAATGGAGAGTTAAAGTTTGATAGGAAATTTCACAAGCATTGCTTTTTACAAATCTTTAAAACGTCAAAGATATGCAGAACACCATTCTATGTAGAATTTTAGTCCATGAAGTATCCAACGGTTTGATTTTTTATCTGTCAAATTTGACAATTCTCATTGAGATGTCAGATGCAAGAACAGCAACCACAAGATATGTACATATTATAAGATCTTTAAAACGGATTGGCGGTTTGGATTTGACATCCCTGTTTCAATCATATATGTCAAACCAAACTGTCATCCGTGACGTTTAAATTAATAAATAAATGACCCAATCCTGTGTGCGCGTTAGAAGGAATAAAGGAGAGCTACAATTTTCTGCCGATTCCAAAGAGCAAAAATGAACAGCACTTTTCATGACAGGAGATCCTCTTGGAGGACTTATGACCTTTTCGCGAGAAGCAGTACACCGCTGAAAAATGATTGGGCATCCCTGTTTTATTTACATATGTCAAACTGACTTGTCATGTGTGTGTTTAGTTTAGGATTTGCCATTTTACAATATGGATTTTTAAACAATCGGTCAACTTGTTGAAATTGTGAAAACATATTTGACTCGGTGGATACGGTAACAATCAAAGCTGTCGCTTATGTGGAACTGAAAATTGACATGTAAGCAATTGCATCCACAAAAAGTCGCTTTATGGTGGACATGAGGTATGGTTAGGTTAGACTACGGCAAAGCCGTACCATCTCTCTCGGATATCAATGGATCCTTTAGTGGTGTGGAAGAGGGTGAGTTGTATTGACGGGAAGAAAGGAGCTTGGCCAGCTGGGCCTTCAGCCGTTTGCACCCATTGCTGAAAAGAAGATCAGGTCTTAGCCAACCGACAAAGATATTAATCTACAAGCAGCTCCTGCGACCAGTGATCAGCTATTCCTTCCCAGTCTGGTTTTCCATCTCGAAGACAGCTATGAAGGAACTTCAACTATTCGAAAGGAAGATACTGAGGATCTGCACTGGACTCTACTTCGACCGTCAATGACAGAAACACTACAGGAACGAGCATCTCTACACAGAAGCCAATTTAATCCCGCTGGACAAATATCTAGTTCTTTCAACGAAGAAACTAATGGGGAACATCATCGACCACCCGAATCAGCTTATGAGAAGGATGACCACAGAACAACGACATCCCGAGCCGAGGTACCTCAGTGTGATGGAAACTCTGGATGACAACATAATCATGGACAACGAGGAAGTAGTCTCGTTCTACGCTGACATTGGGTCATCCTACCACCGCGGCTAAAACGCCATCCCTGCCCACAACCCACAAAAATCACCACTGACAACCAGGAATGAACACCCTGAGGACAATACAACCGACATTTTAAATTTAATTTTTTTTTCGTCATGTAAATTTTATATAAAAATAATTAAACTTAAGTCACTGTATATAGTTAGGCCCCCTATGAGCCAACAAATGTAAACTTTCATACATATGTAGTATCTTATTAGTTGTAAGCCAAATTGTAAATAGTATGTTCAATAAAACAAAATTGAAAATTGAAGAAAGGAGCTTAAGTCTTCGATACCTCCCTGAACCATCATGAATTCTGAATGAATTTTAGCATGTTCTTTAGCGGCAGGGTAGAGATATCGCCAAAATCGTAGGAAATATATTCTTCGGTAGTCACTTTGCTGGTTCTCACTAGATCGGGGCATTCACAAAGGAAGTAAGATGAGTCTTTGTCGCCTCTTCATCTGGACACTCTCTACATAAGTCTGACGAGCTAATTCCCATTCCGCTCTTATGGGATCTCATTTTGTTGTTAGGACTCCAATTATGATAGATAGTTGAGGCTTGCATATCTTGAGTAAATTAAATATTTTTTTTTTTTTTTCTCGAAATATTCGGCCTTGATAAGTGTAGATTGTTGAACATCTGACGTCCGCATTCTCTAGGAAAATTTTGCTTTTCTCTTGCTTCAGGGGCATAACTAACTAGGTATCGGTCAAGACATGTCCCCGGATCCATCTGAGTGTAACTATGTTCATTGAACTAATAAACCTCAGCTATTAGCTTAGATTGAGAATATTGCCGAGAAGATATCGATTATTCTGTTCACTACTTCAAGTGAGGCAAGATGTCTTGACGGTTTCACAAACTGCACGAACTTCCGCTTAGAATACTCTGCAAAAATTTGAAGGCTTAATTGATAGGTTAATAGGTAGATTATCTGACGAAATGCCTGACCCTACGCCATCATTATGTCTTAAAACCAAAAACCATCAGTAAAGATTAAAACATTACTAGCAATAATGGCATGCTTTAGATTCCACAGTCATTGTGTGTGAAAATAATTATATTTCTATGATCGTAATGCTCTCTCTTCAAATTATTAAGTTACAGAGTAAGGAACAACTGATGGTAAAAGACTTCATAAGAACGTGTACTTCGTTTATGTAAGAGGAGCTTTGAACCCATTTCTTTCTCCCATCTCCAGTAAATCAAAGCTGCTACTATATTACTAGTCAATAGTACCGTTTTGTCCTACCGTTCTTAAAGATGGATAGATGATTCTATATTTGCTGTAGAAATATACTTGGTCTTCTTCTCGTTTACTCGAAAAAGTTTCGTGAGTTCTTTAATCTCCGTGAAGCATGAAGAATTCTCCTAGCAAGCATTTCGAGCACCCTGGTAGTTGAAGAGGTTTTGTTAAGGATGTTGTTCTACCCTGCTCATGATCAGACCAGACTGAGTTTGACAAGCTTATCTCCTTCCTGAAACACTGTGATTGTTTCGAATATTTCAGAAGTTATATTCCTTAGTTGAACATCGCATTGAATTTTTTCCATTTCACGCGACACAATTAGATCAGTTTTCTCGGGTTCCACATTATTCATCACCTGTATATAGAAATTGATGATAAATGCTTTCATATATGGATTTGAAGTTGAAGGAAAGATAATGAGTCTCGACTTGAAATCTGTGCATCTTTAACAGGATTTCTCTCCGTGTGAAGATTTGGGCCTATGGTTAATCTACCGGCCTAGGGCTACACATGTCCTTGTTGATTAAAGTGTTGCAGAATGCAATTTAATGTCTGCACATTGCAATGAGTGGGAAACATAGAGCCGGGTAAAGCATTCCACATTCGTGTAGTGCGACTAAAACAAAGAATCTCTGTACTTAACAGTACGTCCGAAATGAACTTGATAGTCCATTCGTAGGGTATGTGTCCTTCCACTTAAATAGTTGGTTTATGACTTGATGCTAGGTAAATTACCAATAATTTACCTCCGTTCACTATAGGTAAGAAATCAGAATTCTTCTTGCATTGTTGTGCTTATTTTAGAACAGCTTTTTAAAAGCTGAGTCCATTTTGTTTTATAAACTAGGTGGTGGGTCTTCATTTACTGGAAGTGATTTATATTCTTACCTTACCACTCGTTCTAAATTAGGCCATGTTACCTATGTTTCTCTATTATTCTATGTGCTTCAGCGACTTGGTAGTCTACCTTGGCTATTTCTTAAAAATAATATTTGTTTATTGTTCAAAATGGGAAAGTCTTCGACCTCTTTGAGAGGGCAGACTTATCTTCTGACTTCTTCTGGTTCGATATCATCATACCAAGACATTATTTTTCTGAAAGAGGAGGGGCGGGTCAGATTAACATTCTTTAATTATGTCACGATACTGAGACCACTGATAGTTTATCATTCATGTAATTTCTGAAGATCATCTTTATTCTGTTCATAAAGTAACATTCTGCTTATAACACCTTTATCGTCTCTAAACTCCAAGAAGAGCCAAGCTGATAGAAGAAAAGACCAAAACCCAAAGTTCAGTACTAGCCCTTATTCGGTTGTGAAATGCGTTGGTCTTCTTCCGGTTTCTTGCTTAGCGCTTGACATCTATAAGGAACATCTGTCATAGATCTAGTCGGCTACAAAAATCATTTTTTCACTACGTTCAAACTTTGTCACTGGTGAATTAAATCTAAATGTAAATAACAATACAAATGCAATTCAAGCAATTAAGCTTCGAATTGTGAGGTTTTTCGGGGTGCGAGGGACAGGAAGAGCGTCTTGTCATAGAGAACAAATTGTTTCATAATTTAGGGATCTCCCTGTTTTTGTATACCCATGAGAATAAAATGGGCGAATACATTAAGAATAACTACTTAGAGTCTATCATCAGGCGTAACAAACAAACCATAGAACAAGTCCTATAGAACAATGAATGAATTTTCTTCACTATTTGGATCTACGGAAGCAAAAAGGATTCCATCCAGGAATAATGCAAGAGGGGAGAGATAAAAGGGAGTGGCAGAAAATGGGAGATATAAGGATTGACTTTCAAACAGGATAAGAAGAAGATTAGAGATATAGCAGATTTCTAGCTTGTATAGAGGATACCGTTGACATCAGTTTGTGTTGTTTTCACTTAAACATTTAGATACCCATACTAAGCGAGTATAGTGTGTACACTTGCATGTGTAAGTAAATTCTATTTGAATTGTGATGAGTCATTGTTTTCACAAAGGCAGCCTGAAGAAATAAAGGAAATCCGTTCACATACGGAATTATTTACTTGCACACACAGCAGTACACGGAAGAAGTCTGTATACACAGAGCTAGATGCAAAAGCACACACAAGACGAAAGCACAGGGTTGTATGTGACAAGCGTGGGTGGGCGAGCGGAAATGTTGTTAAAGTGATTCTTTACATTTTAATGCAATGCATGCATTAAAATAAGGAACTTACATAACACAAAGGATGATGCATACGAAAGCTTTGTCTGTAAGTATAGTGCACATCAGGACTATCATCGGGATGATGACAATAATGATGATGACGATATGCTACCGATGTAACTGGGGTGTGTCTTTTAAGGGACTTAACAGGCTTACTTACTTAATTTTTGTTTTTGAATTTATTTTTTATGTAATTTTTTACTCTCGTTTGGTTTTATTAAGGAATTAAAAAATACTGAGAGATGCACTTGAAAGTAATTATTTAATTGTAAATGCATTTATACATGTATAATATGTGTAAAATTAAAATCAAGATGTTTGTTGTATTAATGTTCTTTGGTGACAGTTTGAATAAAGGTTAGGTAAAATTAATCAAATGACACCACTTTTAAGTGAACACTTTAATTTAAAGACAAACTATAAAATTCCTAACAAATAAATGCGATTAAGCTACTTAATGTTCGTTTTAGGCTGCACTAAATGCACTAAATGAGTTTTGTAAGTACTTTTCCTTTTTTCTTGTCCCAATTTTTTGACTATTTTTTAGTGAATTTGAATTTCGCTTAACTTTAAACAAAAGAGCTGCGCTGCAAACCTTATGCAGAGTGATTCACTTTATCGTTCTAAAAGGAGCGTATTTAACGAGTCCTGATAAGGTTTTTTAAAAAATGGACTTCGTCACTGAAAATGATTTTTTTTTGCTGAAATACGGGCTCGCTTCCAACTGCTTGCATTTACTTACCATTTTAGTTTTTTTTTAATATGGCCAGAAAATCTGAAAAACAATACATTGACTTAAGAACAAATAAATTTGGTGGTGGTAGCTTATAGAGAACCAGAACCTATTGAGTTACGACACTTAACCATTGATGTTTGCATGTAAGCAGGAAAGGAAGGGACCTACAATTTTACATAAGCAAAATGTGTCTCATATTACCTATTTTTTAAGTCAGAATATGATAAAAGTGTATTTAGAATATTAAATACTGAAGCTAAAACGCTAAAAATAGTATTTCATTAAATTCTAAAATATTGGAAAAGGAAATTTATGAAATTATTATAACTCTTAGCTCCCAAACTAACGGTACCCCCCATACGGCCGTAATGAAAATCTTATTTATCTCGTAAACGGCTCTTACAATTTTTTGAAAAAAAAAAATAGACTACATTTTTGGGCAACAAAATTTTAGGAAATAAAATGCACGACTGGGTCGCACGAACTTGCTCCTATGTAATCGACTGGGAATTTTAAAAACGAATGTTATTAGAGAAAATTGTTCATAAGGATAAAATTAATTCTTAAATTCTTTTAGTAGTAACAGAACGCTATGCAAATATGAATTTATGCAAGAACAAAAATTATAAGTCCTTGTAGTGGTTTCTTTAAAAGAAGCTTTTATATACAAACTTTTTAAAAGCTTTTTAAGAAAAAATTTTGGTACGCTAATTTAAAGTTTTTATTATTGTTCGAATAAAAATTAAATTTACGAAAAGAAATATTGACCCGTTTCGGAGATATCGAATTTTCAAAAAAAAAGAAAAAAAATAGATTTTTTTTTTCAAAAATTCAAAAAATATTTATTTTAAAGTTTTGAAATGCAATGTGTTTTAGACTTTTTAGAAGCTTCTCTATACAAATTTTCAATAAGATCCGTTAAGTGGATAATGAGAAATTCAAAATTCGAAAAAATGGTTCTATGGTAGGTACAAGCTGTAATATCTTAATTTCAAATTTTTTTTTATTAAATTAAAGATCGTAAAAATTAATTGAAAACCGAAAAATTTTTATCAAAATTCTAGGTGCCGTTTTCGAGAAAAATACGATTTTTGAAAACCATTTTTTTAAATTTTTTAGCATTTGTTTGGTAGGTACCTTTATTTTTGGGTAAAATAAAAAAATTTGTTTCACATTTTGTAGATCATATTGAGAAACTTTTAGTTATCAAGTTTAAAAAAAATCTAGCATGGGGTTTTCGAAATATTGAGTTTTTAAAAAAAAAATTTGAAGTTTTTTTTAAAAATCAAAAAAAAATTTGTTTGAAAATTTGAGTACACAATTCTATTTATGTTTTTGGGGAGCTTTAGCAAAAAAAAAAATGATCAAAATCGGTTGAACCGTTTTTGAGAAAATCAAAAACAAAAAAAATGGTTCCAAGGGGGTACCAAAAATAACCATTTTTCGGAAAATTTTTTTCAACCAATACCTAGATTTAATTAAATGAAATTTTTCTGTATCTTTAATTTTAAAATCTGTTGAACAGTTTTTGAGAAAAAAAAATGTTTATAAAATTTCGAAAAAAATTCGTATGGGGGGTACCGTTATTTTTGGTCTTAAAAAAAAAAAAGAAAAAAACGTGTGGGAGGAAAAAATTAAAAATGATATGTACCAAGTTTAAAGAAAATCGGCCGAGTCGTTTAGTCTGTAGTCGAACAGACAGACAGACAGACAGACAGACAGACAGACAGACAGACAGACAGACAGACAGACAGACAGACAGACAGACAAACAGACAGAATTGCGAGACCCACTTTTTTAGTCTTCGCTATCATCGTAATGTCAACTTTGATCAAAATCTCGAGTTCGATTTTTTTTACGAATGCATAACTTGCCTTATAGTACCTATAAGTCGCAAGTAAAAATGTTATTAACCGTACCGGTCATAGAACCGTATTTTTTTTTTTTTAGTTTTCGACTTTCTCATTAACGAATTTAACCAAAATTCTTATGCAGGAGCTCCTCTGAATTTGAAAAATATTTTTTATAAAAATTTAAAAAAAAATAATTTTTGGATTTAAAAAAAAATAATATACATGGTTTCTTAAAAATAATACAATTTTTTTCTTAATTCAAAATCTTGAAAACGATTAAATTTTGGAATTACGTCCTTGAATGTATGTATATCGTTAAATACTAATAATTTACTTATCAAATTTTTTTATAAAAATTTCAAGGAAAATCTAATAGATACATAAAAAAAATGTTTCAGTATGTCTGTACCTATCCCTACAGCCTAAACCACTGGAGCTATTTTCGGTTAACTCGGTTATTAAGGGTCTTCGGTGATTCCCTAGATTAGAAATTGAATTTTTTTTAGCTCCAAAACTAACTGTACCTGCCATACAGCCGTTATGCAAAATCCCTTCTATCTCGCAAACGATTCTAACGATTTTGATTGAAATAAAATGCATGACTGGGTCGCAAGAAGTTCCTCTTATGTAATAGACTAAGAATTTCAAACATCAATATTATTTGAAAAACCTCTGTTTTTGAAACTCTTTACTTGTAAGAGATAAAAACAGAATGCCATGTGATCTCTTAAGCAAATACGAATTTATGCAAGAATAAAAATTAAAGTCGTTGTAGTGGTTTATTAAGAAAAAATTAGCTTTTATATACAACATTTTTAAAAACATCTTTGAGAAAGAATTTTGGTACGCCAAATTTTAGTTTTTATTATTGTACGAATAAAAGTTAAATTTCAAAAAAAAAAAATATTGATCCGTTTTCGAGATATTGAACTTTCAGAACAAAATTGATTTTGTTTCCAAAAATTCAAGAAATATTTTTTTAAGGTTTGAAACGCAGTTTCAGTTATCCCAATGGTGAGAAAATCAAAATTCGAATAAATTGTTCTATGATAGTGTATATACAATAGGGTGTGACAAAGTGTTCAACTATGGTATTTTCAAATATAATAGCTTTTAAAAGTTGCATTGCTTATCAAAATTAAATCCTGCGTTTACAATTTTCATTTTAATTAATTTCTTTGGCTCGCTCAAAAATAGGATGAAATCCAACAAATTTTGATTTTTCGAGATTTTTGAAATATGTGCTGTTTACAATTGCGCCGTGTGGGTACAAACAAATTATATAAAATATTTTTAGGCTTTCAAGTGAAAGATAATTGCAAGGAAACACTTTTAAGCTTATATTTGTTTAAATTGAACACTTGATAAAGAAGCTATGAAAAGGAAGGAAAATCATTTTTTTATGTAAAATCGTTTTTTTTTACAAAAACAAAATTCTTAAAAATCAACGGAACCACCTACAATATCGTGGTATATCTTTTTGTAAATAACTACAAAAATTCTTTCTGTATTTTGTTGAGTTTTTTTTTCAACTTCAACCGATTTGGGCGTTCCAAAGACAAACGATATCTTTTTTTTTTACATGTTCTTAAACCTCAGACCCTAATAGAACTTTTGAACACTATTACTTTTAAAAATAAGAGTACTTTTTGCGGCCATACAAAAGTGACACACCCTAATATACAGTCAGTAATATCTTAATTTCAAAATTTGTTTTATTAAATTATAGAGAGTAAGAATTAATCGAAAGAAAAAAAGATTGTTTAAAAATTCTGTGTACCGTTTTCGAGAAAAATAGGATTTTCGAAAACCATTTTCTTAAATCTGTATGGTAGGTGCTGTTATCTTTAGAAAACCTAAAATTTTGTTTCTCACATCTTGTAGATTGCATTAAAAAACATTATCTGCCAAGTTTAAAAAAAAATTGAGCATAGCGCTTTTGAAATACATATTGAGTTTTCAAAAAAAATTGATTTTTTTTAAATCCAAAAAAAAATTACAAAACTTGAATACACAACACTATCCAAAATATTAGGGAGCTTTGGCATAAAAAATTATGAAAGTCGGTTGAACCGTTTTTGACAAAATTAAAACCAAAAAAGCGGTTCCAGTTTGGGAACCATTAATAACCATTTTTGGAACAAAAATTTTCAAACATTACCTAGCTTTGACTAAATAAATTTATTTGAATTTTTTTTTAAATCTGTCGAGCAATTTTGCAAAAAAAAAAAAGATTTATAAGATTTAAAAAAAAAAAAAAATCGTATGGCAGGTACCGTTATTTTGGTCTTAAAAAATATAAAACAACTTGTGGGGGTAAAAAATTAAAAACTATATCTACCAAGTTTAAAGAAAATCGGCCGAGCCGCTTAGGCTATAGTCGAACAGACAGATCGACAGACAGGTTTGCGTGTTCTCTATCATCGTAATGTCAACTTTGATTAAAATCTCGATTATTTTACGAATCCATAACTTGGCTTATATTACCCATAATTCGCAAGTAAGAATTAGGTGTGCTATTTCGGACATTGACTACCTACTTTGTTTGCATAAATTCATACTTTTCTAAAAATCAGACGGCAATTTTATGCATTTTAAAATTTGTATCTCATAAAATACACGACTTATATATTTTTATAAATAATTTTTAAATTACAAAGTAATTTTACATAAGAGCAAGAACGTGCCATTCAGTCTTGCATTTTATTTTAATCAATTTAAATGGGATTTTCAGCTCAGGTTCTTATCAATTAAGACACAAATATTTAAAGCTTTTATAACTTTCAATTCTAAAACAATTTGTATTACACATTTATGTAGATTCGTCAGAAAACGCTTTTTCTGCATATACTTGAGAAGATAAGTACATTTTTGGACAAGTAATGGAGTGAGACACAATATGACAATAATTATTCGTTAAGGACCTTTTTAGTTACAAATCGTCATTCTAGTTTTTTCACTTATAAGTAACTTATATTTAGCGAACCATTACCGCAGAATTGAAGCCAAAAAAGTTATAAATCGTATACAAAAACAGATATCATCGGCAAATAGGGTAACTAGACAATTAAAAATAGAAACGGTTCTAAAACAAATAATTGAGGTACACCAATATTAGTACTTAAATCATTATAACAGCTCATGTCAAGTCTCACACCGTGACTTCTTACGTAGTAGATTCGAAGGAAACCATCGATGTATAACGCCTCTCAATCCAGCTTAGCTTGGTTAAAATTATAATGTTACTGACCTTATCGAAAGCCTTAGCCTATCTATGATTAGAGCTAAAGTAGTATTTATTTTTATTACAACCATCATTTACCTTAAGAACGACATTTTCATTGGATCTCACCTTTCGAAAACACAATTTTTCATTACAGAAAAAAATTATTTTTGGTTAGAAACGATACTATGCGCTTTTTCTTAAGTTTTTTCCACAATTTTACTAAATTTTGAAATAATGGAATCACTTTTTTTGAACAATGGAATGACTTCGGCAGTTTATAAAGCTGCGGCAAAGGTTGATCAAGCTTAAAAACTCGATGACATAGAAATACAAAAGAAACGTTTTGTACAATTAGCCCTAAAGCCAAAAATTCTGAAGAATTTTTAAAAATGGTACTTAAGGGTCTTCAGCGATTCCCTAGAGGGGAAATTGATTTTTTTTTTCAGTTTCAAATCTAACCATTTCATCATTATGTCGACCCACGAAATAATGGCAAATTGCAAACATTTGCATCATTTGCACCTTTGTCTCAATTAAACTCAAGTGCCACGACACTGATACATAAAACGCTCTTAAAGACAAACTTTAAAAAAGAATCCGCTATACATTTTTCATTTTCTATTTCGTATAGGCCTACCGCGGTATCATATTTTACGGCAATAAAATTCCACGGTATTTTTCGAAGTCAATTTACCTATTCGTTTGCCATAAGCAATCTTCCCTACAACAACAGTCCTTCGTTGTTCCGTATAAACTTCCCACTGCTGCTGTTGGTTATCTGAAAAAATCTAATTTTACTTTCAAATGTTTTCCACTAAATCATTCGCGCACACGTCAGACAAACCACGCGTGAGTGTGCCTCGGGTCGTGTGTGCTCGCTCTCAAAATGACGAATAGCCATTTCGATGTCACATTTACGGCTTGTACACATACAAACCAAACCATCCTACCTCTACAACAACAACAACCAAGGACTAGTGAATAAAATTTCCACTAAGGAACCACCGACTGCCACACATCGTCAGACGTCAAAGTGCTAAGGACTTAAAAAAATAAAACGGAGCTTCATCAAAATTGTCCCTAGACCTGAAGGCAGTTCCTAATTTTATATCTAGGACTCCACTCTGTCTCGAAGAGGGGTATCATCTGTGTGGTTTTGTACGTTCGGGACGCGCCATCTGTCGAAGAAATACATATACCTTAGCTAGATTTCCCCCAGAAGTCAACAAAAAATTATAAAAAAAAGGAGTTACAACCAACACCAAAAACATCCACCATTCCCTAATGCTTATGCTGCTGCTATGGCTGTGCTACCGCTACACTTGAAGCAGGAAACTCATTTGAAACATTGGTTGGTGGCCTAGGAGACACAGGAAACATCACCATGGGACGAAAAAATGCCACCTCGTGGCGTCGTCATCTCTAAATCATGCAGTACTGCTCGCGCGCCCATTTCATCAGAATTGATGTCACTTTTATGCAAATCTTCACTTTTGCTGTGCTCACTGAGCCGAACAATGTTCAACCACGCGATGAATGTCAAGAGGTATAGACCTGGCGCGAAAAAAAAGTAAAAGCAATAGACACACACACAAAACCGAAGGAAGATGTATACCTACGGGATCGATTCCTAGGGCGATGAAGATTTCAAGGATAAAAAATTATCCAATTTGAAAGGAAATTGAATAGGGAACTGAAGGAGACTTGGATGGCATTTGGTGTGCGCTGCTGGCTGGTTTGTAACTTCTGTGGTTCGAACAAGTGTTCGCATGGGAGGGACTGTGGACTAAAAAAAAAAAACAAAAATGTAACGGTAAAATTTAGACATGTATTTTGAAGGTCCTTCAATGGAGTGAAAGTGACTAGGGGTATTGGGGAATTGGCAGTTTTCCTGATTTCTTGTCGTTGGCAAAACAAAAAAAAAAACAGATATACGAATGCTTAAAGTAGAAAAACCCCATGGAGCCTTATTTTTCAGCCAAGATTATAGAAAACTATAAGCAGAAAACTAGTCTTACTTCTTGGATACGCGAATTCCTCGTAATCTGGAATAGCGAAATAATGTCTTCATTAGTCTTAAGGGCAATCCCATAAAGTTTCTGTAGATAGAACTGAACCCTCTCCAATTCTTTACTCAAGTGTGATGATTCCTATTTATATATATATTTGATGCCTTGTACTTCTCTGTTGATCCTTGAACCTTGTCATTTCGAATAATATTGAAAATGAGATGAATAGGTATAATTTTAGAAAAAAACTTATTACCGAACAATTTAGCTTTCTTCTGCCAACAAATTCAATTTGTATTGAAAGAAAAACCTAAATTTCAACCAGGTTCGCTGTTTTGGTATGTAGTTAATTTCAAAATCGAGTATTGGAAAATTTAAATGTCAACTAATTCCTCCATTTTTTTCATTGAAATTCCAGAAATTTTTAAAATTGTGACCCGAATTTCCCAACGATTTTTGTTAGAAATTCTAGTGTTCTCGAGACCATCAAAAACGTTTACGATGAAAGAATTAATCTGGTTATAATTATTAAGGCGTTAACATGTCTTAAGCTCGAGCATGACTCACATCTTTGGGCAAATGCATCGCAAACTTCTCTCCATTTATTGGATAAAATCCAGAATAGAGCGTCAAAACTGAAATGAAACAGAACTATAATGGAATCATTCCCATCTCTTTAACACCGTCGGAATATTTCAAAGGGACTAATCTTTTACAAAAATCGTAGAGTCGCAAGAGTCCTCAAGGATCTAGAAATACACACATCGCTGGTCCTTATTGTATATCTTCTTAAGTTGTGAAGAGGTGTTCTTCTACGCTGGCAAAACCATTGCGAAAGTTTTTCTATCTGTCATACTCTTCGGGTCTCTTTTCGAGAAGATGTAAAACGGCATTTCTGTAAAAAAAAAGTGAATCTTCCTATACCTCTAATTATTGACCAATTATACTAACGTTCCTTGTTCCCAAGGTCATGTCAACTCTGATCAACAATCCAGTAAAAAAATATCTTGAAGAACCAAAGCTCTTTAATGACCGAGCGTACGGCTTTCGTAGCAATAAGTCCACTGGTGGTCTGATGGAACCAATTCTTACATAATTTTAGAGAAACAAAGTTGAATGAACTTGATATTTCAAAAGCATTTGATTGAGTTTGGCACGAAGTTTATTTATCTCAAAAATAATTTATTTCACTTTTCTTCCGCAGTAGATGCCCATGTTGTCCTAATCTCTAATCCCTCGAGTCTATACGCAACCTAATTCTGAATAGAATAGTTTCTGATTTCTGAAAGCTGATTTATAACTTTCAGTTATCGCAATATAACTGAATCTTGTCGAAGTACGCCTGCCGTCCAATAGCGTTGATACACAATGGCTGTTAGAAAAACAATGGCGAAATCGAAACTGTCATTAATGTGAATGAATTCGTTCAATCCACTGCAATCTACTCGTATAATTGAATTTGGATGAATTCAATCATGTTTTGAATATTTTAAGACTTGAAAAATTCTAATTTCGTCAATATCAAAATCGCTCTAGCCATTTTGGAGTTCATAGAGGAAACATATAACATCGTTTTTCATACATAAATGTATGCTGCTGATGATTTTTGTAGACAAGTGGTTAGACTATGAATTTTTGCTCGAGACTTGTCTCATTGGCCCATGCATGGAAAGGTCTGTCAATTCTCTATTCAGTATTGAACCCCGGCAGAACCTTGGTTGCGGAAATATCTCCATCCGCATCCGATGACTTTCTTAGATTTGGGGCAATCTTCAGTAAAATAACTTTGGATCGGCATATTTCAATAACCAGAGCTCGCAGAACTTTCTGGTTTTCACCCGTGAATTGCTCTTGAAAAGTTAACCATTAATTTTTGAAACCACAACCTCTAACAGGACCTGGTTTCGGAAATATCTCCACCCTATGACATTGTTAGGTAGTTAGAGGTCGAAAATCAGTGAAATCACCCAAATAACTTTGGGTGGCCATATTTCGATAACCAGAACACGCAGACTGTTTTGGCTTAGACGAGTATGCAATTCTGCCGGATGAGAGACATTTCATAAAACAAGAGTTAAGAAGATGTAAGGGGCTTATTTGCTTATCTTATTAAACATAATTATTTTGAGTTATGGAAATCTGTATTTGGACCTTTACAATTTTGTCTGTTGTTAAGTGTAAGAGATGATATCTGTTTTATCGTATTTTCCATGATTTTCCGGTGATAACTGTTCGCATTCCTGTCGAATATTCTCCTTCCTTACGGGCTGCGATTGTCTAAGGCTTGTTGGCATAAGGCGGCGACTTCAAGTTGGCCCAAAGAAAAAAGGGTAGGATAGTTAAATCGGGCGATTTTGCTGGCCATGACAAATCGCCAAAACGGGAGATTTTGCTACCAGGAAACACTTCCTTTACAAAATCGAAATAAAACATAGCTCTGGCTGTGTGTGCGTTGTACCTTCTTGTTGGTCCCGCTCATTCGATTCCTGCAATAAAAAGTCGTTTATTATGGCCCTGTAGCATTTGTCAGTAACAGTGACTGTATTGCCGTTGGCATCTTCAATAAATATGGCCCAATCAGTCCTCCCTAGTGAACCCCGATGCCGCTGCACACAGTGGCTATAAGTGGATGTAATGGCTCTTCGTGCATAACACTCAGATTTTAAGTTTTTTTGCTTATTGACGAAAACGCTTAACCGAAAATGCGCCTCGTCGCTTATGATGATTTTCGACACAAAATAGCCTCTTCGTGTTGAGATTGATGATGGCAAGACAGTAGTAGCACTGTTTTCAATTTATACGGGAACATGTGTAAGTCTTTCTCCAAAATTCACTGTATAGGGTCCGTTTAGTGATGTCCAGTTGCGTGGTAGCCTGGTTGATGTTTTTTTTCGTTCGCAGCAACATCGGCAGCCGCGATATTCTCAGCCGAACAATTAGTGTGGCAGCGGAAACGCTCTGCATCAGTAGTATCAGTCAGTGGTATCTTTTTGAGTTGAGTACCTAAGTGCCGGATTGTTTGTCCAGTTTAAGCAACACGATTAGGAAATCGACGTCAAACTTCACACTGCGCTAACGCAACATACTGATTATTGGTCAAAAACATCGACACAATTATTTCACGCTCTTGCGGAGTCTAGCGCTCCATTGCCTATTTGTTTATATACTCCAGATTTCAAATTCACAAATGTCAAAAATATAATTGACATACGACGCCATTTGCAAAAATTATAACATTTTCCGATAGGGTGAGTAATTTTGCGCAAACTTGTATTTAAGAATAATTTTATGGAAATATTATACATTGATGGGTATTAAATGTATACCTACTGATTTTCTAAAATATTCAAATGATTAAGCGTGAGATAATGAGATAAGGCCAGCTGGTTTCATTTCCTGAATGGAGAAGCATTGGAATGTCCCATATAAGATTGATCTTTGAAGCCTGTTCTCATTTCTCTTCATAAATCTTGATAAAATGTCTGAAGAGCTTTCAAATTTTGTAAATAACTAGATGGGAAATATCTCTGGACATCTTTAAAATTCGCTGACTCCAAAAGCTTGCGCTTCATAACACATACAAGATCTTACATATTTCTTTCGCTTGTTTTCGAACGTTTAAATAAGAAGATAATGACACACCGAGGTATTTGATTCCACTCAATAAATCTATTCGCTCCTTATTTGTTTAAACACCATGTTTCTTCAAGTAGTTTAGGTACCCCTATGGCAGCTCTCAAAGATCATAATTTTCGTTTTCATGACGTTGATATGCAGAAGCAGATCGAATGTCACGTAGTACAATAATTGAAGCGCTGAAAGGATGAAGGTATTAAGTGAAATTTTATGAAATTTAGCTTTTTTCTTACTGGTGAAAGTTTTATATGGAAACTTAAATTTCTGACTCATCTGTACTCTTCTATCGCCTATAGATTCATATTTAGCCAAAGATGAAGGCGTTATATGCAACCACTTATAGTTATAGTAAACAAACTTTAAATGCTTGTAACTCAAATGTTTAAAAATGTCGCTTAACACATATCCTTTCAACGCTTCAATTGTAATCTATTAATGATAGCTGAAGCGTAAATGGATTTTCCTTTATAAGATTACCGGCAAAATCTATTTCACGCGGAAGAATATCAGCTTCATCATAAATGATAAGCGCAAATAAAATAAAATGCACGACTCGCACGAACTTGCTCTTATGTAAAAGTACTTTGGAATTTAAAATATATTTTATAAATATAAAACATGGATTTAATGAGATAAAAATGTTCAAATGCATGGAATTGCCGTCTGATCTCCGGAAAAGTATGAATTTACGCAATTAAAGTTTAAAAATCGTTTTATTAAAGTAATTTTTTATATAACAAATTTCTTTAAAATTTTTCTAGAACAAAATTTGGGATGCCAATTTTAAGTGCTTAGTAATTTAGATTTTAGGAAATTATTTCAAAAAATTATCGTTCACACATATTGATTTTTCAAAAAATAAATTGGATTTTTCAAAAAACAAAAAAAATATTTTTTTTCGAATATTTTTATAAACAATATTATTCTAAACTTAAGGGGGCTTCTGGTGAAAATTTTTGGTTTAAAGTCGAAAATCAAAAAAGCGGTTCTATGACAGATACCATTAATAACATTTTTCCCCCTATTTTTTTTATTTACAAAAATGTAGTCTATGTCCAAAATATCACACATAATTTTTTTAATCAAAATCGTTAGAGCCGTTTTTGAGAAAAATAAGATTATGCATTACGGGTGTATGGGGGTACCGTTAGTTTTAGAGCTAAACAAAAAATTTCAATTTCTTCTCTAGGGAATCACCGAAGACCCTTAACTACCGGGATTGAAGAACATAAGGTCTAGTGGCTTAGGCTTTAGGGAGAGGTACAGACATACAGACCCACTGAAACATGCTTTTTGTGTACTAAATTTTCCTTAAAATTTAAAAAAAAAAATTGATATGCAAATTATTAGTATTCAATAAAATACATTTTATAACGTAATTTAGAATTTTCCGTTTTCAAGATATTTTTTTATTATTTTTTTAAAAATCCAAAAACTATTTTTTCAAAAAAATTTTCAAATTATATTTTTTTGAAATGCATAAGAGCTTCTGCATAAAAAATTTAGTAAAAATCTTTAGAGCCTTTGATGAGAAATTCGAAAATCAAAAAACCGTTCTATGACAGTTACCGTTAATATCATTTCCCCCGAAAATTTTTTCTTAGTAAAATATAGTCCATGTCTATAATATTACACATATTTTTTTTTTATCAAAAAGATGTCAATAGAGTTTTAAAATGTGCTGCTAGAACATAGAATATATAATACAGCAAACACTGACCTATCAAATCGATCTACCAAACGTTGCAAGGAGGCACATGCTCCTACTAGCCTAGTGGAGGGATGATTTCTTAAGTGGGGGTAAAGAAAAGGATCACACCCAAGGCGTCTACCTAATCCTCAACCAGGTGATTATGTGACGACAGACATTTCTTTAATGACTTAGAAGCATCCTCCAACATTTCAGGCTATACCTTGCTGAAACTCATCAACACCCTCAACGTGCTTAAATGACATAGAATGATCATAGATTTAAATACATGGGAGTCACAATCCCTAGGATATCACAAAACGGATCTACATTGATCTAAGTATGTCGGTAACAAGATCAACAGTCAGCCCATTAACCTAACCTAATATTGTCGAATCACTTGATTTTCTATATTTATAACTTCTAAAACTATCCGATCTTTTAAACTGAAACCAACCATTCACTGATACAAAATTTCATCATATTCGGTAAGGAGGTTTTCGAGATTATGTTAGTTGAAAAATTCACAAAAACTATAAAATGGTAACGAATTATTCCTTAATGCCTCAGGATTAGCTTTCATATTTGACCTGTTTTTCTACACAAATTTAAGCTTCCAATTTACAGGTATTTTAAAGACGATAGCAAAACTGGTAGTGACACACTATTAATAAATCATTCTCACGCTCGGAGAGTTGGTCTGCAAAAATAAAAAAAAAGTTACCCAAACCTAAGACCGTCTCACACACTGAATTTAAAGTCAATAAATGCACAACAACTACAGCACTTTCTATCACTTAACACATAAGTGGAGAAGTTCACTTAACCGTGACTTCTGACCCAAGGAGTGTCTTGTTTCTACACACAAATACAACACAGCCTCAGGTCTTCCAAGCCATCATCATCATCGGGGCCACGATATTGTTCGTCAATGGCCGCTAGTCAATTTGGAAGCAAAACACATCTATGGCAGTTCCAGTACACGAACTTCAAGAGCACACATTGCGGACCACTTGAATCCAAATCAGGCGCTAATTTGTAAAAGCAAAGCGCGCGTCTTAATGGCAGATTCCGCGTCCGAGTCACGTACGGCTTTTGAAACGCCAAAGGCGTCTGGGTTTCGGTCGTTGTTTTCGTTTTTTTTTTTTTTGTATTTGTCTAGATGAATAAATTGGTGGGGAGGAAAATGGGGGCAGATTGTCTCCTGAACATTACTGGCAATTGTGGGAGGCTGGCGATAGGGTTTAAATTTATCTTTTTGCATTAAAAATTAAAAACTTTCCCAAATGAGATGCTCGGCTCTGCCCAGGGATGAGACATCGGGAAAGTTATGAAATTACATTTTCTGAAAATTACATGAACAGAAAATATTATTTTCATTTTCAATTTTAATTCTTTTTTTTTGTCGTTCCTTTTATATCTTTGGGACTGTTTTGTCTGGGTAAACCAGAGGACAGAGTCCGGCGTTCGGCGCCACTCTACTCTATGATGCTGGATTCATTTTAATTGTTCTTAATTGCAACACGTACATACATACATAGAAGGAGTTATTTGTATACGTAGGCAGGCTGGGCAGAGAGGACTTGAAGCTGTTTATTGTGATCGTATATACGAGTACATAATAAAATAGTTTTTTGTCTGGACATTTATTATAATGCGGAATTCGGACTGGATAAAAAGTTTTTTTTTTTTTGTGTGAAGAGAGGTTTTAGTGGAAGTATAATTGACAATTCCATTCGTGAACTTTTTTTTGTAATTAATTTTATCCTTCCTCGTAAGGGGTAGGGATTTTGTCATTCTCAATTCGTAATTTGGTTACGTAAAAGGGAAGTGCAGATTTTTATTACAACTTCCGGAAGTAGCCATAAGAACTACATTATATGTGATAAAGACAGGATACACAAGAAAAAATATTAAAACCAAGAGCTTAATATTTTTCCAATTTAATTATACATACATATGTAAGTACATAAGTTCTTTATTTTAATTTTAAAACAAAACTGTCATGTTGAGCTGATATATGTATTAATTTGCTGACGATATCTTTTGAGCATATGTCAAATTTAAAATTGAAAATTAATTTTACATTTTTGTTCACAGATTTAATGTGGGAATGGGAATAATTTGGAATTTTTGGAATATAAGTGTTAAAAGGTCGAAATGTAGGTCTATTTCCGGTTAAACACGAAATGCGGGTATACGTTAAAAACGATAATACGTAACAGGCTTTAAAGTGTAAATTGACTATTTCCCTTTCCCAGAGGTACCTACATAAATACCTAATTATACTACGAGTAACATTTCAACTTTTTTAAGCTTAGAAATATTATGTCTAGTCTTTAAGTATTTGCACAAAAACTATCATATCTTGAAGAGTGATTATGAAATTCTTTTAAGATATGTCGATACTCTTCGAATTTTACAAGATTTCACAATCTAATGTGAATGACATGCAAGCCATGATGGTTGGGTTTCATTCTTACTCATATACTAACAATTAGCGGAGCTAAAAATAAATAAATTCGGTGGTGACTTCCAACTCTTAACCATTCCCGTGTGCGTGTTACCAGCGCGGTTAAAAATCCTGGCGTTAAATTTAATAATTTTTGGGTTGCATATATGACCAGTCCAAAATGGTATTTAAATGTAATGCTTTGAATATATTTGATTTTCAAACTCAATAGAAGACATATTGAATTTCAATACCGTTTTGTATTAAAAAACAAGTTCGTATTATTAAATAGTAACACACATAAGTATTAGTTTTTAAACCAAAAAAATAAAATTCATCACTTCTTATATTGGTTTTAAATACATTTACATTAGAATTTAATACGCAAGAATATTTAATTCGAAATTTGGCATTATGTGGTTTGACATACGACATTTTTTTGATTATAAAAAAAAAATAAAATAAAATACAACCGTCCATTATAAACGCGAAGGGAATTTCTTCAAGACATTGAATGAACCTGTAATAAGATTTGACATCAGTTATTTCGTCTTTCGTCTTTTTGAGATATCGAATTTTCCAAGAAAAAAATTACTTTTGTTTTCAAAAACCAAAAAAAAATATTTTTTTCTTAAGTTTTGAAATGCAATGTTTTTTAAATTTTTCTATAAAAAAAATTCATTAAAATTCGTTATGTCGATAATGAAAATTTCAAAATTAGAAAAATTGGTTCTATGGTAGGAACAAGTTGTAATATCTTAATTTTAATTAATTTTTTTTATTAAACTAAAGATCATAAAATTAAGTGAGAGCAAAAAAATTTATCAAAATTCTAGGCGCCGTTTTCGAGAAAAATACGATTTTTGAAAACCATTTTTTTACATTTGTATAGTGGGTACCTTTAGTTTTAGGTAAAATAATTTTTTTTTCTCACATCTTGTAGATTATATTGAGAAACTTTTATTTATAAAGTTCAAAAGAATTCTAGTATGGGGTTTTCGAAATATTGAGTTTAGAAACAAAAAATTAGATTTTTTTTTAAATCAAAAAAAAAAATTGAAAATGTGAATAAACAAGATTATTTTTTTTAAATCAAAAAAAAAATTGAAAATGTGAATAAACAATACTATTGAAATTTTTGGGGAGCCATAGCATAAAAAATGATCAAAATCGGTACTAGTTTTTTTGAGAAAATCAAAAACAAAAAAAGAAATGGTTCCATGGGGGGTACCCTCAATAACCGTTTTTCTGAATTTTTTTCAACCAATGCCTAGCTCTAACTAAATAAATTTTTATGTATGTTAAGTTTTATTTTTTTATTTATTTTTTATGTTAAGTTTTTAAATCTGTCGAACAGTTTTTGAGAAAAAAAAATATTTAATAAATTTCAAAAAAAAATTCGTATAGCAGGTACCGTTATTTTTTGGTCTTAAAAAAAAAGAAAAAAACGTATGGGCGGAAAAAATTAAAAACGATATCTACCAAGTTTGAAGAAAATCGGCCGAGCCGTTTAGGCTGTAGTGTTACAGACAGACAGACAGACAGAATTTCGGACCCACTTTTTTCGTCTTCCCTATCAAAATCTCGAGTTGGATTGTTTTAAGAAAGCATAACTTACCATTTCCATTATACTACATTTATTATTTTTATGTCCCAAGTAAAAATATGATTACATAACAAAATCAGTTTGTTTTCCAAAGCTTTTGAACAAGTTTTTATCTGAGGCTTTTGAATTCCATACTAAAAATATAATATACTTGAATAACAGCATGGTTTTATGAAAAGAAAATTGACAGTAACAAACGTCTTTGCCAATTTTTGAATAAAATCATATGTTCAAATTTAGTAGGAATGTTAAGCTAACTCTGTTGACATGTTCCAAAAAACACTCTTTGCAATCGATTCCCTGCTCATTCAGGTATACCTCATGGAAGTCTACTGGGTACTTTTTTATTCGTTCTCGCTATTATAATTGATATTACCTATGTAAGTATATGTATGTTGATTTATTATTTGTTGATGATATAAAGGTTTTTAAGGTCATAAAATCTACTGTTTGGTGCAGTGAAAGCGGTCTTAGTCTTGCTTTTTGGCAAACAATTGTTGTCATCAAGCAAAAGAATTATGTTTCGTTAAAAAAAAAAAAAAAAAGTTCGAGGATGGGATCAAAGTTAACAACGAAACGGTTGCTTATTAAATGGATTTTAGTATTCGCGTAATAGAACTTTACTATTTCTAATGCGAGAGGAAATATCAAACCATTAACAATTTTTATGTTAAACATATATCTATTAGTTAGGCATTTTATATTAAATTTCAGCTCAAATGTTAATTGTTTCGCCTTTTTTAAACCTTATTCTATTTCCAAATACAAAATTAATTTTTACAAATTCTATATGAACTTTGAATAAATCATATTCTATTTATTGTTTAGACCACCAAATTATTGCCTTATAAAATTATTTATCGTGGTCACAAATATATGTGAACAATAAAGCGCCATGACAATGCTGAGTCATAAATACCACCCAGAATATCTCACAGCAGCGTGGAAACAAAAATTATCCACCAACTCTAATAGGCATAATCGATTTACAATCAAAAACACGCGTCCAAGCGCACATAAAGCTTCTAAATTAATTAACTCCTTCATTCGTTTTGGTTTCTTACGTGAAGCTCTAAACCAACTTACGAGTTGATGTGTTGACCCATAAACATAAAGTGGCATTAATTTCCCATAAAACTGCATCCAATAATAATCTGAAAAATGTTTTTCGATTGATTCGCGCCCACTTGATAGAACCCTAGACGCCTGCTGCCGCTAGTGAGGCTTCAGAAAATGCTTACCCACGCGTTTTGAAAGAAAGAAAAAAAAAATAACCAGCGATTAGATTCTTGTTGCAACACAAATTCTTACTCGACAAAATACACCCTTCAATAAGTGTTAACGGGACTGTAACTTATATATGTAGAGTTGTCTATAGCACCGGCAAGAAAGGAACAAGAGCTCGGTAGTGAATCGAACTAAGAAAACACAACTTCCGAAAGGCAAAACAAATGTCTACAGGAACATTTCTGTTTGATTTATCACCGCCAAATGGGACACCTCAGGGAAACCACATGGGTAGTGTACTTTTTGTTTTATTTTCTTGCGTTTTGTTATAACCTTTGCAAATTCTTATTAGGTGCAGGTCGGATCATCTGATTGGCGATAGACTGCTGTGCCATTCCAGACAGAGATGCCAAGGGACAATGCGAATTAATTCCACTGGGAGAACACCAATTTGGGCTCACCTGACAAATTAGTTCGGACCGACACAGTGGCGTGTACAAACGTCGGCAGGTGGGGCCACAGATACAAACATGAGATAAATAACCTTTTTTTGGTTTTCCTTTTTGTTTTTTTTTTTCTTATTGTTTTCTGTCTACCTCGCTCTGATTGTCAGAAGACTCGTGGCGTGGAATGGAAATGACATTTATTAAAAGCGACGCACATTCAAAGATTCAAAGAACAAAAAGACACCAGTGAAAAAGATGAATATCTTATCTAAATGAGAGAACGTTGGGAACGTTGTTGTTAATTTTTTTTTAAATTCCAAATTCCTTTAAAATTTAAATTCTTTTTATTTTAGAAAATTAAATGCCACAGATTTTGTCTAGCAGATTATTTAATAGTGGCTCTAGAGAACCGTGTCAAAATGGTGTGTAATGCTGTGTTTTAATTCAAGTGTGGGAGTTGAAGATATCATCGTTCGTTATTTGTATGTTTCTGTGGTAACCACTTTTAAAATAGGGTTAAGGCCACAAATTGAGTGTTTGTTATTGAAATTGACTTTAATTAAATTTACATTGATAGGATATCTTTGGAAGGTGGCGGTATGAGGGGGAAGATGGTTGACAGAAGAATGTGGCTGCGAATGTGTTAAACATGGCAGAAAATCGACAAGATGATTTCTTAAGTGTATCTAAGATGTATTTCGAATGAAATTGAGTTTACTTGAAAGTTTCTTCTTGAGCATCTACTTCAAATTATCCATAAGGATTTTGTTTGCACATCAAATGTTAGAAAGGCTGGAAAATACCTATTGAAATGATATCTGCAAGATTGTTGTTCGGAGATATTTCTTAGATTTTAGATATACTCAGCTAGGTATTCGAGTAGGTACTTAAGCTGGAACGTGAGTTTTCGAAATGTCAAGTTTACAAAATTCATTACATCTCTTCTGCTTTTTAGTCAATTCATTTATCTATTCTTATTCACAAATTATCTCCAACTTAAATTGATATTTCGAAAGTTCACTTTGGCACTATGCATGCATTTGGCATCGATAAATCTCATCTTCCTTGAACTTAACTTTCGGTATGAGATGGTTACAGATGTGATATTCATAGAAATACATTTTGTTGTGCCACAGGGTTCTCTTTGATCTCCGACACTCTTGTTCATAATATTCTTTAATGAATTTGAGTATTCATTTACCATAGAACAATTTTTTGATTTTTGACATTCTCACTATCGGCATAAACCGATTTAAATGTAATTTTTTTACAGAAGCTTCTTAACATTTTTAAAGTCTTGCAACAAAATTTGCACAAAAAATATATTTTTGATCTTAATTAATACTCATTATGCTCCTCCTGGTTTTACTAATGAAGTGTCAGATGCTGACGTAACTCAACAGAAAGTAATTACAGCAATAATGAAGCTTAAGGATAGAAAAGCAGCTGGGTCCGAAGGGATCCCAGCCGAGTTTAATAAATATAGCACCACAGAATTGATTAACAGGCTAACAGTAAGTTATAACGATGTGTTGGAAACTGGTGTGATACCTCAGGAATTTAGAAAATCTTTAATTTTCACAATACATAAAGAAAGGAAACATGTTATAAAATCATAATATTAACTCTACAGAGACGCCTTCACAAAAATGGATCGACGAAAATAAGATCGTTAAAGAGTTTCAGGTAGGTTTTGGGCCAGACTATTCAACGATTGATCATATTTTTGTTAAGAGGTAGAAGTTTTACTAACTTTTGTATAGAATTCAAGTTATAATTTGATATGGTTAATAGATAGGCTCTTTTCTACAATCTCTATGATATTGGAATGTCGAGTAAATTTAGCAGAGTCTTACAAAACTTGTATATGGACATAATAGTGGTTTAAAACTTAATCAGATGTCAGACAAGGCTGCACGTTGAGCCCAAGCTTGTTTGCGTTGTTCATAGATGATCTCGTAAGCTTCTTACTCTGTGGGATCGAATACACAGAGCACGTAATAAAGCACTTTTTTTCTCAGAGGATATCGTTCTCTTGGCGTACTCTTCTGATTCTTTGCAGTTAATGGTCAACAGGCTATGTCAAAGTTGTCGAATTTTGAATTTATTTGTGAATTTGGAATAGTCAAAAATTATGATTTTTAAGAATGGAGGAGGCAGAGACTGTGTAAATGAAAAATAGTCCTGCGATGGTGAGATAATTGAAATTTTTTAAGGAATTTAAATACCTCGGAGTACCTATACTTTACAAGGAACTTAAGTATATGGAGAAGCGTTTTAAGGAGAAGCTGTCGAAGGAAAAGTGCAATAAGTGTATGGTGGAATAGATGATTTTATAATTAAAGTATTGCCCATAGCAGCAAATTTAGAGTCTTTGAAGAAGTTTGTTTTACGCAGAACATATCTGGGGAGCGAATCAATATATAAAGCGAGTTTTACGACTGCCACCAAATACTCCAAATTACATTGTTGGAAACTGGATCATCACCTCTCTTCATTCGACCACTCAAAATGCAAATAGATTATGTTTTAAGGATTATGAGGATAGAAAATTATCGGGTTTCTAAGATAGTGGCCTTCCAAGTCATACGAGATTAAACAAGTTGGTATTCTGAATGGTTGGACCTAGATATGGGGTGTCAGATAGACCTGAGTCTAGGAAATTTTGAATTTGCTCGTTGTAAATTTGTGCTTTATCAGCTTAAAGCATCAGTTGATTTAAAATGCAGGGAAAGATTTTTGATAAACACATCGAAATCACTACACCTCATAAAGGAGATCCGAAGGAATATTTTCCGAAGCTATTTTTTTTTTACCGAAAACCAAATTTAAACATTACTCAACAAAATCGAAGTTAAAAAATTATACCAATAACTGCAATCTGGCCTTAACATATAGCGATCGTATCATAAGAGGGAGTTTTTGATGAGTATATTATTATTTAATTCTAATGATTTTTTTTTCTTTTTTTATATATAAAAATATATCTACTATAGTTAATTATGTAATTTGTTTTGATGGACAACTTTATTTCCAAAGTATATAATTTATAAATATATTTTGTCAACTAGGCACATGGGAAAGTTCTTCTAATCCTAAAAAAGGAACCTCCTTTATTTTCAAGCTTATACAATTTTGCAACTTTCAACTAAAAAATTCGGCTTCTTTTTAGATAAAACTATCTTAAAAGCACAACCCTATTTTTTAACAAATCTTACAGTGGGCGGGAAATTTCTGTGATCAGTTCTTGCTGATAATTTATTTGTCTTTATTATTCCTGAAAATGTAATCAAAATGGGTTAGGTGGTCTAGATTTTATGGAGCTCAGCATATTTTATGGATATCGAACTTTAGAGGCATTGCTAAATTGTCATGTATTCCAAAATTATTCAAAATAATCATTTTAGAAGCCATTGGAAAAATATATAAAAAGTTTTTTCCCCTCATTAACATGGATTTATGAAGGGTAAGCTCTACCACAACCAACTTGATGGAGTTTTTTAATTTTGAAGAATTAAAATAAACAAAAATTAAAAAGGAAATTTTAATTTTATTTATTTCGATTTAAGCTTTTTTATCACAACATATATTTTTTCTTCTTTTTTACTTATTAAGCGACGCGTTACGGATTTGCATCCATCTTCGGGCAATCAACATGGAGACTGAACCACAAAGAAAAAAAAATGATAAATGTCAAAAACCAAAATGGATTTTAAACTGCAGTCGCACATTTGGATTTTTCAAAAGCCTCCAACCTTGCGAATGTTGTTTTACTTATAAGAAAAATAAACTAAGGACCATTGGACCTCCATATTGGTTCTTATTCTGTTTGGAGTCATACTTATGTTGCAAATTACAGTTTGTTACTTGGGACTTATAAGTAGATACTATAAGGCAAGTTATGCATTCGGAAAAAAAATCGAACTCGAGATTTTGATCAAAGTAGACATTACGATGATAGCGAAGACCAAAAAAGTGGGTCTCGCAATTCTGTCTGTCTGTCTGTCGGTTCGACTACAGCTTAAACGTCTTGTCCGATTTTCTTTAAACTTGGTAGATATGGGTTTTGATTTTTCCCCCCACACGTTTTTTTCTATTTTCTTAAGACCAACAATAATAAATTTTTCGAAATTTTATAAATATTTTTTTTCTCAAAAACTGTCCCACAGATTAAAAAAAAAAAATTCATTTAGTAAAATCTAGGTAATGGTTGAAAAAATTTTCAAAATGATTATTTTTGGTACCCCCTTGGAACCATTTTTTTTTTGTTTTTGATTTTCTCAAAAACGGTACAACCAATTTTGATCATTTTTTTATTTTAAGGCTTCCCAGCAGTTTCAATATTATTGTGTACTTATTCAAATTTTCAAAAAAAAAAATTTCGATTTTTAAGAAAAAATTCAATTTTTTTTTTTGGAAACTCAATATTTCGAAAACCCCATGCTCGATTTCTTTAGAACTTGATTAATAAAAGTTTCTTAAAATAATCTACAAGATATACAAATAACGGTACCCTCCATACAAATGTTAAAAAATGGTTTTCAAAAATCGTATTTTTCTCGAAAACAGTTTGGAAAATTTCGCTTAAATTTTTTTTTCTTTTGATTAATTTTTAAGATCTATAATTTTATAAAAAAAAATTTGAAATAAAGATATCTATTAATGACTGTACCTACCATGGAACGATTTTTTAAAATTTTTAATTTCTCATTCTTGCCACAACGGATTTTAATGATTTTTTCAGAGAGAAGCTTCTAAAAAGTTTAAAAAACATTGCATATCAAAACTTTAAGAAAAATATTTTTTTTTTGGAAAATTCAATATCACGAAAACGGCTCAATATTTTTTTTGTAAATTTAATTTTTATCCGAACAATAATAAAGCCTTTAAATTAGCGTACCAAATTTTTTTCTTAAACATTTTGCATAGGTACCTATAAAAGCTTATTTTTTTAAGAAACCACTACAACGACATATAATTTTCGTTTTTGCATAAACCTACGACCCAAACGCAAAATAGTTGGCCTACTCATCAATTAACAAATTAACATTTTTTATGTGCTTATATTTTTTGGTCCCCAAGCAGTTGTTTTTTAATTTTTTTTCGTCGATGTAATAAATTACATTTAATAAGTAAATTAGACCAAACAGAACTAAATTCGAGAAAGCACATATGGCTCCAGTTTGCATTCCCTTAAAACAAAGATAGAGCATAATAGTTGGACTACTCTCTCTGGGATGCAAAATAGTTGGCCTATGAAGATTTAAATAGATTTTCAGTTAACCGTTATTAAAAAAATGACATGCACTTGTTTTGTTGTTTATTGATCTCTTGTTTTATGCAAGCCAGCAACAATTTAATGTCAACCATGGTGCGTGGCGTTGCATTATCAAGAGATCTTAGGAAATCCATAAATAAAGCCTTCGAAACGGGATTATCGAGGTATAAAATCGCAAAACAATTCAATTTACCGCGCTCATCAATTCGAAACATTATCTCAAAGTTCAATAATAGTGGAAATGTGGAGATCGGTAAAAAACGGGACGCCCACCAATTGCAAAACCTCAAGATTGTCGAGTTTAAAAAAAAAATAATAAAAGAAAATCGACGTCAAAGGGCCGCTGCAATAACTGTTCAATGGAGGGAAAGAATAAAAAAAAGTGTTTCGGTCGACACTTGCAAACGGACTATGAACAAAATTGGATACAAATTTTATAAGGTTTGTTTTAGATTTATTTAAATTAGAGCAATTTTAATTCGTTAAAAACATAGGCCAAAGAACAAACACTTTTAACACCTAAACAAAAGAAAAAGCGGCTAGAGTGAGCCAAACAACGTAAAAACTGGACTTTAGTTCAATGGCGGTCCGTTATTTGGAGTGATGAGTCCAGGTTTGAAGTTTGCGTGGGCGACGAACGAAAACGAGTCATTAGAAATTCAAGAGGTTTTTCACAAAGATTGCCTTAAAAAAACGGTCAAGTTTCCAGCATCTCTAATGATATGGGGATGCATGTCGGGGCGGGGTTTGGGCAATTTGCATTTTGTAAATGGAAGTGTCAATGCTGCCAGGTACAGGGATATTCTGGAAAATGAGCTTCTCCCATCAATACCACGACTTCAAGGTAGTGATCGAGACTATATTTTCCAACAGGATGGATCTTCTTGCCATACAGAAAGGTCTAAAATGGCGTGGCTATCTGCTGAAGCTATTCCTTTACTGGAATGGCCTTCCAGCAGCCCTGACCTTTCACCAATTAAAACTGTCTGGCATAAAATGAAACAAAAACCGCGAAAAGAACCATGCCGGACCTCTTCAAGACCTTAAAGCTAAAATCATAAATATTTGGGAATCTTTTGGCACCGAAGAATGTCAAAAATTAGTTGACACAATGCCACGACGCATAGAAGCAGTTATCAAGGCCAAAGACGACGTAACACCATGGTAAAATAAAAATTAAGACCCATAGGCCAACTATTTTGCACTTAAAAAAAAAGTATCAATCGTTATTTTATTTTGTATTATTGCTCTATATCGTTATTTAATTGAAGTCATTTTGTTTTTGTTACTTATTCCTATTCAAAATAAATATATCTTAACAAAAATACCAAAATATTGATTTTATTTCCGATGGAATTTAAGAATCAGAAAATTTTTGTTTTTTATCATAGGTAGTCCAACTATTTTGCGTTTGGGCTCGTATATTTGCTTGAATCACATGGCATCCTATTTTTACCTCCATCTACTAAAGACAATTCCTTTAGTCATTTAAAAAATTAATTTTATGCTTATGAACAGATTTTCTCTAATAACATTAATTTTTGAAATTCTTAGTCTATTACATAGGAGCAAGTTCGTGCGACCCAGTCGTGCATTTCATTTGTTTTAAACTTCTGGCGTTCCTCAAGGAAGCCATTTATGCCCCTTTCTATTTGTATGACTTTTAAATTTTAATGATTTAAGTAGATAATGCAATCGAAGTTCTTCTTGTACTACTTCTTGTACTGTACGCTAAATTAAAAAAAAGGATTTAAAGTGTTTCCCTTTGGTGAGGTGATGTGCAAGGTATCAAAGTGCAAGTGAATGTCTCTTTCTCATAAACAAAATTGATTCTGAATTGAATTTGTTATCACTACTTTTCCTAAATATTTACTCACGATCCTTAAGATCTATCGAATTTTTTAAATCAGATACATAAATAACTGAATAAACATGTCTGGAAAACTATACAACTTCTCTATTGTCGTAGTGTTAAGATATGACATAAGCTTCAAATATTTGTAATCTTCCGAATCTAATCTTACTCATTGTAGGTATGCAATAATAAGTACCTACTTCGATTTCAAAAACTCCTAAATAAAAAACAATTTTCAAGGAGAAAACCCCAAATCTATTCATATTTCATAAGAGAACTAGAATTGTTATTACGGCAATGCCAAAAGGAATATACATAAATAAACTATCGATTTTATTCAATTTTAGTTCGTAAAGATAAGAATGATGGGACATGTCTAAAACTTCATCCATAAAGTATACAACGAATTGCTTTTCATCCAGACAATCATAATTTTTACGACTAAAATCTCCGATAGGAAAATTTACGGTAGCAATCGCAACAAATCCCTACAAAATCTCAAGGGTTTTTGTTTTTTTTTTAAATTCATCTGCAGCAATTTTGAAAGAAATAATCAGCTAAAGATGGAGATGCTCATGCTGAGCAATGCAAATGCAGTTGAGTTAACATGCTGATGCTGCTACCTAACTATCCTCCTGTCTAGGGTGACCAGATCCATGGCCACGAAAAAGAGGACACCTTTAAAAATCTCAAATGAAAAATTGAAGAGCAATAAAAACAACAAAAATAGAAAAAAAAAATAATTCGTCAAACAAAATGTATTTTTTATTTATATAAATGTAAATGTGTATGTATGTACATATGTATTTACATTTACTATTTTTTTATTTTTTTTTTATAGATTATAGGTACATACATATATGTACGAGAATATTAAACAGAAATTATTTTCTATCTTCAACAATAATATGCATATTATGTACATATATCTACCAAATTTTTTATTTTTTCAATTCATCAAACAAAAAACATCAATTTTAACAAATTCAAGAATAAATAAAAATAAATAAGTTATAAAAATTAATAAAGTTATGGGTCCGATTAAATTAAAATTATTGACTCTGATTATATTTATCGTTTGACCGTCAAAAATGTAGTTAGATGAGACAACCCAAAAAGAGGACAAATTTCATGTTTTGTCAAAAAGATACCGGACATTTTTTTTTTAGACAAAAAGAGGACATGTCCTCTTTAAAGAGGATGTCTGGTCAGCCTACTCCTGTCACACTGTGAGAGTGTGAAGACGAATAGGTATTCTCTATCTGCTGAAGCTGATGCTGACATTCTACCTTTGATCTGACGATGACGACGAGTGATGAAGATGATGACGACTTTCCCGGTTTGTTTATTCATGCTATTTTGTTCCATTTCCATTCCAGAATAAATGAATTACCAGCACAAAGCAAAACTAGGAAAATACTCTTGAATTCCGCTTATAAGAGTTGATATTCTCTTAAAAATTGGGTGTTGTTCAAAAAGAATCTAATTTTCTCAACACGGAGGGGCATTGCAATCGCTTAAAAGAATGAGTAGCCCCCCCCCCTTCAATTTCCATTCCACATGATTGTTTCGCTCTCTCAGTATAAGAGTGGATGTTTTTTCTTTCTCTGTTTGCATTTTTATTCCTTCCTTTATTTGCTCTCTGTTTCTGTGCAAGTCTCTCACTGATCTCTATAATACACTGGATAGCGCATTCCCTACATTGTATAACAGATTTTTTGACTCCAATTGAAGATGACAGATGGTGGGCAGCTTCATAATTTGACGTCTTCTTTTCACAAAAAAAAAATATTTTGACATGAGAAAGAGGAAAATAAATGTGACTGCACTTGTTTATGCGGGAAACAGATTGACACAGCAACTTCAACAGCAACTTTAAGGCTAGGCGCACACATTCAATTTTTAGTTTCGTTTTCTTAGTTCGAGCAACTATAAAGTTTGTGTCGACACAAATTAAACGATTGCCTAAAATGAGTTCGCTATTTTGTGTAACATCTAATTATTTGCACCTGCGCGGACATTCAACCAAATAGTTCATCTCTTTTCTATAAGCACCCAAACAGTTGGTCAACTAAAGATTGAATGTGCGCACCTAGTCTAACAGCAACGAAAGCTTCAACATCAAAAGTCTTGTGAAATAGATTACAACGTGAACAGCGTTTTTGACAGCATATAATCAAAATAAATTCAAATGCGAAATGATTTTGCCGTACATTTAACGATAAAAATTAACGTAAATTGCGTCAATGTATACGACTTGCACAATTTGTCGTACTAAAATTTATTTGTTTTAAGCAATTCTTCCATTGCCAAAACCAAAATAAATAGACTAATCAAAGGGATGGTTGTTACATTTTCATTTAAGTGTTGACAATACTGACAAATTTCGCCTGAAAAGTTGGTAGCATTTGCACAGCGACATCGAATTTAGGGTTGCTTATAGAAAACAGATGAACTATTTGGTTGAATGTCCGCGCAGGTACATATAATTATATGTTACACAAAATAGCGAACTCATTTTAGGCAATTGTTTCGTTTGTGTCAAACCACAAACTTTTTATTTGCTCATACTAAGCAGTTGCGAAACTAAAAATTGAATGTGCGCGCCTAGCCTTAATGTAATCAAAGCCATTTAAAACAGTGATCCTAAAAAGAGTGACGTGGTTGTTAAAGTTGCTGTTGAAGTTACAGCAACAGATTGACACAGCGTGAATCTGTTTCTCTTATTTCTTGAATTATTTGTAAATTTTAAATATTTATTATTAAAATTAAAATAATAAATTGAAAATTGGACGAAAATCATTTGTTTTGATTGACAAATTGACAATTTGATAAAATTGAAGGAATGTCGTTTCAGTTCTGTTTTTTAGGCAAAAGACTGGCAAGCACAGTATTTTTTTTTCATTTATTCAGCGGTTTTTTAACTTTCACAATAGTTTTTTATTCTTTATTACTTTTTGGTCACTAAATTTTGCAATTTTAGTTTATCAAAAATTATTTATTGTTTTTTATTCACACGATAATTTCAACCAAAATAAAAAAGTAGCAAAAGGGAAAAATTATTTTACGTTCTATTTTGTTTTGCATTGTGATGCCACTAAATATTGCAGTGGGAAAGTTGACAATACTGCACCAGCAAGAGCAAGTTTAGGACTTTGGCCTAACGACGCCGCTGTTGCTGTTCTTATGTGTGTTGAACAATTGAAATGCATTATTTCTAAATTAATGGCGGCCGCTGTTGCTGTTGACAGTGCTGTTGCTGGTTCAATCTGTTGGGCGCTTTATGATGCTGTTTTAGATGTTATACAGTTATACTGTTATACGGCACCGTGGGCAGCTTCATAATATAACAATGTTCAAATGGAGTCAACTTTTTTGGATGAATGCGCTATCCAGTGTATTATAGAGATCAGTGAAGTCTCTCTCCTTGTTTGTCATATTTTTTTTGTTTTTCGTTTCTCTGTAAAATATTTTAAATGGAAACGAATGCGCAAAGCAAGGAAAATGACAACAACAAAAAATATTACCAAAACAATAAATACACGAAAACAAAATAATTTTTCATCTGGTTTCTGTTCTGTTGACGTTTCTCAATTTCTCATTCATGTCTCTCTGACTGTGGTGCCTGAATGTGTCTTGCTTTGGTCCTGAAGTTACAGGAACAGAACAAACAATGTTTTTTTTTGTGCGTATTTTTTTATGTTTTTTATGTTAATACATAGGTATGTGAAGTTTTTTAAAAGGCAAATAGTCCAGTCAAAGCGTCATTTGACCTTGCGCGCAGAGGCATGGTCAATTTTTTTTTCATGGATCGATAGGTGCTTATGAGAAAAGCTTAAAACCAAATTTGCACCACATGACAACTTTTTTTACCAAAGTTATTGGTAAAAATGTGTTTTGTGTCATTTTTTGGTCATTTGCGAATATCTCGGCTCCACTATCTCGTACAAACAAAAATTAAACGTGTATTTATTCCTAATAACATTATCTATTATGTTCTAAAAAAAACATTTGTTTAAACAAATGAGAAAAAAAGTTATAGTAAGTTAAACAAATTTTTTGTTGTTTAAAAATCACTTTTTCGTGATTATTAAGAAAAAAGCTCATTTAACGATGAAATTTTTATATTTTATTATTAAAGTTCTTGTAATTCCCTACAATTTAAAAAAAAATTCAACACTCTACGATGAACGAAAGCCGAGTAATAAATTATTGAACATAGGTAAGTCAGCGCACCCACGCATTTTATGATTTTATGTTTTAATTAATATCTCAGCCCCAGTATGTCGCAAAGTGAAAATAAAAAACTGTATTGCTAATAACAATATTTTCTATCAACTTGCATTTCATTTAATATGTTTGAGCAAAAATATAAAAGTTACCGTTGGTTTCAACGTTTTTTTTCTTGTTTTTAATACCTTTTTTTCATAGTTATTGAGAAAAAAACTGTATTTCACGGTAAATACTTTTCAGTTTTGGACTTTTGTTTTATAGTCCTGCTAATTTTCTTCAATTAAAAAAAAAAATTAGTCCATTACGACAAACGGGAGCCAAGATATTCATGATTTAAAAACTTAGGAAAGCTTACAATTTAGTATTTTAACCTTGTAGCTTGTAATTTTGGTGTCGCCAGCAACAAGACATATTGGTATCCTTCAAACACTCCACACATACACATAATAATTTGTTGCTTCTTGTTGCTGGCGGCAACAAAATTACAAGCTACAAGGTTAAAATACTAAATTGTAAGCTTTCCTAAGTTTTTAAATCATGAATATCTTGGCTCCCGTTTGTCGTAATGGACTAATTTTTTTTTTTAATTGAAGAAAATTAGCAGGACTATAAAACAAAAGTCCAAAACTGAAAAGTATTTACCGTGAAATACAGTTTTTTTCTCAATAACTATGAAAAAAAGGTATTAAAAACAAGAAAAAAAACGTTGAAACCAACGGTAACTTTTATATTTTTGCTCAAACATATTAAATGAAATGCAAGTTGATAGAAAATATTGTTATTAGCAATACAGTTTTTTATTTTCACTTTGCGACATACTGGGGCTGAGATATTAATTAAAACAAAAAATCATAAAATGCGTGGGTGCGCTGACTTACCTATGTTCAATAATTTATTACTCGGCTTTCGTTCATCGTAGAGTGTTGAATTTTTTTTTTAAATTGTAGGGAATTACAAGAACTTTAATAATAAAATATAAAAATTTCATCGTTAAATGAGCTTTTTTCTTAATAATCACGAAAAAGTGATTTTTAAACAACAAAAAATTTGTTTAACTTACTATAACTTTTTTTCTCATTTGTTTAAACAAATGTTTTTTTTAGAACATAATAGATAATGTTATTAGGAATAAATACACGTTTAATTTTTGTTTGTACGAGATAGTGGAGCCGAGATATTCGCAAATGACCAAAAAATGACACAAAACACATTTTTACCAATAACTTTGGTAAAAAAAGTTGTCATGTGGTGCAAATTTGGTTTTAAGCTTTTCTCATAAGCACCTATCGATCCATGAAAAAAAAATTGACCATGCCTCTGCGCGCAAGGTCAGGCCCTTTTTCATGACGCTTTGATTGGACTAAAAGGTTACTTTTGTAAACACTCAAAACTCTTTGTCCCATGTGCATAGTACATCCACAAGCAATCTTTTTCCGGAAACCGGGACTCTAGGGAAAATAGTAATGAATAACAACAGCGAAAGGACTCCGCTTTTTGCTCTCAATCCAATGCTGCCACTCAGCTTCGTTGGCAAATCTGTTTTTTTTTTTTATTGTTGTTTAGTTGATGCACTTTTTAGCTACCTATGGTAAAAGTAAAGTATCTACATAGGTACGAGTATGTGTACTTAAAATGGGTAGACAAAAAATAGTTTTTGGATTGTCATTTTTTGTACCAATTTTACGTCTCCAACTACCTATATAATGCTTCGTCCAAGTGCAATAGCCTAGAGAACTGAACCAACTAAAATCTTGTGTTTAGGGATAGGTACCTACCTATTGTTTTTATAATTTGATCTGGATCGTTTTTTAACTTACAGTAAGTAGGTACCTATTTAATGGGAAAGGGCGTTGATGGGCGTTGTCTTTTTCGGAAATAATTCTTTTAAATTTGATGCGATCCTTGAATAATGAAAACATAGGCAGGCTGCAGTTGTTACACCTATACCACTCCGTTGCAGGATGAATATTGAACTATCGGATTTAGCTATACCTAAATTTTTCAAAGATCATACATACCTACCTAGTTTGAAGTCCCAGTTCTAATTATTATAGTTTCTTGTTAAAATATTTTCATAAGATAGCGAGAAGAGAGGTAAGTTCGAGTACCTACCTATTATTCTAAATAAACCAAAACAATAAACTACTAATAGGATTTTGGAATAAATTCATAGAAGTAGGTAGGTAAGTTAGGTAGTTTTGTTTCTTCTTTTACTGAAGGATATTTTTGAGAGGTTGGTAAAAATAATTGTAAGCCTCTGATTCTGAAAGTAGGGCATTAGGTGTTATAATGTGCGGTCAAAGTTGACGATGCTTCGAGAAAGAATAAATGCTTACCAACAATTATAATGACCATTAGATACCTACATATTGCGATTAGTGCTACTAGACTGTTGGTGATCCAAATCCATGCAAATTGATCCTACCCACAGATTAGAACATTATGTACCTATATCTATTCAAGTTTAAATGGGGCAAAATTTTAAACAAACTATTGTTAAGGGCTTAACATGTTATTAGTTAGCAATTTGCTAAAAATTTAGAAATTTACTAGCTCTTCGAAAATATTCATTCTTTTTCTTCGTTTTACTAATTAGTAAAATACTAATTCCCTTTTATTAAAAACGGTGCATCTGAACACGTCTAAGCAATGACAGCTCGGGAAAAAAAAACAAAACAAACATAACTAAATCTGCGGAATGGACCTCATTATTTGAAATATCGAAACTCAGAAGTCAAAGTGACAGCTTACAATTTATTTTATTTTTTTTTTACAACCTTTTTCAAAATGTTTTTTTTTTTTTTATTATTTTCCCATTGTGGACTGGACCATTCCATGTATCCTTTGTGTTCTATTAGTAAGTTAACGTACCACACCAGCCCGATGGATATTTCTTCCAAAGGAGTGTAATGTAACTAGTATTTGTAATTCTGGTGAAATTGCAAGCCCTTTCCTTGTAATTCGGTAGTGGATGTTAAAGTTTTCAAAAAAAAAAACAAAACAGTAGTTATGTCAAAACCTATAGTAAGTAGTAATAATTTTTTTTTTTTTTTTTTTTTTTTTTTTTTTTATTTCAATTAAAAAAACTTACAGCTAATAACGTAATACTACATTACTAACCTTTTACAAGCTCAAATTGTTTAATTCAGTACTAATATAGAGATAACATGTTTTATTTTAATTTTTTCCAAAAAAAAAGAAGAAAAATTAAGGGATTTGTGAAAAATAAAAAATAAAATATAATTAACAAGAAACCAAAACCAAAAATCATCAAAAAACACAACAATTTCAAGAACAAAAGAAGTATGTAATTAATATTGAATTAATTAAGTATGGAGATGAATGACGGACCACTTTCTGTTACAATTCTTAACAAAACACTTTTGGAATTTACGTATTCGGAGCACAAAACATCAAAATCTGTAAACAGAATATTATGACATTTTTGAATTCTAATTATTGGTGATTTAAGAAATAAATTAGTACGATGAAATGGTATTTTAAATGTTACATAAAATATTCCTAAGTCTATATTGGTTTGGCCGATGGCCGTCTACCAGATTGGTTTTGTGTTAATTAAAATACAATGTTGTCTATGATGCACAATAATATGATTTTTTATTCTACGTATAACTCAGAAGTCTCCCTCAATTATGCATTTTCTGAAGCGAAGTGCGTTCACGGTGTAGTAATATAATGGATCCCAGCCTTGTTCTCCGTTTAAGATACTGATTGCAGATTCCTCATCCAAAACATTTGTACCAAAAAATCGATTCCGAAATTCCTTTAAAACCGGATATATTGCTAGAAAGTGTCAAAACCTATACCTGGAGTAAAATTCTCCAGCGTCTAGATTTTCAAAAGGATTTTTTCGGGACTTTTGTAAAACATCGCATACTTTTCTGCACAAAGCTGAGTGTTCAAACTTATCGAAATCTTAATTTTTCGAAAAAATTTTATAATAAGTATTATTTTATTTTATTTTAAAACAAGTAGTTAACATATCATACAAATAAGACAATTTAACTTTTTTTTTCGAGGAAAATGCCAGATGTTATAATATTGGTTTGTAAGTTACTAAAAGTTAAAGTAGCCATTTTGTGATTTTAACTTTAGTATAATGTTAAGAAATAGTTAGATGCTAAAATCTATTCTTTTTAACTAAGTAACTTACTAAAATGGATTTAGCCTTTTACTAAATCGTTTAAAATTTTTTCGCCAGTGTCAAAATCGTTAGAGCCGTGTTTTTGAGATAAGCAAAAAAAATGTTGAATAAAAGGTAGCTAGGTATCTAATATAAAATACATTGGCGCAAAATTTTAGTCGAATTAGTACGATGTTAAAGCTGTTTTAGTATGATACTTGGATAAAACTATAATATTGCAAATTTTAATTGAGTTTAGCATCATACTTTCTCTACCCTTTTATTAAAGTTAAAATTGTCGAATATCTATTTTATTTTTTAGTATCGTGCTAACTTCATATGACTCTTTGACATTTACAAACATCAAAACAGGTCTGCTTACATAGGTTTTTGCATGAACTGCCAATACTTTAGGTTGTTCAGAAGCTATGTATTAAAAAAATGAATAGCACGATACTAGTTGGAAAATGTTTAAAATTAAGAAAGAATCAGTAATCTACTAAAAACTTAGCAAATTCTTAAGTAGTATGTATATCATACTAATACCTTAATACTAAGCTGTTTAAAATTTCGGGCCATTAAAACTAAAAGAAACCAGTGACGAGTTAAGAACCTCCAGGGCTCTAAGACAAAAATTCTTCAGTCAAGATTTATAAATATCAAGTGCATCAGTTTTAATTTGTTTTCGTGTTTCGTATTCGTATAGGAACGCGTATGAAAACGTGTAGGTACATACCGATCTTTGTCCATCGGGGAATAAAAACTGTTTAGAATTGAATGCTTCAAAAACCCAATGCTGTCTTCTATCGGTAAAGCAAAATCCTTCCCTTATGCCGCTATCCATGAGCGGCACTAGCATTGAGGAAACTGAACAGCTCTCAGTTCTCGGTATGTGCATCACAGTCACAGACCACCTTGTGTTGAATGATTCCACGTCATCAAAAACACTGCTAAGTGTTTAGGTTTCCTTCGAAGTTGCAAGAAGCGTTTTACCGCTTTTGATCTGGCTATAATCTATAAGGCTTAAATTCGTCCAAAACTCGAATATTTGGGCAGGTGCTCCAATAACCCAATTGAGTCTCTTGGATAGAATTCAAAAAAGAGATTTAAAAATGATAGGTGATAGAAATATAACGGAAACATTATTGCATTTTTCGAGCACCGCCGCAATGTTTCTTGTCTTACTTTATATTATCGTTATTACTATATAAAGATTATTCTAGCGAAATAGCCAATTGCATTTCTCTCCTCAAACAATTTAACCGTAATACTAACACTTTTAGGAATTTTCATCAGTTTACCCTTGAGTCCAACTTCAGACGTACTGTGAAATACAGATATTCTTTCTTTAGCCGCACTATGCGAATGTGGAATTGTCTACCCAGCTCTATTTTTCCTTCCCATTGTAAAATTCAAAAATTTACAACTAATGTGTATCTGTATCTCCTTTTTTTATTAAATGTTTGCTTCAAATTATTACCAGTAACACTAAATAAAAAAAATATATTGTCTGTAAAATTTTTAACTATATTTTCGTATTAAAATAAAACAATAAGATTCGTTCGAAATAAAAAAAAAATAAAATATATTACAGGCCATGACGGCTCAAAGAGAAGCTAAGCCTAGTGAATTACAAACTCTCAACTTGCTTAGAGAAATGGAGGGGACCTTTAATTTTCTGCGTGATTCGTAATGGCTACTGAGAAGCGCTTTTCATGGAGCCATGTCAATTCCTCAAAAGATGTAGTACACCCCTGAACAGCTTTTTTTTTTGCAGCGGCTTAGAATCGAACCCAAGACTTTTTAACAGTCTAACCACCATACCATACCATACCATACCGAGGGATAAAGTTAACTCTTTGAAAAAAAATAAACAACAAAGATCTTAAATTACTAAATTACCTACTCATAATTTTCTTAAGACGTGTCATCGTCATCGTGTAAACAATCACGCATAAAATTAGATGCCTGCAGCCCCCAGATGTGCACTTTATTTTTGTAATACTTAATTCCTTCAAGTTAATGGTCCTTTAAGATAATATGAATTGTGTGTAGAGAGGTAGGTATAAAGCGTAAGATGATATTATAACGAACGGTAGAGGTAATGGTGATGATTTGGAAAATTTTAACAGATCGTAACAATAACTAGGTACTAAAAGAATATTGCCTAAATGAACTGCCATGAAATTGTAAGTGTTCTTCCTTACTATAAAATTGATTTTTATTTAAGAAAACAGTAAGAGTGTTGGAGAAGAAGCTTTTTTTTCCTAATTACTTGATTCTCATAAAATCCAAGTACTTTTGAGCAAATTGAGGTGTTTTGCAATGAAAGACAGATGGCGTTCCATAAGTATGGAAGTTGAGTTACTCTTGTTATATCAAACATACATAGGTATTCTTTTTCAGATTAGAAGCAGGAAAAGGTCCCAACGGGGGCTAAAAGTAACATTTGATGTCTTTTTTGTTTTTGACTCCAATTAATAGTAAAAATTTCTTTCCGTAAACAGAATAGTCATTTTATTTTTTCTATAGTTTTTATTGTATAGGGCCTAGTACACAATTCCTATGTATTTTTATCTCTTAATAAATAAATAAAATAAATTTTAGCACCCTTTGGCATAATAGTACATATGTGCGTTTGTGTTGAACTGTCATGTAGAGATGGATTATATTCTCAGCCGCTGCAAGTTTTTCAAGGCTTTACTACTTCCGGAGGGAAATTGACAAATTCTCCAAGAGAATCTCTTGTCATGAAAAGTGCGCATCATTAGCCGTTTGGATTCGGCAGAAAATTGTAGGTCCCCTGCATTTCTTCTACAAACTCACAAACAAATGGTGAAGAGTTCTAAGTCACTAGGTTTAAGCTCTCTATCAGCTGTCATGGTCTCTTTTTTTAATAAAAATATAGTCAATATAACAGTTTGCAATATCCATTACTTAAGACTCTTAAATCACCATATTTGACGTCTGATTTAAATATCCCATTTTAGACACTTAATTTATTTTTTTAGGACATCCATCACTAAGCTTAAACAACATTCTATGCAAAGAAAAGTAAAATAAAAATTAATACAAAAAAGCAATAATTCTTCTGGATTCCTCAGTGCACCGAATGCAAACTTATTTAAAATTTACATAAAAAAAAATGAATTAAAAACTTTATGTTCGTCATTAAACGTCATAATCATCCTTGACTTTTTGCAGTAGTTATGGGTCAGGAGTATCTGAGAGAAAGTCCTTCTTTTTTTTTGTAAATAAACTTTTCTGTTTTGCTTTATAATAACGAGAATTTTGCTTTTGTATTTTTTTTTTATATTTCAATTTTGTTTCGTGTTATACATAAATGGGTGTTGTGTTTTGATATGGGTTTATATTTTCATGGCCGCACTTGCTATAAAAATATGATAAAACTAATTTATTATGGAAAATATTTACAGGTAGCATACATAATTGATATCGCATAAATAAGTGGGCTCAAGGTCAATTTTTGTTATTTTTTCTTTGGTTGTGACGTTTCGGATGTGATTATGTCTGAAGAAGCGTATAATCACATCCGAAACGTCAGAACCAAAGAAAAAATAATAAAAATTGAATTTGAGCCCATTTAAGGACAAAAAAAAATTTTATAAAAAGAAAAGGTCACGAAAAAAAGGAAACATTTTTTGTACATAACTTATACAACAGTACCGACAAAGTAACCACTCAAGGCCAGGGTTGCAAAAGCTTAAGTCACTTTTTAGCTTAAGCTTGGCTTTAATTCAAAAGGTAGTGGGTGACTTATGAATTAAGAAAAATGTAATTCAGTAGCTAGTTACTGACTTATGAACAGGGTTGCAAAAGCTTAAGTCACTTGTTCGCTTAAGCTTGGCTTTAATTCACAAGCTAGTGAGTGACTTATGAATTAAAAAAAATATAATTCAGCAGCTACGAACTGGCTTATGAATTAAAAAAAAATTAATTCACAAGTCAGTTGGTGACTTGTGAATTAAAAAAAATTAAATCATAAGCTTCTTAGTGACTTATGAATTAAAAAAAATTAATTCAGAACCTACTAAGTGACTTATGAATTAAAAAAATTTAAGCCATGGGCAAGTAAGTGACTTATGAATTAAAAAATTTTAATTCCCAAGCTACTAAATGACTTAGGAATTAAAAAAATTCAAGTCATGAGCAAGTAAGTGACTTATGAATTAAAAAAATTTAATTCAAAACCAACTTAGTGACTTATGAATTAAAAAAAATTTAATTCATAAGTTAATGGATAAATGCTGATTAGAAAAATTATGAAATGGATAATTTATAAGCTAGCGTGATAATCTTATGATTTAAAAACTAGATTTGAAAGCTTTCGTTAATAATTAAATAATTATGTAGTCAAAACAAGCTTAAAAATTTCCAATCTACCAACTAACTTATGAATTAAATTTTTTTTAATTCACAAATCACCAACTGACTTGTGAATTAAATTTTTTTTAATTCATAAGTCACTTACTCCCTCATGACTTGATTTTTTTTAATTCACAAGTCACTTAGTAGGTGGTGAATTAAATTTTTTTTAATTCATAAGTCACTTTGCTGCTGATGACTTAATTTTTTTTTAATTCATAAGTCACTTACTACCGGATGACTTGATTTTTTTTAATTCATAAGTCACTTGGTAGGTGGTGAATTAAATTTTTTTAATTCATAAGTCACTTAGTAGCTTAGAATTTAATTTTTTTTTAATTCATAAGTCACTTTGGGGGTTATGAATTAATTTTTTTTTAATTCATAAGTCACCAAATATCTTATGAATTAAATTTTTTTAATTCACAAGTCATCTATAGACTTATGACTTAAGGATTTTTTAATTCAAAAATTCGCAACCCTGCTTATGAATTAAAAAAATTAAATTCATAAGTCAGTTGGTGACTTGTGAATTAAAAAAAAATTAAATCATAAGCTTCTTAGTGACTTATGAATTAAAAAAAAATAATTCAGAACTTACTAAGTAAGTTATGAATTAAAAAAAAATTTAAGTCATGAGCCAGTTAGTGACTTATGATTTAAAAAAAAACATTAATTCGTAAGCTACGAAGTGACTTATGAATTAAAAAAAATTAAGTCATGAGCAAGTTAGTGACTTTAGAATTAAAAAAAAAAATTAATTCAAAAGTTACCTAGTGACTTATGAATTAAAAAAAATTAATTCATAAGCTAATGGATTAAAAACTTATTATTTGGAAAATTTATAAGCTAGCATGATAATTTTATGACACACAAAAGCTTGAAATCTATCTTCGTTAATAATTAAATAATTATGTAGTCAAAACAAGCTTAAACATTTACAATTTACCAACTAGCTTATGAATTAAATTTTTTTTTAATTCATAACTCACTTATAGGCAGTGAATTTATTTTTTTTAATTCATAAGTCACTTAGTAGCTTACAAATTAATGTTTTTTTTTAAATCATAAGTCACTAACTAACTTATGAATTAAATTTTCTTAATTCACAAATCATCTACAGACTTATGACATGATTTTTTTAATTCAAAAATTCGCAACCCTGTTCAAGGCAATGTTGTCTTAGAATGTACCCAAAGAGGAAGTTTAAATATCTTGATGTCGCGACGCACGCCAGGCAGGTAATTTATAATTATAAGTTTTTTTTTAAATTTTGCTTTTAATATTTTTTTTTTTAAATTTTGAGCCCACTAAAGAAATTATGACTACCTCTAAATTTTTTGAGCACAATTCGAGTCGTGAGGAGAGTTGGAGAGGATTTAAAAGCAAATACACATGCATATTGGTTTTGAATGTCTGAATATTGTAATGGGAGGAAAATATTGTGCCGACTAAAGTATTCCACATTCGTGTACATGTACACATGAAGGAAAAATATCTGAACTAACTATTCTCTCTTCACTTAAAACCCCTTTCCCACTTCATCCAATTTAGATCTGAGATAAGTGTGCCACAAGGTTGTATTTTGAGGCCACTTATGTTCTCCCTTTTTATTAATGATGTACAGAAGCATATTCCTAGTGGAGTTATCTTCTGGTGATTCACATTATAAAGTACATATTGCTCTATGCTGAAGACCTTCTCATTTTTACTGATGACACGATGACATTACAGTCTCAAATAAATAAATTAAACCAATTTTGTCATAAGCTGGACCCCACAATCAACACTATAAAGTCTAAAATTATGATTTTTCGTTCTCGTACTTATTCTAACGATTAGGTTCGAACTTTGGATGGTTCTAATATTAACGTTGTCAAGGAGTATAGTATAGTAACCCATAACCTAAATCTTCGCTTTCATTTTAAAAATAAATTGGCTTCAGCTGAAGCTGCAATTAATAATTTGTGGTCGAAATTTTTTAATAATAAAATTGTTTACGTGGTTTTTAAGCTCAGAGCGTTCGAAGCTAAAACAAATGAAGTGTGCTGAGGGTGCTGGTAGTCAGCGGAACATAAAGATAAGCAAGAGTATCGGAAACAAAACGAAGCCGTGGGCCACACCATAAATTATTTTATAAGTATCACTCAATTCAATTCAATTTTGTTTTACAATTTGCCTTACAACTAATAGGATACTACATACATATGTATGAAAATTTACATTTGTTGGCTCATAGGGGGCTTAACTATAGTATACAGTGACTTAAGTTTAATTATTTTTATATAAAATTTACATGACGAAAAAAATTAAATTTAAAAGGTTGGTTGACTGTATTGTCCTCAGGGTGTTCATTCCATGTTTTCAGTGGTGATTTTTGTGGGTTGAGGGCATGGATAGCGTTTTAGCCGCGGTGGTAGGCTGACCCAATGTCATCCAGAGTTTCCATCACACTGAGGTACATCGGCTCGGGATGTCGTTGTTCTGTGGTCATCCTTTTCATAAGCTGATTCGGGTGGTCGATGATGTTCAACATTAGTTTCTTCGTTGAATGAGCTAGATATTTGTCCAGTGGGATTAAATTCGCTTCTGTGTAGAGATGCTCGTTCCTGTAGTCGTTAACGGTCGAAGTAGTGTCCAGTACAGATCCTCATTATCTTCCTGTCTAATAGTTGAAGTTCCTTCATAGCTGTCTTCGAGATGGAAAACCGGAATGGGAAGGAATAGCTGATCACTGGTCGCAGGAGCTTCTTGTAGATTAATATGGTATGTCTTTGTCGATTGGCTAAGACCTGATCTTCTTTTCAGCAATGGGTGCAAAGGGCTGAAGGCCCAGCTGGTCTTTTTCAGAACATTTCTTGAGTGCAGTTAAACCTTAGCAACTCGTTGAAGTGCACTCCCAGGTACTTGACATTTGGCCTTGCTACTATGGAGGATCCGCCAGGGAGTTTTATTTATGAGTATCAGGCTTGAAACTGTCCAGTACAGTAATTTCTATTCCAACGTAGAAGAGGATTTTTGATACCAAATACACGTATTTTCAAGGAAAAGCCTTCGTGCCAGACTCTATCAAATGCCTTAGAAATATAAAGTTTAATTACCTTTGTTTCTCCAAAATTATATAAGGGGTTGGTTCCACTTTCGTTCTTCGAGATATTTCTTAAACTGGGTGCAAATGAAGATTTCAATGACCTTGGAAAGAAGGGACGTTAGTGCAATTGTTCGGAAACTAGAGGGGAAGGAAGATTCGTCTTTTATAGGGACCGGCTGGTCAAATTCCGATTTCCATCTAAACGGAAAGATACCCAAGAGATATGACAGCGGATTTGTGTATGCCAAGATCCTTAAGTACTCTTGCGACTGTACGATTGCGAAAGAAGATTTGTTCCATAGGACACATTCGTGTAGTTAAGTATGCTTTATTATATCGCAATACTTACATATATGAATTTCCACTAATTGAAGCAATAGTTAAATCTATTACATTTTTTGTTTTAGTTTCTCACATTTCTGATAAGATTTTTGTTTCTAATACGGTCGGTAGATTAATTAAAATACTTAGCAATTTATTTTCCAGCGTTGGAGAGTTATCTCAAATTAGTATAGCGGAAACAGATCCAGAGTAGTTTTTCTTAAGTTTAGACTGGTTCAGTATCAGTACCTTCTTGCAACTAGTTTTCGAATCACATTTGTGTCGTGTGGTGTGTTTTGGAGTTTAGTGTATCCCTATCTCTCCACTGTATATCATTTGTGTTGAACCCTACTTGGCTATTGTTCTGTTGTGTAGTGTTGTGCCGAACCTTTTGTTGTTACGATTGCGACATCCGCAAATTATAGCAGACTATTTTTCTGTACATTGGAAAGATGCTTCCACTTCAATTTTGGGTCTTTTTAAAGTCATTTCAGTATCTGTCATTTTTGTCAGGCCTTGTTATAGCAGCTGGTGTGCCATACGTTAAGGATGGGTTCAATTCCTAACCACATGAGCACGGAATTTGCAAATAATTGTAGGTCCCCTCCATTCCTTTGAGAGTTGTACTCCATCACTAGGTTTTGTAACGAAGCGTTCCATGCTTCCAACAATATCAATATAATAAATCATTGGTTCAACCACGATTTCGCAGCCGCCGCCGCAGCAACGGCCGACGACACCATACCACGCAGCAGCTACCGACCAACCGACGACACCATACGACGCTACAGCTACCAACAATACTAGTCACTTCGGCAAGCTAAGGAATTTTATACCTTGCCTTAATATAGTATACAATCACTATAAGATCATGACGTCACAGTTGGTTGAACACATTGGGTGATTTGCATTCGACCAGTATATAGTTCACACACAGTTTATACGAAAAATATAACAAGAGGATCTCCTTTCGGGAAGGAAAGTCACTTGTTTGCTACGGTCAAAGCTGACGAGCTTGATTTTAGTTTACGAGTCATCTGAAATTGTCCAGCTATTTTCTTCCATCAGTTTGGTTCGAAGAATAAAACGTCCTAATTTCCACCAGGGGCTTTGGTACCTGCTGATCTGTCGGTGTTTATACATTAGCCGTGCCTACCTGAGGCCTAAAACCTGCCGATCTAGTGCCTACCAGGGGCCTAAAACCTGCCGATATAGTGCCTACCAGGGGCCTAAAACCTGCCGATCTAGTGCCTACCAGGGGCCTAAAATCTGCCGATCTAGTACCTACCAGGGGCCTCAAACCTTCCGCTCTAGTGCCTACCAGGGGCCTAAAACCTACCGATCCTACCAGGGGCCTAAAACCTGCCGATCTAGTGCCTAGCAGGGGCCTAAAATCTGCCGATCTAGTGCCTACCAGGGGCCTAAAACCTACCGAATGCCAGTTAAGGAAGAAATCAGATGCCAGGATAGAGGTTTCTAAAGGAAAACAGCAGGAGAATAATCGATGTTTACCAGATACACTAGGCAGGGTGTAATTAATTGAAGTTAAGAATATTTTAGTTGTTATATGAATTTAAGATTTGTTTTCAATAAAGATTTTGTATAAGGTTTTAAAGACCTTCCTACTGAAGTTTTGTGTTTTTCTTCAGAGCGACCCTGGATATCCGGCGAGCAAAACCTCGGCTGGAAAGCAAAAAGCACATCACAGTTTAGTTTCTCTACAAGCATCTTTTGTGCCTCTTATCAATGTTAGATTTTCTTGAGTCATTCTGAGGTTTCATGCATCATTTATAAATTGAACTCTTTTAGTATACCTATTTTAAGAATGGCAGATTATCCGCCATGTTTTTTTACCAATCAATGAAATTATCAGGAACTTGTGGAAATATTATTGTAGCTTCCTTTCGTTCTGGCCTCAGCTCGTATTACGATTTTGGTCATACATTAGCAAATGTGGCTTTGAAATTGTCATCAAGTGTAAGTAACAGCTACAAAACTGAACCTAGAACACTCACTTGTGGAGCCACAGCCACTAATTCCTTGAAATTTTAACACTGACTTCCGAACTAAGAAAAAGGAACAAGAAGTTGAGAATGAAGGCCACAATAGGCCTTGGTTCTCCACGATCTTTCGATCCTCTTATTGATTTTATTTATTTGTTATTGAAAGTGTGTGGGCTGCATTCTCAAAGGTTTGAAATATCACCCAATTCGGCCTTAATGCTCATTTGAAATCAGGTCTTTCCCCATAACATCTGTCTCTGCTAAAAACTTTAAGTGCACACAATATAAAATAATTAAAAAAATAAACAAACACTTCTATTTTCTGTCTACCCTCTACCAGCAGCGCTTTCCCACAATGAAGCTATAGTTTTTTTTTTTTTTTGAACAAAAAAACAAACTTTTTTACGACCTCATTATGAGTTTATTACAAATGCATAGAAAAAGTATTCAAACAGCAAGGTGGTAGGTAGTAAAACTAAAACAAAAAAAAGTTGTTATAAAATACAAATTTTTAACTCAAAGTAAAATTTTATATAATTCTTATTTTTTTTTGTGTGAAAAACTCTCTTCAACATAAAGTGCATCTTATTTCAGGAATTAATAATGTAATTTTTCTTGCTTACCCACCTCGGGGATTCTACAGAGTTTCCAGGAGTAAACAACATTATACACCATACTCGTACATACACCTTCAACGTTGGCCTATTTTTCCCAAGAACAGAACGTGGTTTTAATTGTTTTCGTGTATCTGTTGTTGCTGCTCCTTTTTGTGTGGTACACCTTTTTGCCTGCAAAAAAAAAATAGGACACTCCAGTAAGATGATGGGATAATGAATTCTCCTTCGTTAAAAACCAGTAACAGATACACATACATCTATAGAAAGTGGTTCATTAATTATATTCTATTTTTATACATAATTAATAATGTTTTGGTCTTTGTCTTGATATTTTGCGTTATATTATCCTTAGAGCTGTGGACTTGGGCTAAGAACAAAAAACAAATAAATCGTCCGTTGTCAATGAATTCAAGTCGTGAATGTATGTACGAGTATATCTTTCATTTGTGTTTTAATTAAAATTTTTTTCAACAAATGATATTTTTCCTGGAAATTTTCTGTAAGGAAAATTGTATCGTAGACAGGTTTTAAGGCTTCATTCACACTTTAATGTCGATATTAAGAATTCTGGCTTCGATTAAATATTCTTTAACAACAAACAATGAGTGCATTCACACAATCGAAACCAATCCAGTACCGATTCGGCCTATCTTCGGTTTCGATTCATTTAAAAGAATAATTTATCGGAGTGAGAAGACATCGAAAGTCTCTTCGTGTAAATATGTATCGTTCGAAAAAAAAAGAACAACAGACGAACAAATACTGGAGCGATATCGGTATCGGAGCGGCAGTGTGAACATCACATAATTTATGTAAGAGCAAGAACATTCCGACAATTATCGATATTGGCAAAAAGTGTAAATCAGGATTAATGGCTTATGGTAATGGCTCAATTATTGTTAAAGAATAATTGTGAACAAGTTAAAAGTATAAAAAAATTGATTTTTTAATTTTTCAAAACAAAAAGCAAAATCTAAATCAAAGGGCACGGTAGTGCCCAGCCAAGTTCTGGCACTACACCCTTTTTACAGGAATAAACTCGGGCAATTTTTGACCCCGCCCCCTTTATCTTCAGTACAAATGAAGTCAGAAACTTAAAATTCCGAATATTTGCAAAGCTAGTCAGGCACAGGCGCCTCACCAAATTTCAATTTTCTAGCATAAGCAGTTCCTGAGATATAAAGCCTCAAAAATCACAAAAACCGTAACTTACTGACTCACTGACTGACAGATCATCAAAATTATGGGTCACTTCCCGACGTCGTAAAATCTTGTAGTTTTGCACAATGGTAGGTGATGTCATGCAAGCAGAGGCAAAAATATAAAATTTGACCTTTTCCATTCAGGGGGCGTGGTATCCGCCCACTTCCTCCGAATTGGTGTTGGTTGAATGGAGCTCTTCTTGTTACACAAAGGTTTTTGTATAGAAGAACTTGGCTCTTTTTTTAACATTAATGTTTTTGGTCTGATATCCCTTACTAGGAAAAACCACCTCTCAACTAAGCCGTTTAGATTCCGTAGACAATTGTAGGTCGATTACGTTCCTGCCAAAAGATTTTCATGGGAATTCTTGAGAATTAAATTTAAGTGACTATAGGTACTTGTTCTGCTCGAATTGTCGCGTCACAATATACATATTAACATTTGTCAACCTCTCAAGACTTTTTTTATATTCTCACCAACAAAGGCTCCGAAAACACCTCCAAAGAACCTACCAGAGAATCTTTAACAGAGAAAGTGACGTAAGCCGGGAACTGCATTTAGAACTTCAGTGCACCAACACAATGTTCGACCAGACAGTTAACCATCACAGGAAAAAAGATTTCAGGAATAGGCTCGAAGATATATTAAATCTAGCTGTGTCATGTTCGAACGATCAATGATTGTTGAAGGTGCGAACTCAACCTCAACATCAGAGAGCATCCTTTATGAACAAGAAGATTGACAAAGTTTGCTGAAAAAATATAAACGTTCGCAAACCGGTTTTCCATACACCTTCCTGAAGTTATCGAAGAAGTAGAAATTTGCATGACCTCATTGAACGCAGAAAACCTCTCGTCAGAGCCACTTCTGACTAATGTTTTAACTTCTCCTGAAGAAGTGATTATCATCATCATCACCAGAAACTTCTTGAATGTACCTTAAGGTTACTAAGCCCTGCTGTTCTCCTGCTGATTAAAAATCTATCTGACCAACTGTTATTTTCCTGCAGACCGAAAAATAGCTAAAGTTTCCCCTGTCTCGAAGAAGACAAATCGCTTTGTGCTGTAAGAGCAAGGTACGGGATGAATTAATATTGAAAAAAAAATCTATAATTTTTGGTAAGAAATAGATGTCACACCTATGTTCCAATATGAATGATGGAATAAGCACTCTACCATACATGCACAGCTCAGACTGCGTAGTCAAGTTACGCTTGAACTCAACAAAAAAGGAAATGACTATCGCGTGCTTGCTGGACTTCTAAAAAGCTTTCGACAGCGTTTAGATAAAAGGAGTTAATTTTGTCGGAATTCTGACTTCCTAATCACGTGGTAAGAATAATCACCCGCTGATATTCGTATGTCTTTGTAGCGAAACAAAAATTCCCAACCAAAGAAATCAACGCTGGAGTGCCTCATGGATGAAAACTTGGACCTTTGCTGTTCAAAATCTATACAGCCGATCAACAAGCCAACATACCAGGAACAAAGACAAAAGTTTATGCAGATGACTCAATTATATACGTCACCTCTTCTTCAACTAAAGTTGCTACCAGGAGAGTATAGGAGCATATTAAAATCCTATGGGACTACTATATCAGATATATGTATAATTAATATAAACTTCGAAGAGACCGAATTCATCTGCTTCCGAAAAATAGTGTCTGTCATTCAAAGACGAGCATTTGCAACACATTGTTATGCCACCATTGTGAAGCTTCTTGAGAACACTGAACTTGCAAAAAAATCACCAACAAAGTTCTTGGGAAATAACTTTTTCGACAAGCTGAAATTAAAAAAGCGAGTAAACTTAATGGGGGCAAACTGTTCTCTGCACTTGGTCCACCCACTACTCAGGAAGCGAAATAGACTTGTCAACAAAAAAAACTTATTCCACTCTTACTGATCTACGCCTTTCCCATTATTTGGCTTGCTACATAAATCACCATTTGCAATGTTCGGTGACCAAATTTGAGACGACTGGTTTGGTTATCAATCAGCCAACAGTCATAGACGTCAAAGGAAAGCAAGATCTGTCGAGGGCATTCGCGATCCGTGCAAACAAAGCAAGACCGGAGGCAGTCGAATTCTTGCTAGGCACAAGAACTCGGCCTTTCGTTGACTTTAACTTGATAAATTTTGCATCGGAAATTGGGCCTGCGCCCGTACAAGATCCAACTGACCCCGGAGCTGTCACTGTTTTAACATGGCTGAGTGCATGTGCTGTCTATGTACTTGTACACTCTCCATTAATGTGATTTTTCGATTGTGGAGTTTAACGACTTGGGTGCTGCATGTCGCGATCCAATTTCGTCGACATATTTGGGTGATGCGGGCGTAGGTGTGCACATTTGGCTATTGGCTTCTACCTTGGTCGATGGTTAAATGTGCACATCGGAAGTTGCTAGGCCTCGAGTGTTGAGGCACTCATCTAGAAGTAATCTTCACGGTTGCGATGCTCCACCGGAAGATATATCTGGTACACGGTTGATAGTGCCCAGGAAGTAGAGTGGTTTCTTGTTTCGCAAGATGCTTGGCCTCTCTGCATCAGACTTGCTATGCGGTTGGCACCCCTGTGGGAGTATCGTGGTGGCTGTGGTTGCCAAAATCGCGGGAAAAATCGGTGTCCAAAATTTATCTTGGGTGCAAGAAGCGTTAGATAGGCCTTGCTCCTCAGCAAGGGGCTTGATAAATTACTACTGGAGTGGTGTAATGCTACTTCAGGGCGGTGGTGGTCAACTCTTAATTTGACTCCGTTATGATGGTGGAATTAAGCTTTAACGGCAGGTGTCCACGTAAAACAAAATTTTAGTTCTGATCCAGGAGCTCAAAGTTCATGACCTTAGACAACGCCCTTTGTTCGCTGACTGGGCTTTGGAGCTTTAAAGGAGGACCCAAATTTTGGCTAAAAAATCATCTTTAGGAGTGAGGCGAATTTTCAGATGAATAACTGCGTCTACAAACGACCACACACGAGGCTCACCAGGTAACAATGCATCCTCAAAAATGTTCAGATTAGTTTGGATTTTAGACCCGCGGCGGCGGCTTTGGACGCTATAGTATTCACATTCTGCATGAGTAGTAATAACGTGAATTAACCACCAAGCTCGTATGATTTGACCATGCTAGACTTTTTCTTTGATGCCTGAATTCGCAGGCTTATAAGAATAAACCACTATCGACCGATACCCTTTAAGTGAACATAACACATGCCATCGCTCAAATTCAGACGAATCTATTTTGAAGATTCATTGAAAATTTGACCACTCGAATCCATGCCACCGAAAGAAGCCAAGACTGTCATTTCACCGAATTAATATTCCATACATAATAGCATAAGGGCCTTTGAAACAATAATTCTTGTTAATATCTCAATTCCATTCGATATCTACCCGCTCTTATTGAGAAACCCTATTACATCTTAAACATCATTAAGGCCTTCAATAGAAACGGGTTTTAAAAAAATGCAGAATTTTTCAATTAAGAATTGGTCAAAAACAATTTCCTCCCAATTCAATTTTTTTAAGGTTTTGACCAATTTATTTATAAAGTGACAGATATTTCACCACCACCCACTGGTCACCAAAAACACTCACTGGAATAAAAACAAATTGCTATTGATTCAAAGCTATTGACATTTCATAGCAGCTGTCACATTCAGAACTTTTCATCGCAATGAGTAGGTCACCTAGTTAACTGAAAAATTTTCATTCGCATGTCCTTGAAACCAATTCACCTCCTTGGTTTTGAACTAATTTTATATATCGTCAAAATCTAATACATACAACAAACTTTCCATCTCAGCAATTAGGCTCGAATCATATTGAATTGGTAACACCACCAACCCGTCGTCGTCGCCTCATGTATTTGGCCTGGATTTCAATTCGTCCGTCTATAAATGAAGATTGAAAAGCCATCAAATACATGAAATCAAGCAAACAAAATATCATCCTTGTCGTCGTCCTGTGGGTTGTAAGGAAAATTAAGCCCCATTCATTTTATGTGTATCAAAATGGTCTCCTCTGTTTCATTGATACCAACCGCATTGTTGAAATTGAGATGAGTTTACTCGAACAGATCATCAGAGAGTACAGTAGTTGAAATCTTATAATTAGGTCAAAGTTGAATCGATGATAAGGAGTGGACAAAAAACAAGCAATTCGATGTCCTACTCTCTATCTCATCGTTCTTATTCTATACTCGAGGATACGAACAAAAAAAAAAGTGAATTCACATTTTGAGTAGGCTTAAGATTTTTCAAAGAAATACTACAGGGTGCGCTTTATGTTCCAGGTCGATGTTTTTTTTTTTTTCAATAACTTTTAAATGGAATACAATTATTTAATTTTTATTTTATTGATTAATTATATGGTCTTAAACATTATGTATGGAATATGATTTCAGTCAAGTGGGCACCTCTGGCCATGGTACAAAGTCGAGCGGTTTTAAGCTTATTATGCATACGAAATTCGCAGAGGCTTCTGTTTTGAATTCAGCAAATTCGTTTCTAATATTGTCCTTAAGCAAAGAGGTTGTGGTTAGTTTGTTAATGTACACCTTTTCCGTCAAGAAGAAATCGGGAGTCTTGAAACCAGGCGAACCTGGTGGCCAGTCGATATCGGCCGAAAAAAAATTTCTAGTAAATTCGCATAGTAGCACAAGCTGTGTGTGATGTGGCACAGTCTTGTTGGAACTACATGTTCTATAGTCCTAATTGATCCAATTCTGGCACACAAAAGATTTCCAAAATGTCCCGAAAGCGGTCACCAGTAACTTTTACAACATTGCCTATGGCATCCTCAAAGAAACATAGCCCAATGACGCAGCCACCGCACCGGCCCAAAAAGATCACCTTACTTTTACTCGATGAGGGTATAGTGATCTTTGGTGTATCAATTAAGCGTATGTTCAGTATCACAATAGCAGCTATTCTGTTCACTAACAAATCCTGCCAAGTCGAAATGTTATTCGTGGCTCATTATGAATTTTTGCCAAAAATGGCGGTTGTCTATAGCGAGCTGTAAAACTTAAGCACTCCCGCTGACGACGTATATGGCCATTTTCCTGCAACTGTAATAAATTGTTATCGAACATTTTCTACCATTGTGAAATACCACAAAAATGCCAGTTAAATAAAATCAACCTGTAACAGATTTTCATGGTTTTCCCAAAACTATGAATTTTTTTCCAAAACAAAATTTGAACACATCTAAATTATGTTCGAATTATGTCAGAAATCTTTCACGGGTGTTTTAATTAGTTTATTGGTACCGGAAAGATAGACGGGGAGGGAAATATAGGTAAGCAAATTTTTTAAGCGTATGAATCGATATTCCGAAATATTGTTTTTTTTTGGGAAAGTTATCATATAGGTTCAGTTCTGCGAAATGAAATCAACTTTATTTGGTTTTAAATTATTTTCTGGGCGAGCGGAATTTTCGAATATATGAGTACCTATGTAGATTGAAAGTTTTTAATTTTTCACATTTTTTCTAATTCCATAAGAAGCTGAAATAAATTTTAAAGATGAAAATTCCCAACGCTTTGATATATTTTTGAAGACGTTTTAGTATCGCAAGCTCCAACTTAAGGATCTGGCAATTCTGGTTTAATTCATGTACAATCCCAAGTATGCTGCTTCCAGGCACCAAAATTCTAAGATTCACGATGAGTTAGTTAGCTCTGTCTTCTCAGTCAGCATGAATCTGGTTCTGCGAAGATTCTCTCGGCTTTCACCTTATCGTTATACTCAAAGTCTCCAATATGTCATATAGTTGTCTTGGATGAATTTTCTCTCCCAATCAAAATGTTTCTTTTGAAAATGGTTTCTTTTGGTTCCCTCTTTTAGCTTTACGTCCAAAAATATGGTAGCCGTCAAATAGAGTCTTACAAAAAGTGGGTACTTTGTCTTCCAACTGATGAGTTTATGTAGAATATAATTCAGTCGCTGAATCTCCACAGTTATTCATGGGGATAACTTATTTCATCTTAGTTTAAAGTTTTTCAATTGGAGCGGGTAGATTTCGGCAGCCTGTTGCGGCCATGTTGTTTTGGTGACACCTGTCAAATCTGTTCTTTATTATTCAGTAACTAAAGCTGTCATCAACATCACCATCATATAATAAACCCTTATTATCAAAATGAATCAATTTTACGATCAACGTGGTCGCCCTTCAGATTGTGCTCAACAACATTTTATGGCCAAATTTGAAAAGACCGGTTTGGTAATCAATCAGACAACGTCAGAGGAAAGTGTACACCAGAATCTGAGGCAGTTGATTTCTCGCCGTGTACAAACTTGGCATCTCGCAGGCTTCAACTTGGCAAATTTTGCGTCGGGACTTAAGTCTACACCCGTTCAAGATCCAATAGCCTTAGAAGTTCAAAGTTCATAACCATAGACAACGCTTTTTGTTCTCTGACTGGGATTTGGTTCTTTTAGAAGAGGGCCTTAATTTTGGTCGACAATTCACCTTCAGCGACCAGGCGCGTTTTTGGATGAGTGGCTGTATTAACAATAAAAATTGACATATATATGGGATGACACTAATCCACACGAGGTTAACCAAGTGGTGACCTATTTGGTGTGGAAATAGGGGGCAGCGTCATTGGTCCGTACCTTTTTCGAGAACGACGTTGGTGAAGCCCTCACAGTCAATGTCGAGTGCTACAGAACAATGATAACCAATTTCTTATGGCCCAGACTGAACCACATATACTTAGACGACATGTGGTTCTAGCAGGATGGCGCTACGTACCACACAGCGGACGCCACGACTGACATTCTGCATGAACGGTTTGAGGGTAAGGTTATTTCTCGCAGGGCTGATGTTAATAATTAGCCAGCAAGGTCATGTGCTTTGAGCACGCTAGACTTTTTCTTGTAAATCTATGTAGACGAGTCATTGAAAATTGAACCAATCGGATCCGTGCCACCGTAAGAAGCTGAAGTAAGTATTTGAACAGTGTCATATTTCATACATAACGGCATACATGAGGCTTTCAATTGAAAAAAAAAAGATTTTGTTAATACCTCACCTGCAGTTTGATTTATTCCACTTCAACATCTACCCGCCTATAGATATGTAATATTGTAAGCTTCCATGAAGTTTCTGATATTAACAATACCGTTTGGCCTTGAGTTTGGACAGATGTTCCGTTGCTTTGTTGATAGCATGTATGTATGTACTTGGTCTTATCTTCGTTAGATTTAATACCAACAAATTTTGCTGGATCTTCAACTACAGTAAAAGTGCTTATTGCAGAACCTTAGGAACGATAATATTGATATCTCGCGCACATTCTTCATTTGATCGTTTTGTTAAGAGTAATGTTTCCGGTGATAATCGAAGCACATAGTCTAAGGTCGATATACTTTCACGTTCTGAGTTTGGTGCCATTTGAGAGTAACCAATATTCAAGGCGCCCCGCCGAGTACCTCTCTCCAAACTGAACTTTTTATAACTTGGTACGGAAGCTAACAAAATGACAGAACGAAAGACTTGGGGAACAGGGTCCTTCTGCTTTTGCCATAAAAAGTTCCCCTGCCCCATATCCTTTTCAAAAACCTTACTAGTCCTTAATATCCTTATCTCATATAATATAATAATAATAATAATAATAATAATAATAATAATAATAATAATAATAATAATAATAATAATAATAATAATAATAATAATAATAATAATAATAATAATAATAATAATAATAATAATAATAATAATAATAATAATAATAATAATAATAATAATAATAATTTTTTTTTTTTTTTTTTTTTTTTTTTTTTTTTTTTTTTTTTTTTTTTTTTTTTTTTTTTTTTTTTTCCTTTAAGGGAAGCGGGAGAAATGCTTGATGCACCATAAGGAGGCCTTTTTGGCGTTGACCCATTGACCATCCCCGTGTGTCGGACTTGTCCAAACCGACTAAAACTCCTCCATAACCCTTTTTGGCTTCTGACCCACCCCCCCGGGACCGCTCTTTGCATTACTTCAGGGGGGTTGTCATGTTTCCCTCACGGGATTTCTCATTACATAACGGGTTCAACTGTATCCCGATCAATGTCTTCTTCTCTTTTTTTTCTTCTGAGAATATGTTCTATATAGCTACAGATTTTTTGCCAGTTTCGGGGGCTGTGTAGCATCTTCTGGACTATGTTCTCCGGGCTGATTTCGCCAATATTTATCTGCAGGTCCTGGCGCAGGCTTTCCCATCTGCTGCAGGCGAAGAAGGTATGTTTAGCATCATCTTCTGGCGAGTCTCCGTACTGGCAGGTTGGACTGTTTGTTTTGCCGATTTTGTGGAGGAAAGCATTGAAATATCCGTGTCCGGTGAGGAACTGGGTGACGTAATAGTTGACCTCACCGTGTTTCCGGTCGTTCCACTCAGCCACGTTCCTGATCAGCTTCGCAGTCCATCGTCCTCTGCTTTCCGAGCTCCAACGCTCTTGCCACTTTTGTTTCGTTTGCTGCTCTGCTTGGTCGATTGCCGCTTCCAATCCAATTTCCGCCTTGTTGTCGTAGACGTACTTCCTTTGTGCCGCTAGGAGATCGATGGGAATCACTCCTGCGACTACAAGGACGGCTGGTTCCGACACCGTTCGGTAAGAGCTGGCCACACGTAGAGCTCCGCATCTTTGCACTGCCGCCATCTGTCTCCGGTACTTCTCCTGCTTAAGTGCATCCGCCCAGATTTCGCTACCGTACAGAAGGATGGAATGAGTTGTTTCCATTAATAATCTTCGCTTGCTGGCCGTTGGTCCCCCCACGTTCGCCATCAGTCTGCTCAGTGATGTGGTTGTTTTTGAGGCTCTTTCCGTTGCTGCCTTTATTTGTTGCCAGTAGGTAAGCTTTGTGTCGAGTCTCAATCCCAAATACTTCACCGCCACACTGCTTCTTATGACTTCGGACCCAATTTGGAAGTCGATTTGTGTGGGAATCCTCTTCTTCGTCAGAAGGACTATCTCGGTTTTTTCTGTAGCCAAACTTAGACCGTGTTCGTCCATCCAGGATTGCACACGTCGCATGACCTGGTTCAGCTTCCACTGCGCACTTTCGGTATTTCTTGCCGTTATAACCGCGGCAATGTCATCTGCGTACCCTACCAGGAAGGTGTTTTCCGGCATGTCCATGCGAAGTATGCCATCATATGAGACGTTCCACAGGTCGGGTCCCAGGATTGATCCTTGTGCTGCTCCGGAGGTGATTTGTTTTCTTCGAGTGCCTTCCGTGGTCTCGTAGATCAGCTCCCGGTCCCTTAGATAGTCCCTCACAATCCGCAGAAGGTAGGCTGGGATGCTGAAAGTAATCTGCAGCGCGTTCAGCATGTCACTCCATCTGGCTGAGTTGAAGGCGTTTCTTACATCCAGAGTTGCCAGCACTACAATCTGCCTCGAGTGGTGATTTCCCTGTTGGGTGATTTGGGTGGCCTTCACTACCTCTTCTATGGCTCCGATCGTAGAGTGGCCTTTCCTGAAGCCGTGCTGTCTTTCGGATAGGTCTCCAGCCATCTGTACTGCCGCGGCGATTCGTGGTCTTAGCATCCTCTCCAAAAGCTTTCCTGCAGTGTCAAGCATACACAGAGGTCTGTATGCAGCTGGCGAGTCTGGATCTCCTTTTCCTTTGCTGATAAGCACCAAACGTTGCGTCTTCCAGCTCTTGAGAAAGACCCCTTCCTCCAAGCAGCTGTTGAACATATTGAGCAAAATTTCTGGGCATGCTCGAGCGGTCACTTTCAGCACTTCCGTTGGTATCCCGTCAGGGCCAGGAGCTCTTTTGTTTTTCGCAGTTTCTACGGCTGATCTCAACTCTTCTGCACTGAAAGGCGGTATATCCTGTCGTTGGGCCAATATGGTGTCGGGTGGCCGGACTGGGTGAGTTGGAAAGAGCGTGTCCACTATGTGCGTCATCTTTTCTTCATCCAAAGTAGTGCTGGCCCTCTGAGCTCCAAGTTTCCGCATCACAATCTTATAGCCTAGTCCCCAGGGGTCGCTGTTGATGTCTTGGCGGAGATCTTCCCATTTCTGTTTTTTGCTCGAATTGATGGCCTTCCTGAGCTCGGATCTCTTGGTTCTGAACTCCGCGAGGTCATCCTCTATTAGAGCAGCGTGCCTCCTCCGTCCCCTGGTGACTTTGCGTCTAAGTTGCAGACATCTTCTTCGAAGCTCGGCTATCTCATCTGTCCACCAGTATACGGAGTCTCTGTTTCTGTTTGGGCCTCTTTTCCTGGGCATTGAGGCGTCGCATGCTAGCCGAATTAGTTCCATCGTGGCTTCCGCTTTTGCTTCCGCAGATCCCCTAACTTCCAGAACTGCCGCTTTTCCCTCTTCTATAACGGAAGTGAAGATAGCTTCGTTCAGCTTGTGTATGTTCCATCTTGCAGCTTGGGTTTGGTTTCGATTGAAGGCTCGTTGGTTCCGTTCTAGATCGAAGACGATATACTAATAATAATAATAATAATAATAATAATAATAATAATAATAATAATAATAATAATAATAATAATAATAATAATAATAATAATAATAATAAGACATTACCATTGATTCTACCTCCACTTACTTTATTTGGTAAACACTCTTTCGATAATTAGTTAGGTTAGGTTAGGTTAAAGTGGCTGCTGACCGGAAAAGGACAGCACACTTAGACCAATATTTGGTCCGTTGTGATACCACAAGGATTTCAAAAATCCCCCTTACTCGTTAAACCATTTTGAGCTAATAATGAAGCGTTTGAGACAGTGAATGTCGGAATTATTTAGATCACTAGGATCGTTATAGTAGTAGTCTCCCAAGTGGAGTCTACGTCTTTGCGCTAGGGCAGGACAAGAGCATAGAAGGTGGGGAATTGACTCCTCTTCTTCTTCATCCATGCAGCTTCTGCAAAAGTCATTTGCAGGAACTCCAAGACGAGAAGCATGCCTTCCTATTAGGCAGTGCCCAGTAAGGACACCTATAATGGAGCTAATATGCAATCTACCAATAGAAATTAGTTGTTTTGAGCGTTTAGCATCAAACAATGGCCAAATCAGTTTAGTAGACCGGCAAGTTGGGGTGCTGGTCCACCTGTGGTTGGCTTTCTTTATGGTATCTTGCTTTAGCATAAGTTTACAAGTAGCTAGGGGTATACCGATGTTAGATTTGCTATCCAACAAAGGTAATATTGTTCCGTTTTTTGCAAGTTCGTCAGCTTTACAATTTCCTGGAATGTCTCTATGCCCCGGCACCCATGTAAGGTGAATGTTAAACTGTTTTGACATCTCCACCAGAGATGATCGACAATTTTGGGCTGTTTGTGAGTTAATGGAGACAGAGTCCAGTGACTTTAAGGCAGCTTGACTGTCTGAGAAGATACGTATATCGGTTGTCGATATAACGTTTTCTTTTAGCCAAGAGAGGACTTCTTTTATTGCTAAAAGCTCTGCCTGGAACACGCTACAGTGATTGGGAAGACGAAAAGATAGACAAAGATTTAATTTTTCGGAGTATACGCCTTCACCGACCCCGTCATCGGTTTTAGATCCATCTGTATAGAAATGAATTGCTTCGTCTATCAAAAACGACTCATTTTCCCATGAAGACCTGGAAGGGATGGATACTTGAAAATTTTTATCAAATTTTGGATGAGGGGTGGTGTAATCGACGTTACTAGGTAGACTACTGAACGAGTTCAGTATAGTAGAGTGACCAATATCATTATTGATCCACTGCGAGGAGGCTTTAAGTCGAATGGCTGTGTTAGCGGCCGATTGTTTGCTAAAAATATCTAGCGGTATGAGATGAAAAAGAACATCAAGTGCAGCAGAAGGAGTTGAGCGGAGAGTTCCACCCATGATTAAACAGGCTGTTCGTTGGACTTTGCTGAGCTTATCGCGGTTAGTTGCTGTTTCCAGCGCAGTCCACCATACTGTCACTCCATATGTAAGTATCGGTCTAATGACTGAGATGTATAGCCAGTGTGTTATATGAGTTTGTAGACCCCATTTATTACCTACGGCTTTTTTGCAAGAGAAAAGAGCTATGTTGGCTTTGTTGACTCTCTCTTGGATATTGGGCTTCCAGCTTAATTTCTTGTCCAAAATAAGACCCAGATATTTTGCTTTGTCTGAGAATTTAAGCGGTATACCTTTGATGAGGGGAGGGTCTATGTGTGGGATTTTATATTTCCTGGTAAATAGGACAAGTTCAGTTTTGTGGGGGTTGACACCGAGTCCACATTGATCTGCCCAGTTAGTAAGCTTGTTTAGAGCATTTTGTAGGAGTTCCTTCAGAGTATTAGGATGCTTACCAGATATCGCTATCGCAACATCGTCCGCATAGGCAATCACCCTGTGCCCCTCCCCTTCAAGAATCACTAGTAGTTCATTTACGACTAGGTTCCAAAGGAGAGGAGAGAGGACGCCGCCTTGCGGCGTACCCCTACTGACAGTCCTTCGAGTAGTAAAATCGCCCAGTTTTGAATTAATAATCCTGCTTATCAGCATATGATTTATCAAATTACTGATTGACTTATCCACCTTTAGAGATGACAGCGCAGATGTGATTGCGGATGCGTCGACATTGTTAAAAGCTCCTTCTATATCCAGGAAAGCAACTAAGGTGAACTCCTTATGATGAAGGGAGTGTTCGATAGTACGAACCAGCGTATGTAGAGCGGTTTCTACAGATTTCCCTTTGTTATAAGCATGTTGAGCATTGGATAGTAAGGACTTATCAATGTTTGCCCTCAAATGGATTTCAATCAGACGTTCAAATGTTTTAAGTAGGAATGATGAAAGGCTAATAGGTCTTAGATCTTTAGGATTAACATGGCTAGGTTTGCCAGCTTTGGGGATGAAAATAACATTTACTTCTCTCCATGACAAAGGAATGTGAGCCAGAGCGATACAACCATTTAAGATGTTTACCAGAATGGGTATCAGAATATCGGAATTTTCCTGTAATTCCGCTGGAATTATTCCATCTGGCCCAGGAGATTTGTATGGATTGAAGCTGTTTATTGCCCATTTTAATTTTTCCTCTGTAATCAGACCTTGTGGAGGAGTTATGCTACTGAGTATGTTGTTAGGATCAGGATCAGTGCTATTAACGTAAGGAGAGCTGTCTGGAAAATGTACATCCAGGAGCAGATTGAGCGATTCTTCGCTTGAGTTTGTCCAGGAACCGTCATTGTTTTTTAGGCAACTTGGCATTACTGGATTTTTGGAGAGGATTTTTCTTAACCTTGATGCCTCTGAGTTGCCTTCTATATTGTTACAGAAAGTTCTCCAGGACATACGCTTGGTTTTCCTCAGTTCTTTTTTATATAACTTGAGGGAGTCTTTATATGAATCCCAATCAGAAGCTTCTCTGGAGGTTTTCGCTCTATTAAAGAGTTTCCTGCATTCTTTTCTTAGTGGATCCAGCCCCGAGTACCACCAGTGTGGTTTCTTTTTACCTCTTATTTGTATAAGAGGGCAGGCAGTTTCCAGAGATTTGTTGAGGGCTGCTGTGAGGTCATTGACTTTAATATCAAGATCCTCAGTGTTGTAGGGTATGCTGTATAACTCAGGCCTGATTGACCTTAATAGAGTTGCCCTATATAGAAGCCAATCTGTTTTCCGATGGTTACGGAAGGAAGGTTGGCTAGGAGGTTCGTCCATTATTTCGAATTGTATGTATCTATGATCAGAGAGAGAATGATCATTTGATACTTTCCAATTCGAGATAGTATGATAAATTTTATCTGAGACAAGAGTTATGTCAAGTACTTCCTGTCTGTTTTTAGTAACAAATGTGGGTTCATTTCCAACGTTACATATTGTTAGGTTAGTGTTCAAAATATAATCGAAAAGAGACTCACCTCTGTCGTTTATATTCGTGCTACCCCACACTGTATGATGGGCGTTAGCATCACTTCCAATAATGAGGTCAGTCTTCTGCCTATCTGCATCAGTGATAAGCCTCCTCAGAGTGTCTCCTGGGAGGGGGCCAAGGTGGTCATGGCCTAGATATGCCGACGCCAGCCAGAAAGTTCCTTTGGCTGTTTCCAGTCTTGCGACGGTTACATCTCGATCACTGAAATTAGGTAGTAAAAATACATTTAGGCTACTTTTAACTAGTATGCAAGATCTGGGTTCACCTTTATCTAATGCATACAGCAAGTAGTAGTTTGGAGTCCTTAGTCCCCGAACGATGGATTTCACAATCCAGGGTTCTTGGATTAGGACGATGTCTTCTCCGCTGCTGGATAGACGAAGAAGCAGGGAGGCCGAGGCCTTGATAGAGTGTTGGAGATTAATCTGAAGAAATCGCAGCATCTTTGCTACAACCCTCCCGATCAACCTCCAACACGGTGACGTTGGAGTCTTCCGATTCCGAGGTTGAGCCCAGAAGAGCGTCCTCACTCAGAAGATCTTCATTGTTGTGGTCATCGATCTCCATGTCGCTGACTGTTTTTATTGTCTCCACTGTTGCCGAAGATGACCTGGATGCCTCTTCCTCTTCCAGTGATGGGAAGGTGATAGATGCACCAGGGTCTGCAGCAGCAGTTTCGACTACGTTGGAGGAAGTGGATGCACCAGTAACATCCGCGTCCTTTTTATACACCTTCAGTGTGATGGTCTCAAACCCAAACCTAATCACACCTTTGGTCTGCGCCAGAGGAGCAAGGGACTCCTTATTTAGTACAATAATTGCACCTCTGTAGGGTCCCTTTTTCTCCTCCAGTTTCGCAACTTTCCAGTTGTGAGTAGGAAGGGATGGGTTCGATAGCCGGATCATCTGGAGTATTACATCCATGCTGGAGAGTTCGGCTGTAACCATGGCGCGAGCTCTTGGTCTGCACGGGATTTTCTCCTTAGCAACAACCTCGAGCTTAGCACCAGGCCAGACTTCCCCTAACCGGCTAACGGCCAACGATAGAAGATCACACGATCTCTGATCGTCACAAACCATGAGCTTAACATGTCCTTGATGCCAGCCTCCATCGTTTGTGATTGGAGGTGGTCCAGGGTTCTCCATCATGATACTCATGAAGCTCAACTGGAGCTTCCCCTTGACCACCTGCCAATTTTCCGCAGAGATCGTGCCATCGACGTCGTTCCCGTCAATGATCGCGACCACGATTTTGTTTTTAACCACATCACTGAAGGTCTTATTCCCTCCACAGGGATGTGATGGAGCGCTGATGTTGTGCACTTTGGGGCGTTTGGGTACTGAAATTGTGCCCTCCATAGACCTTTGACGCTTCGACGTGGAGTCTCCGCTGGCCTGGACGCTATTATTAGCTAAAAAGCTTTTAGCCCACTTGATTTTTGCATCATGCTGAGAGTTCCCCCCGGCGCCAGGTTGTTCACCAAACACCCTGAGTATTCTCTTAGCATTGCGAATGTCCTTGTAGAGTGTCCTAGAAGGTTTGGGCTTACGTCCGCTCCCCCTAGGGCCTTCTTTAGGATTTGTGGAGTTGTTAGAGGTGGAGGGACCATGCTTCACAGTCCTACCACCGCTGGAATGAGGCAAAGAAGTTCGGGGAGGTTTACTCTCCTTAGTGGTAGCAGGACCATGCTTCACAATCTTACTACCACTGAACCGCGGTGTCGAAGTTTGGAGAGGTTTACTCTCTGAAGTAGTAATAGAAGGGCCATGCTTCACAGCCCCCCTGTTACTGGAAGGAGGTATTTCTACCATTTTACTCCTGCTTTTGCTTTCGGCAATAGGACTGTGAGAATCCACAGTACTACTACTTCCAGCGCAAGCCGGAGAAACAGCAGACGGCTTTTCAGTCGCACTGCTGGCCTGTCTCAAAGACCAGGACTTTCCACCATCTTTTGTGTTTAAATTTTCCATAAAAGATCCCACGAGTAACGGAGAAAGGGTGGTCCATCTGCACAGAGATCCGTATATGCAGATAAGGCTAGTTAATCCGGAGGTCGCCTGGTATCCGGATACTCCGTTAGCGACTGAGCTAGTTTTTTGATTGGGCCCTCAGCCAGGCTGATCATCGGCACGGGTCGTATAACACCTTGAATCCAGCCCAATTGGGAAGTTGCAAGAATAGGAAGAGGAGAGAGTGGGCGGGGAATCAGACAGTAAGCACCGTTCTGAAAGAAAAGAAGGACGTTAAGGGTAATAGAGGAGCTGGTAACTTTGGATAGCTTTTCGCATTTCCAATGTGGGAGAGGGAGGGATACAAGGATGTGTAAGAGGATGATGAGCGTCCTTTGGTTTCAGGACTCTTCTGGAGATGACATCTCGAGAATCATTGACCCTACTCAGCTTCTACAACTCGACAAGTTCGACGCTCAGGTAGAAGATAATTAGTAGTGCCAATCACTTGACTTTGAACTGTCGACCATCGTACCGCAATCACAATAAGCTGACAAAGCCCTACTCCGATGGGTAGCAGCTACACTATGGTAAGTAACATTTTCAACGTAAAGATGTTTTGGAAAGATATCTACCATGGAATGAGATGAGTTTTGGGTCAACTGCATATGTTTAAGCGCATATCTATTTTAATAGTTGTCAAAAGTGTTGAATTTTTTTGGAATCGAAATATCTTCAAAATGATTGGTCAGTCTTAAGCTTTCTAGTAGAGAATTGACTGATCCAAAGTCTTACTCAAACCTCCCTTGAATTGCATTCACCGATTGAAAGATATAATCACAAAATCGATATTTTCGTCATTTGAGACTTTTTATGTTTGTGTCAGATTAACAGGGACTTAGTCTGTAGTCAAATCTTTGTGTTTTCTGATTCACTTTTCAGCTGTGTTTTAGCTAAGCCTTATCTAACTAAATGACAGTTTTGACTAAGCTACAATTGCACTCAATTCTTCATGTCAAAACTAATCATTCTCCAGATTTTTTTAAATTTGAGCTAATCAAGATTTGTTTTAAAATTAACCTTCATTAAACCTACTAAAATTTTCGAAATTCCCAGGTCCAGAAAAGAAACAAAAAACTTTACCCTATTTTTCACACAATTTACAAACAAAATATGAAAGCCAACGAGAATATCCTTTTTCCAGTTTTTTTTTTCTTTTTTCTTTTTTTTTTTTTTGTGAAAGGATAATTCTCGTGTATTATTTACGACTAAGCAAAGTCATCAATCACTCGATGATCTCTACTTTGCTTTGCTTTGTCGGCCATCTGCATGTCATGTGGTGGCATGGAAATGTTCTCGCCATTATAACCATAACCCCTTTCTGGCCATATTTTCCATCAATACGGCAAGGCTTCCCCCCAATGAAGAGAATCCAACAAAGCAGAATAAAAAATCCTATACAAAGGATGAAAATAAAAAAAAAAATATATACCTTGTACGAGGACGATGAATATTGGAATTCAGTTGCTGAGAAAAACTGGGTGAACGAGTTCAGTGACATAGTAAGCATCGGAGCCCTTTTCCACCTTCGGTATCTTGGATTGTGCTATAAATACAGTTCACCTCAATATCTATAGGCCTATGACTACCTCTGTCAACGATTTCGACGAAATCGGTGCATGTATACCGCAGTGATTTCCAGATACTGCATATCCTTGTTATAGATGGTATAGTTATAGGTATTGAGCAATGAAATAGGCGGTATAAAATGGGGGGGGGGGGATGAGAATACTCATTATATTCATTGAATGCTTCTCTGTGTGGAGCAGCAGATTGCTCACAGTGATTGAAGAAAATAGATTGGGGATAAGGCAAGCGAGACGCTCTGTGTAAGAGGAGGGGTGTCTGGGATATCGAAGACTGCTGTTCTGCTGGAGTGTCCTTTTTCCGGTAATTTAACATTCCTTTATGGGATAATCATTTGTATTCGTCTATTTGATGAAAAAAGAAAATATTATCGTTAATGCCTATAAGCAGGATAAAGTGTGTGAAGGATCGGGGCATTTGAAATTAAAATCGATATTTCATTTATAAACCAGCCAGCATATTATAATCATGTCCTTGAGTGAATCCTTTTCTTCTCTGTGGCTATAGAGATTTTGCTGTAGCGATGGTTGTTGTTTAAGTGTATAGTATACACAAACATATTGTTAATTGATAGAGCGATATACCTGTGTCTCTTTTAGAATTTAATATTAAACAGGACGAAATGTGGGTTAAGGTTATGTGTGGTATTTAAGTTGGAAATTGTTTATGATGTGTGTTTAACTCTTTGATGTTTTTTTTTTTTTAATTTTTGAAGGACGATCATTTTAGTTGAAACAAAACGATATAATCATCTATTGATATGATGATGGAAAAATGTGTGTTAAATTTGTTTTTAATAATTATTTTCTTTTTTGTTAATTTCAACAAAGGATTCAATTTTCAAGGCGAAATAATGCTTAACTCTTAAAAATTTATAAATAATGGCACGTTTGTCATATGGTGTGTTATTTACATTCATTACTTTATTTGTCCTATGGGCAAGGCCAGTTCATAGTTGTTAAGACAAAAAAAAAATTTTATTTGATTCTTCAATCAGGTCTACCATTGCATATGTATATGAAGGAGTACAGAAAATTGGTATTTTTTAAAAAATACAATGGAAACGTTCAGGGTTTTAATCTAACTCAGAATTAGCTAGTTACTTACTTACTTAAGGTGGCACAGCAGTTCATGGTGGCCCCAGGTTTTTATATAACAAGCTGCTCTAGACAGCTCGATCTCTAGCTTGTTGTCTCCATTTTCTCATCGCATGCCTTTCAATGACGTTGTTTTAATTGTAAATTCCTGCAGAATACTTATATACTCTGATGATATTAAATTCTTGAAAATCATCTGAAATAATTTATTTTCTTGAAAATCATCCGAAATAATTTAAATATTTGCTTCGATCGGTGTTCTTTTCTTTCTTGAAAAAAAAAATCCCAATCCCACATTCTGTAACTATAGCACAAATCAGTCTGTGTAAAAATAAAATCAACATGTAACCTGTGATTAATCTTCTCACGAAACCTTGACTTCACGCTCCAAATTGATAAAAAAAATTGTAAATAAGACGAAGGCAATGCATGGTATGCCCTATTACAGTACTCTGTACATATTGATCGTATCGAATCTGTCCAGCGTTATTATGTACGTTTAGTATTAAGTCACCTAAACCCAAATCAGCTACCTTATATAGTGGTAGTCTTCTACTTCTGAACATGCTTTTTCACCAACTCCATCTTAGCTACTACTTTCGTACTAATTATGGCTTTAATGATCCAGTTCCTTGTATGAAAAATTAAGCTAATATACTAAATTCCCCAGGAAAATTAAACTTTCACTTCGAAAAAAATTCAGACAAAGCTGAATTTCGGTGGAGTATCCCAAATTTGGACCGAGGCTAATTATTTTCGGGAGCCAAAAGAGGGTGAAATTACGTTTTTTGAAAATTTCTCGAAAACAATTTCTTAAATGTGAAAAAGAAATTATAGCTAATCTCATTCTACACAAAAAAGCTTTAAAATAAATAAAATCTATGACTGAATTGCATGAGCTTGCTTTTATGTAAAAGACTGTTTCTTCTAAGAACGCGATGCTTTTGAAATATTTTTTTTTTGAAATATTAAAAAGTTATTTAATTTTGAATGAATTAGTGGATGCTTAGTCGCCATTCTTTATTCAAAGAAAAAAATACTTTACTCTTACAAAGGTTGAATAACCAATGACCTTGGTAAACAATAACCTGTACCACATTAGGATTAAAAATGTTAGACACAAACAATAAACATACATATTAATTAAAGAATTATATAGATTTGCTGCATTGGTACAGTAGTACCTAGGTGATGTGAATTTTTCATAATGTATTAAATTTTCATGTCTGAACATTTTAAATGTGCAACTTATAAATGTATATTTAGTTGACATTGGATATATCTAGGTCATAGGGTAAAAAAGTTTCTTTAAATCCAGATTCTGTAAATGCAAAAGAAACCTTGCATACACTCAACCTCGCACCTACCCCAAATCGTATTGCTCGCCCAAGCAGGGGGTTGCTTACATACCTCACTGTTTATACGCCGTAATGCGTAAACAAGCAAAAAAAAAAACAAATATCCCATAAAAAAGAAGTTTTAGTTATTTTCAATTTTCTCAAAAACTAGACGACATAAAATCATCTAGTTTTGAAAAATTAAACTTTAAACTTTTTTTTTATATTTTTTTTCCCCAAAATTTGAGTTTAAAACTCGTTTTTATAAAAACTGTGCATAGATTCCACTTAGTTTAAAAATTATCTAATAGATCAGAGTGTTGGCTTTAAAAAAAGGTACAATACTTAATTGTAAGTATTACCGTTATTTTTTAATATTTTTGTTTCCATTTTAGTACCTTTTTTATAAAATTGTCCCTCCCGCTAAAAACGGGGGGAGATAGACCCCCCCATCTTTTAGTAAAAATTGCTTGTATTGAACTGTTTTACAAAAAACCGTTATAAATTCTTGGCGTCTAAGTTATCGTAGTCTTGCCGGCTTATGAATATCGAATTTCCAAAAAAAATAATTCATACAAAATTTTTACTTGCGACTTATAGGTACTATAAGGCAATTTATGCATTCGTAAAAAAATCGAACTCGAGATTTTAATGTAAGTTGACATTATGATGATAGCGAAGACCAAAAAGGTGGGCCTTGCTATTCTGTCTGTCTGTCTGTCTGTTCGACTACAACTAAACGGCTCGGCCGATTTTCTTCAAACTTGGTAGATAGGGGTTTTATTTTTCCCCCCGGATGTTTTTTTTTTTTAAGACCAAAAATAACGGTACCTGTCATTCGAAATTTTATAAATATTTTTTTTTTCAAAAACTGTCCTACAGATTTTCTTAAAAAAAAATTGAAAAAATTTCATTTAGTTAAACCTAGGTAATGGTTGAAAAAAAAATTCCAAAAAATTATTATTTTTGGTACCCCCCTTGGAACCCTTTTTCTTTTGTTTTTGATTTTCTCAAAAACGGTACAACCGATTTTGATCAATTTTTTATGTTAAGGCTTCCCAGCAGTTTAAATTTTCAAAATATTTTGTTTTGGATTTAAATTTTTTTTTTTTGAAAACTCAATATATTTCGAAAACCCCCACCTCGTTTTTTTTTGTAAACTTGATGAATAAAAGTTTCTTAAAATAATCTTCAAGATATGAGAAAGAAAATTATTTTACCTAAAAATAACGGTACCCTCCATGTTGAGAAATGGTTTTCGAAAATCGTATTTTTCTCGAAAACGGTTCCGAGAATTTTGCTTAAAATTTTTTTCTTTTGATTAATTTTTAAGATCTATAATCAAATAAAAAAAAATTGAAATCAAGATACTGACTGTACCTACCATAGAACGATTTTTTTAAAATTTTGAATTTCTCATTATCGGCATCACGGATTTTAATGAAATTTTTTAGAGAAAATCTTCTAAAAATATTTAAAAACATTGCATTTCAAAACTTTAAGAAAAATATTATTTTTTTATTTAAAAAAAAAAAAATATTTTTTTTGGAAAATTGAATATCTCGAAAACGGCTGAATATTTTTTTTTTTTTTGTAAATTTAATTTTTATTTGAACAATAAAAGAAACTTTAAATTAACGTATCTAACAATATATTTTTTTAAAAATCTTTTAAAGCATTTGTATATAAAAGCTTATTTGTGTAAAAGCAATTTTGAAAAAAAATTTTTAATTTCTTAAAAATCTAATTTTTTTTTTTGGAAATTTGAATGCACAATATTATTTTTTATTATTATTCTTTGAGAAAATAAAAAATAAAAAAAAAGGTTCCAAGGGGGTACCATTAATAACTGTTTTCGGAATAAATTTTCCAAGCATTACCTATGTAGCTTCATCTAACTTCAATTTTTTTAAATTTTTCTTAAAATTTGTGAGTTAGGAACCGTTAATTTTAGTCTTAACAAAAAAGAAAAAAAAAATCTACCAAGTTCGAAGAAAATCAGCCGAACCGCTTAGGTTAGGCTCTAATCGAACAGATAGACAGATAGAATTGCGAGACCCACTTTTTTCGTCTTCGCTATCATCGTAATGTCAATTTTGATCAAAATCTCAAATGCTTTTTTTTTAACGAATGCATAACTTGCCTTATAGTACCTATAAGTCGCAAGTAAAAGCGGCTAAAGCGATTTAGAAGTTTCGTTCTTGCATTAATTCATACCTGCTTAAGAAATTACATGGCACTTTGTTTTTAGATTCAACTAATCAAGAAGTTGATTTTCCTATTTACTCGTAACAATGATCGTTGTGCTTGTGAAAATTTATCTCTGATATGACCCATTTTGAAAATTCTTAGTCTCTAAAGCAAAGGAGTCAGTGCGTATGACCAAGTTGTGCATTTAATTTTTATTTTGTTTTACAAAATATACTTAAATAACATCTACAGGAAAAAAATTCTGGAAAAATATTTTATTTCATTGAAACGTAAATTGGTTTTCGGACTATAAATCATCCCAGTTCTAAATTCACTTCACCATTAAACACTTTAATTGCCTTGCAAAAATAAATAAGTGCTTAAACCTAACCCAACACAACACACCTCAAGTCCTCAAAACTAAATACATACATAGTGCTCCACATCATAAAACTATCGGGCAATAAAAATAAAACCTTTTGGGGTCTAAGCAATATACCACAAAGGCATATTATGTATATAGGTAACATGAAAGGTGCGTTTTTTGCATGCAAATAATATATCCAGGGCCACACTTATCCTTGCAGCAAAGGCAACCCATTTCAACTTAACTGCATCATAACGAGCGCGGGTTAACTACTTTACAAAAATAATGAACGATAGTATATTCATAAAATATTCATAAGTCAGCATAGCTAAAAACCCAGATCCTTTTTGCGAGTATTTGCCTTTTTTTGTGAATAAAATTCACGCAACATGAACAAAAGAGGCGTGGTTGGGCCTTTTCAATCGCTGAGTAGAAACGCTTCAAGCTTATTGTTCTTTATTGAAACAGCTGCCAAAAGGCATACACGTCATATAGCTCAAATGAAATGCCTATTCGATGACGATGGCAATGGCAATGGTGATGGTGATGATGATGAGTGTGATAAAATTGATGAGGAACCATCAACGAAACCTACCCAAGACACAAACCGCAGCAATAACTCACCGAAATCACTTAAGTCATTTCCTTTATTGCAAAGAGCGCAACACTTGCCTCAATGAATGTTGTAATCCTTCGAAGAAACCAAACAATGAAAAGGATACTCCATCTACTGGCTGAGTAAGTATTTTTGTTTGTGCGCATTCACATAAGTTGTTTGGTGCAAAAAGGACTTTTGGAATTATCTTCTTTCATCCGGTTGTGTGTGGGTTCTTCGTTAATACCTTTAATCGCTTCCCACGGACTTGATGTGTTTGGTGCAACACTTCAGATTGAATCCTTTTTCGTATAATATTTTTTTCCGACACGAAGGGTGCTATTATCCTTTGATTTCCTTTGTTTTTATGCTGTGTTCGTGACAAGAGGATGGTGTGTGTAATGCATGGTATTATCCTTGAAGCGATAAATTGCATTGCATATACTACATCACACACATGGCAAATAGAACTTAGAACAGGATCTAGCCTGAGAGACAAAATACTCTCTAAAGTTTGAGCTTTGGAATGTGATGACGATGGATGGGTATAAGGGCATTCTTTATTTTTCTACATTCACACTCCTTCCAACTACTCTGACAGGATATACGTTTTGCTATCTTTGTTTTATTTTATACTTTTGGATGCTGGATGCTATACAACAGAGACGTCCTCTGTTGGTGAAATATAATAAAGCTAACATCATGTTTCAAGTACTATTGCTAGGAGGCACATGCAAGGATGTGTCAATAGTGTGAGAATGACATTTATACAATACATACAAACAACCCACAGCTAAGAGGGAGAACAAAAATACACACTCGTACGTATCCTTTTATGGTGCCCAGGATATGCAATGACAGAAGTATATTGCTAAGTGCATTCAAAATAGAAAAAAAAAGTAGTAAGAGACTCTTTCGGCGAACCGCCTAACAATGCAATGGAAAACACTTGAATAGCTTTCGGTTGAGGACGGGTATGACACGACCATGGCAGGGCTGGTGGCAATTGCACTGTGTTTCTCCGGAAGAAAGATTGTGATATGTACTCTTGGAAATCCTGAATGGCGATGTAGAAAGTGATTTTCGGAAGCATTTTCAGCGAAATGCAGTTCTTTTTTGGCGACATCGGGTTCGAGTTTCATTTTTTTAAGACAAATAAACGATTGACTGAAAAGTGTGTTTTATAAAACGGACGTAAATATTGTTCAACATAAAGTTGGATGGAGAGTTAGATTTAAATAAATACTCTTCTTTCCGTTTGAAATATATTTTTTATATTTACGTCATACCAAGAAGACGAGTGGAGCTAAGCTATATTAACAAAATAATTTAATTTAATAAATAGGTTTGATCCTGTTGGGAAAGGGAAAAGAGACTTGGAATAGTAAATTCATCTCACGATACGAACTAGGAATATAAAAAGGTTTGGAATTTCAATTATGTGTATTTTGTTATTAAGGTGGGCAATATTTGCTAAAATAACTCTAGCTTATGACCACCATAACTTTCTAATTTATTGACAAGAGATTGTATTATATCTGGTTCTTACCAAAGGATGTTTCTTGTAGAGACTTTGCTTTTAACTAATAAGACTATTCCTTGTGACATTGAATTTGACCGATCACAGATTATGTGCTAGGTATATTTTGACATTTAACCACATGAGTATTTACGGATAAATGACCCCATATACCTGATAAAGAGCTCAAAAATCATAACTTCACACTAGTTAGCCACATCGGATATATCCCTGAAATTAGTTTTGAGCACTAATACCCGAAAAGTATCCTGCCAATAGAACCCATATTATGACAGTTAACATTATTTGTTTTATGTAAATTTAAATTTTTAGGCTTCGAAAAAAAAAACACCCTTTACAATACATTTTTATTATTAATCAAACTACCTATGTAAAATTATTAGTTAACTTAGGTAAACAAATGTAGGCCGAAGAGATTTGGATTAAAAGAAAATAGTACGTATACGCCCTAGTGACTGATAATAAAACAATTACAATTTACTTAAAGGGAGGTAATCGATTGAACTTTACTTAAATGGGTCGTTTTAAAAAAATTACATTTTTAGCGTTATAGCTTCTATTTTTTTTGCATTTCAATTTAAAGACTTGAAATTCGGCATGGAACTGTGTTTATATGACAGCATTATAAGAACAAATTTGCAGATCGATTGATGGTAACGAATAGCCATGGTAATTAATAATGTGTAATCTCCGTGGCCTTTTTGGGATGTGATTTTCATGCTTAATCAGTTTTATTAATATCTATTTTTAATGATGAAAATGATTTTTTATTTAATTTGGGGCCTTGTCGTTTGAAAGGCCTTCTCTCAAACTTCAATTTTATGATATGCCAAAAAAAAAAAATTGTTTTGTTGTCCGAATACTTAGTTGAACGAGTGTCACAAGATTTGGAAAAAAAAACCTAATTAAACTTTTTCGCTTTTTCACACAACTAAACAATTTTTAATAATTTTTTACGATGCATTATCTTATAGTACGTCAAAAAACCTTCAATTTCATGTTTTATTATAATTTAATTATTGCAGTTAATTCCTTTAAAATTTACATACAAAATAATTTTTTCATCCGAGTAAAAATTCAGTGTAATCTCCGTGGCCTTGTTATCTTTGTACCGTATAAATATTTTTTAGTCTAACCACCGCCAAAAGAAAGGTATTTACTCATACTTGAACCTAATATAATTTGGATGACATTGAATTACATTTACTATATTAAAATTAAGAAATAGTCGATTTTGTAATCTCCGTGGCCTGTAATTTCCGTGGCCATTTTCGTATTTGTTTTTTAATAAATGTTCTTTTAGTTTATAATGGCTCATATCATTATTTATTTTTTTATATTCTAGATAAATATACTGAACTTCATCATTCCTTACAATATTGGTACCGTAAAAGTTCCAAGAAAGTTATGTGCCGTTATTTAAAATTATTTTTTTTTATCTTTCATGCTTTTAAACAAAATCATTTCGTAAACAAACAACTTTTTTATTAATTATCTTATTAAATTTAGTTGCTTTCCACAAAATTTCAACTATTTATTGTTACTATTTTTTTCGTGGATTATTGTTATTTTATGCAAGAAAAGAACATTTTTAGTACATTCGAAATTTTAAATTTAAATTTTTATCAAAAAATACTCTTAAAATGGAAAATATTTGAAATTATTTTTGCGTAACTCGGAGAACTCCTTTTCTACTTGTTTACTATAGATTTAGGAACTAAAACCCAAGAAAAACTGAAAAAAAAATTTTTTCAAACGATCAAAAAAAAATGTCAATTTTTAAAAAATGACCCAAATAAAAATTTAACAGTACTATAAGACACTACAAATCAAGGCAGCAGGCCTTCAAGTAGGGAAACTGAGTCATTAACGTCAATACTGTATCGTGTTTACGTTAGTTTTCAACACCGACGACGCACCACGAAAAGGTTTGGTCAGTCATCTTTTCAAATAAACCACCCTTGAATAGACCAATTAAGCTTCAGAATTTCTGCAGTGTCTTTCAGACCAAAGCCATATACAGTTTGCGAAACAGTTGAGAATATTTACTACTTCCATTGTGGAGATTTGTATTGTAGACATAAGAATTTAAATAAACAGAAGAAGTGTGATAAATATTTGTATTTTTAACTTTATAGGCACGAGAGCTGTTTGATAAGTCAGATAGCTGACCCTCAGATGGCATTGAATTTTTCCTCTGGTATCTTTGCTTTTTTTTAGCACTAGACAAACAAATTCTAATAAATCTGTCAATTATTAACACTTTTACAAATTGGAAAGAACTTTAATATATACTATATAAATAGTTTTCCAATAGGGTTTTCTGAAATTTGACACCTAATTGCGGCCATATTATTGAAGCTAGAGCTGGTGTTATTTATTTTGTCTGTCTTGCCAAATCAATGAAGACCTAGAGCTTTTAACAACATAGATGGAAATGATTAAATCGCTTTACGATAGTGGGTCTTCTGCTCTAGCAACATTTCGCCCACTTCGCTCCTTTTGTGGTCGCCATAATCATCATCCATTTCCGGATGATTGGGTTCGTCAGCAAGGAAAGTTGTCATCATCATATCTTTAGATCGAACTTCTTTGAAAACGAAGTTGGTCAGGCCATCACCATCATCGGTCGATGATAAAAAATTTTTTGTTGACCCTAATTGCATGATATTGATACCGACGATATGTGGTTTCAACAGGACTCTGCTACGTACCACACAGCTCGTGCCACAATGGGCATTTTGCACGATTGATTTCCAAAAAGGATTACATCACACAGAGGCGATTTGAATTGACCACCGAGATAATGTGATTTGACCTCGTTAGACTTCTTATTGTGGGAAGACCTTATAAGTCGCAGTTCTATGGCAATAAACCACAAACAACCACTGAAAACCAACATTATGAATGACATTGGTCAAATTCAGCCTGATTTATCCGCCAAAATTATTTCAATAAGGTTAAATTTATTACATAATCGCATGCACTAATAAATAAAATGCACGACTGGGTCACACGAACTTGCTCTTATGTATAAGACTTAGGCCTCAGCCACGCACTGAGCGACTAGCGACTGAGCGATTGAGCGACGTCGTCGCTCTGTCGCTTAAAACAATGACAAGTCGCTCAGGGTGTACGTGGCCACCTCCATACAATTTCATGTGTTTTAATTTTTTTGCGTCGCTCAGCGACTCGTCGCTCAATCGCTCAGTCGCTCGTCGCTCACTGCGTGGCCGAAGCCTTAGAATTTAAAAAGGGAATTTTATTACAGAAAAACTGTTCTAAGCATAAAATTAATTTATCACATGTCTAAAACAACTCCTTTAGTAGTTGCAGCTAAACACAGGATGTCATGTATTTCGTTGTAGTGGTTATTTAAAAACATAAGCTTTTATATACAAAATTCTTAAAACATTTTTAAGACAAAATTTTGGTGCGCCAACTTAAAGTTTTTACTTGCGACTTATAGGTACTATAAAGCAAGTTATTCATTCGTAAAAAAATCGAACTTGAAATTTTGATTAAAGTTGACATTACGATGATAGCGAAGACCAAAAAAGTGGTCTCGCAATTCTGTCTGTCTGTCATTCTGTCTGTTCGACTACAGCCTAACCGGCTCGGCCACTTTTCTTGAAACTTGGTAGATATCATTTCTAATTTTTTCCCCCCACACGTTTTTTTTTAATTTTTTCTTAAGACCAAAAATAACGGTACCATACGATTTTTTTTTTTTAAATTTTATATATATTTTTTTTCAAAAACTGTTCCATATATTGAAAAAATAAAAACACAAAAAAATTTATTTTAGGTAAAACTAGATAATGGTTGAAAAAAATTTTACGAAAAATGATTATTGAGGTTACGCCCTCGTTTTTTTCTGTTTTTAATTTTCTCAAAAACGGTATAACCGATTTTGATCATATTTTTTTTGCTAAAGCTCCCCGAAAACTTAAATAGAATTGAGTATGCAAATTTAAAAACTATTTTTTTGGGTTTTTAAAAAAAATTTCAACATTTTTTTCATAACTCAATATTTCGAAAACCCCATTCTAGATATTTTTAAACTTGATAAATGAAAATTTCTCAATATAATTTACAAGATGTGAGAAAAAAAATTTATTTTACCTGAAACTAAAGGTACCCACCATACAAATGTTAAAAACTGGTTTTCAAAAATCGTATTTTGATAAAAATTTCGTTCTTTCAATTAATTCTTCTTTTAATTTAATAAAAAAAATCGAAATTAAGATATTACAGCTTATAGCTACCATAGAACCATTTTTTCAAATTTTGAATTACTCATTATCGACATAACGGATTTTAATGAAATTTTCGTACAGAGATGCTTCTAAAAAGTTTCAAAAACATTGCATTTCAAAACTTAAAAAAAAAAAATTTGAATTTTTGAAAAAAAAAAAATATTTTTTTTTTGGAAAGTTCGATATTTCAAAAACGGCTTAAAAATTTTTTTGGAAATTTAATTTTCATTCGTACAATAATAGCAACTTAAATTTGGCGTACCAAATTTTTTCTTAAAAATCTTTTGAAAATTTTGCATATTTTTAAGAAACCACTACAACGACTTATAAATTTTGTTCTTCCATAAATTCATATTTGCATAGCATTTTGTTTTTGTCTCTTACTACTAAAAGAATTTAAAAAAATAAATTTGTCCTTATGAACAGTTTTCTTTAATAACATTCGTTTTTACATAGGAGCAAGTTCGTGCCACCCAGTCGTGCACTTTATTTACTACTGTAAGCATTAAAAATACTGAGCCGTTTTTGAGATATCGAAATTCAAGATTCGAAAAAATGGTTCTATGGTATTTACAGTCAGTAATATCTTAATTTAAATTTTTTTTAATATATTATAGATCGTCAAAGTTTTTGAGAAACATACGATTTTCGAAAACCATTTTTCAACATTTGTATGGTGATGAGTATGGTTATTTTTAGGTAAAATATTTTTTTCTCACATCTTGTAGGTTATATTAAGAAACTTTCATTTATCAAGTTTAAAAAAATCGAGAATGGGGTTTTCAAAATATTTTGTTTCGAAAAATAAATTTTGAAATTTTTTTAAAAAATCCAAAAAAAAAATATTTTTGAAAATTTGAATACACAATAATATTTAAACTTTAAGGGAACCTTAGCATAAACAAAAATTATCATAATCGGTTTTACAATTTTTGAGAAAAAAAAAGGTTCCAATTTCATTAATAACCATTTTTCTGAAATTCTTTTTCAACTATGTACTACCTAGTGTTTACTAAATGAATTTTTTTGAAAAAAATATCTGTGGTATTGTTTTTGAGAAAAAAAAATATTTATGAAATTTCGAAAAAAATTCGTATGACAGGTGCCGTTATTTTTGGAGCAAATAAAAAATTCAATTTCATATCTAGGGAATCACCGCAATGCCTAGAGTACGAAGTTTGAAGAAAATCGCTTCGGCGGCTTAGGCTGCAGTTCGAGGTAAAGGCATACAGACAGACGATAGATAGAATTTTGGGAACCACATTTTTTCGCATTCTCATCTCATCGTAATGTAAACTTTGGTAAAAATCTCTGCTTCCATTTTTTTGTAAATGCAAAACTTGTCTGTAAAATAATTAATTATTAAAATAATATAATTATAAAATTTTATCGAATTAACCTAGATTGCGTTGTAAGCAAGAAAAATCTTTGCATTCAGCAAATAAAACTAAAGTATCTAAGCCTAAGTGAATCAACATTTCTTATAAAATCTAAGCCAGGACAATCGAGGGAAGTCTAAAAAAACCACTGCATAATTTTCCAATCGACCGCAAATTAAAATACAATGATCAACTGGGAATGCCTAAGCTCAATCCAGCTAATGGATTGAAAGAAATGTCAGTGAAATCCAAGGCAAAGAACTTATATTCAACAGGCTGCAAGCTATCAAAATCAACATTTAAAGGATTCATAAGATCTTCTAGAAGATCTTTTAGAATTTTTTCCAAAAAAAAAATTATATTTTCGTAAGAAAAATGCCTCAAAAAATGGACGTGGCAGAAAAAATTTGTATGCAAGGATTATTAGTAAATTCACTCTTTCCGAAGAGGATAGCTTTCATTTTGAACAAATTTTGACCTCTTCTAAGAAAGTGGGGAGTGGTTGGAAATTCACTCTTATGGTACTTGTGCCATCTTTGATCATGTCTTAAAATGTAATTAAAATCGATTGCTTATTAGGAAATTTAAAGATTTAAAGACCGCTTCTCCTAAGAACTTTAACCACTTTCCACCGCTGGCAGCTTAAAATCCACAGCAAACAATGTTTTTTTTTTTTGAAATCGGAATTCGCTTCCAACTGCTCCTGAAATTAGTTACACACGGTGAGTGTTGGCCATTGTGATGTTATATTTCATACATACAAAATTTTCAAATAAAAAAAAAAAAGAATTTTCTTAATATCTCACACACAGCTTGTTTTATTCTATTTCAAAATATTCCTGCACTTATTGAAAGACCCTTTAGATAAAACACTATAGCTATTTAAAATTCGCTTTTGCAAAAATATTTCAATAATTTAAAGTAAAAATGTATTCCAAGGTAAACTTAGAACATATAAACTGCCCAAAGCTATGAAAACGGTCCATAATCATCAAAATTTGCAGAGAAGCACACAGTATAAAAGCAACTCACATACCCCTAGACTAAGAAAAATCTAAACTTTGTAATATATGTACCTGCATAATGTAGAGGTACAAGTACACACACACACACACACAAAGAATAAGCAGAATAATAACAAGATACACTAATTAACGCCTTGTTTACCTGTCTAGATTGAAGCACGTCGTCGTCAACGTCGTCGTTGTCGTATCCTGGCATATCCTTAATGAATACATAAAGCATGACAATGAGGCTAGGCACCCTGACAGAGAGCGAGAGTACAGTAACCTAAACCCTCAGCGATCATTAAAAATGAAGTACAAATCTTCCCGAAGGTAGTTACAGATGTGGGACATGGCTTGATGGTGAGAAGGATATTATGAGTTGGGTGATGGGATCCTTCTTTCTTATAACTTAGTTCTCTTACTTTATTATGCGGTGACTATAGATGGGTGTAACCGGGCGAAGGTAGGAACAAAAAAATGGAAAAAAATCTCCACCAAAGTGAGACAAGGCAAATATGGGGCCAATATACATATTGACACGACTCTACTCGTGAGAGTCCTGGCATGGATGGGTTCCATGTATTTTTTTTTCTTTTTACTTTTTTCGAGAATATGTTCAGCATGCAAGTAATTTTATAATTTTACCTCCTGCGCCTTAAGACATGAAGATTTTTTTTTCTCCTCAGACAGATACACCACAGAGCTAGTGAGAAGGAGGTTTTAAAATGTTTCATTAGACATTTTGTCGAGAACAATTAAATTAATGTTCTTTCTCTTTATAGTATAGATAGGTTTGTGTAATATCAGTACAAGCTTTACACGGTGGAATATTACACTTTTAAAAGGCCTCTTCTCTCTATCTTCTCTATCCTTGACACAAAGGACATGTTCACTTAAAATTTATGTGAAAGGCAAAATGGCCTTTGCGTCATGAAACGCAGTCCAAATTCAATTTGTTTCACTTCAATGGAATTTCTAATTCATAAATGCTAAAGTGTATCTACCTCCTGTAGAGCATTTGGCTAGCACAGCAGCGCCAGTGTTGAGAGATAGAGAAACGATAGGGTACTCGCGCTTGGTTCGACTTTATGTAGTCGGAGTAGAAACATCTAACCTAATGTTACAAATGGTGAACTGAGGGTCTCCTGTTGCGTGGAACTTTAATAAATGGACACGTAACATAAAAGACTCCTACCTACTACCAAAATATGACAGAAAAGTTTTTGTACAAAATCCTAGAAATCCCTGAAACAACTGTAAAACTAGAGTTAACGCTGATTGGAGTAGGAAATTGAATTTTAATTTTAAGGTAGAATTTGTAAAAGTCATACACAGAGGGAAATTCTACTGAATTTTGTTTGAATGGATGTAAATATTTCCAATAAGTCTAGAGTCTAGGTATTCGTTCTATCAAAGGAATATTACATTTTGGTGTTTTTTTATATGTTGTATATTGTAATTTTTGGTATAAAGGTTCATCGACGAAAATACTACGAACCAGAATGATTTGCGTAATGCGATGACTTGAAATCTATACTCCGAGGAAAGCACTCTTGATGAAACGAAGTTCTTTAACTAGCATGGTCTTAGAACTTTTTTTCTCCCATATTATGTGAATGTCTCTACCAGTTCTTCAACTTCCCGATATGTTGATATCAGTGCGACTTCTTTAGCATTGCTCTTGAAAGAATAATGCCAAACTATTACAATTTTTCAAAACTCCGAGCTATGTATTGACATCACGTGATATCACTGCTGTTTCTATGAGTTTTTTTTTAATTCAATTTTTGTAGGGGCAACGCATGCCCCCTTTATTTGGCTTAACACAACCGTATTCTTAATCTTGCTTGAATAAAGGTGTTATTATATCTTAAAATTAAGAAACAACGAAAGGGGTAAATTTGAAGTATATTCAAGAAGACGGAGTTTTAGGCAGGTTAAACTAAGGTCAAAGTTGAAACAGTAAATGTGACAATTAATAGTCCGAAACAGGCGAGTAAAATGTTCATTTGAGCAATTAGAGGTATGGTGGGTGGACAGATATAAGAGACAAGGATATCGTAGATTATGGGAATAAGAGCGGAAAGAGATTTTTTTGTTTTATAATTCACACGTTCTCAAGTATTTATTCAGATAGCAATAAAATGATGAACATTAACATATAGACGAGCGACAGGGAAATTTTGCGGAAGAGAAGGGAGGTGCCGATGAACATTGGTCTTGAATATTTGCAAAGGAAAACCAAGGCTGCTGGCTCGAGGGTGGAATGATGAGCATTTCTAGGAAATGGGCAGCACGGGTGAACTGATTCAGGGAAGAAATGCAACTGGCTATTTCCATTGAGCACTGAGCACTGCTTGTGAAAGAAACAATAAAACAAGAAAATATACATGAAGCATACTGACGGTGTTTAGGAGATGGGCTGCTTGATAGTTCTGTTTGCTGTCAGTTTAAATGCTGTGTTCTGGATTCTATTCTTGTCTATTCACTTGTCCAAAGATGTGTATTATACTCAAGTTTTGAACGAATAAACGTCTTATAAAATGCAGTAATATCAGAAGGAGTGACAATTTTCCTCGATATAGAAATCTTAATCATTTAGCTGTGATTTCGACGGTCTCGAGAGTGTGGTCATTCCAGCGAAGATCGCCATTGACAAACATTCCAAACTTTTCAGTTTTTTCGATAAAATTGACATCAAGGAACAATGGCAGAGGTGGTACATTTTGATTCAACGAAATTAAACAGCATTGAATTTTCAAAGCAATTAACTCCACACGATTTCGTTTACACAATTAAGGTTCGGAGTTTAATGAGCTTAGGATACGATACCGTTAAAATTCGACTTCAGAAGGAGATGGACGTGAATCTGAGAACGAGTATGAAAAGCTGATGGTATAGTAGTTTAAAATATTGAAGTGGATTAGAAGTTTCAGACAAGAGATCATTTATAAAAATGAGGAAGAGAGTTGGAGAAAAAACAGAGCCCTGTGGCACACCAGCATTTATTTTGTGAAGATTAAACTTGACAATGTCCCGTCCAATACAATATGTATTGAACGATCCAGAACGTAATTTCTAATCTAAGGAATAAAGGTTTCAGTGATACCAAGCATATTCTTGTTTGATAAGAGAGCCTGGTACAAAAGTCTATCAAATGCCTTAGAAATATCCAGCGCAATAATCTTATTTTACAACGATGAATAGATCTGTTCGACTATGCGGTGAGATAAACGATCAGATGAGTGGTGGAACGATATCTGCGAAAGCTGTATTGCCGGTCATTAAGACGCTTTCGATCTTCGAGATATTTCTTCAGCTGATGATTGATGAGCCATTTCAGGACCTTAATAAGAAGAGACGTTAGTGCAATTGGACGATAGAAGGCAAGAGAGGAAGGGTCGCTTTTGGATAAAACAGGAACCAGAACAAAAATTATTCTAAGACAGACCATGAAGGGCATAATTTAGGAAACGACGTTGAATGCTCTCGATTATGGATACATAAATTTGTTGATAAGGGGACCATACTTTTTACAACTGTATTCAAGAAAAGGGTGAACATAGGTTATGTAAAAAGATCTTTGGACTATCCCCTGGTGTTGAGTTTGCTTTAAGAATAATTTCATCAATATGTATGAGAAAGTTGAGCTCTTATGATCTCACATAAGACACAAAGTTCTCGAATCGATATAGCAGTGCATTATGGGTTGATAATGATGATGGCAGCAACGGGGAATTGATTGGATGTGCTTTTGTGAAAAAGTAATTGATTGGCATTTGGCAATCGACCACCAGACTGACAAGCTGTCGAGATCAAGTTGAAGAAGAGTAGGATCCTGTGTTACACAAATGGTCGTAAGAAACTTGGTATCGTCGAAGTAGAGTGAAATATGGTAATATTTGATAATCATTTCAATAACGTTAATAGTAAGAATAAAAAGGAGAGGCCCTCACTGACTGTCTTGTGGAATTACGGATGTAGTCAAGAAATCAACAGAGAAGGTAGATTTGAATTTTGTAGTAACGATTTTTGAGGTAAGAAGAAGTGAATAAGTCTAAGTAAAGTTTTGTAAAAGGCCTTACTGAAATCGGTTGAAAAAACGTTGACTTCCTTTCCTCTAAGGTTAAGACTAAGAGGCTAAAGAATACAAATTCAACTAGTTTAGTCTTTGTGGGCATTCTTTTCAGAAATCCATATTATCTACGGGAAATGAGAGACTTAAAACGAAAACTTAAAATTTTGCACAGAATGCTAGCATAGATTTTGGTAATATGTGAAGTTTAGCAATGGACGATATTTTGTAGCTTCGCACATTGGGCCCTTGTTTTCTATTAGAGTTATGAAATAAACTTATCATTAAGTTGATTTCGGTTATTTTCCATGAGGATCAGATGGAGAAGATAAGTAAGAAATGGACGGAGGGAGAAACTCATTTTGTAATTGAAATTATTAGAAGAAAGATTGTCGAACAAATGTAGCAAGAAAGTATTGGCGATTGCTAGTGGTTTATTTCAAGATTCGTTATTGAAAGAGAGAGATGTAGGGTCACTACTGAACTTTCGTCTAAAGTTGGAAAACTGGATGAATGATTTAGGATCTTTAATGAGAAAACTTTGGGTTTGGATTAAATAGCATTGATAGAGATAGTTGCCAATTTTGGTAAAAATAAAGACCGAGAAAATTAGACTAGTCACTTGGAGATCGAGAACGAAGGTAAATTATCCAAAGCGTATTCCGATAGTTTCGTAAATTTTGTAGCCTGTGATTATACCCAGGTTGAAAAGAAGACGAAGTAATACTTCGAGAAAAGTGTGCAAGAAAGAGAAATAGAAGAAAATCTTTCTCCATTAAACATGTATATTGCATCATTTACTATAACGTTGTCTTTTTTAAGAATTTAATTCACAACTCTTGTTTCAAAATGACAAGAGGCTCATTTGTCACGTCGTAAAATTAAAAATCTTGCTTTATGAAAATCATGAGAAGGTAGATATGTGGGGAAGAAGTCTTTTAAAGATAATCATGATGAAAATTTATATGAATAGAGGGATCATAGTTGCAGGAGTGCGAATTTTTGCATTAAAAAAATCATAAGTCATAAGTCTGTAGATGATTTGTGAATTAAAAAAATTAATTCATAAGTTAGTTAGTAACTTATGATTTAAGAAAAATTAATTTACAAGCTACTAAGTGACTTATGAATTAAAAAAAATTAATTCATAAGCTAGTTGGTAAATTGGAAATTTTTAAGCTTATTTTGACTACATAATTATTTAATTATTAACGAAGGTAGATTTCAAGCTTTTGTGTGTCATAAAATTATCATGCTAGATTATAAATTTTCCAATTAATAATTTTTTAATCAGAATTTATCCATTAGCTTATAACTTAAATTTTTTTAATTTATAAGTAGGTTCTGAATTAATTTTCTTAATTCATAAGTCACTAAGAAGCTTATGATTTACATTTTTTTAATTCACAAGTCACCAACTGACTTATGAATTAATTTTTTTTAATTCGTAAGTCAGTTACTAGCTGCTGACTTACATTTTTCTTAATTCATAAGTCACCCACTAGCTTGTGAATTAAAGCTAAGCTTAAGCTAAAAAGTGACTTAAGCTTTTGCAACCCTGCATAGTTGTAAGTAGGGGATAGAGAAAGGGGACTGAGTTAGACTGAAGACTTGATGGGACCTGTTGTGTGAATTAGGTCTAGTTGCCTATCTATAAAATTTTGAATGCCGCTAACTTGACAGAGGCTTAATTTTACAAGGCTATCTTTGATGAGACATTCCTTTGCAGAGATGGGATTGGAAGCTACATAATATGATTCATCGTCAGATTTAAGCTGAGGGAGGTTAAGAGTACCGAATAGTAGATTATCATCATAGAGATCACATAGTCCTATTATATGGTCAGTTGCTTATATGGCAAGTTTATAAGATTTAATGGGTTTTGAAGACAAAATGTAGCAACATATAATGTTAAGTGACATGCGATGAACTTACTTACTTAACCGACTCCCGATTCATGAAGGGTTTCTGCCTGAGACACGGCAGCTTTCCACCTCTGCGATTCAATATTTAATGAGGACAAGGCGAAAGTCCCTATTATGGTTGTAAATTGTCAAAACGATGTTTGACATTTATCAACAAATTTGATCTAGTTGATTTGATTTAGTATTATCGATTTCAAACATCATTTTTGTTTATAAACTGAAAATTTATATACCATAGTGAGGATCTAGTGCGAGTACTATTGTTGATAAAATTATTTTATCGTTATCAAGAATATTGTTGTTATATTCATAAATTCAAAAACCTAATTAAACTTTACATATCGACTCAGATTCGAAATAAAAACCAAAACTCAATGTTTCCTACTTCAGAACCAGGAAACTATATATTTTTTTTGAGTGTATGAAACTTCAAACCCACACTACGACCACTGCCCAAAACAGAGATCCCCTTAACCGAATTACAACGTTATTATTATGTACCTATACCTAGTCTCTGGCCGTAACCCATTTTGTAAGCATCAACTGCAATGTACAGCGACCACATCGAAAACTTTCATTGATATCCGAGAGACCTATACTAGGTATATACAGTAGGTCTGTCTGTCTAAGTTATTTCTAAACTACGACCTAGACCGCACATTGTGGTAGGACTACAGTTAACTTCCGCTAGGGCACCCTCCGTCCACAGTCCACACACCCATAAAAGAACCCATAGAACCAACTGTACACTTGGTCTGAAATAACTACTTTGGCCCACATTTTGTGCACGTAAAACGGATTAAATGTGTACCCACTTCATAACTAATATCAAGCCAGATAGATACAAATGCATTTACAGAAACTTCTCATTTCAACCCCCCAGAGTCCTTCGAATAGCGAGAACTTCCTACTCTGTTTTATTTCATAGCCAAATTCAAAGTGTGTCTGCACCGAGCAAGATAGGATCCATTTAAAGGACTCTTCATTCAACCACAAACGCACACACATATACATACATATGTTCATTGTTCACCCAAGGAATTCTTGGCATATAATTATAGTATATGTATATACAAATACTTGAACATAGACAAGAGATAAGTTTAAACACGCATAGTTTCGGCAGAGAAGAGAAGAGAGAGAGAGTTTCGCCAATGATAACAAGTGGTACATGTCCTGGAAATGCGGTGGACGTGTTACGCTGCCATGCACCAAGTCCCAGCACGACATCATCATATCTCTGAAACTTTAGCACAAATTCGTGCTTCCGATAATACCTATAGCGTGAGACGAATGGACGACTGAAAAATGCTTGTTTCTGTTGCGATTCGAGTTGTCTGCATTCCGGGATCAGGGCGAACTTTTAACTAAAGCTTATCGCTTTTAAACGAGTAAACTTGTTTTATTGAAAATACACGGACATAATGGGCATTATTTCACATATCTTCATATATTCCCGTTGGTTAGATTTTGAAGGAATAAATAAGCATGGACATATTAATGAGGTGCTGCTAAGCTGATTAAAAGTAGCTACTGACGCAAAATAATGTGAAAAGGTTTAATATTAAAACCGTTTTCAGGGTATGATGAGTAGATAAACTAACATTGGCCAAAGGAAATATGGAAGCTTGGTTCAGCTGGATTTATACAATTAAATTACATCGCGTAAAATTTTTCGATTTAAATGACAGTACAGGATGAGGTGAACATAAAGTCCTTTATTCAAAACTCAATAAAACCTATTATGTTAATTGTAATTTTTGAATTTTGTGTAAAATGAAGACACATAGCCTTACAAATCATATCATGATAGGTGATGCCCCCATCCCTCTGAATATGCGGATTTCTGGCACCTCCGTGGCATTACCAGAAAAGCAGCTTGTTTGTAAGTAACTTCTACCCAAATATTGTCAGGTCTTTATCTGGTCTTCTTCGTTTAGTAAACATAAACACGGGATAAGAAGAAAAAAATATCAAAGAAATCACAAGGGTTAATCTTGGCGAGTGGGCTATGTACCTACTTCAAATCGCCTCTTAATGAAATGAGTTGCTCCTTGAAGTGTTCATTTAAAACAGCCATCTATTACCTTGAATTGTAAGTCGTTGCTCTATCTATCCTACTGAAACCAATATACACATAGTAATGAAGGTGGGTCTAAATAATTTGTCTAACTTAACGCTCAGAAAGCTGCCCAGGGGGATTTTATTTTAAGACTCAAACTCTCATTGATTGATCTCAGTTGATCTAATGGGCCAAAAAATTCAAGTTCTTCGTCTTGTTACATTGATCATAGTGACCTATGTCTTATATGATTTTTAATATGAAACATGGCCTAACGGAGCTATATATCCGTTCAAAAAGTAAGGCTTGACGGCAAACACTTGGTCATCACTATTTCAAAGAATGATAACCATTGATTGGAAGAAAACAATATTATAGAATTACGCCTCTTGAATGACCCTGCCTTCTACAACCACCGCGTCCTAAATGGCACATAGTTCAAAAAATTAAGTTAAGTTGCGTTACCCAGTATACAAAATAAATAAAACATTTTCCAAGAGGGATTTAGGTAGATTTTAAAAAAGCTGTGTTTGAGGCAAACGAATTTTTAGTTTCATTTAACAAGTCTATCATCCAAATTATGTTAATACAGGGTGCATCAATAAAAATTCCATTTTTCCAAAACGTAGGTCTTTTTCCAAAGTAGGCCTCTACCGTAAACGCATTCTCACTACTGTTCCAATGCATGATGATGACTGGCTTACAAAAAAAAAAAAAAACTTTTAAACCAAGCCTGTCGGAAGGACACCACTCATACCCCGCTTTGACTCTTAAAGCCTGAAAGACTTTTTTTCTCAAATACAATTATTTTGCTGCACCCAGTATCAGAATTCTTGCCTTCTCCTAGTGTAGCACATTCTTTTTACAATTTTAACAAAGAAAACTTCGATCAAATTATTGAATAACTTTACACAGAAATATTCAATTAAATTTCTCATCATGCGATCTTTCTTTTCAAAATAAAAATTTACCATATTCCACACCTTTGGTAAAAACGCAGATCTTGCTCTATACAAACCAAGAGAAACAAGTTTTCTGAAAATTTCCTTCGATCTAAAACTTTGTACTTAATCCTCTAACTACCATGGTATTCTTTACTTTATCGAGCTGAAAAACTCCCTCTAAAAACACTTTCTAATCGAAACTTTTAACAATTCTACAAAGGATCTCAAATTTTTTCAGTTTGTCAATTTAAAAATAAAATCCGATTGTACCTCCTAAACCTCTCTTTTTATTTCAGTAAAGAAACTTTATACGAACCACAAACTCCAATATAAATCTACAAATGCCAATACCAATCTAATTTCGATTATTTCAATTATTTAAAAAAATCTTCCCTTGCTTCTTTTCTCCTTTTAATGGAAAATAAGTTGAAAGAACTAAATGATGACTAGTTCCGTCAGCCATTTCTGCTGGCCCGGATGGTATATCACCCATCGTTCTGAAAAAATGTTCTTCCACAGTGGCAAAACCACTGAAAAGTGGAACCAATCCTTACATCATTTTGGGGAAAGTTCAATTCAAGTCGTTTTGGATGGTTTCAAGTCTGAAGTTCGTAAAATAAATGCTGGTGTCTCAAGGCTCTATTTTTTTCTCCGACTCTTTTTCTCATTTTTATAAATGATCTTTTTACCGAAACTACTAATCCACTTAACTGTTTTGCTGATGACAGCACCTTCAGCTTTTCATATTCATTTCCTGATTCAATTCCTTGTTCTTTGAGTGTTGAATTGCAACGGCAATATATATGTTGAGCTCATTAAATTCCGATCTAAATAGCATCGTTAAATGGGGTTATTGTTTCAGTCCAGCCAATTCTGAGATTAACTGTCCGCAATGGGATAATGTGTTTTTTGGTGAGTCGACATTGGCGCCCTCTATAATTCGGCCAAAATTCGAAAATTAAAAAAAATTTTTTTTACTCTTGACGCATTTATTCATTATTTAAAAAAAAATATGTTGTTACCTAATAAAGTTTCCGAGAAAAAAATTCCCAAAAGTCGTGCGTTTTTTGGCATTCTAGGCCGTCATAGTAACTTAAGGTATGGATTAACTGAAGATTTCTGAGAGAAGAAGGGAAAGAATTAAAGAGCATTTTTTTTTTTTTTTATAATTAACACGCACTCAAGGGATTATGAATTATGACTGCCCTTTAAATGTTGGTTGAAAACAGCGAGAGCATTTAGGAAACAGTGGGAGAATTGAGTAGGAGAAACCGATGTACATTCGTCTTAAATTTCTGGACATTGAAATGGGGAGGAAAAACAGAGTCGGTTTAGGAATTTAGGAATTTAGGAATTCCATTATTACCTAAAATCCCAAAAATCATGCGTTTTTTTGGCGTTCTAGACCGTACTTAATAGTATCTTAAATAGATTCTTCCTTCTCGTAACCCCAAAATATAAAATATCGGTACAAAATGTAAAAAATAATTGTTCCGTAGCCGAACTTTGGCATATTCCTAAAATCTTTGGAAATATTTTATATAAAATTTTTAGCTTTCATTGCAAATCTGTAGACAAATCCTCTAAACAGCATCTTTTTCTCAAACCTAGGTCTAAAACTGCCTTCTTCGGTGAATTTTTATCATTTATTAGGGAACGAAGAGAAAGTTGATTTTGTCTAAATTGATTTTAGATAAGCTTTATGATACAAATTTCCCATAGACTTAATACTTTTCAAACTGGCTAGACTACCACCAGTTTTGACACAAAAGGCTTGAAATGGATGTGCTCTTACCTGAAAAACCGTTTTTACAACGTTCACTTCCGATCTATATTCTCCAGCCCTTTCTCACCTACCTATGGTGTCCCTTATAGCATACACTTGGGTCCTCTTCTTTCGAATTTTTACAACTTCCATCATGGATGGATCTTAATATTGATGGATCTTAATATTAATATTGTAAACCTATTGCCCCATCTCTATCTTCTCCATTATGAACCTATTTCCAACATGGAGCCTATTCGGGACCTTGATGTTTTATGTGACAGAGAACTCAACTTACTAATACATATTGACGAGATAATTCTTAACGGCAATTCAGATCTTAGTTCTTTGAATATTCTAACGCCTACATAGCCTAAAGCTATTACACTTAGACCAGAGTTGGTCCATTGTGATACAAGATGAATCTCAAGATTGTCTCCCTACTCCTTAAACCATTTGGAGCTCCTTATGAAGCGAGAGACTTCAAATGTCCATATTAATTAAATCACTCGGTTCCTCGAAGAAAAGCTCTCCAAGATGAAGCCTACGTCTATGAACCGGGCATGCACATAAAAGATGAGGAATGACTCAACCTCTTCATCATCTATACAGCTTCTGCAAAACTCTTTAAGTGTATTCTACTTCAGAATATCAAAAACTCAGAAAGTTTTAGATCAATAATTAGATAGATCTGTTTTGTTATCATCTACGGTTTGTCCTCTTTGTAGCATCTTGTTTTAGCATAAGCTTATACATGTAGCGATGGGTATACCTAAATAAATTAGCCCTATCAAATAATAAAGCTAATTTTGTTCCTATTTTGGCGAATTCGTTCGTCTTACAGTTACCTGGAATGTCTCTATAAACTGGCACGCAGCTGAGATAAAAATTTGGACAGTTAAAGGCTCTTATAGAGTTAGTAAAGATTGAGTCCAGAAATATAAAATCCGCTTAATTATTCGAGAATATACGAAAATCAATACTTACACGTTTTCTTTGACCCGAAGCAGGACTTCTTTTAAGTCAAAACACGCTACAAAATAATAAGAAGACCGAAAGATAAACATAGTCATCAACAGTCATCAGTTTTCGATCCGTGTCGGTATATAAATAGATATAATAATCATCTTGCAAGAAACTCATATCCTCACAGACAGATCTTGAAGTGATGGTGACTTGGAAGTTCTTGCCGAACTGTAGTTTTGGGGTGGTGTAATCTATGTTACTTGGAAGTGATTCGAGTTAGTTTAGAATGATGGAATGACCAATTTCGTTATTGACTCAATTTGAACAAGCCTTAGTGTATCTGTTTGCTGCAAATATCCGCTTATACACAGGCAAGATGATCGTTGGACATTGCTTAGCTTGTCACAATTTACAGTCTTTTCTATAGAATGACCACCATTCTGCTTTTCCATAGGCAGAAATCGGTCTGATTACCAAAGTTCATAGCCAGCTAGAAGTGCTGGGTTAAATACCTCATTTTCTCCCAACAATTTGTTTCCATCTTAAGACGCTACTGTGGCCTTTTTGGATCTTTCTTGTTTTCAGGTTAATTTGTTAGCAAGAGTAAAACATAAATCTTTTGCTTCATTTCATATATATAGTGGTTACCTTTTGATAGAAGACTGATCTACATGAATATTCTTATATATTTCCTAGAGAATAGGATAACTTCAGTTTTTTGAGTGTTGACTTCCAGGCCACATAATACTGTCCAGTTTGTTAGCTTGCTAAAAGCGTTTTGTAGGAGTTCTTTTAAGATGTTTCTTCTTAACCTTCTTTCGCCCGCTTCTTAAATATGCCTTATAAATGTGGTCCCCTTATCAACATATTCGCGTCCCTAGAATTGGGACCGTTTAACGTCAGATCCCACGATTTTCCCTTCGTCGTCGTTTGCTTTAGAACGATCCTTTTATCTTTCTTCCCCATAAACCACTTTTAACCAAGTAACTTGAATACGTTGGAATATCGAAGAGACATAACCAACATTTTCTTCGTTCGTTGATTTCCATCAAGTTCTTCAACACCAGACCGATATCTAAGAAATTCTTATCTGTTCTATCTCTCAACTGTAAACTTCACTCCTAATGGCCCCAGAGAACCTTTTACTCGTTTGCTTATGAATATTAATTGTTTCCACTTTAACCTCGAATCAACCTGCGTAAGACTAAGTCTTACCCTTTCCATTTCGATCTTAGCTTATATTTTCTTAATTTTAAGTTTGAACAAGTTCCTTAGTTTTTAATTTAAGAATGAAAAATTCCCTTGTATTTAGATGAATAAATGGGACTTTACTCCAAACAAAATTAAAATCTTAAATCGATATTTTCGACGTTTTCAACCTCAATTAACTTTGTAATCGCAGATGATTACACAATGGACTTTTAAGACAGAATTTCAAATGTCAAAATAATGTTAATTGCTTCAAGAATTAACTTGGATTTTTTCCGGATTAGAGGAGCCTATAATATTTCGATTTGGAGTGGACATTACGGTTCCTTGACTGAAAAATGGATTTCGAGTGGTTGGATCCATAGTCGATCTTCTGTTTCCAGATGTTTATTTGACATATCAAAATTATTATTTCATTTACCTGTTTCGTATGGTAGAGTTTATTATGTGAAAATTGCTTTTGAAATATTCCTGAACTTTTTATATGTATGTAGAGCACCCTTAACTGCTCACTTAATTATTCAACTTTCCTTGAATTAGAAAAAAAATGCAAAACAATTTTTTTAATGGCCACATTACAATTATGAGCCCATGTAAGACTTCTAGGGCATCGAATTCGCTTGCATGCAATGGCAATTGACCCCATTGCCATATGGTTAAATGTGTTCACAGCCCATAGAATCGTATTTATAGCAATTTTCCTCAATCGAACCGAACCGAACCGTTCAACCCTCCCGAATCAAACATGAAAGCAAATCAAACAATTTTAATCGAAACACGGTTAATACAAAGACACAAGCCCATCAGACTTACACAAGGGTTGCAAAAGAATAAATAAAACAAAAAAACATAAAATAAATATTCTCATTCTTGTAATCCATTGGCATTACATGACTTGGAAAATAAAGCATTATTTCCAACTGTTCTACTCAGTACCGTCTTTACCATAAGGGCACACGGGGCCCGTGCCCAGGGCCCCCAATCTCAGGGGGGCCCCGAAGGACCGACAATTTCTCTCACACATTTATTCTCAGAACATTTTTGTCGGACACATTACACTTTTTTCACAAATTAGTAATCTTATCAGAAGGTATGTATTTACAAGGCATATACTACGACATTATATCGATGAGTGCGCCTATTCCCACTGCACTAATTAATAATATTTCCGAACGTGTCCTACCTAATTTACTAAGTACACCATCTGGCGATCACTTACGCAATCCCTCCGATTCTTAAGTCAAGTTGCACCGTCTAAACAAGGCCTAACATAAATGTCGACATTGTCTATGGTTGGGGGAATCCCCGAATGATGTATTAAACCCTTGTATATAAAATCTATAGTACTCTCATGGAATAGAAAAAAAAGTTGGGGAATACATTCTACTGAGGGCGCTGTCGGCGGAAAAAATTTATGTGGAGACTTTTGATTTGGGGGGATGGTAATTGAGGATAAAGCGACAAAATTTTATCAGCTCTGGCAATGAGAAAGACGAGAATGAGAAAATCAAACGTTCAATTTCGATATTATCTAACCAAATTAAAACGTTGCATTGTATTTGTATGAACATATAAGTAGGAAAAATTTTAAAATTTGATTCTTGATAGGATTAGGCTTTTTTGAATTTTAGTATAACTACATAGGTACTTTATCTTAATATATTAGGTAGTTGTTCTTCTTCCTTCCCATTGCCCAGTGTCTCTCGTTGTTCAAGGGCACCAAGTCAGATGCAGTGTTGCTTTTGCTCCAAATATTATGTTAGTTAATTGCTTCACGTTGCTACTTTCGGATTTTCGTATCGGTAATACTAAAGGGAGTTTGAGAATGTTATCAGCTATCATCACTATCGAGCCGGCTTTTTTTCGTTATCCCGTTGGTGTAATTGTTTCTGTTGGTCAACTTAGGACCAACAGAAAATGAAATGTATAGAAAATGAATAAAAACAAAACAGAAAATAGCTTTCTCTTTGTCGCTTTGTTTTGCACCTTCGGTTTGCTTTTACTCTACGTGAAAAGTTGGGGAATACATTCGTCCAGGCGGCGCGTCACTCGTTCCTCTTCATAAGAGTACTATAGATTTTATATATAAGGGTTTTATGCATTTCAAAATTTCATTTCCCAAAATTCTGCATCCCAAAATTCTACTCATCAAAATTTAAGCTCAACGGCCTTGGCTCTGATGAAAGCATCGCTTCCCATCGATCAGCGAAATCAAGCATCGTTGCGCGCGGTTAGTACTTGGATGGGGAACCGTTCAAATACCAACCGTGAGCTGTTGACATGTGTTTTCTGTTGTTCTTTCTTTCTGTCTGTCTCTCTCTGTTGTAATGTATAAGCCGATGGTCCGAGTTACCAGTGCTTTCAGTGTCTCTACTTCGTAGATTTATCTACGGAGTAGTGGAATATGTAATGTAATGTAATGTAATAATTTTTCTGTCCCTATTTCAGAACTCTAATACTCAAAACTGTAATTCTCAAAACAAAAACAACAACAATGTTACCAGAACGACTGAGTAATTTGTCAATTATGTGCATAGAAAGTGATATCCTTCAAAAAATTGACTTTGAGGATATAATAGAAAATTTTGCTCAACAGAAATCCAGAAAGAAACTGTTATCATAATCGTCACCAAAAAACCAGCAGCATTCCAATATCATTAATGACATATTATATCATACTATATTTGATTACCTATAATAAATGGTCATACTCATACTTATTAGTAAAAAAATGTTATTATAATTCGCTTTTTTTACTTTCCAAAAGGGCCCCAAATTCTTGTGTGCCCAAGGGCCCCAGCCTAGTTTAAGACGGCCTTGGTTCTACTATTCAGCTTTGGCACTTGCCTTCATTCATCCCTTCAATGAATAGGTATTTTGGTATGGGAGTTATAAGACCGAAGTATTGTATAGCTTCTAGTAGCCAAGCTAGCCGTATATTGACAAACGTTTGATGGATTTTTAGCCATTGGCATCAATTAAGGCATAACAACGTCATAATCAAAATGACAAATAGAATTATGTTTGATGGTGACTTGACAGCAATTTATGTAGGTATTGTCGTCAATGGACGTTGGCACAGTTCAGGGGGAAAAAATTGCTTAAAGAAAAAAAAAACAAGTATTGGGATTTTCTAACGTGTTGTGTTGTATCGTATTGAGGGTGTTCACGTGGATAAGGGTGGATAAAATTAGTTCAAGTTACTTGCAAACTGAACAGTTTTGCGTATGGATTACAACCGTTGGCAATTATTGGCCATTATGTGACATAATTTAGATGAAGCGATTTTGTTTCTTTATTATTAGACTCTCGAATAAGTGGGGTTGAAATTTCAATCGATATGCGAGTATTTGTTGCTTCCTTTGTAGTGTAGAGATTACTTATTTTTATATTTACCTAAGGTTTGAATTTGAGTGCTTAGGAATAGCCCAGGGAAAATTTACAGAAAAAACAATATGATGCAAAATGGAAGTGATGATTCTTGACCGAGGAAAATTGGACCCAAAAATTAACAAACTTGGAACAAAATGGAGAGCTTTATTTTTAGTATTTCCCAAAAAGTATTCTCAATTCATACCGGGTGTGAATTTTTTTGAAGGGATGAAATTTAGTTTCTTGCAAATTTCTCTAGTAGTTTTTTTTTTAATTTAAAGCTTAAAATTGTAGCTTAAGTTATTCTATATAAAAAAGATTTCAATACATTTTTTCATGAAGTCATAAAAATTTGACGAAAACATGTACAAAGATCATGGTATAGTACATTTAGACAAAATAATTTAGTTAAAGCAATAGTAGAAACATGTTTACCTATGACCTATTTGTTGTAAGGATTTCCTGAGATTTTTTGCTTAGTTGCACTTTTTTTGGATAGTGCCCAAGAAATAATTTGTAGTTTTCTTAATTACCAGTAAAATAAGTGCTCTATCGGATTTATCAACCACATACCATGCGATAAATCGAACCGCAAGGTTACACTGTCTGAGCATAAAAACTTGGAAAAATCTTTGATGTAGAAGAGGGCAAGACTAGAAATAACAGTGTTGAAGGAAGTTTTGGGGGGGCTGTAGTTTTGTTCTTCCTAAAGGCCTATTAAATGCTGCTGGTGGATAAAAAATAACTGTCATGCACCAATTGAATATACGGTAAGCTATTATTATTTGATGTTTGGGGAACGTTCCGGACGTTCATGTCCGTGAAGGCCTGTGTAATCACCCATCTGACGATTTTTTTGTATTTTGCGCTGTTTATGGGTGGGCCATCTAGTGGTTTCTTTTTAAACCATAGGTTATTTTGATACTGACAGCTGTTTCTCGCTCCAGATCTTGATAGAAGGTCCGCGGAACTAAATGTGTCGCTTTACGCTTGAACATTGCGAAATATTGTAAGCTTATTTCCAAAGAGAGTGCTGTGTAGCCCAAACAGAAGTTTTGGCCGAAATGACGCACCCACCGCACCTGTTGAGTCCAAGCTTAGGCAAACAAATTCGTGAGACTAGTATACTAGTAGACAACGCTCATGGTCTCCGTCGTCGTCGTACAGTGCGCACAACCGAGAGTGTGATATTCATTTCACGAACGATAACTCGCCATCGATCTCAACAGCTCAACATTTCAAGCACTAGTCTGGAGAATTCTGCAAAAAGATGTCGTATTATTCGCTTGAACGCGCACGAACATCCGCTTCGTTATCGCTTCGCAGTTTGGGCCTTAGAGCAGCTTGAATTGGACAACGACCATCTCGTCGGCTACGTTAACCCATTACCTACCATTGTACCCAATTGGGTACAGTAATTTGTTAAATTTCAACTGGATTTTTTTTTTAAAGTAGGCTTTGATTTTCATTTCTTTCGATTGGAAAGCAATTATTGACATGTGCTTTAATACTGCCAGTGAATTTGTCGAGATTGAAAACCATTTTCATTTTTTTTCATGAACTTTTGTGCCGAGCATCTCTTGTTTGAAGCAATTTGATGACTTTGCGAAAGTAAAATGTTAGTAAAAATTTAAACTTTTGAATACCTAACATTTGAATAATGGATTCTATTCTTTAGATTTTGTATCTAGAAAAAACATTGCGTATAAATTACAAACAAACATTTTTTTCTTCTGCATAGTAAGACGTGAATAAAAGTGGTGTACTCAATTGAGTACAGTGGCCAAAACTAAGCTTAATTTTTTTCTCACTGGATTTGCAGAGAAATGTCTTTTTCAACTATAAACTGCGGTAACTTTTATGGCAGGCGCTTTCCCAACCTCTACATGGCTGAAGATATTCCAGATGATGGAAATGAAATAGATATAGTGGTTATTCCACCAGTTTGTTGATATCCAAACAGACGAAGTCATGACAAGCCATGACCTTTTGTCTACTTTATGCAGAAAAGGATTTCGTGTAACAGGTACGATTCGGGGCAATAGAACGAAAAAATGTCCACTTAAATCCTTAAAAATGGTAGATATTGAAAACAAATTTTGGTTACTTTCATGTTTCATCACAAATTTGACAAAAACAATAATTTCTTGTTCGCTCGTTGGAAAGATAATGCTGTTGATGTAACCGTTGCAACAAACTACGACAACTTGAAACCACTAGGAAAAGTCAAGAGATTGTCATCAAAAGAAAGAGAAAAAGTTGTAATTCCTCAGCCAAAGCCTCTAGTTGCATACAACAAAGGCATGGGTGGTGTCGACCTTCATGACCAATTTGTGAACAACTACCTAATGGGTCAAAAATGGTGGTGGCCATTATTCACACACATGCTTAACTCAATGGTGGTGAATGCTTGGGAACTCCGTTATCTGAAAAACAAAGAAAACTGGAATATCCTTTCATTTGTTAGGACCATAGCCAGAACTTACTTACGCTCAGAGTCGTCAAAAAAAACATTAAATAAGCCAAATGTACTAGAAAGTGTTATTCGCAGCAACGGAAAACATTTCCCCAAAAAAATAAAAAATCAACTACGGTACCACATTTGTCACAGCAGAGTTCGATGAATTTGTGAACGGTGCCAAACCACTCTTTGCATCGAAAAAGAACGCTTTAAAATTTTTCATAACTACTAAGAGAATGTACCCATATCTGGCCAGTGTACTCAATGTGTACACCCAATTACCAAACTTGAAAAAATTTTTTTTAAAAAATTGTATTTTTTTGAAAACTCAATATTTTGAAAACCCCATGCTCGATTTTTTTAAAACTTGATAAATAAAAGTTTTTTAATAAAAATTATAAGATGTTAGAAAAAAAATTATTTTTCCTAAAAATAACGGTACCCTCCATACAAATGTTAAAAAATGGTTTTGGAAAATCGTATTTTTCTCGAAAACGGTTCCGAGAATTTTCCTTAAATTTTGTTTCTTTTGAATAATTTTTACGATCTATAATCAAATAAAAAAAATTGAAATCAAGATATTACTGACTGTACCTACCATAGAACCATTTTTTCAAATTTAGAATTTCTCATTATTGACAGAACGGATTTTAATGAAATTTTTTATAGTGAAGCTTCTAAAAAGTTTAAGAACCATTGCATTTGAAAACTTTAAGAAAAATAATTTTTGAGTTTTTGAAAATTCGATATCTCAGAAACGGCTCAATATTTTTCTTTGTAAATTTAATTTTTATTTGAAAAATAATAAAAACCAAAACTTTTAATTGGCGTACCAAATTTTTTCTTATAAACGTTTTAAAAATTTTGTATATAAAAGCTTATTTCTTAAGAAACCTGTACAGACTTATAATTTTTGTTCTTGCATAAGGTTATATTTGCTTGAATCACATGGCATCCTGTTTTTAGCTCCAACCAGGGTTGCAAAAGCTTAAGTCACTTTTAGCTTAAGCTTGGCTTTAATTCACAAGCTAGTGGGTGACTTATGAATTACGAAAAATGTAGTTCAGCAGCTAGTTACTGACTTATGAATTAAAAAAATTAAATTCATAAGTCAGTTGCTGACTTGTGAATTAAAAAAATTTAAATCATAAGCTTCTTAGTAACTTATGAATTAAAAAAAATCAATTCAGAACCTATTAAGTGACTTATGAATCATGAGAAAATAAGTGACTTATGAATTAAAAAAAAAATAAGAATTCACAACCTACCAAGTGACTTGTGAATTAAAAGAATTTGAGTCATGAGCAACTAAGTGACTTAAGAATTAAAAAAAAAATAATTCATAAGATAATGGATAAATTCTGATTAAAAAATTATTAATTGGAAAATTTATAAGCTAGCATGATAATTTTATGATACACAAAAGCTTGAAATCTACTTTCGTTAATAATTAAATAATTATGTAGTCAAAACAAGCTTAATTTACCAACTAGCTTATGAATTAAATTTTTTAAAATCATAAGTCACTAGCTAACTTATGAATTAGATTTTTTTTAAATCACAAATCATCTACAGACTTATGACTTATGGTTTTTTTAATTCAAAAATTCGCAACCCTGGCTCCAACAACAAGGTGTTGTTTTATAGTCTATTAAAAAATGAATTTTTCTCTAATAACATTCATTTTTGAAATTCTTAGTCGTTTACATAAGAGCAAGTTCGTGCGACCCAGTCGTGCATTTTATTTTTACTGAAATTGAAGACATGGATTCGGTAGACCTCTGGTTCATGCAGGATGCCGCCATGCTACGCAGCCTATGCCACAATCGATCTTTAGCTCACCAAATTCCCAAATCGTGTCATCAGCCGTCTTGGCGATGTCAATTGGCCGGCTCGGAGCTGCGATTTGACCCCTTTGGACTTTTTTGTGGGGAACCCTAAAGGATCGATGTTATGCCAATAATTCGGAAACGATTCAAGTACTTTAGGCCAATACCATTCAAGCAATCAGTGAGATACAGATACAGCCTGAAACCATCAAAAAGGTCTTGGAAAATTGGAGTGTAAGAATGCGAAGCCAGCCGAGGTACCCACTTTAACGGCGTTGTGTTCCATAATTTATGTAAATGTTTGCTCTTACTAATAAAGCCATAATACATGACCAAAATTTAATTTGATTCATTTTATTGCATTTTTAAAAAGAAACTTGTATTTGGCCTACCCTTAATAAATTAATTATATACGTAACGTAGTGGATAAATTTGAGACGACCGGTTCGGTGAACAATAGGTACGCCAACATCAGTAAGTTAACATATCATATTTCTTGACGAAGCCCATTTCGGGATGCATAAATAGACTCGTCAACATGTAAAATTGTTAAATTAGGGACCATCACAATCCAAAGAAAGAAAGGATGGCCGATGATGATGGTCCATACTTCTCTTATAGAACGTACAGGACAGCACAGGACCGCCAAATGTGGGCGCTATCGATCGATGATAATCAATTTCTCTTGAACCATATTAGATGATCTGAAGACCGACTATTTGTTGTGTTAAAAGGACGGTCCAACACAGCCTAAACGAGTGATTTTCGGACATTGTTATGTCAGAAGGAGGCAATGTTAATTGCACACCGAAATCGTCGGATTTGACCTAATTAGAATTCTTCTTTTTGGGTTTTGGGAAGCCAACATAATCAATGCAACAAGTAAAATTCAGTCTCTTTTTTGTGCTAGAGTAATGGAAATTTGGACGTTTTGGTTTAGCGTCACTCAACAAGGCCCCGATAGAAATATTATATTCCATTCATAAGGACCTCTAAGTTAATAAAAACAAATTAATGGTACGTATCTTACTGACAGTATGTTTTAAACTTCTTCTGAATACAAATTCCACTATGTCCTTCATTTCAAGAGTTCAATGACCCTCCGCATTTCTACGAGTATGTCAACATTTTTGAAATTCAACCCAAAACACTTTCTTCCCTAACCCAATCTTTCGACACCTCCTATCACACTTTCTAAGAGTTTGACACCAAGAAATTTCTTCAACTCTCAAAAACTTCCACAAAATTACTACCATCTACAACCACACACAAAGTTTATCATTATATCAATACCGTACCCCAGCCTTACCCAATGTATCCTTTTTAATTGAATGAAATGACCCTTTCACTTGAGTTCAGCTGCCATTGAGAGAGTATACTTATTACATAAAACTAAACCGCATCAATTCAAATATCCTGCTATAAAGATATTTGTCCAAAGATTGTTCCATATACTCGTGTATATACCTAAACTCCATAAGGAAGTCCATTAAATCCCTACAATAACTTTCAAATTTAATCGAGAGGAAGTTTTGAATATTTCCCCCAACCGAGCCTGCATATACGTACGTTCATAGCCAACCATCATTTTAGCCATCATCCAGGAAGACAAAAATGTTGTACCCGAATAACAATAATCCTAGAGTGCCAAAAATAAGCTAATAAATAAATAATCAGTAGTCGTACTATAGTAGCTTGTTTCTGTTTTGGGAAGAAATGCAATTAATGCTAATGTTGTCAGAAATGGAGTGGAAAAACTTTCCTAATTACCACCATTTTAGACATGAACAGCATTGAACAAGTCGTCTTGTTTTACTTTTTCAGTACAAGCAGTAAAAAGTGTTTGATTGTAAGGTGAGGTTAGGGAGGAACATAGAAGGCCGTTTCTTTTAATTCCTTCGGATCTTAAGTTTTCGAAAAATACTTACAAGTTTTGAATGTACATAGTAATGGGCTGGCATTAAGTATTTAACAGCATTCTCCTTAGACGGCACATCCGGTCGTTATCTTGAAGGAAGCCCAGTCCAGCAGCGCAGTCCAGAGCTGCCCAAACTAAGAAATAACTTTTAATTTTTGCATTTGTCTTAACCTAACAAAAGAATTCCACCAGCGAAGAAGATTTAATATATCAAAAAAGCGAAAAAATTACCAAAAGAAAAAATAAAACTCCAGTAGGCTTCCATAAGCCAAGAATCTCTGATACCCCAATTTTTCAGGTATTGAAGCACGAACCCCATCCTCTAACAGAATACACGTTACGAGTATTTAAGTTTCCTTGGAAAATGAATCATTGACAAACCACGAAAACCTTTTACCCGGAATAGATTTGGAATATTTAACCCCGAGATCGGTGTTCCGCAACAAACTCTGAAGTATTTACCAAAATATTCGAGTAAGGAGTATAAAACACCTTTTAACTACTTGATTAGGAGATAGTCTCTGAAAATTTTTCTGTCAAACATGGAATGGACAGTTTTCAAGGAGTCTTCTTCCAAACCCTTAGCTCTTTACAAAGATCTTTCTATTCTTATTCTTGGCTACTGGGTCATCTTGCGGCGAGTGTTGATCAATTGGCCGTCGTGATCATGCGCCAATCGTTATAACGGCCAACTTGTATTAATACCTGAAGAAAAGAAAACACGAGAGAGGTGTATATCATTCTTTACACTCAGGCACTTCTTCCTGTGTATATCTCGCATCGGAAGAATTTCCAAGATGTGCTCGCAGCAATGATTAACGAAAAAGTGAAAGAGGCTATAATGGCCGAACCGAATATCTGCAAGGGCGATCAAGAAATCATAGAACAATTACGGTGACAACTTTAATTCATCTGTCAAACAACTGTCATTTAACTTAGATGACTTTAACCAATAATTCATCCACCAGACCTGGACCAAAAAGAAGTTTTTTTTAACTTAACATTAATGAACCAGCCGTATCAGTCGAGCTTTTCAAACTCGTAGTTGATAATGCACTAACTTATCGCATCGCACATCATAGTAACTTCAGAGATAATGTTCTAGTAGATACGTATATAAATGTCTAGAATTGACATTCCTGCAAAACTCATCCTTTTGCCCAGGATGATTATAGAGAATGCAGTTCAGGACCAGCAAAGTCCTAACCGATACCAATGATGCCAGAAAAAAGGCCTAACCGATACCAATGATGCCAAAGTTCAAGAAAGAATAGTGCAAAATTATTGCATCAACGCTAGAGGAACAATCTTTTATAAATTTGTCTACCTCTGTTATAGGTGGCGTTTTTGTGTATTGTTTATTGAGAAGGAAATGGGTTAAGTGATCAATTAGGGCAAGACTAAGTTGGTATTTCTTGTCATCGAAAGAGAACATCCAAGACCGACACAGAACGACAGGGTCTTGGACAAAACATCCATCAATAACAGACGGGTATAACCATGTCATGTGATAGTAATAGACCGAGAGCCCACAGCAGTTTTTGGGTGTGATTGATAACAAAAAATAATTAGCATAATTAGATAGGCCTTTTATAGTTATTTATGAATGTTAACGCCTTGCATACTCTAGTGGGCGCAATAGTGCATTATAGTGCATCAAGTATGCAGTTCTTTCCAAATTCAAAAAAATTGGGATACAAAATTCGCCATAACTTCAAAATGAACAGCTAAGTGCCCTGATTGCAAATATCGAGGTCCAAGACGTTTTGAAGGTGGCCTTCTTAGTGCAAGAAGTAGCCTATTCTTATCGCGTCTGGCAGGCAGAAGGCTGTCTGTAAAACGTCTTGGACCTCGATATTTTCAATCAGGGGGCTTAACTCTAAATTTTGGCAAAATTGTTATCACAATTATTTGGACTTGGGAAGAACTGCATACTTGATGCACTATTATGCACTATTGCTCCCACTAGAGTATGCAAGACATTCACATTTGTAAATAACTATAAAAGGCCTATTTAATTATGGTAATTATTTTTTGTTATCAATCACACCCAAAAATTGCTGTGGGCTCTTAGTCTATAACTGACTTTGACTACATGCGCCACGCTTTTTCGACTGAACAACGTTTTTCTTTATTAGATATTAATTATACTGGTAATGCCATGTTAAAGCTAGATAAAAATGTTTTAGGTTGTTTATAAAAGAATACTTTCCATCTTTGTTGAGACTCATGCCACACTCGACTGTATAGCTTTATCCTAAGTAAGGGAATAAGTTAGACTATGAACCAGCAGAAAGTCGACAAATTAAGGTTATCTTAAGTACCATACATAAATAATCGGAACTATATTAGGAATGTTTTCAAGGATTTGAGCAAAGTTATTTTACGAAGATCAGCAGTCAAAAAGTTTTATGTTTTGAATTTAAAAAAGTAGGTAGCTATAACAAAAATATAACAGTTTAAATTTCTAAAGCCTTGATTTCTCTTTCATTGAAATCGATATTTTTTACTTGAATCTGAAATAATAGTTGTGTTTTATTTTCCCCCAGATCTGATCCAGATTGGATCTTCATTCAAAATTACATGTATAACAAAAACAACACAAAGCCCAGTTTTGTTTGTTATTGTTGTTTTACATGTTATTTTGAAAACAAAATCCAATCCGGATCAGATCTGGGGGAAAATAAAACGCAGCTAATGGTAGAATTAATGGCTATACAAATTTGATCAGTTTCTCTAGCCATACTATTGAAGGCTGTAATCAAATGTCTTACTATATTTATAGTAGGTATTTATTTTATTATTTATTTTTTTGTTGAAAAAGTGTCAATAGTGAGTCAAAAGTTTCAAAAATAATTCTGTTTTAAAGTCTATTTTTTTTTAATCTATTAAGAGTTGCTAACAAAGAAAAACACATCGGCTTTCGATACTATTCGACCCAGCACTCTGCTTCCAGTCATTTAGGTCAAGCACTCTGGCATCCGTGAAAGCTTATTCTTTAAGCCGGATTCGAAGACTCTCTTCTCTGTAATTTGTCTTTTTTGTCCATTCGTTTGATGTAACAAAGCTCATTGTCACTTTCTGGACTTAATACATAACTTTGTAGAGCTCATTGAGTTGGCATTTAAAACTGTAAAGCAGAATTGGCAGTATGATGGTTTTGTAAAGAGTTCACTTCATTTTACGCGTCAGGAGATTTGAACCCAATAGTACCGCCACACTCAAGTAGCAGAAATTTCCTAGGGTAATTCCTTAGACGAACTTCCACTTAAATATCATGCGTGGTATTGATGTTGACGCCTAAGTAGATGAGCTTCATACTAACTTATTTAGAAAAAGTCGTCGAACTTCTCTACACCGAAGTGACATTAGGCATCATGAAGGGTTTGTAACACATTCCTTTTCATTTTTGCTGGGACATAAAATAAAACTTTATTGTTAATTTTACGGTAAACAAGACCATTTATCAACTCATAACAAGGACTTTCTCTTCCAGCATCTTAACTAATCTTTTTAAGACTACATCTTTCTGCTGTTAAGCTGCTAGCGCGAATCCAAATGACTCAGGTTCGATTATAAAAATGTTGTGACACCTGCTGAGAGCATCAACATGACCCATCCTTTTTCCATTCCTATGTTCTATGATGTATTCAAACTCTTGAAGCTCTAGGGCCTGAGATTCTAGTCTTTAAAAGTTTTTAACTCAACTCAGTGTAAGTGTAAAGTAAGGAGTAATGGTGCATTTAAAAGCAAATTTTTAAGCGTTTCGAAAGAAGATAAGTTTTTTTCATCAATAATAAATTCAGCATCCATTTTGAAAAGATCATAAAGAAGTTTTGAAATTATTGAAAAATCTCACTAAGGAAAGAATGCAAAGATTTCGAATTCGTAGGTGTTGGAAATTTTTTAACTGCACGTAGCCCATCTGCATTCGGCCCAATTCAATTTTCTGACACTTTACATCCTAAGTAAGTTATTTTTTCCAACATAAACAAATAATTGTAAATTATGAATTACTACAACACGCATAACCTGTTCTAAGATTTCAAAATGCACGTCTTTTGTTTTTGACGCAATGAAAAGATCATCAATGTAGATCAAAAGTTTTTCCAGATTTGATAAGGTCCTTAAAATTATATTATATGAAAACCTGCAGATGCATTCTTAAGCCAAAAAGGCCTACGTATATACTGAAATTGGCCTAGGAGCCAAAAGTGAAGTTCAACGTTTCTAATGCCATTTTTACGTGGTGAAATTCACTTTTTAAGTCAAGAAGAGAAAAATACTTCCTACCATGCAAAGTGTCCAAATGATCCTCTATCAAAGGGAGTGGAAAATTATCTCTTAAGGTCATTTTGTTTTATTCTCGAAAATCAATACACAGGCGCAATTCTCCAGATTTCTACCGCACTAATACAATAATTGTCGATACAAAATTAGATGTACTTTCACGAATTATTTCCTTTCCAAGCAAGTCATCTATATTGTTTTGTAACAATTTACATATGTGTATACGGCAGCCGTTTAGGAGCACACTTGAAAATCTTATTCGTATCGGTTAATATAATTTTCATTGCAAAATCTTCACACTAAGCCTAAGCAAAGCATGATCTAAATTATTTTCAGGTGCATACATCTAGGAGGTGTATGGATTGTAACATTAAATATATATTTTTAATAGTTCATGCAATATGATCTTTACAATTATATATGTGGGTATTGAGCACGTAAATCTGGAAGAGCTTGCGCATCTTACAAATCTTCCTCCAAATCTATTGCCAGATAGTTTTTCTTTTGGTGCATAAGCGGACAGAATTTTCCCAGTATGTCGTCTGGTGTTTCCTCATACATGTTGCCGAATTTATTTACATCTAGAACTGCTTACTTCACCAAGTAAACCTAGGTGTCTTCTTAGTCAGGGTACCAGTTATTATTCTTAGGTTGTTCCTACTTAAGCTGATGAAGTTGGTGAAACGTTCTTGGTCGAAATTGTCCAGTAATAGTTTCACTTACCTTAACTTTGAGAGTTCTTTTGGATGTTCTTGGCTCCTCTTCCTTGATTTTTGTTTTAATATTGTTTTCTCCTATTCCGCAATTGGGCTCAGGTCCTTTTAAAGGGATTAATGAGTCTATTTTTTGTTAAAGAGTCTGCCTTCTCATTTTCATGAAAACCTACGTATCACGGTCAAGTAAGTGTTTCAGTAAAATGTGACCATGTTCTGTCTACCAAGTTCGTATAGCCCATCTATATGCACTCCCATACTAATTTAGAGCTAATGGTATAGAAGCTCAGTGCTTTGAGTGCAGCTTGTCTATTTTACATAAAGGCAATGTTCTGGTTACGATAGTTTCTTTTAAGATCAACATCCACAGATTTCCCTATGGCGTGTACGTCCGATTGGAAAAAGCTGGTGGACTACCCCATCGGAAAAGAAAGTTTGGTTCTAGGCCCAAAGACTTCTGCACTAGTCAATTCGTTTGTTCTGGATTCATCAGTGTATCAATTGATTGTACTTGTTTCAAGGGTCTGATTTTGCTTTTCGTACCCAATCTTTAATCGTTTTACTAGCCATACTGGTGTACTTGCCGATTAAAGTGTTACGGAACGGCTTAAGACTCTCACAGATTACTTTAGAAAGTACCTTATATGCGACTTTAAATAACGATATGTCTCTATTTCTCTAATAAATTGTATATTTGAAAACCTGCACTGGTAAGTCATCAGATAGATCTCTGTGTAATATTTGTTTACACTTTTTTATAGATGAACTTTCCTTTTCTATGGTGGATGCTGGAGAAGCTACGTTATGAACTGAAAGTTGGTTTTTAAACTCTCAATGGTTTTAAAAAGTATAGTCCACCTGAATCTTCCCAGCTAAGACAATTCTACAACTTCCTATTTGGACAAATTCACATGGCTTCTGAGTACTCTGCAACCCAATTTTGAAGGGTTGTTTGTTGCTTTTCTTTTTGCTGCATTGTTTTTTTTTTCGTCCTTAGAACATTTTTTTTCTTGGTCCTTTATTTATTTTTCGTCTTCAATTTGGCAAACAGCCAGAAGAATACCGGATGCCGAGACTTAAGCAAAACTTATACACAGTGGCCAAGTTCATTAGCACCCTATCATCATCATAGTCATCATCGTTGAGGCATTGTGATTGCGCCAATATACAAATTGTTATCCCTTTGATCTTGGCCATGAATTGAAGCGGAATCCTACTTACCGGCTTGGAATGAATATCCAAACGGTCGACTGCATGTATTGAATTTCTAGGTTCGAGTTTGAGGTTTGTTGAAGAATGACGACCAACCCCGATACCAATGATGGGGTAGGGAATATCCTTCAATAAACATCTTAGCCTTGTTGTTGACTGATTTATATGATGGCCGAACGGTTTTGTAGTTTATGTACACACAACAAATTACAGCATCTGTCAGTTACACTCGCATGAGTGAGAAGATGCGACGCTGTGTATGGGTAATTATGATGCAGGCAGGCAGTGTGGATGCTGATGGGGACATCCAACCAAGGATAACGACGGACCCTGGATTTATTGATGCAATGTAAAGTACAGTAAAAGTTCCTTTGTGGACTGGGAAGGGAACATGTGTCGCATCAATATGGGTGGTGAGGGCCTTGTGTAAGTATGCATCAATCAAGTGCTCTGGTAAGACCTTAATCTAGAATGCAAAATAAATGACAGTATGTGGAAAGTGGTGTTATGACACGAAACAGTTTCCTTTAGCCTCGAGATAAAGAAATAAAATGCCAACACAAGGACAATGAGGAATGTGTCATGGGTAAAGAATCTGTTTTTAATCCCTCCGTAATCGATTAAGGACGAGAAGACACAACTCCAAATCATAAATGTTGCGAACTGTCAAAGCAAGATGTCATTTCCTGAGGTGCAGATTTGTTAAAAATTTAATTGTCATTTTTTTCCAGGATGTTTCGATAATTTTTTGTGTCGTATGCATGGTGCGTGCAGCTAAATAAAAAGTGAAACCATAAAAGCCCTTCCATCATTAGTCTACAGAGCTCTGTTTTAAGGCATAGTTGAGTGCCTAACTTTTTTTGTTTGCAACCAAAATGATGTAGGACGTGCCAACATCATAAGGATACGTTATTCCTTTTTTTTAGTTTTTCCTTTCTCATACAGAAATATATATGTACTAGGTATATCACAGCTATAAACCACTAACCAGTTGGAGTCCTTTGATTGTGCATATAGAGAGAGTAATGTACGCAAAAAGCTATAAAAATGACAAAAGTTTGCACAGTAAAGAGGACTCTTTTTGTTTGTTGTGTGCGAGGCGAGGACGTTTTTTTTTATTTTGCTCCAGGATCCCTCCACCATATGTGGTGATTTTAGGATAAAAGTGAAAAATAAAAAGTAAGCACGACGAAGAATACTGGAAAATTTATGTGTCCATCTGCAGGATTCCATTAGGAGCATCAGGCAGGTTTTTATGCCGTTTTTGTGCTTTATTATATAATACGAGCAGTTAGTTGTACTATAAGGCTTTGGAGAAAGTGTGTGCCCTGTTCCATTTTCACAACATTGTGAAATGAACCGTAAATTGACCGATATGGGCAAGAAAAAGGGACAGTCTACTTTTTGCCCAAATTATTGTAATTGTATGGGAAAGATTTTTCAAATGAAAGTTTTCTTTTTTTTGTTCGTTTTTAAGGAGGACAGTTTATTACGATAGTTAGGAACTGTTAGATGAAAGAGATACTTTTTTATTCAAACAGTAAGTAAATGGTAATAAATTAAATTGGTTACTTAAATTGGTTGAGTCTTTCTCGATTCCTTTTATACTTTAGCGAATGGCCGATATCTACATATAAGATCCTGACGAAATGCTTAGAGTTGGTGATTTTTTATGTTTCGGAAATGATTGGTCTTGAAAAACTATATAAGAGGCGACAAAGTTAGCTTTTTGATTTTGCTGCTTAAAAAATACTTACAGATTTTTAGGGATAGCACAAATTGTATGTCATTACGTAGAAATAAAAAAGGTTGAACATCATAGGACTTCAAAAACTCTCTTAAGCGATAGTTGCTTATTATTTAAAGGTGTTTATACTGAGTATAGTTGACTTGTTCCGGTAACATTTGAATTTATGTTCCCAATACAACGCAGTACCAACGAGAAGGTAGGCGGTGTTTGCTCATTATGCTCGATGTAGTGAGTACACAAAGGTGTACTTATTACACGCATTTATTAACAACACAATTGGATGACTTCAACACTGCAAATTTCATCATGATGGTGCCTAATTAAAGCCTAGGTCTGATTTGGTCAGTTCAAACTTGGTCACTAGATTTTGAATAGCCGACTAGCATCGTTGGAACAACAGAATACCCACTTTCCTAATTTATAAACCTGTATAAGTCCACTGGATGGGTTCAACAAGCCCTTTTATTGTAGAAAAATAAAACCAATTCAAGAATACCATAATATGAAATGGCAACACCCCATTACTGATCATGGCTTGGGGTGATATGACTGGCTAAAAATGTGTTTAAATCGTCTAATTAATAATGTTTTTGTTTTTGTTTTCTTAGAATACACTGCTTTTTGGCACCCAACTCGCACATGAAACGGTTCGTTATTTTGGCTTCGATATAATGGTCCTAAAAATTCGTAAAACTATCGGATTCGAAATTTTAATGAAACTTCTTTAAAGTGAACCCTAGGAGATGTTGGTTATCGCCCGGATACATTAAAAAAAGAAAAATTTTAAGAACGAAAAAACTGTCATATTTTATATTTTTTCAAATAAAATATATTTATTTCTCAAAAAACTGTTCGACAGATATTTATGAAAATGATTAACCTTAATTAAAATTTATTTTCTGCAAATTTGTATTACTGATACCCCACGATTGAAGCTTTTTATTTTTGATAATGTAGATTAGACTGGGCCAAAAAAATTGACTATTTTTTTTTGTTTGAAAGATATATCGAGAATATCATTCAAAATGACAAAAAAAAAAATTCGTAAAAGTTTGAGCCCTTAATATCAATTTTAAGAGGTCTATCATCGCTAATTTTGATTTTTAGTCATAATTTCATGTTTTGCGTCAGAACTGACAAAACATTGAAGTAAAAAAAATTCATTTTGACTTACTTTTATATAAAATTAAATTCCCTACAGAAAAGGTCTAATTGAAAATTTTCGTCAGACAAGCCGTTTTTGAGTAATTAAGCTGTATTTACTATGCGTGGATGGGTATATGTCAAACGTCATTCAATGGATGAAGAAACCAAGGTTCACAACATTGACATATTGAACGACATTGCCAGCCCCAAAGATGATTTATTATTTTAATTTATTTTATTTTGTATCAGTTGTTCTCAAACTTTAAATACTTTTTTCTCTTGTTTTACCTACATTTATCCTTTATTAAATTTAATTTAGTTTAATTGCTTAATTTTTTGCTTATTCATTTTTTGTATTCAATTTTTTATTTTCCTTCATTTGCATACGCCTCTATTTTTTTTTTTTTTTTGTGTGGAATTTTCGCTATGGTCGAGATGATTGAAAATTTATCCTCTTTTTCGCTGCTACTATATGTGCTATTTGTCTCTTTTTTCATGTCCTTTCCTTTATTTCTACTAATTTATAATATTAATGCAATCAGTTTTTGATTATGAGAATCCCATTGACGATGGAAGTGTTGGAATTCCCCGTTTATTGATGAATGTGTTGGGAAGCCAAAAGAATGGTTTGCGAGTTTGTCACTTGAACGCACAAAGTCTTTTTCCTAAAATGGATGAATTTAGAAATCTTTTGGAAGGATCGACGGTTGATGTTGTTTGTATCTCAGAATCATGGTTTTGTGATAATATCAAAGATGAGATCTATAATGTTAAGGGATATAAAATCTTTCGTGGTGATAGAATAGGAAGGAGGGGTGGAGGTGCAGCAATATACGTGAAAGAAGAATTAAAGTGTAGTTTAAAGTGCAAATCGATCATGGGAAGTGAAATTGATTATGTATTTATAGAAATGCAATCTTTCTCTGGTAATCTACTCATTGGATGTGTTTACAGACCTAATAGTCAAATTAATCCAACACCAATCTTTAATCTTCTTGAATCAATCTCCACAAAGTATCTAAAAATAATTATCAGTGGTGATTTGAACAGCAACCTGATGTCTGAAACTAATATTATCGAGAACATGCATTCTCTAAATCTATTTCCAGTAAACACAACTTGTGCTACCCACTTTACTGAAAACACTAGTACACTATTGGATGTATTCTTCGTTCACGACATTAACAGTGTTCTTTTTTATAACCAGTTGTCAGCCTCCGCTTTCTCTAAGCATGATCTTTTGTACTTAATTTTTGATTTTTCTGTAAATCGTTCAGAATTAAAATATGAGTACCGAGATTTTATAAATATTGACTATCGTCAACTTGAGTTAGATGCGCATAACATTGAATGGGACAGGGTATTTTTCATGCCTTCTGTATATAATCAGGTAGAATTTCTTAACAACAGCATTCGCATTCTTTTTGAAGAACATGTTCCATTGAAAGTCAAACGGATTAATAATGGCAAATGCACGTGGTTTACTAATGAAATTAAACAACTTATCCAAAAACGTAACAGGGCGTATGAAAATTGGAAACATTATAGACTTGATGTTCAATTCGAATTGTATTGTTGCCTGCGTAATGAAGTAGTTAAGAAAATTAAACAAGCTAAGCGGATGTTCTTTGCAAACAAAATTAATCCATCAGCAAGTGGTCGTCAGCTTTGGCGCAATCTAAAAGAAATCGGCGTAGGCAAAACTAGTCAAAAGTTTGATAAGAGCTTAGATATAAACGAATTAAATAAGAGCTTTGTAACTATACCTTACCCTATGTTAAATGTGTCCCAAATCAACAGTCTTGAGACTGACCTACCAGGATTATTCGAATTCTGCTGCGTTGATAATTCGGAAATTGTTGATTGTTTGCTGTCAATAAAGTCAAACGCCTTTGGCTTTGATGGAATCCATCCAAAATTTATTAAAATCATTCTTCCTATCATTCTTCCAGCCTTGACACATATTTTCAATTTCATCCTAACAACAGGTACTTACCCCACTCAATGGAAAAAATCCAAAATTATACCCATTCAAAAAAGCTCTTCTTGTCAAGAATATAGACCAATATCGATCCTCCCGTTTTTATCTAAAGTATTTGAAAGAGTTCTCCAAAGACAAATCAATTCGTACATCAATATAAATAATTTGCTATCTCCACTACAATCGGGATTTAGGAAACATCACAGTTGTGTTTCCGCCATTATCAATGTGGTGGAAGACATAAGAGAGTCTTTGGATGAAGACAAAGTTACTTTTTTAGTACTGTTGGATTTTTCAAAGGCTTTCGATACGGTTGACCACAATAACCTTTGCAATAAACTCCAAACATTGTACGGCTTTTCGAATTCTGCAATTACTCTTCTCTCATCGTATTTAAAATCCAGATCACAGGCAATTTCGGTTGGCAACAAAACATCCAACTTTCTTAATAACAGTAGAGGTGTGCCACAGGGCTCCATTCTTGGACCGCTTTTGTTCTCACTGTACGTGAATGAAATCCCTTCGAAAGTTTCATCCTCCATTCACATGTATGCCGATGATGTTCAAGTTTATAGAAGCTGCTCTTTGGGCTTTATTGAAGACTGTGCAAATTCCATAAACGTCGACTTGGAGAGAATCGCCGCTTGGTCACACGATAATGGTCTTTTTCTAAATCCTCTTAAAACCAAATGCATAGTAATCAGTAAGAAACAGCTTGATCTATCATATTTCCCTAATATCATACTTCGTGAATCAGTTATCGAATATGTTGACAATGCAAGAAATTTGGGTGTGGTTTTCAACAGGACGCTGACATGGGATAAACACATAAACACGGCCGTCGGAAAAGTTTATGGAACTCTACGCCACCTTTGGCTATCCCACCATTTTACTCCCTTAAAAACGCGATTATTGCTAGCAAAAACGCTCATAGTTCCCAACTTGATTTACGGATGTGAAGTTTTCTGCAACTGTAATTCTTCTAGCAGGAGGAAACTAAATGTTGCATTTAACAATATTGCACGATATGTTTTTAACGTTAGACGTTTCGACCGAATTTCACATTTTTCCAGGGTACTATATAATATGTCATTTGATCATCTTTTACGTTATAGATCCCTTATCCTGCTTTCAAATGTTATCCAAACAAATCAACCAAGTTTCCTTTTTAACAAATTAAATTTTAGTAATTCAGTCAGGTCTCGCCAGCTTATTCTCCCCCGCTTCTCTTGCCTTACATCGGAACGGCAGTTTTTCATTAACTCTATCCGTCTGTGGAATTCTCTACCACGGCATGTTCGAGAGACAGGTGGCACTAGACGTTTTCGCAACGAATTGAGATTCTTTTTCACTCAAACTTCTGGCTAGCTGATTTTAAATACCTTCACTTCAGTTTATTCCTTTTTTTTCATATGTATTATGGTGGCGTATGTCTAACGAATACATACATATAGCTTTAATATCCTTTGTATATATATTTTCCTTTTGTTTTTAAAATGTTTTTTTTTTTTTTTTTCTCTTTTAATTTGTTCAAAATTGTTATTGCTTTTTCTTTTTATCTTTTATACCTTATTTTTTTTTTTTTCTTTCTTTTTATAAAATTTTGCTGTAACCTCAATGTAAAACATCACTAGCTATAAGAGTTTTAATTTCTTAATGTGTATGTTATAAATAAATGAATAAATAAATAAAAATAAGCTTAATAAATTGTTATTTTTCTTCGATTTTACTTTTTTAATTTGGAATTTTGTAACTAACGAATCAATAAATATCTCAAAATGATCACAATGGATTTTTAAAGGAAATTTAATGCTCTACCAAAAAGGTCTCTTAATATTTTTGTCTAAATTTAATTCTTCAAAAGTTATTCACAATTAAAATTGAAAAAAAATTGAAATTTCAAGTTTTTCTTTCTTAACTCAATTTTTTTTACTTAAAGGAACAAATTGACTTTTTTGAACATTATTAATCATCATTCATCGAAAATCTCTTAATATTCACCATTATTCTAACAATATTATTACAAAAATATATAAATTTAACAATAAATATGAATTTATTTTTGCCTAATTGATCATTTCTCAACAAAAACATGGTTCTACTATCTTAAAGAAATTTTTGAGTAAACAATCATTTAATTTCGCTGTTGAAAATTATTTATTTATAATATTTCATACATTTGTGAATTTTTATGTTATTAATATACACGAATTTACATCGATAAATAACATTTCCTCCCTTAACCCTCGATTTTGATTTGCTTTTCATCAACTTATTAAGCACTATACCGAATAAACGTATCCCCTCTTCTTTTAGTAACCACAAAACGAAGAGCAACTTCAGTACTTACTACTAGTCATTAGTGAGTACCGAAAAAAATACCCTAATTGCAACAAAAAAACCTTAATGTAATAAAATGTTATAACTAGTAGTTAATTATGGTTGTAAAACTATAAAATCCTATAGATTTCTTATAAAATATGAGTTATAATTGTGTTAAAAATAAATTTTTTACCATCTGTTATTGTTATTATTAATTAAGAAGCCATAATCTGTTTTTTTTTCCTATATAAATGTATGAAATATTATAAATAAATAATTTTCAACAGCGAAATTAAATAATTGTTTACTCAAAAATTTCTTTAAGATAGTAGAACCATGTTTTTGTTGAGAAATGATCAATTAGGCAAAAATAAATTCATATTTATTGTTAAATTTATATATTTTTGTAATAATATTGTTAGAATAATGGTGAATATTAAGAGATTTTCGATGAATGATGATTAATAATGTTCAAAAAAGTCAATTTGTTCCTTTAAGTAAAAAAAAATTGAGTTAAGAAAGAAAAACTTGAAATTTCAATTTTTTTTCAATTTTAATTGTGAATAACTTTTGAAGAATTAAATTTAGACAAAAATATTAAGAGACCTTTTTTGTAGAGCATTAAATTTCCTTTAAAAATCCATTGTGATCATTTTGAGATATTCATTGATTCGTTAGTTACAAAATTCCAAATTAAAAAAGTAAAATCGAAGAAAAATAACAATTTATTAAGCTTAATTACTCAAAAACGGCTTGTCTGACGAAAATTTTCAATTAGACCTTTTCTGTAGGGAATTTAATTTTATATAAAAATAAGTCAAAATGAATTTTTTTTACTTCAATGTTTTGTCAGTTCTGACGCAAAACATGAAATTATGACTAAAAATCAAAATTAGCGATGATAGACCTCTTAAAATTGATATTAAGGGCTCAAACTTTTACGAAATTTTTTTTTTGTCATTTTGAATGATATTCTCGATATATCTTTCAAAAAAAAAAATAGTCAATTTTTTTGGCCCAGTCTAATGTAGATACTATTTGAAAAAAAAAAAATAAAACTCGCAATTTCGATCAAACTTAAAGCTATGTCTGTAGCTTGACTTAAGTCCTAAGCCGCTATTTTCTTAAGGTTCTCGGATGTTTTCCTACAACTTTTTAGCTAGCTCCAAAAATAACTGTTACTGGCATTTAGCCGCTATGAAATATCTTATATATCTCGAAAACGGCTCAATCGACTTTGACAAAAATGAATTATGAATTTGACCAAAAAATATGTTAAGAAAAAATCTTATTAAAGGTATTGAAATTTTCGAAAACAATATTTTTTTCGATTTTCAGTATCTTGAAAACGGGTTAACGATCGGTTTTGAAATTATTTCCTTAAATGTATATTATCCGAAAATTTATAATCTATTTTAATTTTTTAAGAAATTTCATATATAAAGAATTAATTTATTAATAAAAGTTTCCTAACGATTTTTTTAAATTTTGTTGGCATACTATTTTTTACTTGCGATATAAGTAGGTACTGTAGGGCAAGTTCTGCATTTTTTAATGGAGACTTATAGGTACTAGAAGGCAAGTTAAGCATTCGTAAAAAAATAAAACTCGAGATTTTGATCAAAGCTTATAAATAAATTTTATAAATATTTTTTTTCAGAAACTGTCCCACAGGTTTAAAAAAAAATTCAAAAAATTTCATGTAGTTAAAGCTAGTTAACAAAAAAACCGAAAAATTGTTATTTTTGGTAGGTACCTACCCCCTTGGAACCATTTTTTTTGTTTTCGATTTTTTTTTTTCAAAATCGGTACAACTCATTTTTTGTATGCTCTAGCTCCCCAAAAGTTCAAATATTATTATGCATGAAAATTTTCAATTTTTTTTTGGATTTGTATGAACAAATTTCAATTTTTTTTTAAATTCAATATTTCTATAACCCCATGCTCAATTTTTTTTAAATTGATAAATAAACGTTTCTCATTATAATCTACAAGATGTGAGAAAAAAATATAATTTACTTAAAAATAAAGGTACTCACCATACAAATGTTAAAAAAGGGTTTTCGAAAATCGTAGTTTTCGCAAAAACAGCTTAGAGAATTTTGACAAATTTTTTTTCTTTCATTTAAGTTTTACGATCTTAAATTCAATAAAAATAAAATGCACGACTGGGTCGCGCGAACTTGCTCCTATGTAATGGACTAGGAATATTAAAAACGAAAGTTATTAAAGAAAACTGTTCATAAGGATAAAATGAATTTTTTAAATTCTTTTAGTACACTGAAAATAATATTTTTCGTAAAAATATGAAATTCGTTACGTTAACTGCATTTTCGTTGGCCCAACGAAGTTTTAATTGGTTCAACGAAAAATTTCATAATTTCATAATATGAAAGTTTCATCAACTAACGAAAACGCTTCATCAAATATTTTCCCTCTCTAAAAGATAGTCTTAGAATTTTTATTAAGGTTTTCATCATTCTATGAAAAATTTTAATCGTAAAATCTACGAAAACTTTCATCAAAGCATGTAAATAAATTGATTTTACGAAAACTTACCATAAACTGATTAAGATCCTACACTACTTTATGATATTTTTCATTATTTAATTAAATTTCATCAAGTTATGAAAATTATTCATCTAATGATTAAAATTTTACATAAATTCAAGGAAAACTACATAAGATAATGAAAATAATTTGTTAGTTAATTAAAATTTTTCATTAATTGATAAAAAAAACTACATTAGATTGATGAAATTTTCCATTAACTAACTTGTTTTTTTTATGAAATAAAGATAATGAAAATATTCATCAACTTATGAAAATAAATCATTGCTTTATGAAAGTGAAGATTAAATTTTACGTTAACTGATCAAAAATTTCATTAACTAAATCGTTGCTTGATGAAAATCTTCATCAACTTATGAAACAAAAAAACGTTGTCTTACGAAAATTTTACATTCACTGATGAAAAACTTAATTACATTATGATATGAAGAAAGATACACTCCAGGGCTGCAGCTTAAGGGCCCGAAAAAGTTTCGGTGGCATTGAAACCTCGGAATTATTGAAATTTATACCTACTGCCTCTTGCTACACGAATTAAATTATGGCTTAATAAATATCAACACTTACATCATACGTGAAGTAGTTTTAGTGAAATTGAAATTGCAGCTTTCTATTCAGTTACTACTTGGGAAGTACTAAAAATAACTTTGCAAGAAACACACTTATTAATGCAATTTTATTTCTCAAAAGGTTAATAAAGCAGTATCGAAGCACAGTACAATGTAAGTTTTATTATCAATGCATACAGTCGTGTTTCGTGCAAATATGAATTCCTTCGAAATTATGAATTAAAAAATAGTTTATAAAAAAAAAATAAGACAACATTTTATTTTAAAAAAGTTTAAGGCCTTTTCGTTTAACTCATTCGCGTATTTCACCTGTTTTTTTAGAGAATTCCGATTTCACCTCAAAAACTAAAATTTTTTGTACGTGGCACTATTTCAAACTATAATTTATTATCTTTTAATAAGAATAAAACTAATAATTAAATCATCTGTTTTATCATAAAAGTATAGGAGTCGATAGCTTATTTCGGTCATGCATTTTTGTGCTCTATTTTTAATTTCCGCAAGTCCTTTAGACCTTAATCCTTACTATCCGATTGGTAGAACTTCAGATATACGCTTTTGAATCGGGCCATATCGGCCATTTTTCGAAGACTTTAAATAAGCCGAAGAAAACTAATTATCCAAAAAAGAAGAAGGATAATATGTCCGACTAAAAGATTATATCTTGAGTTTTACCCAAAGTAAGAGTAAATCTGATATTTTTGAACCCAACTTTATCACTCCGTGCAGCAAAAAAATCTTTTCGTATATTTCACACCTCTGTAAAGAATTCTGAGGTTATAATTCAAAATGATTAAAAAACTTTGCGATTTTTTCTTGTGGGGCTCCTAAGGGTTTACCTCAGGCATAAAATTTCTTTCGATAGCCGTGCCTGTTTTTCAATAGACGCTGGGCGTAAAGAATATTGGGATACATTTTAATTTTCGTGAAATAACGAAAAACTTTATTAATTTATGAAAACCAATTATTGTTGTTTAATGAAATTCAACATCGACTAACAAAAAACTACATCAGCCTATGAAAAAAATCGAAGCCTTAATATGACGTTTAAAAAAAAATAATGACAAAAGTTCATAAATTTATAAAAATAAATCGTTGCTTTATGAAATATTACATTAAATAATTGCGGAAAAAGTGCAAGCTGTAAATGTTTGGTGCTTTAGTCTGCAGTCTGTGATAAGTTTTTGTGAGCGTCGGATGTGCTGTGTATACGTGTGTATATTTTTTGCAAATAATTTAATTAACAAAAGCAACAGTTTTAGACTGCAATGCAATCAGCTAATTAAATTTTACCAAAAATACGAGAATTATAAAGGTAAGTTTATAAGTATCAAAGAAATATAACGTGCATAAACATAAAAGTTAAAATATTGCATATCGAGTAAAATTCGGTACATTTTGCACAAAAAAAAAACAAATTTTTCAAAAACACCAAGTGTTAATTCAATTAAAATAATATAAATGTGTACAATTACAGGATATTAATACGGAAATACTACCAACTTAAGCACCCTAATTGGTCCAAACCGATTTTCATTGTCGTCTCTAGTTAATATTAGGTATGTACATAAATAAATTAAAAGTTTTCAATAAATCTCTACTAAAAAGGTGAACTATTCGATCTCATACAAAATTGTCTTATGAATTCTGTTTCCATTTTTGAAACTCAAATTTGTATCGTTTTTAATGGCACAAATCAGTAATTTAAATTCTTGTTTTATTACTTTGTTTGGAATACGCCTTGCAACAAATTCTTTCAAAAGTTATTAAATATTAAATATTAATATCTCCATAGATACATTCAAGAAAGATAAAATAGTTTGCCTCTTTTGTCGTTAATTATTTCTTATGGTTAATTATATAGAGTCCTTTGCATAAGTGGCCCTTCACTCAAATATTAAAGCCATCTATAAATTGTGTTATTATAGTATCTAAGGGTTTCCCAATACTTTCTTGTCTTTTTACGATATATGTATGTAGGTACTATAGGGCAAGTTCTGCATTTGGAACAAAAATCGAACTCAAGATTTTCCAATTTTTTGTTTTGAAAAATCAATTATACAAAATTTTAAACAGCCTATTAGTACGATAATGTATGAATATGAATTTCTCCTTTAGGATATCTGCTGAACGTTATTATGCAACAGTTATGTTTTTTTTTCAAGTTTTCTCGAAAACCTCTTTATCGATTTTGATAAAACGTCGATTATGTTACAAAAACACACTGTGATTTAAGGTTCCAAGTTTTTTTTAGAAAAAGTAGAAAAAAGTAAATCTCGTTAATGGCTTAAATTTTTTTGTTAGGATTTTGTAAAAGCGTTCTTATAATTAGTTTAAATTAAAATTAAAATTTAAAAAAAAACTCCAATAGTATAGTTTTGACATTTCTTTAAAATGTTCTCCTTAAAACTATGACTATTTTAATAGCTCATTTTCATATATCATTAAGGCTGACTCAGGCTTGAAGTACAATAGCAAGTTCATGTGATCCAGGAGTATATATATTTTATTTTTCACTCACAAATTTTGTTTGGTTTTTTAATTTGCTTACATTTTTATACATAACATATCTACATATTTCTAAACTTATTTAATCTTAGATAGCTATTCACAACCATCTCCCAACTTAAGCCCAATTTCATCATTAGCGTCAATATTCATAAGTCCCATGGCTCAAAACACATGCATCACATCAAAAATTCGCAATACCATACATATGCCACTTAACTATCATGGGACATACATTTCTAGAAAAAAAAAGTCTAAAGTCCCATATATCAACCCTCTCTTGCAATAAAATTTTTAGCAGCTTGGAGCTTTGGGGTGTCAGTTGCATGTTGCATCCCTTCACAATAATTCAGGAATTCGAAAATTAGATGCGTGACATCGTCAAGCCATGTTGCATGGATTAAACTAAGCCCATAGCGGAATGTCGCTCTTTAGGGAAAACGTATTTGTCGTACGTCTGTTGTAATACTCATCAAGCAGCAAGCCGACAATTACCTACGTAAATTCTTGGGTGATTAAGGGAGAGACTTTGGCATTAGGATTGCCTTGCTAATGAGGAAACTACATCACACTCACTCGAATTTTCCCTGTAGATATGGTGGGAATCGTGAGATACACACACAGACACACATATGTATTGATGTGTGTAGGACAGAATGTGTGATTGTGTGTGGGACGCAATGCTAATTAGAACGAAAAATTATTAGAGTGGAAATGACTATCTTGAGATTAAGAAAGGCTCATGTGGGAGATGATGATGGAAATGACGTCATGCGGTCGTATATGTTATAAAATTCAAATGTCATCGTTCTCTCTGTTTAACTGAGGGTATGTCTTTAAGCAGAAGAGTTATTAAGGATTTAAAAAGAGATTTGTTCTTTTTAGCATGAACACCGAAACCACGATGCTTTATTGTCAATTGCCTTAAGATAGGTATGTATGTCACGTTTCTAATGAAATAGTATATAGTATCACAAACGTTTGAAGCTGAAAGCCAAAGAATAATTCCAATCCTCAAATGTAGGCGCTGTAGGTAGGGTAGGTTTGGCTTCAATCGTATTTATGCAATAGATCAAACTCTGTACTTTTAAATAGCCATATCTTTGAATGTTAACTGTGGAATACCACATGACAGCCATTTAGGCCCTTTACTTTTTATTTTATTTATAAATGATTTACTATCTGTGTTGATGGACTAATTTGTACAGATGATGTAACAATCTTCAAATCTATTTCAAATTCTCGTGCTTGTGAAGAATTGTGATGTGACCTTAATTGGTGATTTGAATGGTGTATCCGTAACTTGTTGTGTGTTACCGTCAATAAATACAAGATTATGAGTCTTACGAGTAAGATTTCCGTAACTTAAAAAAAATATCATCGACAAGTTTATTGCGATATCTTATTACTATTAAATGATTGATCGTAAAAATTAAATAAAATAGATATAGAAAATAGAAAATGTTATTTTTGAGAAAAAAAAAAACCCATTTTCTAAAAAAAACATTTGTCATTTGATAACCGTTGTTTTTAATTAATAAACTAACAATTTTGTATTCTGCCTGTTAATATGCTTTCAAAATATTGAGTTCTCCAAAAGAATCTTCAAATTTTTTTTAAAATTTCAAACCATTTTTTTTTTTTGTAAAATTTGAATAGACAATTACGCAAAATTTTAAACAGCCTATTATTAAGGTATTAAGTATGATACTACTTAACAATTTGCTAGCTTTAAAGTAGGTTACTAACTCATTCTTAATTTTAAACATTTTGGAACTAGTATCGTACTAAAGCTATTTTCTTAATAAATTGCTTCTGAACACACCTTAAACAAAGACAGTTCGTGAAAAAAACTAAGTAAGCAGAACTTTTGTGACGTTTGGAAATAGCACGATACTAAAAAATTAAAATATGTACTCGATGGTCTTAACTTTAGTAAAAGGGCAGAGAAAGTATGATGCTATACATATATTCGACTAAAATTTTCAAAATCGTTGTTTTAACCTAGTTTCATACTAAAACAGCTTTAAAATCGTACTGATTCAACCGTTTTTGAGAAAATCGAAAGCAAAAAAAATGGCTCTGAAAATTATTAAACCATTTTTTGATTTTTTTGCACCCATTAGCGGGATATAACTTAATGAAATATTTTGATTTTTTTTTTTGAAAATCTGTGGAACAATTCCAAAATTTTGAAAAAAAATGAATGGCTTCTTTTTGGTCTAAAAAAAAAACGTTTTGGGAGAAAAATTTTAAAATTCTATCTATCAAGATTAAAATATATCTCCAGAGCCGTTTGGCTGTTATCGAACAGACAGATACTTGCGATATAGGTATGAATTTAAAAAAAAAAATATGGTCTGTAAAAATTTTCGAAAAAATAGTTTTTGGATTTAAGAAAACAAAACAAAAAATTTTGTTTGAAAATTCAATATCTTGAAAACGGGTAAACGATAATATTTTGAAATTCTAAAAATGTATATCTTTAAATACTTAAAATCATCATATCATTTTTTTTTATAAAAAATTTAGTACCCAAAAAACCACCGGATTTTTTTTTTTTTCAAAGTCGAAACTTAAGGGTCTTCGGTGATTATAATAAAGTTCACCGTTTGCTAAACATTTGTGTCTATATGTATATCGTAGGAATATACAAATTATGGTAAAAGTGATTTTAAAAATGGCAAAATTGGCAATATTACATTACAGTAGAGACACTGAAAGCACTGGCAACTGAGACCATCGGCTTGTAAAATACAACAGAGAGAGAGAGAGAGAGAGGCATAGACAGAAAGATCAACATAACCTATATGTGTTTTACGTGAACACCTGTCAATTAAGACGTTATTCCACGGAGGACCTACCCTCATCGGAGTCAGATTGAGCCCTGCCGAAACCAACTCAGTAGCAAAGCTTTGACATGTTGCAGCATGTGCAAACCTCTTGCTTAAAGGCGAGGTCTATCCAACACTTCTTGAACCAAGGCACGCTTGAAACCATATGTTTCCGCATTTGGAATAAACCACGCCACCACGATACTACCACTAGGGGGCCTACCTTATAGATAGTCTGAGAAAGAAAGGTTGCACTACACAACCCATCTCTAACTTCTGATCACTATCTCCCATGATGCCAGAATATAGCTTCTGGTAAAGTTTCGCAACCGAGGTCACTTCCAGATGAGTTACTGCAAGACTCAGGGCCTGTCAACCATTAGGATACACACACCAAGAAGCCGGCCGAAGTAGTAACCAACAACTTAGTGCGCGTCCTTTTTATCTTTGTTCACCTTACAGCGAACTAGGAACGATGATCCTAATATTTTTTATCCTCGGCGAACTAGTAATGATAATCCTAGTCCTATCTAGTTAGTTCAGTTAGTTAGTGTAATGGAATTGTGCATCAGTAGCATTGACCGGATCCACTGATGGGCGGTATCAGTGGACGAGCTGGTTAGAGGCCCGGACTTGCTTTAAGCTACATCATCACTCCATACACTCCAACCTGCAGAAAGATTATCAGAAGAAACACACGTCAACAGCACACGGTTGGTATTTGAACGGTCGTCCATCCAAGTACTAACCACGCACAATGATGCTTGATTTCGCTGGGAAGTGATTTTTTTTTTTAATTCATTTTTATTTTCATTAATCTTAAAACTATCTTAAAGCTAGACAAACATTCATAAAAACTAGCTTAACTATCCAATAACTTAAAACTAAATTACTGGTCCTATGAGGGCGTTCTAAGCTACACTATATCCTAAATCTAATACCTTTCGGCCTAAAAAACTATTTTTAGTTTGCACTATATTTTTTTTTGTTCTCGAGAAAATTAAAAAAAAACTCGAATTCTGTAACTTTTTTTTTATTTTATATAAACTTACTAACTAAAAAGTAAAACTAATTAAACTACCTAAAACTACTTAAGCTACTTAAAATAAACTAAAACTACTTAAAAACTAGAACAGCCACAGCAGCAAGATTTTTTTGTATGTACACTGAAAAATGTTTTTTTTTTTTTTTTTTGTTGTGCCACTCTGACTGTCCCCTACCTAGGAATTGCACTTAAAACCATGTAAGTCGGCCAAGACAACTTGTCAACTATCACTATCATTACAAGACAACCACCAGAACTGGTTCTCCTGTCTCACCCTGTCCCTCCGGTCCCGATCGGACACGGTCCTACTGAATCGAAGGCGCTCTGCTCCGTTTTGTGCGAGGACGTCTCGACTATAAAGGAGCCGCCTATCCACATTACTACGGCCGACGTGGTAGATTAGCGGAACTGCCTCTCTATCTTGGATGAGCACTCGACTTTCTAAATAGAGGAATGCATTACGAGTAGGTGCACTATGGCCACTTAAACGCACACTTTCGAAGTATCCATTGTTGTGGTAGTAAGCCCCAAAGGTAAAGCTATTAGCTGTTAGGTCATCGCTCTCGCAATGTGACTCCGAATCAGCTTTATCAAAAAATTATCTATTCTGTTAATGTTGGCTCCGTTGTATAGAGTCCTGTTGGAATAGTAATGTTTGTACCCCGACTCTGGTATTCTGTGTAATGCAAGGCAACGTCTAAGACACTGCCTCTCAAACACCCGAATCTTTTTCATTTGAGATGGGGCAACGTTGAACCATACCGGACACTCATAATGAGGGTCATGAAGCAAATCACCTTTACTCTGCTGTCAGGCCGGCTGCTGTAAGACAACCGTTTCGTCAGAGCAACACTCATATGTCTGTCGAAATACAAATACTGATCGAACCTGATTCCAAGGTACTTTACTACAGTTTTACTCGCCAATGGTTGTCTATGTGGCTCACGATCACCAGTTTGCGCCAGTTCTTTCTAGTATCCCTAGGGGCTCTAGCCAACGGAGTCCTAAAAAAATCGGTTTTGATTTCTGAAAGTTAATTTTCAACTTCCAGTCATCACAATATCGCTGAATCTTGTTGAAGTCACGCTGCAAGAGAATTCTGATGACCTTAACTTTTGGAGCTGTTCTGTACGCTATTAGATCATTGCCTGAGTTAGACTACCTATCAGATCGCTGGTGTAAATGCTGAAAAGAATCAGCGAGTTCACCGCTCTCTGCTGAAGACCGTTCTTAATATCGAAGATTTCGGTAGAAGTCACATTGCCACTTTTGACAACAAACTTTCTACCATTGAGCATGTCACAGAGTATATATTAGTGGTTTACTTATGCCGAGTTTAGTCAGTTTAAGATAGAGACCCTCTAATCATACGGTGTCGAAAGCCTTCTCTAAATCAACCAGGCAAGCACCTGTATACTGATTTTTAGTTTTGTTCCATTGGATATCAGAAACGAGTATAGACGCGGCATGAATGGTGTCATGTCCCGCCTTAAGACCGAACTGATTATCCGGGAAGCGATGCTTTCACCAAAGCCAAGGCAATATTACTTGGGGACGCTATATGAATATTGTATAATTTATGTCGCAGTTTTTGCACACACTTGGTCTTGTCTTCGTTTACTTCAAAACAACTAACTTCGGCAAATCTTCAATTGTCTTGAAGGTTTCTTTCTGATATAGTTCGATAGATTTGTTGAAAATTCTACCTCCGGCGTTAACGCATTCCTCTTAGACCTAAGAACTAGGTTTGCAGCCAAAAATAAAGAAGAGGACGATAAACGTTATGTCTCGTTTTTCAAAGATTGGTTCTATGAGTTCATGTCAGCAAAAGTATTTCTAAAGTACCCCAACTAGAGCACCTATATCGTTTAAAAAAAACTGCTAAAATATCGTAGATTCCTTCGTTAATCGATTCACATAAGCTCCGTGCTTGCACGGCGATTTACACGAAAATAATTCCCAGCGCTACATTAATCAGCTCTTCGCACACACCTGAATACATAACTACACGACACATTTAATCTTCTTTTAATCCTCCCGATTTTCAGGAATTTCCAAATTCCATTTTAATCAATCACAACACCCAAACCGATCTGCGTATGCAGATGTCAAAGAATTAAACTCCAGCTATTCAATCCCGATGTGTCTGTCCACCTGCAACATCATCATAACACGGTTAACCCAGCACAAATTCCAATTCGTATTGTTATCCTGTGTGTGAACAATGATGAAAGATGAAAGGATTTCCCAAACAACATCAGCAACAACAAGACCTAAAAAAAATAGAAAATCACACACATTCAATTGTCACAATATGAAATATGCAGGTGGTCAGCAAAAGTTTGGATTATTCTCCCAGGATTTAGGAATTCAGAGGACAGTGATAGAAATAGGACCAACCAAACCAACTCACCGAAAAACACAAACGCTTATTATCATATTAGAATTGTATCCTCGATCCTTTCGCCTATGGAGTATCAGTTGAGTGGGATGGCGATGGGAAAGGATAATAAAGGATTTACCAAATATCCACAATGCGTCGCATTTGAATCCTTTTCTGATTTCTATTCTGTGATTTGGAAAATTCACACTCCCTCACACACACGCACACACACTGAACCGAGCAAATAAATCCCAAGCTACTTGTTTACTCATGCGGAAACGGATATCCTTTTTACACCTATACCATGTTTTTATATATACAACGGGTATCTCTAGATGGACACATAAATTCTGGCAATGATGCCGCACCAAATCAAAACGGCTTAGTGGAGATGGCCGTCATCCATCGGTATACAGGGTGATATGGCAGCATCTGCATGAGATGAAAGGGGACTCTTGATGCTGCAAAAAGGATTTGTAAATTGCTTAAAATCCAATCGCAAATTCCGCTTGAGTGCGGCAGCGGTTGCCGTTCAATATGAAATCAGGATGACGATGATGAATCATCGAAAGTGTCGTCCTTTTGATATTATGCATTCCTGCTGGATGGCCGGCATGTTGTTTGTACTTATATAAAACCAAAGATTCTTCCTATGGGATCTGTTTTGTTTTTGTTGTTGTTTTCGGACCGAGAAGTGTACACTTCAAAATATTTTTCGAATGCTTTTCGTCCGACCACAAACCATAACACTAGCTAAAATACCAATATGACAGAATTCTGGACAAATGTCCTTACGGATAATTATAAAGCTATGTCGAGGTGCGCGCATATTCAAACACAACTTGATGCAGCAGCATAGTTCAAGCCCCCAACTGACCACTTCGGAAAATGTGTATACAATAACTGGATGCTCTGAAGAGAGATTCTTGAGCGTGTTTTGATGGGGAGCACCCGAGTGGGACCACATAGAATTGATGGTATGGAATGTACGCCCAAATGCGTTTCAAGTGCCAAATCCAAGCAGCAACCTGGATAATATTTGGACACTTCAATGTGGATTATTGTTTGATTAGAGGGATAACGGGGATATATTTAAGGCAAAGGACCTGCTATAACCCGAGTTGCACTAAGAGGACAGCTTAGATTATATTTATATTTTTGGTGGGCTTAATTAATATGAGGGTTATGTTGGCACGGTTTATCTCTAATGTATGCAAACAGGTATTAAAAGTTATGGAAGTTTTGAACTGGGTTAAGGGTTTACTCTAAAGAGGCGAAGAGCGTTATGGATTTATATATTTCGATAGACAACATTTATTCTGATGTGTTTTTGTTTGGGTACATCTTCTCATTATAAAACTGAGATTTTCTGATCGTAGGTGTTTCGGAAAAACGCCATCTTTCTTACAAAGATATTTTTTTGTTAAAAAAGTCTGATGTCAAAAAAACAGTCTGATGTCAAAAATACCATATTCTGTAACTACCGAATAAATCAATCTGTTCTTATTCGAATAAATTCAACACGTGACCTGAATATTCTCAAGCTTCTCACAAAATCTTGACTTCAAACTCCACATTAAAAAAAAATAAAAAAAAAGGCCAACTCAATGCTTGGTTTTGTGAGGAGTTTGAGTAAGGTCTTTTTGTTTAATATGGTAACATCTGCATTATACAAATCTTTTGTTCGTCCCCACTTAAAATATGCGAGCACTGATCATTGATCTCATCGAATGTACGATATTAGGGGAGACGACGAAAGTGGGTCTCCTTTCTCCTAATTCTCTCTGTCAGTCTGTTCGACTACAGCCTAAGCGAGTTATCTTAAAATTAAAATTAAATTTGGTGGTGCAACAGCTCGGAGTGAACCAGGACCTATACTCTGTCCAACAAAAATTGTCAGTACAGGGAAGATAGGAGGTTTGTCTCTCATTCTGGTTGCATTGCCATTCATAAGTGTGTCGCCTTTTAAAGCTCTCAGGGATTTCGTAGTTTACATTATAAATCGCCGCAAATGAAAGTAAAAAACGCGTAGGTCTACCGTCTGCCGATTCCAAACGACTGAAAATGAAAATAATATTCAATTTACCTTTTCCCACAACACCGCGCGTTTTTTTTTTTAAGTTGAAATGTGTTCTCAAAAGCTTCAAATCCCAAAAGTTCCTTAATAAAAACCACTGAAAAAGCTCCTTGCTTGCAATTGAGAATGATAATGGTAACTCTGCTGTAGATAAAGAGCGCACGATCATATTGAGTGACACTTGGACTTGACACTCTTGAGTCTTGACAGTATCTCATCAGCAGTGGGATACCACGGTCGTGTTGGGGTGTACAACTTTTTGCAAAGAATTACAACAACAATTGTTTAAGAAAAGTCAGTGGGTTGCTCTTTTTTTAGTGGTATTTTTCCTAACGCATTGTAGTGAGGGTGCATCAGGCGCCACTGCTTTAGAAAAAGCTGTCCCATAAGGCCTGTACTGACAATTTTTGTTGGACAGAGTATAGTGACTTACAACTCTCAACCATTCCTGTTTGCGTGTTACCAGGGAACGGAGGGGACCTACAATTTTCTGCCGATTCCGAACGGCTAACGAGCAGCACTTTCCATGACAAGAGATACTCTTGGAGAATTTGTCAATTCCTCGCAAGCGGCAGTACACCCCTGAAAAAAACTTTCTAACAGCGGCTGAGAATCGAACTCGATACCTTCCGCATGACAGTCCAACGCACTAACCGCTATGCCAAGGCTACTACAAGCGAGTTATCTTATCTTATGTTATTTCATTGGCTTAGTTTTAATAATAAGAAAAATAACTTTATATACACAAGTCCCTAAAAATATTGAAAATTATTGCATATCTAGACTTAGATAAAAATAATTTTTAGATTTTGGGAAAAAAAAAATATTTTTTTTGCAAAACCGATATCTCAAAAACGGGCCAATGAATTTTTTAAATTTAATTTTTATTTGCACAGTAATGAAAACATAGAAATGGTGTGCCAAAATTTTTCTGAAAAAAAAAAAAATATTAAAAAAATTAATATAAAAAACTTATTTAAAAAAAAATTAGCAAAATTTCACATTTGCTTAGCATTATTTTTTAGCCATTTCAAAAACATCTCTAATAAGATTAATTTCAAAAGTTCTTAGTCTCTTCACATACTCGTAAGAGCAAGTCCCTGTGACCCAATCGTGCATTTTATTTCTTAAATCTTCGATGGTGTGTTAAAAACGATTTAAAGCAAAAATTTCCGATTAAAAATCAATCAATTCGAGATTTAAAAAAAAAAAATAAAGAAATAAGAATATAAGAACGAAAAAAAATTGGCAGCCACTTTTTGGACTTTCTAGAAACTAGATTGTATCGAAATCAAATTAAACCATTTTCATGATTATAACTAAACTAGCCGACCCGTGCTCGCGTTGCTTCGCAAATTGTGACTACGAATATTTTTTTAAATATTAATATTAGAATATGAACAGATATTAAGAGAGAGAGCATGAAAAAAAAAAGAAAATTAAAAATGTTGGAATGATAATGACATGAAACAAATCAGCGACCTCGCGATTGTGATGAAATCTAATTCATGGATAAAATAAATTCAAAAAGTTTATAATTTTACAATTTGTTTTTACTTATTTCTCAGGTTGTAAGTGTAACTAAGAAGTGATTTTGGGCTTAAAATTTGCGCAATAATATTGACTTTATGAAGCAATGCTAATCTTTGTCAATTATTATATAGGCTTTAAGCTATAAATGGTTGTATAAGTCAACTAATGAAAAAAATGGACAAGAAATGTAAAATCAATAATATTTAAATTTGACAAATAATCAATGAGAACAAATTATAGCCAGGAACACTCTTATAACAATATAGAAAATAATAAAATTTATTTCAAATAAATCGCTTTACTACTTTCTGAGATCATTCAACCCAAACTTTAAACTGGTTTAGCTTTTATATAATAGTATAGATTTCTTAGCCTTAACGGTTTTTAAATTTTGCCCTAACAGTTCTTAAATTTTGTATGAAAGACCTCGTTATTTTCAGTTCTTTAATTTTTTTTAAATGTGTCAAAAAAACGTCAAAGAAACCTAATTATAAAGCCTTTATAAAATATAATAATAAAATTTAAATATTTTTAATGTTTTATAAAAAAGTATGAACATTTATTTTGTCCATATGATATGGACAAAATGAAATACTTCATATGGACAAAATGACATATATTATGTATAGTATATCATGATTATTGACAGACGTAGGTCGCCACTCTTGTCTTTTTTCTTATCCAAGTTGAAGCTGCGATGCTGCGAGCTAGCCAATTCTATTACCATTGACCACTTAAATAGACCTTTTCATTGCCTCTACGTTTCATGAAGGGCGGTTGCAAGTTCCCGGTGTTCACAAAATAAATTCGTATGTAATTTTGTCCATATCGTAGTTTTAACAATTTTCTCCTGGTGATCTCACATGACCGTCTCCAAGTTGAAAATACAAATCATGATTGTTAAATAATATTTGTCGTCAGATTAATTTTAAATTCAACCCTTGAGCAATCCTCTGCTCTTTCAATTACAAACTTGAAGACATAGATACATGAAGCCTCCTTAAAAAAATTACCTCCAACATTCATCTGCTAAGCAATAAATTTACCCAACAAAACTCGCAAGTATCATCCAATCTACTCACTCAGAGCGGACAAAGTAGTAAACTTCTGCCTCTACCTGTAGTCGAGTTAGCACCCCTTCCAACCCAAAAGAGAGTTCTTAGCCTAATGATGGAGAAAATTGATATCCTGGAACTTTTAAGTACGATATTAACACTCCACTTGGTTTGGTGTAATATAAAACTATTCCCACTCAACGACTCTTGACGAATAAAGTCGGCAGCAGTGTCACGTCCCGACCCGACTCCAAACAAGTAAGGACGACTAATGCTCTGTGACGGCCTAGAAGTGCACAACGATGACGCCAGCATATGAGTATTATATCACTAACAACGACGACAAGTGGAGTCCTTGTCACTGCCTTGCCGCGGTTTTTGTATTGAGGGTATGTGTTTGTCGTATTGCATAGCCTTTTTTTGTTTTCATTTCTCTAAATGGTCCTTCAAATGTTAATTGGCAAGTGCGCTTAAATGTACCGAAGGACTTTGCAAGCCAAACCATGTGTAACATATATCCAGATTAATGTGTTTGTGTTCTTTTAATTACTAGCAAGCAAGAGGTGCACCCTAAATCGGGATCATATTTCAAAACACCATAAGAGCGCTAAAAGAACTGTACATAAAAAGAAAATCTGCATTATAACAATTTCACACATGAGAAGTCCTGTTTTACATCGACATCATCAACTCAGGACTCTTTAGAGGTCTTTAGTAGATATTGTGCTGTTACTCGTATTATCGTTTACGTAGGACGTAATTCAAAACTTCAACACAAACTCGATGCTTCTGGTCTTCAGTTCTTCAGTAGAGTGTGCTTTATGCCAGAGAAGGCAAAGGGTACTTTAAGGTATGTGCGACTGCAAAACGCTTCCAATTCTCTGGCCAATTGGCCTTTGTCAGAGGCAAACAGTGTTCGTTGACCAAACTAACTGGATTCCATCATGCGAGAGGGATTTGTTGACGGGGGCCTGTTGGCCTGAGTTAGGCTATTGATGGACTGTTTACACAAGGACGACATACCATTGCATGAGTAAGGATTTTTTTTTAATTACCGTAAAATTACTTTGATTGAGTTCTTTGGTGACTTATACTCTGGGTTACAATGCAGAGGTTTTGGATAGGTATTGGGTGACAGCCTGGGTCTAACGGACCAGCATGATAGACTTTTGCCATCTGTGATGGACTGAGAGTGTTATTGTGATGATGAGAGTAAGAGCGTTGGAGTTCTTCTTCATCGACAGATGTTGCTTTGATGCGGCTAACCGGGCGTGTAAGTCAATCCAGATACTTGACGATTTTCTGCTAAAGCAATGATGTGTGCTCATATTATCAAAGAGGGTGGCCATTTAATGTCGATGTAGGTACTTGCCTTAAGTTGATAATAATTTCGAATATTTGTTTGATGTTGTCACAATTTATTTTTGATCTCTGGCAATGATTCGAATAATGAGGCTGTTGAAGAACTGCTTAGCCATCATGACAAAAAACTGGTATGTAATTGCATATAAGTTTAAAAATCTTCAAATAATACTTATAAGCACAGTGTTAGTAAATCTGTTCATCAATCAAGCTGGCAAAAATGTAAAATAACATTGACTTAGCCAAGTGGAAAATTAAACAATTTTTCAATGGACTTTTTGAATGATTGCGTCTAGACGACAATGTTTATATTTGGTCTATGGCTTCTCACATGGAAACATCAGTTAAATGATCATCGTATGACTTATTTTGTGTCATCTTATTGACTTCTTTTTCCAAACTCTTTGGATATGAATTTCACAGCGAAAATAGTACGACACTCAAAAGCTTTTGAAGCTTTATGACACTTCTCAGTTTAAGAGGTATGTAGGCTTATTTAATTTTAGTTTCAATTTTTCTGACTATAATCCAATTATTGATGATCCTAGAATTAAATTTTCACTCAAAATTTTTACTTGTGAAATATATGTAGGTACATAGATACTACATTGTATGGCAAGTTACACATTCGTTAAAAATATAGAACTAATTACATTGATAGGGAAGACTATTCACAACTCTGCCTGTTCGACTACAGCCAAAAGGACTTGATTTTCTTAAAACTTTGTTAATATCATTTTTAGGTTAAAAAATAATGGTACATACCGTGGTTTTTTCGAAATTTTAGAAAATATTTATTTTCTCAAAAACTGTTTAACAGAGTTTAAAAAATATTTAATATAAATATGTGTAATGGTACCTCCCATAGCACCTTTTCTTTTTGTTTTCGATTTTCTTAAAAACAGTGCAAATGAATAAGAGTTTCTTAGAACTATCTACAAAATGGATCAAGAAAATTATTCTTTCATCTTGAAATAATATTTTCGATATTTTCGGAACTTCAAAATTAAAAAATATGTTTCCCATCTCCGTGACCGTTTTTAACTTTGTCCTGTGTCCTTTGACCTTGAGTCCACTTTAGGACAAACATCGCACTTGACAATTAAATTAAATTATTAAAATTCAAAATTGTTCTTCTTCTGGTTATTTTTTTTATGTTTAGCTTAGTTTTTCACGATCTACAATTCTATAAAAAATCAAATGCACGAACTCGCTCTTAAATGTGCAATTCGTTTTTAATTTAATAATTGTAAATATAAAAGCATAAAATATACAACTATTTTAACATTTTTAAGAAACAAATTTGGCACGCAAATTTCAAGTTTTTATCAGCGACCCGTTACTGAGATATCGAATTTTTGAAAAAAAAAAGTTTCAAATTCTATTCATACTCGTAAATCCAAAAGATGAGAAAACCAAAGTCATTTTCAGCTAAAATACTTTTTTTCAAACATTAAATACTGTCAATTGTCAAGATTCTAAAATATCGTACATAGGGCTTTCGAAATACATATATGTATAGAATTAAGAAAAAAAAACATTAAACATATTAAACATTTCAGCAAATTTTCTTAAATTTGGATAAACAATACTTTTTAAACTTTTAAGGATAATAAAATTGATAAAAATCAGTGGTACCATTTTTGAGAATATCGAAAAAATGGTTCTTTAATGGGTTATGGTTACTCGTAATTTTATATATTTCTCTAATAACATTACTTTTTGAAATTCTTAGTCCTTAACATAAGGCCAGGCGCGCACATTCAATTTTTAGTTTCGCAACTGCTTAGTTGCTAAAATGAAACATATGGGCTTATATGGGACACCGCGCACTTAGAGCAACTCGATTCGAGCAACTAGAAAGTTTGTGTTTTGACACAAACTAAACGATTGCCTAAAATTAATTCGCAACAGTTGAGCTGTTTTCTATAAGCGTAAGAGAGAAAAGACTGTGAGCGTGAGTAAAGAGTTGCCACTTTGCCAGTGCGCGGTACTTTATCAACTGGTGATCAAACTATCTGATTTCGATCACAGTTGCTAGTGCGCGGCTTGCCTAAGAGTGCGACTGCGACCCGGTCATGATTTTTTTTTTTTTTAAGTCCAAAATAGCGGTAGATGCCATACAAAGTTTTTCGAATTCTTAGAAAATATTTTTGTGTGAAAAACTCTTCCTCGGAATAAAATAAAATCCAACCATTTTTTGTTTTTAATTTTATAAAAAACGGTACAACCGATTTTGATCATTTTTGTATGCTGTAGCTCCTCAAAAGTTTGGATATTATTGTGTATTCAAAAATTTTCTTTTCGATTTTTAAAGTTTTTTTTTTTAATTTGTCCTTCAGAACTCAATATTTTGAAAACCCTATGCTCTATTTTCTTGAAACCATACTGTTAAGAGTTTTTTAATACAGTATACAAGATAGGAGAAGAAAAAATTATTTTATCTAAAAATAAGGGTACTTACCATACAAATGTTAAAAAATGATTTTCGAAATCGCATTTTTCTCGAAAATGGCACCTAGAATTTTAATACCATTTTTATTTGCAGCTTATAGGTACTATAAGACAAGTTATGCATTCGTAAAAAATAGAACTCGAGATTTTGATCAAAGTTGACATTACGATCAAAGCGAAGACGAAAAAAGTGGGTCTCGAAATTCTGTCTTTATGGTAGACAACAGCCTAAACGGCTCGGCCGATTTTCGTGAAACTTGTTCGATATCATTTTTGAATTCCCTCCCCCCACACATTTTTTTCCTTTTTTTGAGACCAAAAATAACGGCACCTGCCATAAGATTTTTTTTCGAAATCATATAAATGGTTATTTTTGGTACCTCCCTTGGTACCTTTGTTTTTCAATCGATTTTGAGCATTTTTTTATGCTAAAGCTTCGCAGCAGTATATTACTGTGTATTGAAATTTTCAAAAACATTTTTTTTTGGATTTAAAAAAAATAAAAACATTTTTTTCAATTTTTCTAAAACCTTATGCTCGATTTTTTTTAAACTTAAAAAATAAAGGTTTCTTAATATAAGTTATGAGATATGAGAAAAAAAATTAATTTTCCCTAAAAATAACGGTACCCACCATAAAAATGTTAAAAAATGGTATTCGAAATTCGTATTTTTCTCGAAAAAGTTTCTGACAGTTTGGCTAATTTTTTTTTTTTTTTTAATTAATTCTTTCGGTCTATAATTTAATAAAAAAAATTGAAATCAAGATATTACTGACTGTACCTGCCATAGAACAATTTTTTAAAATTTTGAATTTCTTATTTCTCGGCAAAACGGATTTTAATGAAATGTTCTATAGAGAAACTAAAAAGTATAAAAATTATTGCATTTCAAAACTTTAAGAAAAATATTTTTTGAATTTAAAAAAAAAAAAAAAATAATGTTTTTGGAAAATTCGATAACTCAAAAATGGCTCAATATTTGATTTTGTAAATTTAATTTTTATTCGAACAATAATAAAAACTTTCAATTGGAGTACTAAAATTTTTTCTTTAAAATGTTTTTTAAAATTTTGTATATAAAAGGTTATTTTTTATGAAACCACTGCAACGAATTATAATTTTTGTTCTCGCATACACATGGCATCCTATGTGCTTATCTCCAACTACTAAAGGAGTTGATTTAGTCATTTAAGAAATTAATTTTACGGTTATGAACATTTTTCTCTGGTAGAATTCATTTTTAATGCTGCATTACATGAATATGGAAAGCAACTGCAAGGTACCGAGTACACCCCAGGGTCTCGGAGTGGAATTCTTTCTTTCGCTGAAGAACCTTAAATACCAAGTTTGAAAATAATCACTTCAGCGGCTTAGGCTGTAGATTGAGTTACAGACATAGAGACCGACAGACAGATAGTTTTATATTTTTAGCAAGAAGTCAATTGTAACCCAATCGTGTACTCATTAAACTGTTCACAATCATAGACTTCAATAAAGCAATCTGCTCTCGCGATGCTTCATACGCCAACACGCCCATAATTAATTCAAGTTATTGTGTCCAGATGTGCGAGCAATTATTACTTCATTAAAATAGAATCATCCACCATGGGCCAACCTGTCACACCCCAACGAAAACGTAATGAAAATGTTTATTTCATTTCCGTTTAACTTGTAAATGCAGTCAATATCACAAGTAGTACATATGTGTTTGTGTATGAGTAAGATTCAACCCCTTTTGTGTGGGGGTGATTTCGGCTCAAACCTGCCGCACACCCTTTATTCCCTTTGAAAGATAGCCATCGGCTTTTGGCCTTCCTAGTGTCTCATTATTAAGTAATGAATATACCATTACAAGCTAGGGCCTGTTTAGAATTGGAAAGCCACCAAGCCCACCCAACCAACAACGCACTAAATTCTATCTATCTACGGGGACATATCTCGGACTGCAACTCATACTTCTTTGAAAAGGTTGGTTAAGCTGAGATAGTCAGTCCATTGGCAGGGCAAAAAAGTTTCATGCCTGGCAATTGCCTCTTCGGCTAATGGACAAGGTTTGCCATCGAAGGTGACAAAAAGAGCTGGTGTTTCAGGTCCCTTCCTGGTGTTGTTGCGGTTCTCCGTCTCTCCTTCTAAAACATAAAAAAGTGCGCAAAGCACGTGTCGCAAATGGCCACCCTTAGTTCGCCTCCTATAACTAACAGCTTTTTTTGGGGTATTTCCATTTTTGAAAACAACTTTAGTGCTATGGTGATGGGGCAACACCCTTAGGTATTCCATACTTACCCCCAAGGATCCATGGTTTGTTATCTGCAAATGGATTTTTAACGGATACCCCAAACCCTTGAAACTTGAAACTGACAAGCCGTATGCATCAGCAGGAAGGCAGTGCTGGAGATTTGGGGGGGATGGAGTATCGGTTTGTGCAAATGTGTTCACAGATGATGATCCAAGTGGGGCGTTAACTTTCTAAGGTCTATTGCAAATTACTTTTCGGACAATAACCAAAGATTCTATAGACCAGCACAAGTTTATGGGATTTTTCTTCCATCCGCATATATATATAGAGGAAGTAATAAACATACATTATGGAGCTTGCAAAGGCTTACCGATTTCTATTATGGACGATATGGTGAAGTTTTGTGCATATATAATAGCCAAAATACACAAAAGGCAATTGTTCTTGGGGATGACGATGGGCGGGTTGGAGCGATTTATGAAGGTAAATCAATTGGTAATTTCGGGAAAATATAGTGCGGTTAAGTGTTTGGGGTGGATTAGATAATGTTAGAAGGTCTGAATGGATATTTTTGAAGTGTATCCTTAGAGATTAAGTGCTATTAAAGATTGTGGAAAGATAATAATGGATCCTTAAATAAAAAAACTATTTATTAACCTCCGTTTAACATCATCATAATATTATATTAATCGTAGATATTTGGCCTTATTTGAGAATTCATTGAAAACTTGGAAAAAAAAAACAATTGGGCCTGATATTTTCCTGGATTATCAAAGCTTGAAAAATATGTCATAATGACACCTGAGACTAGAGTCTCTTATTATTCATCATGACTGGATATCGAAAATGCAAAGTAATCTTCAATCTAGGTGCCGAGGTGTTAAAATTATTTTTTTGAAAATGTCTAGAACTACACATGAAACACAGAAACAGGTTTTTGTTTTGAAAATCAATTCATTCTTCAAAATATCAGTTGAAAAAAACAGTTTTGGTAATACTTCTTGTTTTAGAAAGTAAATTTTAAGTTTTCATAACTCTTAACTCTGTCCTTCAATAATGAAACCTCCAATGATGATCTAACTTTAGCTAATTACTTTGCATCATTTTTTAAGGATTTATTCTCCGAGGATTCTTTTAAACCAGATTGGACCTATTTTGAGTATTTACCGAATTTTTCGCTGGGTCCATTCTTACCTGATTGCATTGTTCCATCGGCCATTGAAAACAAATTTTCTCAACTTAATGATATGTTCACCCTGGGCCCTGATGGTCTTTCTGGCATTTTCCACAAAAAAAATGTTTTTCCTCTCTTTCAAATGTTTTTCCTCTCTTTCAAATCCTCTATCAAAAAATTTTTATTTATCCTTATCTCAGGGAACATTTCCCAAGATATGGAAAACATCTTTCATAATACCAATTCACAAGAAAGGTGACGTGAAAAACTATCGACCAATTGCAAAGCTTTCACAAATCCCAAAAATTTTTGAAACCATTTTATATGAACTCCTCAGTTTCCGTTGCAGGTCTTTAATTGCCCCAGCACAGCATGGTTTCTTAAAGAGCAGATCCACCTCCACAAACCTTGTATAATTCGTTTAATGCCCTCTGAGAGCCTTAGAAATACGGGAACGAAGTTGATATGGTCTCCACTGACCTTAGCAAAGCTTTCGACAAAATTCCTCACAGTCTCATAGTCTTTAAACTATCGTCTTTAGGTTGTGAACCCCTTTTCCTGCAATGGATTACTTCTTACCTGGAGAATCGTCAATATTGTGTCCGATTCAGATCCGCGCTTTCCAATCCTATTCTAGCCACTTCTGGTGTCCCCCAAGGTAGTCATTTAGGCCCTCTCCTCTTTTTCCTTACAATTACCGACATTGACATGGTCATTAAACAGTGTCAAATATCCCTCTACGCTGACGATACGAAATTTTTCAAAATCATCGCAGCACCTGAAGACATATCTCCTCCAAACAAATTTCGAGGGTTTCTCAAACTGGTGTACCAACAATTGATTAGAGCTTAACAAATAAAAAATAAAAATAAAATTAAAAATAAAGCAAGAAAATACTTGAAACATTCCGACGGTGTTCAAAGGATGGAAATGAATTTATGATAGTACTATTTCGTATCAGTTTTAGCCCACTTTTGTTTGTGTTTCTGGCGGTCTCAATAATGTGGTAGTTCCAAAAAAGTTTGTCGTTGAGACACATACCGAGTACTGCGAGCTTTTCGGCTTCTTTGATGTAAGTGTCATTCATTCAAGGACAATGGTATAAGGCATACATTTTGCTTCGAAGGCAATAGAAACCATGGAGTTTTCGAAGCATTAAACTCTACAATATTTCTTATTCTCCATTCAACAGTTCTGTAAAGATCGAAGTTAAATAAGCCTTTCATACGAGATCGTTGCAATTCCACTTGCGAAGGAGATGCACATGAATCTGAGAACAAGTATGAAAAAGCTGAGTGTAGAAATGTCGTCGAAGCAATGAACTGCATTAGAAGTTTCAGACAAGATATCATTTATAAAAATGAGAAAGAGAATCGGTGACAACACGGAGCCCTGAGGAACACCAGCATTTGTTTTGTTAAGACCATACTTGAAACCTTCCAATACAACATGTATTGAATGATCTTGGGTTTTAGCACCTCATATAGAGATATTCGTTAAAAGAAGTATGCCATCTAATTGGTCAGTATTTGGCCAAAAAAGTTAAACTACTTTCGGAAATTGTTCAGTCATAGAAAATTTGTAATCAAGGCCTAATCTTTTTCTAGGTAACGCGTGATTTTTGACAAATGATATGTGGGATATTCGTACAAATTATATACCATCCAAAAGAACTCAAGATCCTGATGAGAAATCAACTATTTTCACTGATTGTTTAGTTATAATTTTTTTAAATTAATTTTTCAAGGTCACAGAAAGCAAAATTTCGGCATCCAATTTGGGTCATTAAGAAAAATAAAGTATATCATTTAAAAGGTTAGTGAAAGGTCAAAAAAGTTCAGCTAGCTTCAGGAATTGGTCAGTTATACATTTTTTTTATAATAAAGTTTCTTTTTTCTAGGTCACAGTATAGGGAAGAAGAAATAAAATGTAAGACAGTATCGCACGAACTTCCTCTTTAACTTTGAAATTTAAAAATTATGTATAAAGAAATATAAAACATTGATTTAATGAGATAAAAATGTTCAAATGCATAAAATTTCCGTCTGATTTCTAGAAAAGTATGAATGTAATTTATGAAAACAAAGTTTTAAAAATAGTCTTAATATTAAAGTAATTTTTTATATAAGAAATTTCCTTAAAATTTTTCAAGAACAAAATTTTTGGATGGCAATTTTAAGTATTTAGTAGCACAGATTTTAGGAAATAATTTATAAAAATAATCGTTCAGACGTTTTGAAGATATTGATTTTTCAAAAAAAATGAAATATAGATTTTCAAGTATTTTTAGAAAAAAATTATTTTAAATTTAAAGGAACTAATGTAAAAAAAAGTTTGGTCAAAATCGTCAAAGCCGTTAATGAGAAAGTCAAAAATAAAAAAAAAAAACAATTCTATGACAAGTACCGTTGGTAAAATTTGGTCCCAAAATTTTGTTTGACCAAAATGTAGTCCAGGCCAATAATAGCCTCCGTATAACTCCAATTTTCTTATCAAAATCGAGATAAATAAATAGGACTTTGCATTACCGCCTGTATGGGTGGTACCTTTAGTTTTGGAGCGAAAAAAAAGTCAATTCCTCCTCTAGGGAATCACCTAAGACCCTTTGTTGCAATTATTTTTATATATCGCGAATTAAACACTAATTTAGGCAGATCGAACTAACAGACCGCGACTTTGGATATTCGTATCCAACAATTTAACAGATTAAGCACGAAAACAAAATTAATTGCACTAACTAGACCGGTGTGCCTCGCGGTAGATAAATTTCGAAATGAGATGGGAAAAGTAATCAGATGATAATGAATTTTGATTTTATGCCGAATCAATGATAGAAAGTACAGGGGCGTATTTCAATGGCGTCAGGAAGTTTTTATCAATGGTGAAATTTACCAAAACCTGAAATAAATGAATTTCCTCTTCTAAATTCAATAAGAAGGCACGATTTAAATTTCAAAAGAAAAATTATGATTTTATTAGAGAAACCTTTTTGATTATAGGTGAAAAACCCTAAATTTTTTTAATAATTAAATTTACAATTATGTATAAAATTGGCAAAAGCCCGAATAAAAAAATTAAATTGAAAACAGCTTTTATTTTTTGCAGTTGAATAGTAACGTTATGTGCCGTAAAACACAAGAGAAACCGAAGATGACTTTGGGAGAGATTCGCGAAACACAAAGAAGAAACTGCACAAGTAGCACAAAATGGTATAATTTCGGTATCACATTTCTTAATTCATACTTTATTCCTTCTTTATTAGGTATGTCAATTTATGCCTACTTAATTCCATCTTAATATGATCTTTATAAGGTATTGTTTTAAAGAACTTAACTTGGTGTGTTTACTTCTACTTAAAGCATTCTTAAATAATTCTTAAATTGGAAATTCTTAAATCGGTTGTTTTTGTTACTTAATTCCTTCTTTAATCCTTCTAAAAACATTCCTTTATTTTTCCGATTCTTTAATACGTATTTAAGTCTTCTTAAAGAGTATAATATTAAAAACACGAGAGAGTTATTTGAGTAGCACTTTGAGACAAGATATTTTAAGTGTCACAGTGGCACAATAGGTAGAGCACAAGCACGGCAAGCGAGAGGACTCGGGTTCGAATCTTTCGAATCTCAGTGGAAGCACAGAGCTAAATTAAAAAAACTAACTTTTAAAATTCTTTCATTCCAGCAAAAATTCACATAAAGACTAGAATATAATAAACAATAATAAAAAAAAACAAACAGATAATAAAAAAAATTTATTTTTATTGTTTCTAATAATTTTTTTAAGACTCTTTAAGAAGGAGTAATGAAGTATTTAAGAAGAATGATATCCCGATTTAAGATCATTTTAAGACTCAATTTATCTTCTTATTTCCTTCTATCGGACCGCCCACTTGCGCCTTTTCTCTACTTAATAGGAACTTAAATCCGTCTTATAGTAGATGTCAGATACCGATTTAGAATTTTTAAAGACTTCGTTAAGTAATTCTGTGCTACTTGTGTGGGTTTTAAAGTACCTACTGTATTTTCGGGACACGAAAGGTTAAAAAAAGAAAGGTCTACACACACAAAAGTACTTATCTTGATCTCAAGAGGAATTTTCCTCTAGAATCATCTGGCCCACCTGCCCTAACTGTTGAAATGGATCCATTTTTCCAGACGTTTCTCCTCACCAACAATTATCTGAGCCTTTCTCCCAGCTCCAACAATTTCCTCACAAAACGATTATAATATCTTAAATTTGCTAAAAATGAAGCGTTTCGAGCTGATTTTTCTTTCTTCTAAATAAGCTTTTCTATGGCGATCTGTCTCGATCGGCCTCCTTCATTCATTTTCGCTTTCTCACATTGTTTCTTTCTCTTTTTGACTCTCTCCGTGTCTATAGTGGCGGTGTTCGGTCACGGTTATAACGCAAAACTCCGCCTTTGGCTTACAGCTTGCTCCGTTGTTGAACGCAATCCACTCTCTCATTCCTAACTCTTAATTCCTAGTGAAAGGGATCACTCACAATGGAGATAGCTCAATGAACGAATTCAGCTCACCTCCGTATAATTCCACTACAGCTTCATAGGAGAACGAAAAATCAGATTCACACGAGCAATGCCCCATCCCATACCGACCAGTTTAAAATGGAGAAAAGTATCTTGGACGGATGCATTTCCACCATTTGTTATTCTTAAATGGTGACGAAAATTCCATTTCACGCGAAAAATTACACTTAATTGAAACCGTAGACCTTCTTGCAGATTTGGGGAATTGTAGGAATCACCTAACAAAGTCATCTTTATTATCGTCATCGTTTATCTTGCACAGGCACTCTATGGTGGGCTCTCGGCCATTTCGTTTAGCGTTCCTCGTTTTGACTTGTCCGTCAAGTTATATTAAGTTCTGTGGACCAACTGTCACACCTATCGTTGAAACTGGACCGTCTGTTCCATGTTTTGACATCTTATGAGTGGAATTCCTGTTTTGTTGCTTTTCCAAGATGCCTTGGGAGTAGGCCTTGGCTGATGGTCCAGGATCATACTAACTCTGCTAGCATTTTGGGGCCGCAAGACAAATGGAGGGGTTGTGAGGAAAAAAAAAAAACGAAACGAATGGGCTGGTGAACCTTGTTCTGGTAGAATTTACCGCAACACCTTAAGTACCGAGTTTAAGGAAAATACCTCTAGTAGGTTAGGCTGTTCATCGAGGTACAGGCAGACAGACCGAATTGCCGGACCCACTTTTTTCGTCGTCTTCCTTATCATCATAATGTAAACTTTGATCAAAATCCCGAGTTCGATGTTTTTTTCCAAATGCAGAACTTGCCCTTTAGTACCTACATATATCGCAAGTAAAAAGATCGATCGATCGATTTTTTTTTTTCATTTTTCTTAAAACAATTTCTTGTTTCAAAAAGAAAAATATTTTTTTTTCTCAAAATATATTTCGTAGATTTGTTTAAGAAAAATAAAAATTTCTTTGTTTTAGATTTTCTTAAAAAAATTACCTACACTTATTTTGAGCAATTTTTGTGTACAAAAAATTTCTAAAAAGTCTTAAGACTATTGCCTAAGAAATAAGAGCGGGTAGATGTTGAAATGGAATAAAACAAGTCTTGTGTGAAGTATTAAGGAAATTCTTTATTTGAAAGGCCGATGTATGCCATTATGTATGGAATATTTAAGCAATGGCATGCGTTATGTGTACTGTAAGAGCATCGGTCAATACGGACCTATACGACTTCCGGACCCACAAGAAACAGTGTAGTGGGTTTCGATCGCATGGCCAATTCACGTCACCTCTGCGTCAAATAATCTTACTCCAAATTCGTTCTTGCAGAGGGTCAATCGTGGCGTCTGCTTTGTGGCACGCAGAGCCTTCCTGCTGAAACTAAATGTCATCTAGGTTCATATGGTTTTATTTGGGCCATTAAAAATTGGTTATCATACTTTTTAAGGGCTTGCAATTGACGGTGACTGCCTCACCAACGTTTGCTTTCGAAAACGTACAGACCAGTGGCGCCGACGACGCTTGCATTATCACCCGGCGAACTTCGTGTGGTTTGGTGCATCAAATAAGCCTCCATTTTTCTTTTTACCACAGCCATTCATCCAAAAATGCGCCTCGTCGCTAAAGATTATTTTTTGGCCAAAATGTGGGTCTTCTTTCAAATGCTCCGAAGCCCAGTCAGTGAACAAACGGCGTTGTATTAGAAATTAGATTATGAACTTTTATCTCCTGGGTCAGTTCGATCCTGTACGACTCAAAATTCTTGTCCCGATTAAAATTTCATCAAGTTGAGGTCTGCGAAAGGCCGAGTTCTTGCGCAATGTGCAAGGCCCAAAGAATCGCATGTCTCGGGTTCTGTGTACACTTTCCTTGATCTTGGCAATGTTCTCGGTGGAGCTTGCGTCCCTTTGACGTACGATTGTTGGCTGATTGATTGCCGAAACGGTCTTCTCAAAAATATGGCCACAAAACTTTGTAGAATCGACTGTGAAAAGCCAGCACATCTAAAATGGGCAAAATAAATGCAACGTTTGCTGTAACGAACACTCAAAGTTTTATGATTTGGACGTGGCATGGTGATTTGGCATCAGTAAATAAAGAATAAACAACAGATTTGACAGATGTCACCAAAACAACATGGCCGCCAAAGGCCTTGCTAATCTGGCTTTAAACTTTCCAAAAAGTACGTTGGTTGTAATTTTTATATTTCAGTCATAAATGCAAGGTTTGATATCGACAAGTTCTATGGGAACTTTTTCTTACCTTCAGCTAGGTTTCACAATTAAAAATGTTACCTTCTTCTTATTGTATGCAGCCATGGATCGTTATAAACGTTACTCGTATCTCAAGGTTTTCAATTAAAGCGTGAACCTGAACATTCTATTTAAGATAACCAACGCAAATATTTATAAAAAAAAACTGGAGTATCCTATTCACACAATGCCACGAATTCTATGATTGATGAGGATAGATAAGCAGGTGAATTAAAGGACTTGAAATTTTTCCCAGGATCAACATAATAAATACATATTCCCATTGAAATTCCTTTGAATTAAGCATGGAATATTAAAACTATGCATGCTTACCAATAAAATTACGAAATTATACCATTCTAAATCAGACGAAACGGTCATTTATGATAACCCTGTGTCAGGTCCTACCTCCTCGGACATCAACAGGTATAGATTATGGTAGTGTGTCCCTTCCGTTGAAGTCGAAGCACCCTTATCAAATCTTAACATCGTCGGTGTTTTGATGCGTACAGGTGTAAATTTTAGAATTCACTTGTTTATTCGATAAAGTTACACTCAAGAAATAATAAAAAGAAACTCCCCTGGCAGGTGAAACTATAATGAAAAAAAATAGCTGACCAATTTGGAATACATTTTCAGATCTAGAAAATTATATGGTTTCGCCTTGATGATGTGCGGCAGGTGAATCAGAGTTTATGTGAGTCCTAGATGAAGAGTGGTTTTTACACCTTGAGCCCCTCGAACACAAACAAACGGAGAATCAACTCTGAAAATACAAACATTCTCCACAAGAAAGAACGAAAAAAAAAGGATTCAAGGATTTCACTTTCATCTGCAGCCTAACAGTCAATTGAGAACAAATCAAACAAAAGCAAAAAGGTTTTTTTTTTTGTTAACATTTTCCACCTGAGTAAACAGACGACCTCAGGACAAGCGAATTAGATTGCTGGCTTTTATAAATTCTGTGCCACCTTTTGCGTGTTGGCGAAAACACAAGCCACGACTACACCGGTGTTTGCTGTCAGTATAAAGGAGCCATATCATTTGTCACAAATAATGTCCATCGACTATCGATTCACAGCAAAAGTACCTATACCGTGTGCCAAAAATAATGTCAGGATTCTGTGCCAGTCATTTGTATCACTTTAAAGGATACATCACACATTTAGGGCCAATAAAAATTGCATCTCAAGACCGGAGTCGATGGGATACCTAGGCGAAAGGATACCGCAAGATATATGGTTATAGAAATAAAAAAACCGATCGACTGAAGATAGGTACACCTCGTAGGTAGCCAGAAGAAGTCCTGTTGGATGAAAAATCCCCGCAGGACATTAATCAAACGCAATGTGCACGATGTCATGGGCCGGCCCTGAGACCGAGAGGTGCGCATTCCCTGCCAATGCCAAGAAGGACACAAATAATCATGATTCCATTAAATAATGAAAAATGCATTTATTTCGAACTCGATTTAAATTTGATTTTTATTTCTCAAGAAAACCAAAACCGACAAAAGGCTATGGCTCTCTTCTTGTCTCCAGGTATTTGTTCCTTATCCTTTTGTTGGATTTGTATTGTTTTCTTTTTTTTTGCACAAACACAAAATACAAAAAGGACAAAAGGACACAAAGAGCAGCAAAATAATGAACAACGACAATAAGGCCAAGAAGAAGAAAAGACTCGAAGAAAATGATCTAAAGTCCATTTGATATCTAACAAAAGCAAAAGACCCAGCAGCATTGTCCATCAGTGTGAGGAGGACTGAGAGAAAGAAAAGGACATTTTTCATGGTCAATAGAATTACAATGGAATTACAAGACTTTTGTGGAGCAATTACCAGGTGTTAAGGAAACCGAAAGGCGTGCACTAATTGCGACTTTTCTTGTGAAAATGGGCGGCAAACGGGCTGCCAAGGCGGTGAAGCCCTCTGTCAAACATAAAACTCTGTATAAAATTGAATATTTGGAAACCTTTTTGTAGTTCAAATTAATTTGTGAGCACTACATATAATGTAGGTATGGGACGCTGCTCTGGCTGTGCTGAAATCTGATATTAATCAAATCAAATGACTTGACATTTTTATAGGGAATTGTTATATATTCTTGTGATGGTGTTTTTTTTTTTTTTTTTGTTCAGAGTTCAGTCATCTCCGAAGACTGATTTTGTTAGAAGACGATTGATGGCGCCTTTGATTTTGCCGGACAGACACACCTTTTCTTGGTCGGTTTATGGTTGGTCAAGGCTTTGTTCGATTTGAGAAATGATTGTAATTCTGCGAACAACGAAATAATAAGGAACTAATTGCCCAAGTGGTTTTGTGATTTGGGAAATGTATTTCTCGTGAAGACTTCATGAGGGTGTTCATGTTCATATATTTGAAATAAGGAATCGCAATAAAATTCCTGGTGAAGTGAAATGGCTGTTCAACTTAGCTAAGCATGTAAATATCAGGATGTTTGGGACACCGTAATCTACCCCAAAGACCGAAAGGATGGTGTTATTGTAAGGATATTCAAGGCGATCTTAAAAATATTACAATAATAAGCGTATAGTTAAACCGTTCAGTCTATGTTCTAGAAATTAATGGAAACTATTGTTCTCGAGCCCATAAGAGTAAGGATAAAGTCATTACTCAAGAGATGCCAAAGTGGATGATGTCAATCCTATATCGACCATATTAACACCCTCCGAATAATTCTCAAGCCATCAGCTGAGTATCAGTCGCTTCTATAATTCATGTTCATAGAACCTGAGAAGGCAATCGACAGAGTTGATCTCAATGCATCTGGTGATCACTTATCATGAGAGTTATTCCTGAGAAAATAGTCGCTGCTATTAAGGATCATACAACAATGGAAGGTGTTACTTGTTGCACAATGGATAGCTTTACGATTAATTCGAGGTGTGTCAAGGTGTTGGTCAAGGAGATGTGTTGTCACCAATTATGGTTTTACTTAGAATCGACGATGTACTGACTGCTATGGTTGTTCTGAAACAGAGGTTAGGCTAGGTTAGGTGTGGTGATGATGCGGCAAGCCGTACCACCTCACTCGGATCTCAATGGATTCATTGTGTTCCCCATGGTGTGGGTAATCTGGGAATGGGAAGAGTAAGAGAAAGGATTTAGTGGAAGTCTTAGTTATTGGATGCCTCTCTAAAAAATCCCGACTTCCGAATGAAGTCAAGGATGCTTTTTAGTGATAAAAATGAAAAAATGAGACGTCGCTCAGTTCGTCGAAAAAGTATTCTCCGAGGGTGTCTTTTCTAGTCCTGGCTAGGCTGGGGCATTCACAGAGGAAGTGAGATGAGATGAGCTCTCTTCTACCTCTTCGTCCAGACGCCCTCTGCATAAATCAGATGTGCAGATGCCCAATCTGCTCATATGTGTTCGCATTTAGTTGTGACCCGTAAAGATTTCAACCAATAGATACAATTGAGTTCCGCTAAGCTTCAGTAGATACTCTGTTTTTTCGTTAATATATCTAGCTAAAAAATCCTTGAAACCCGACAGGTGTCAATTCTTGACCATCTGTCATTTGCAGTTTTGAGGAAAATTTGGAAAATTCTATACTTTCTTCTGATCCAGCGGCATGAGTGCCCAGAGCATTGAGACAAGTAAACAGGGAGCTAGCTGTTTTAAGAATCAACGCAAAAATATAAATATCCTGTAGACCGATCGCAATATACAGTTGATAAGTCTGAGACATAGAACAGAGAGTATCAATACCAATGAACTCCAGTTTGACTCCAGAAAACTATCAAAGCGAATGAATAGTTTTTTTTCCGTCATATAAAACCATTCCCTCAGTAGAACACCTTGTAAAATCTTAATAAGCCAGAAATGTCTGCAATGCTTTGATTTTAGGAAAAAATTCTTACATGAGCGACCAATTAGACAAACAAACTGCAGTGTCCTAAAGGCAGTAAGTTGCATTTCTCCATAATCATATATGGAACCAATTTCTAAGGAAGGCGATTCATCTTAACCCTCCAATTACCGACCAATTGACATCCATTCTCTCCAAAGTCATAGAACTATCTCGAATACCGGAAGCTTTTGAATGACCGTGAGTACGGCTTTCGTTTCAACAGATCCATTGGCGATTTAATGGCTTTTCTCACCGAAAAGTGGAATCAATCCTTGCATCGCTTTGGAGACAACAAAATTGTTGCGTTTCATATTTCTAAGGCATTTGATAAAGTTTGTCATCAAGCTTTCTTATCGAAAATACATGCTTTTGGTATTATTGGGTTATCTTTTCGATGGATTAGCAATTTCCTTTCTGACCGTTCAATACAATGTTGTTTTAGACGATTTCAAGTCTGAAATTCATAAAATAAATGCTGGTGTATCCCAAGGCGAATATTTTATAAATTTTTCAACGAATAATTTGTGGTTGATGGAAAAGTTAAAGGTTATCAACATTTTTCATAACTGTAATACTAAGTTTATCAATAAAACTATTCACAATAGATCTAAAATCTAAAATAGTTCACATTTATCAAACATTTTGATTAGCGATTACCGTATTACCAATTCATTATTTCGGTTGATGCATATCAAAAATCGTGGTGTATTTGATAACCATAATACTCTGCCTATCTTTGATCTATTTGAAATCTGAAAAAGCTTATAGTTTCCTTAAAAGTTTACCACCTTGCAGCAAGAGGTATTGGAATTCTTGAAACGATATTCTCACTTTATAGGCGTATTTTATTGGTAATCTATATTAAGAGCAAGCTTGGTATTTATACCGATGTCAAAAAATAATTTAAACAAATAAAGAAACAAAGCAGATAAGGGTTGTTAATAATTTCTGAATTTCTTTTAACAAATCCTATTTATTTAGTACACATTTCAGACTCACTAAGTTAACAAAGTAAAAATAAATAAACAATCCACTTTTGAATAAGCTTAAGGGTGCGTTGGAAAAGTATAAGCTATTGTATGTCAAGTTGAAATAGAGTTGAAACTGATAGTTATATGTATCTATGTGAAGGTGAAAATTAAAATTATTAAAAATTCGCAAGCTATAAATTCGTCTTAAATAATGTTTGATACAAAAAATACAATTTTAAAATCATTAATTCACTCTTATCCTAAATATATGGTCTGTGCAAATGGAAAAATTATTGATAAGATCAAATCAACGTGTAGGATGCATAAATACAGAAAGTCAAATAACAGATCGTTGTCAGAAAAAATCAGTAAAATAATGAAATTTCTCAAATATTTTCAAAAACTCTTGTCAAACTCTCTACGCAAAACCCACCTAGCTAAACTTGGTGAAAATTAAAGTTACTTTATATTAAGACGATTCAAGTTTCTTATGGCGAAAAGAATGGCAGATACAAAAGTGTTTATACGATAAAGTTGTAATTCTTAAATAAATGAAAAAAAAAACATGTAAGACGTCCAATTTGAGACATTTAAGTTATTTCTATGAAAATCTTTTTATCTCATCAGTTAGGTACTGGATTTTATGAATTTCTTAGTAAATGTCACCGCAAAGCAGTCCAATTATGTATTTCTAGGAAGAAAAATAAAATGTCATTTTTTAACATTTCATGTGCATTGGCATTGCAGCCATCCTTCGATGAATTTCATACTCTTACCTGACGGACAGGGAACATGCATCTTTATTTAATTTTCTATTCGAAGCCAGATACGTTATGAAACTTTGATTCATATTACTCATCAACAAATTTATAGACAACATTGTGTCCATCCACTATTAAAGCTTACCGTCTAATCCTAGATTAATATTTCAAACCATATAATTGTGGCTCTAGTGAATACAAACCATAAAATGAACAAGTAGTATCACCGAACACATCCCCAAATAATCGAAACCAATTTGATCGTCTTTCTTATACAGATGTTCTAAAACTTTATCAGCACTATTATATGCACTATTTTTACTGACTAATTTATCCGCAGTATTTCATTGAAGTTGTTTACTGTGCAAATATTTGCTGTGCTGGCTATATGTACATTTATCAGTAAAACGACTTATACTAAATTTTCAAAATAAAATTTGACGGATTCCGCAGAAAATGAAATTCTTAGATAATTCTGAAAACGGTAAACATCTGGAATTTCTTGAATGCTTGCGTCCTCGTCCGGGAATGTAAAAATGAGAGATGTTTTGAGTTCCACTTTAACCAACTTGAAATCAATTTTAGTTGAAAAATCGAAGTTATCTGAGATAAAATGTCTATGTTTATGAATGACGTTTTAAGCGACGTATGGCAGAGATGATCTGTCCGTATTGTAGTCTCATTAAAAATGTCTGTCACATTTATCTTCATACTCTGGAGGTGGTTGTTTGTTAAATTCCAGGTGGTTACTCAGGAATTTAAAAAGCAAAAGAAATCAGGTACCGTAGTCATAAGAAATACATGGTGTGTTTTATGTTCTAGGTCGATTTTATTTGGTTGCCATTTTTGTGCGAGTCAAATTTGTTATTTGACATTTGACAGGAGGCGTAGAGAGTGGACGATAATAATTTACTATAGAGCATCTAACGTAGCAAAAAATTGTTGAAATATTAGAAAAATTTTCGAGAGAATTTTTTCCCGGGCCAGGCCTAGAGGCGACTTATTAACCGACATCATATTCCATGCATATCTAATGTTAAAGACCATAAAATCAATTAATAAATTATAAATTATAAAATTGTATTGCACATGAAAGTTATTACAACAAATTTGGAACAGGAACATTGAACGCAACTGTGGGGACTCGTGTCGAGTCAACCCACCAACTCTTCATAAAACGTTTTTGTTTGGTTTAGAATGCTAAACACACAACCTTTATAATTTGAATTGTTTTAAAATGATTTTGGTTCCTACTGTACAGTAGAAAGTTATGTACTAAATTAATGGTGTACAGAGTAAATAGGTATTGTTAGATAACTGAAGAAGATGAGAATTAAAGTAGATGTTAAGAAGAACGGTCGTCTTTTATTTCAACGGTCTCGCTCACGACTTACCACGACTTACATCGACATACTTACGCACATCTATACAATTGGTGAAATGGTGACCCCTACAAAACACAATAGCGTTTGCAAAAAAATTTCTGCACTTCAACAAAGTTATCCAATTTCATTTTACTAATTAAAATAATAAAATGCCTAACACAAAAGACACGGACGGTGATGGAGACAATTCACCAAAAATTGGAGGTAATGATGGAAACGAAGAAGGCGGCGGCGATGGAAACCGCATAGATGGAGTACCCAGTGGCAGTAACAGTTCAGGTCAAGTATTCGGCAATGAGAATGAGGTAATGCGTGTATCGATTAAAATTTCTCCGTTTTGGACAGAAATGCCTGAAATCTGGTTTGCAAGTATTGAGGCACAGTTCGCCACTTGTCGAATAACCTCAGATTTCTCGCGATTCAATGCCGTTGTCGGTTCAATGGACGGAAAAGTCTTATTGCAAGTCAGAGACGCTGTGTTACATCCACCTACAACTGGCAAATACGAAAATTTAAAAAAAGTTTTAATCGATTGTTTTTCAGACTCCGAACACAAAAAAATGAGAAAACTTTTGTCGGACGTGGAATTGGGAGATAAAAAGCCATCTCAACTTTTTAACGAGCTTAAAGGCCTGGCTGGAAATTCTGTTGGAGAAGAATTCCTAAAAAACATCTGGCTTCAACGTCTACCAGCAGAAGTTCAAGCAATTTTGGTGGCTTTCAAAAGTGAAGACGTTAAAAAACTCGTCCAAGTGGCTGACACACTCGAAACAACCTCACATGGAAATAGTGTGTCGAAAATCGACCATCGCGATTCAACATATTTTCATGAGGATGATCTTAAACAAAAAATCGAAGCACTTACACGCCGCATCGACAAGTTCGAACACACATATCGCCACGACCGTAACCGTAACATTTATAGGACGTCAATTCGAATCAACACTGTTCTCGGAACTGAACAAAACGTTAGGCATTAAACACTGCAGGACGACAGCTTATCATCCACAATCCAATGGGATAATCGAGATATGGCATCGTTCTCTTAAGGCTGCCATCATGTGCCATGGAACAACAGACTGGTTTCAAGTTTTACCACTCGTTTTGCTAGGTTTGAGATCAGCTTTCAAAAAGGATGTGAATGCTATTCCAGCAGAGCTTCTCTACGGTGAGACACTTCGTTTACCAGGCGAATTCCTCGCTGATTCACCTACAAACTTCTCTACCTCAGAAGATTTTGTAAAGGAGCTGCGAAAAAACATGTCTACCTTAAGGCAAACCAACACCAGCCACCATGCCACAGCAAAAGTTTTCGTTCAAAAATCCTTAGAAAAATGTACTCATGTTTTCATAAGAACTGATAGTGTTAGATCTTCACTTCAACCACCGAGCCTAAAACTACCAATGAACAAAAGACTACGAGAGATCCAACACTCAAGAAATCGAAACAACATCAGTCAACTGCACCACCTGTTCAAGAAACAACAACAACTCGATCAGGTCGAAGAGTCATTATTCCATCTAAGTATCGTTAGTATATGGAATCCTTATACTAGCGGGGGAGTACTGTGGGGACTCGTGTCGAGTCAACCCACCAACTCATCATAAAACGTTTTTGTTTGGTTTAGAATGCTAAACACACAACCTTTATAATTTGAATTGTTTTAAAATGATTTTGGTTCCTACTGTACAATAGAAAGTTATGTACTAAATTAATGGTGTACAAAATAAATAGGTATTGTTAGATAACTGAAGAAGATGAGAATTAAAGTAGATGTTAAGAAGAACGGTCGTCTTTTATTTCAACGGTCTCGCTCACGACTTACCACGACTTACATACATCGACATACTTACGCACATCTACACACCCATACGTTTAGTTCATTATGTAAAAAATCTTCTAACAAAATGATATTTTTTTCAAGTTTGGAGCTTATATCTTTAGTTCTAGCGTCCAGATCTTTAACATTCAGGTTTCAAAGTCACGGGAAGAGAACATGCTTAAATTTTGTTTATTTTGAATTTATACAAAATGTATCTTTGAATTTTAAAATGGAAGAAGATTTGACATATGAATCGTGTTGTATTGACGCAAAGCGAGTGTATGAGGTACTGTGAAAACCGTTTCCTATTAAATGGCACATCGTACTTATTTCAGCTCACACCAAAAACAATCATCAAATTCGTTGAACCCGGTTTTGAGAAATATAAGACTTTTTTTCATTTATGGTAATTGTTGGACCTCAAAATAAAAAAAAAAATATTCCTCGGGAATGACAAAAAACGCCGTGCCCCATGTTTAAAGAAAATCAACTCAAATTTTAAGCCTATATATCAGTCGATGCAGAAGGTCTTAGGTTCGATTCTCATGGCCTTACTGCCCCTTGCGGGAAATTGAAAAATCCTCGGAATCAGCAGAAAATTGAAGGTCCCCTCCATTCCTGATAACACGCACATAAGAATGCTTGAGAGTTTAAGCCACTATGTCCTGGTTCTCTTAGAGCTGTTGCACCAGCAAATGTATTTATTTATTTGAGCAGATCGAAAGACACTCAGAGTTTCAAGACTTGCATTTTTTATCTTCCCTGTCATAGTATTGTCAAATTTGATCAAAATCTAGAGTTTGAAATGAATTGTGAATCCTAAACTTGTCATAGATACTGTTAGATATTAACAGGGTATGTAGTAAACATGTCATACACTATCAAGCTCTTTAATTAAAGAAGGGTTTTCAAGAGTCAACATATCTTACTAGAAAAGCATGGTGATTGATTCCAAAATCTGAGCTGACCTGATTTTTCTATGTCAAGAATTGTGATGTCATGTTGAAACGGAAAATGACACAAATCGTTTTCAGAACACTTTCTACCGTTCTATTAATTCCTCGTATTGAATAACAATAATAATAAAGGATAATAATATGAACTTCTCCCATAACCAAGCACACAAGGAGATCAAATTGTTCTCTTGGTGTTAATCAAACTTACGAGTATGGCCATTCAAACTAAGTACCCCCACGGTGATGGTGGCTGGCTCTAATGGTTATACCCTAAGCTATACTTGATGCCACTAGGTATATCCATCAATTCCAATCATTTTCATCATCATCGTCATCCTCATCACCATAGAGCACCTCGAACATAAACACAAAACTTTCTCCATAGTGGTGAGTAATCAACAAACTATAATGACATTTTGCCGAGGACTCTATAGCTAAACTGTGACCTCAATCTACACAATATTATGGGAACCGACACACACAATCAATTTGTGGCCATCTCATTAATCCCACCTGAGCAATCAAATTAAGTCAAAGCAATTGTGTCTGTTTTCGGGTTGATGGGGATTACCAAATTGCTTCTTGAGGAGCTATAGATTCTCTCGTTTCTAATGATCTGGCGTTCAACTGTATAGAAGCACAGAGAACTCTTATAGATTTTTATTGAATTTAAAAAACAAAAAATCTTAACTTTGAAAATTTTGGAAAACTTTTCGATTGCAACATTTTCTCATCATAAAAGTTTTCTTTCACAAGATGACCTAGAGGCTCTTATCCAATCAATCTTTATCGTCAGATCTTAATCTGGCTTAGAAAACTTTGTCTCAGAAATCAATTTGCTCTTTAATTAGCCCTAAGGCCGAACCTCACTTAAAAATCCGACCAAAAGGTGACGAGAAATTCAGAATATCCTTCGTCCGTTCCTACTTCTGACACCATGTCATACCGAATATGCTTAAGAAATACTTGTGACACTTAGAACAGAATTCAAACCCCTGATGAATCTTTAATGCATAAAGTTCTAATGCCCGAAGAGGTGGTCCTGGTCATCCTCATAAGGCATTTGATAGTTTTAACCCTAAGCCAAACAACAACAAAAAGAACTCAAGTACAACAAAAAGCAAGAGGACTCGAAAATGTCTGACTTATACAAATACCCAATTTAAACCACAAGATTGATGATTTCTTCTCCGGTGTCACTGGAGGCAAAATACCAAAAGCAAAGGAATTCCTATCCTTTAACTTGTATGATTCTAGTGCTGCTCCGTTGTATAGTATATGAGGAATTTCCTCTTATCGTACTCAACTTTCTGTCAAGTCAGTCAGATTCAGCTTTCAGCCAGAGCTTGCCACAGACTACATACGATGTCAATGGCTGCTCTATCGGTTATAGTAGTTTGTCCATATGGATTTCTATAGGTACAGACACAAGGAGTAAAATTAAGGTAAAGGGTATAAATCCGGTATGTCCCTAAAATGGAATTACTCCTCTTACGGTTGAGTAACGTCCTTTATGGTAATCATTTGAGGTGGAGAGAGATTGCTTGCCTACGATATGACATTTTATTTTAGTTTTTTTTTGCTGTGAAGAAAACTATAGGATCTCAAAGGATAAACATACCTTTACATGGTAGAATATGAAATCAAAATATTAAATCTATTTCTACACACATACGGATGCACAGCTGAAAGGGGGACGTCTACCAAAACAAAATCTGAAAGGATTATTATGATTTCTGGTTGATCGTCTTCGTCGGTCGTCGTCGGTCGTCCTTAGCGACACAGTGGCTGTGGGTATTCTTATGTTTTTATGTCCTTTTTGTCGCTTTTGTTGCAGATAAATGGTATTGTGCATGTGTCCTGTCGTCCTTTGTGAGTTTTTGTTCGAGAGTTTTTCGTTTCTTTTTGTTGTGGGTTAACTTTAGTTTGTCATGGATTAAACGAATAAGATAAATGTGTGACAGCGGCACACCTGTGATTCCTTTTTGATTTTGAATTCATTTATTGTTTTGATTTTGTAAGAAGGAACGCTTCAGGCAATTCAAATCCGAAAGGACATTTGAAAGGGATATATAAATGACGGATTATGAAAACGACTTTTTTTTCATTTTCAAATTGTTTTTTCATCTCTATTTAAGTTTTGACATTCAAATTATTTTGTTCAGAGGTTTCCTAATGGAATTAAGATCCTTTGTCGAAAGATTTTGGTATACTTATCTCAGAGACAAATTTTGTTTTAAATTTAACTTCTATTTCAACGTGGAATAATTTTGAGGGCGCTTGGTGTAACTTTATTTGAGGTCCATTTCAATGTCATCCATTAATGTTCATAAGGCACACTTGCGTAAACATTTGAACATTTGTTAATCCAGACGGAAAATAGTGAACAATAAGTGTCCTTATAAATTAAGCAGTTACAGTTTTTAAATTAAAGTTTGTAGAAAATGTAAGCAATTTCAATAATATTATTTCATGGTTATCGTTTTTAATAACATTATAAATAATAACATTATAAAGGTGGGGATAGATTTTGGAGGCCTGTGGCGGCCATGTTGTTTTGGTGACATCTGTCAAATCTGTTGTTTATTATTCAGTTAATGATGCTTAATCACCGTGGTGATAGAACAGCACGTCTAAATGATACATATTTATTATTAAAAAGAGTGTTCTTTAGTGAAAACTTTGTTTTTCCCATTTTACGGTAGACGTGTCGTGGCCCTTCAAAAGTCGACTCTTCAACTTTTGGTAGCCTAGTTTGAGACTATCGGTAAACAGTCAGCGAACAGTCATATATCAAAGGAACAAAAGATCGGCTGTGGTCCGTGAAAGTGTACAGAAGTACTTGGCGAATTTTGCGTTGGGCTTACACCCATACTAGATTTTACAAATTCAGATGCTAAAAGTTCATGAACCTAGAGAAAGTCCTTTGTTCGTTGAATGGGCTTGTGGAAAAGGACCCAAATTTTGGTCGAAAAATCATCTTTAGCCACGAGGCGCATTTTTTGGACGAATGGCTGTGTTAAAAATTGTCACAGGTATATGCGATAACACCATCCCACACTCGGGTTAAAATCGTAAAAATGCTGTTTGTGACTGTTTGGGTAGGAGCTTGGGCGGCATCGTTGGTTCATACTTAACGTTGGTGAATGACTGCCAATGTCAATTGATACAGAATGATGATAACCAAATTCGTATGGCCCAATTTGGACCATATGGACCTAGACGACATGTGGTTCTAGCAGGATGGCACTACATGTCACACAGATTGGTACGCCACGATTGACATTCTGCATGGACGATTTGGTGGTAAGGCTATCTCTGGCAAGTAAAGGGCGATTTTTTAAGAGCTTGAGAACTTTTTTTTAAAAAAAAACGCATAAAATTTGCAAAATCTCATCGATTCTTTATTTGGAACGTTAGATTGGTCCATGACATTTACTTTTTGAAGATAATTTCATTTAAATGTTGACCGCGGCTGCGTCTTAGGTGGTCCATTCGGAAAGTCCAATTTTGGGTAACTTTTTCGAGCATTTCGGCCGGAATAGCCCGAATTTCTTCGGAAATGTTGTCTTCCAAAGCTGGAATAGTTGCTGGCTTATTTGTGTAGACTTTAGACTTGACGTAGCCCCACAAAAAATAGTCTAAAGGCGTCAAATCGCATGATCTTGGTGGCCAACTTACCGGTCCATTCCTTGAGATGAATTGTTCTCCGAAGTTTTCCCTCAAAATGGCCATAGAATCGCGAGCTGTGTGGCATGTAGCGCCATCTTGTTGAAACCACAGGTCAACCAAGTTCAGTTCTTCCATTTTTGGCAACAAAAAGTTTGTTAGCATTGAACGATAGCGATCGCCATTCACCGTAACGTTGCGTCCAACAGCATCTTTGAAAAAATACGGTCCAATGATTCCACCAGCGTACAAATCACACCAAACAGTGCATTTTTCGGGATGCATGGGCAGTTCTTGAACGGCTTCTGATTGCTCTTCATTCAAAATGCGGCAATTTTGCTTATTTATGTACGTAGCCATTCAACCAGAAATGAGCCTCATCGCTGAACAAAATTTGTCGATAAAAAAGCGGATTTTCTGCCAACTTTTCTAGGGCCCATTCACTGAAAATTCGACGTTGTGGCAGATCGTTCGGCTTCAGTTCTTGCACGAGCTGTATTTTATACGGTTTTACACCAAGATCTTTGCGTAAAATCTTCCATGTGGTCGAATAACACAAACCCAATTGCTGCGAACGGCGACGAATCGACATTTCACGGTCTTCAGCAACACTCTCAGAAACAGACGCAATATTCTCTTCTGTACGCACTGTACGCATTCGTGTGGTTGGTTTAATGTCCAATAAAGTAAACTGAGTGCGAAACTTGGTCACAATCGCATTAATTGTTTGCTCACTTGGTCGATTATGTAGACCATAAATCGGACGTAAAGCGCGAAACACATTTCGAACCGAACACTGATTTTGGTAATAAAATTCAATGATTTGCAAGCGTTGCTCGTTAGTAAGTCTATTCATGATGAAATGTCAAAGCATACTGAGCATCTTTCTCATTGACACCATGTCTGAAATCCCGCGTGATCTGTCAAATACTAATGCATGAAAATCCTAACCTCAAAAAAATCACCCGTTATAACGAGAATTGGTCATTTGATTTGACCCCGCTTGAATCGTTTTTGTGGAGTTTTCTGAAGTCGCAAGTCTATGCGAATAGACCATAATCGACCGTTGCCCTATAACATAGACTATCGCTCAAATTCAGCTGGATATATGTATGTTTATGGAAGAGTCATTAAAAATTTGAGCAATGCGATCCATGTCACGGTTAAAAAACATAATGGTGTACATGAGCCATTCAAATAAGAGAAGAATTTTTATAATGTATCCCACACAGCTTTTTACATTCCATTTCAACTTCGACCTTCTCTTATTGGAAAATTTCTTAGTTGATTTATTTAAAAGGATACGATGTTATTTCAACATGAATTTTTAATAAATAAAATAAAATTTGTAACAATTTTACATGACTGCGGTTTTAACAGTTGCTAAATATATGCTATTTGAATATGATCTCACGTAAATTTAAATTTTACTACATAACTTGTTGATTCAACGCTAAATATTGTTAATCTGACAATTTGTAACCAAATGAACTGTAAATAATGTAGGTATAACGATAATAAATCATGATGTCATTGTTAATAAAGGACTTATCTTAAAATTGTTTCATGTTGGATATTACTAACTGGATGTCCGGATCGCTGTAATTAAAGGACCAGAACTTGGCTGGGCACTACCGTGCCCTTTGATAGAGAAAGATTTATTGAAAGCTTTGGACCCGTTATCGGTATTAATTATGTTTTCCTGAACGATGTTTTAACATTTCTACGAACATACCGCTCGTGCCGTTATTTTCTGCAAGAATTTTTTTGCAAATAATTTAGATGGTGTTAAAAGCTGGACCATGTGTTTCTTATTGAGAAATAGAAACATCATTTGACTTTTTTTTTAAATCCAAAAAAATATGTCGTTCAAGATTTTGGTACTCTTTCTGTCTTATTAAATTTTTCTATCAGTTTCTTCAAAAAAAATTAAATAAATGGTATCGTTTTCGAGAAAATCAAAAATCCAAAAAAAAATTCTATAGAATTATTCGAAATTAAGCTTTTGCTTAAATTATCTTACTCAATTTTTTTTTATGAAAATCTGTGCAAGCGATTTTGAGAAAAATAATTTTTTTTTTTAATTTTGCAAGATATTGTGTGGTGCCGTTATTTTTTGTCTTTCAAATAAGAACAAATATATAAATTAAAAAAAAATTTAAAAACTCTCATCTATCTCATAAGATTTATACACAGGGTACGGTAAAATTATTAACGTTGTTGAAATGTGCCAATTTCAGACTGAAATGATCCTAGCAGAGCGGTGCGGTGGTATCATTCGATAGGTGTCTTTCATAAGTTTTGTTTCCTTCTGTTTCCTTCGTTTTCGGTTCGAGGTCTTCTTTTCGAACTGTTGTTCTCAGTGCGCCTTCCCAAATCGCTTAAATTTAGAACTGTTGGGCCCTCCTGTGTTTGACCTTACTTTTAGTGAAATCGCGAAACTGTAACGACTGAGATCTCAAAACAATAGACGACTATTTTGAGGGAAAACTTCCCGGAATGATTCATTTCAGTAAGAAGCGATTGGAAGTGTCCAGCACGATAACCCGACTTGCTCTATTGCGATTTTGTTTGTGTTTTTTTTTCTAATTTCGCATTTGTGTCAACTATCAAATGACCTTACTAGACCTGAAGTCCAACACCCAGAGAAATTACTAACATACCTCTGGTGATAGGCTGATTAGGTTCACAACGAATGCCAGAAATCCGATTATTCAGCGTATGATATTAGGCCGAGAACCCACAGCGCACTTTTGGGGTACTATAAGAATATGGTGTAAACGTCTTGCACGAAGAAGGCCGCCTGCAAAACGTCTTTGACCTCGATATTTGCATTCAGGGCGCTTAGCTCTACATTTTGAAGTTATGGCAAGGTTTTCATCACAATTATTTAGACTTTGGAAAGAACTGCATATTTGATGCACTATTAATCCCACTAGAGCATACAAGACGTTCACATTGTTGTGAACAACTACTTTTAAGGTCTATTTAATTATACTAATTATGTATTTATTTATTTGCTATCAATCATACCTAAAAATTGCTGTAGGCTCTTAGTCTATATGGTTTTCAAAACTCTTTTCAAAAAATAAATAAATTCTGAATCATTAATTTGCTTATATTCTAATTTTAAGGTAGCACCCTGTATATTGGGCTTAAATTTAAATTAACTTTTTGTCAATAAAAAAGAAATTGTAATACATTTTGTAAGGTTAGTAATTAGGTAGTTCAGTAATAAATAAATAAATCAAAAATTAATTTTATCTTTTTTTCAGAATTCATATAATGTATAAATATATTATTTCCTAAAACATGATTCTTATTGCATCAAATAGTTTCGTCATGGAGCTGCCTCACTATCTCACATAAAAGAAAATTCTTTTTCAGATATTTGGCAACCTTTTTGAAATGAGTACCCACAGAATTCTCCTATATATGTATATTTCTTATAACTTTGGTAGGTAAATCGCTTTAAAAGTTCTTATTTCAAGATAGTTAACATTCCTTCGTCTATACTATCTTCAGAAATAACTTTTTGATAGATACATTTGCGGTAATATAACAATATTGTGCGTATAAAATTCCTTTTATTTAATAGAAATTATATATTGCCTTTAAATTGAAGATGATTGGTAGGTAGTAAAAGATTTTAGATTGTAAAAAAAATTGAAACCATAATAACACCGAACAAAATAAAGTTGATTAAATAAAACAACAAATAAAAAAAAAGCCAATTATATCAGTAAAAGAGTGCATTGAAGGCCGAAGACTTGGAAACCTAAAACAGCAGGCCCTAGATAGTACCAGACGTATTAAAGTTTCGAAAGTGTAAAAGAGGAAAAATTGTCACTTAAGCCTAATAGGTACCCGCTAAATTTTGAATCCTACATTTCTCTCCGAGCATCTGCTAAGAGCTTAGATAAATTTTGACATAAGATATCTTTCGAGAATCTCACAGTAAATAGATGTACCCCCCTATTACGGTTTGCGAATCGAACGTTCGAGGTGAGATTTTTTCATTAGCGAACTACACATTCGACATACTACGGTTGGCGAACTTTACAATTCGAGTTCGAAATTTGATTGTTTATTAAAAATATCAAATATATGACATTTAAGTCGAATCAAAGGTTCTCGATTCGCCAACCGTAATAATAATTTCCCACACTCACATGTTTATTTGTTCGACTCGCCAGCCGTAATAAGGGGGTTAATCTGAAAAATGAATTAATTTAAATAAACTGGAATTGTCAGTGTGACTGAAAATACAACTTTGTCCCCAAATATTTCTCATTTTTGAATTTCATTTTCAAAAAGCTAAGTTCACATAAAGTAAAAGCATAAGATAATCTGTCAAAATTTATCTCGAGAATAGAGTGGCGAACAATTTATTGCTGTCCTAAATATTGGGAAAAAAACTGATATACTTGTACAGTTAAAATCAAAAATTAACACACGAATTCAAATACCTAGATTTTTTTGACATTTATAAAAACAAGAATAAATAAAATGTACGACTGGGTCGCACAAGCTTCCTCTTATGTGAAAGACTAAGGGCCATTTGCTGATACGAAACTTAAATATTTATGTTCAACTTAAGCGCTTTATGTTCTACTTTTTCCTCTACGTAAACTGTCACATAAGAGTTTATGTGGAACATAAGTACTTATGTTCCGTATCAGCAAATGGGCCTAAGAATTTAAAAAATTTGAGAAATACTGTTCATAAGCAAAAAATTTATTTTTCAAATGACTAAAACAAATAATAAATAATAGCTTATGCAAGAACAAAATTATAAGTGTTGTAGTATGTTCTTAAAAAAATAAGCTCTTATATACTAACAGATTTTTTTAAACATTCTCAAGAAATAAAATTTGGTACGCCAACTTTTTTTTTTTACTGTACGAATAAAAATTAAATTTCCAAAAAAAAACTAAGCCGTCTTGAGATATCGAATTTTCAAAAAAAATAATGATTTTTTTTTTTTAAATTAAAAAATATTTTTTTTTTTAGTTTTGAAATGCAATGTTTTTAAATCTTTTTAGGTGATTCTTTATAAAATATTTCATAAAAATCCGTTATGTCGATAGTAAGAAATTCAAAATTTGAAAAAAAAATGGTTCTATGGTCGGTACAGTCGGTAATATCTTTATTTAAATTTTTCTTGCTATTGAATTATAGATCGTAAAAATTAATCGAAAGAAAAAAAAAATTATTAAAATTCTAACATTTTTTAACATTTTTTGGTTAATAAATTTTTTCTCAAATCTGGTAGATTTCATTAAGAAACTTTTATTTGTCAAGTTTAAGAAAAATCGAACATGGAATTTTCGAAATTTTGAGTGTTGAAAAAAATAAATTTTGATTTTTTTTTAATCCAAACAATTTTTTTTCTTAATTTGAATACACAATACTGTTTAAACTTTTGGAGAGCCTTAGCACATACAAAATTAAAAAAAAATTGGTCGTACAGTTTTTAAGAAAATCAAAAACAAAAAAAAAAAAGGTTCCAAGGGGGGTACCATTAAACACTATTTCTTGGAATTTGTTTTCAACCATTACCTAGTTTTACGTAAATGAAGTTTTTAAGTATTTTTTTTTAAAACATCGATATTTTTGGTCTTAATAAAAAATAAAAAAAAAAAACGTGTGGGGGAAAAAAATAAAAATACTATCATCGTAATAACAACTTTGATCGAAGTGTCGAGTTCGATTTTTTTTACGAATGCATAACTTGCCTTATACTACCTATAAGTTGCAAGTAAGAATCAAAAATTTTGAATTAAAAAAACCCACTTCTTCAAAACGAAGTATCAACTTTTTCAAGAATTCTTTAAAGATTTTTGTGTTCTTAAACACTGCATACTTTAGAGTTTAGATGATAACAATGCGAAAATCCAAATATTTTTCCTTTGCCCGGAAACACTTAAGAAATATTTTTTCGCAGTGTACCCCCATATATAACGTGCAAGTTTAAGTTACGGATATTATGACAAAGCAAAGTAGGTACATATTTCTGAACCGAAGTTTTCATTCTTCATCGTTATAACATTCTTGTAAATGTTAGTTTTGAAAAATTCTTACTCACATGTTTTCTAGTTGAGTCTCTTGTCCGTCGTCCATTTATGTTATCCGAACCCCCAGAGCGGTCTTCTATGGAACTCCTATATCCAAGAATACAACTTGAAACAAACTTTTTCTTCATCCTTTATCTTCTAACTTAATGCTGAAGAATAAGTAACTACATATATATAGAAATTCCTTCTAACCAAGGAATTTCTCTTATCCTTGCAGGCGCAGTAGTATAGAAAGAAACATAGGTAAGGTACACAAAGTTATGATACGTCTACATTTTACTTATGGGTATAGAAATACTCGTGCAACCACAAAACTGGATACTTGTACTTACTCGTACTTACTTACCAACTACTATATGTACCTTCCTTGAAGGGCAGATTTACAATCCGTTTTAGTATCTTTAACTATTGTTTCGTTATGTGATTTCGAACGTTTTATTATGGCCCCGAGGGTAATTAAAGTTTTCCATGTTTTGCATGCATAATAATGTCAGGTAATTTTTGGCACTCACTACAAGAAGTATCTAGGAAGGGCTCACGACCATCTCCGTCACCGTTCATCTTCGTCGACATCCTTGTGCTGTAGTTGTTTTATCATGGTGCAAGCTAAACTATTACGAGTGCTTAGTTACCTTAAGAAAATCTATCTTCTTGATGAATTTTATAAAATGAAAAAGTTATCTTTTTGTCCTTGAGCTAACGAAGTTGGATGGATGCATATGCAAATATATTTTATGTGATTGGTTTGGTGGAATGTTAGCGGGTAACCACTTTGAAGTTGGTTTTTACCTTCATTACTACAATTTCGTTCTTAATGAAGAGAATTCTTGCTACACATTTTGTTGGAATTGGGGATTCTTGGAAGAAACTTAATTTGTCTAGTTGCTTAAGGATTTCACAGATAAAATTAATTTATCTATTTCTGTGAAGATTATTTAAGTTTTGTGATCTTATGTCCAACTGACAATAACGATAACGTTGGCTATAACATATAATCAAAGTTCACTTTAAAAACTTAATTTAAAATACATATTGAAGTAGGGAAGGAGATATCAGTGGTGAATTTGATAGGTATAACTTGGAGGCAATTGTCTGTAAGGGCCTTCTTAGGTAAACTATGTAGTCAATACATCGAATTTCCCTAAATAAATTCAAAGGGTGTGAGTTCAGAATAAGCCAATGGTGCTTCATATCTAAGCCGTTGGAATTAGACGAAAATTAAAAGTCCCTTCTACCTATTCCTGCCGAAAATATGCGCAGAGAAATAGCTAAGCGTTGAAGATAAGTCCAAGGTTTAGGTTATCTATTCATTCTTCCCCTTAAGCAATTCAATCATAATACTCGCGCTTCAGGAAATGCCCTTCAACTAATCCTTGAGCCAATTTTAGGACGTACTTTAAAAGAGATACTTTTTTAGCCGTACTACACGAATTTGGAATGCTTTACCCGGCTCATTATTTCAAACTTTTATTTCTTCACTCTCATACTCATACTCAAAGCCACTTTTAAGGAGAGGGAGAGTGGGGAGAGGTTATTATTTATTGTTGTTCAATATGAAACTTGATTTGAGGGTACTAATGTTGGATATAATTAATGGTACAAAAGAACTTTTGAAAATATTGGTATTTTAATGAAACTTGGAATAAATGTGTAATTTGTCACTAAAATATTATATTAACTGAACTCTAAAACTATACATTTTCCAAGGATCTAAAAGTGTCGCTGGGTGGTGTTGCGATATATTTAAGAGATGGTTTGTCATGCAAAGTATGACATTACTTGGGTCACCGATCGAATACTTGTTTCTTGACATCATTGGTAGCGATAGTAATTTTTATTAGGAACTGTCTACAGACGAAACAAATATGTGAATCTAGTGCTCTTTTACGATCTTATGGAGGAATTGACGGTCAGCTCACCAAATATATTATTGTGTGGTGAAATTAATATTAAATATCTTAATTGAAAATATACTTCACTTGACTTCACAATGACTTCACGTGATTAACATTTAGTTAACTCATCCGTACGTATTCATTTATACTACAGTTTTTGCATATCATGACCTTAGTTTTTGGACTTTCGATTTCATAACTGAGATGTGTTTAGAAAATATTTCAATTCAAATCAGAGATTTTAAAAACATAGCAAGATCGGCTATTGAACACAATATTTGCATTATACCCTGGGAAAATATTTATTTAATGGATTCATCCATTGAACAAGTAAAATAATTTATGAATAAAAACATATAAAATCTTTATAATATATACTTACTTACTTACTTAGGTCCTCGGACCTGCTACGTCAATGTGGTTCCCCTTGCGGGGTATAGGGCCTCCAATACTCCTACGTGCCATCGTGTACGGTTTCTGCAGATTTCCATCAGCTCTCTCCAACTCTTCCCCAGTTGTGCTGATTCCTCTTCGACCGTTCTTCGCCAAGTACTTCGGCCCACTCCTTTGCCTCGCTGCGTGAGAGGGTTCTATTGCATCGCTTGATGCACTCGTGGCCTTTCGGAAGCGTATGTCCAATCCACTGCCACTTAAGTTTTCGTATTATTGAGTCGATGGGTTCTTGACCTGCTGTCCTCGCATGAAGTTCATCATTGGAGATACGGATAGGCCAGAAAATCCGCAAGATGTTTCGCAGCTTTATTGTGACAGTGGGTGTCACTTTCCAAGTGCTGCATCCATAAAGAAGCACGGATTCTACATCTTCGTAGCTTGGTCTTTAGGATTATAGAGTTGTTTATCCATATTTTGGACAGCATTCCGAACGCAGCCTTTGCTTTCCTGATTCGGCTGGTTATATCTAGTTCGGTCCCTTCATCAGTAGAGACAATACTCCCAAGGTATTGAAAACTCTCTGCCGTCTCTACTGGTTGTCCAGAAATATCTATTTGAGTAGATGAGGAAGTTTCAAGGCTGATCCTTTTAGTTTTTGCAGTATTGATCTTAAGCTCGACGGTTGCGGCTTCTCTCTCCACCCTTGTTGTCATTTGATGGAGATCCATGATCTTGTGAGAGAGTAAGCACACGTCACCCGCGTAGTCCAGATGTTTCAGGTGTGATAGCAGAATTTACTGAATTCCTCCATTTAAAGTCGACAAGGCTGCATGCAGTACATCACCTATTACCAACAGGAACAGTATTGGTGACAGTATACAACCCTGTCTAACACCACTTTGGATTTCAAACTCCTTTGATAACCTTCCTCTATGCAGAACGTGATAATTGGATCCTTCATAATGTAGCCTTGATAATAGCGATCAATTTATCCGGGATGCCCCTCCTGCGCAAGGCGAGCCAAATAAATTCTCTATTGACACTGTCAAACGCCTTTTATAATGAATTGAATCGTAGGTTTTTATCTCCTTTCACCAATGCTCCCCCCATTGATTTAGAGTCTTCTGATGAATTTCCAGCTGCTTTTTCATATTCGTCTTTTAGTTTCTCGTGTCTCGTGTGTCAATAGTTTAAATGTTTTAGAAAGTTTTCTTTCAATAAAATCTAACGTACCACGTGTGGATGAAATCAACCCCATCTTCATAAAAGCCATATTACCATTGCTGCTACCGTTTATTACTCACGTTTTCAACACTATAAACACAATTAAAATTTTTCCATACCAGTGGAAACTCGCTTAGATAATCTCAATACCCAAAAACTCACTTCGAACTGAGGTTCGGCAAATTTCAATCTTACCCTTTGTATCTAAATTCTGTGAACGAATGATGCAAAAACAACTTAACGATTATAAAATATTTTTCAATAAGAGCGCTACAAAAGTTTTTTTAAATAAAACAAAAACGGTTTTAGATATCAATGAAGTTCTTTATTCCTTTGAAAGTACGTTTGATGCCATTATGTATGGAACTCGATTTATTTTGCATGGCCACCACGGGCACACTTGCAGAAGTCCAGACGCTGAACCCAATTTTCGACGGTTTTCAAGCATACATCGGCCGATACTGCTGCAATTTCACGTTCGATATTCGTACGAAGTTCATCAATCATCGCTGGCTTGTTGGCATAGACCATAGACTTGACGTAGCCCCACAGGAAATAGTCTAATGGCGTCAAATCGCACGACCGAGGCGGCCAAGCGACTCGACCATTTCGTGAGATAGCGCGTTCTCCAAACGTGGTTTCCAATAAATTGATTGTGACATTCGCTGTGTGGCTTGCGGCGCTGTTCTGTTGGAACCACATGTCCTCCAAGTCCATATCATCCAATTGGGGCCAAAAATATTCGGTTATCATTGAACGGTGGCGATCCCTATTCACAGTAACGTGCCGGTCTGCATATTTTGTTTATTGACGAAGCCATTCAGCCAGAAATGAGCCTCATCACTGAAGATGATTTTTCGATGAAAATCCGAATCATTTTCAAGTTGTTGCTCAGCCCAATTCACGAACATACGACGCTTCTGGTGGTCAAGCGGCTTAAGTTCTTGCGTCAATTTAATCTTGTAAGGATGTAGGCCAAGATCTTTACGCAAAATTCGCCACAACGACGTCACAGAGATGCCCAACGCTTGAGAACGACGTGTGGCTTTGACGTTGGGCTTTCTGCAACTGAAGCCTCAGCGGCAGCAATATTCTCGACACTACGGGCACTTCTTTGTCTCACTGGTACGGGAACATTTTGTACTGGGCCTGTGGATTCAAATTTTTCCACTAGACGCTCAATTGTTGATCTGCTAGGACGATTGTGACGATCATAAATTGGACGTAGCGCTCTTAACGTTGAGGCCACTGACTCCGAATTTCGGTAGTAAATTTTAATAATTTCGACTCGTTGTTGGGTCGTATATCTTTCTATTATGAAAAAGCAAACTTTACTGAAGAGAAATGTCAAAAGAGCGGCAAGAAATATGGCGTCGTTTTCTGTCTCTGTCGCTCTACTTTTGTAGCGTCCCTGTTTAAAAACCGTATATTATGTGTAACAACTTCTTAGTTATTCAATCCGGGTTCCGCCTCAAGCACAGTTGTTGTACAACAGCACCTTTGAAATTCATCGCAGATATAAGAGAAAACTTGACGATAATTGTGTTACCTTTTTCGTACTTCTTGACTTCTCGAAAGCGTTGGATCTTCAGACATTTTAAATTTAAACTTTCACTACAAGTCATTAAATTGGTTTCCTCGTATCTTATTGAAAGAAACCAAGCCATATGTAAGTAATGAAAATCCATGAATAATGAATTCCTACCAATTAAAAGAGTTGTTCCTCAGGGATCGATCTCGGCTCCACTTTTATTCTCGTTTTATATTAATGAAGTAGCTTAGCTTCTATCATACCAAATGTGTCGAAGCATTTTTATGACGAAGCCTTACAAATCTATAAAAACTGTCCCTTAGGTCTTGTAGTAAACTTCATTATTTGTACTATTAACGAGGAGCTTCAACATATTTCAATATGGGCATAAAGCAATTGCTTGACCATTATCCCTACAAAATGCAAATGTCTTGTAATATTCAAAAAGTAATTAGATTTATCTTGTTTTCCACCGATACTTCTCAGTTCTATCCCCCTAGAATTCAAAACCACCTCAAGAAACCTATAGGCATGGTGTTCAACAGAACATTAACATGGAGCGATCACGTAAATTCTTGTGTAGGGAAAACTTATGGAGTTCTTAGGTCTTTGTGGGCAAGTCAGCAGTTCACCTCATTAAAAACCAGAATGGTTCTTTCCAAGACACTAATCATTTCAGTACTTACGACTTGAAGATAGTGTTAAATAGTACGATTCGGTATAGTATCTTAGAAAACACAGTCATGTCACTCATCTGTCTATGAACCTACTAAATATGTCATTAGAAAATTTTACTAAGTTTCGAACTTTAAGCCTTTAATATTGTAAAGACAAGACAGCCATCATATTTATACGAAATACTCGGATTTCCAGTATCCAGCAAGCTACCTTTGCCAGTCTACAATTGCTAAGGTAACAATAGCGAAAGTCAAAAATCAAGACCGAAAACTGAAGTCGGGTATCTACTTATTCTTATTCGAAGCCAAAGTACCGACTTCCCATATAAATATGGTCGATAATTATTACTTCTAAAGATGAACTTATCTTGCCAAGTGCTACCCTTCTCCCCGAACTAATTTTTTTAGAGCATTTTAAACTTGAAAAAAAAACTAATTTTATGATCCCAAAATATTGCTCTGCACTTTTAGTCTAGTATTTAAATAAAAATAGCCTAACAAACAATTTAATTAAGATTACGGTTCGTTTGGCCCTCATATTAATGCCAAAAACGGAATCAGATAAACCGAAACCTATTACACCGAGGCAATAATAACACTTCATTACAAGTCGTTAAAACGGATCTCAAAACAAAGGGAACAATTGGCTCCCCTAACTCCCATGATCCGTCTCGGATGCCTGTCTCTCCCTACCCAGCCAGAGCGTTCCCATCGTAAAAATGCAAAAGAAAATCATCAGAACAAATTAAAATGTTCTCGCATCATCTTTTGGTCTGGCGGCCTTCGGGTATGACTTCTTTCCCGTTTCCTCTTCGTGTGGTGCTAAAGAAAATATACAATGGGATTTTTCTGTTTGGGTCATATGGAGGGCATGATTGACCCGAACCGAAGGGAATTTGTTGCAATAAACCTTCATAATACGCACATTCACACGTCAGCGGTCGCCAACGTTGCAGTCAGTCAGTCCATCATCTAATTAGTCAGAAACCAGGGCTAGACTTCAGCTAGTAGAGAGACAAACATTTTTTTTTTATTACCCCAAAGGCCAAGTCGAAATGGCCCATAAACACGTCCTTAACTGAAGCGCGGTGGCATTTTAAGTTCCCAAAGTATCTACACCCAAAAACAGTTTTATGATGGATTCACTTGCTGGAATGGATTTTCTCGATTATGTCTTTGTTGTCGTCGTGTCAAGTCAGTTTACGACGACAAGAAAAGTCCACTGGTTTTCGTCAAGGAAAATCGTGTGCAGATAAAATGCATGCATCAGAGTTAAGCAAGGAACGAAGCAGTTAGGTACTGGATTTTTAATGCTTGCGATCTCTCAATTACGTGATACATGGAATTTTAAATCTTCGCTTTATGAGTTCTTGCCGGAGCAGGTGGATTCTCTGTTGGATATGAAGACAAAAAAAAACCAAGAGCATCAACCTGTTGCTTGGAAGATGGCAGTTAAGGCATATCTTAGGCTGGAAATCTGTTATTCTCGCTTTGTGTTCTGCTCGTGGCAGAGGGGAAGATCATCATCTGTAATTTTTATGGCTTTCCTCTTGCATGGGTTTCTGGAGCACATAATATAGCGAGGTTTCTATCAGCACACCTTATCCAAGAGGAAACATTTAATTATGTAATCTCGGGATGAAGTCAACCCAATAAATTGTGTTTGCTGCTTGGATGAGTGAATGCATCCAGAGAATTCAATGGTATCGCTCCATCAGGTACCCCTATGAGCGTATTGAAAAAAAAATAGTATATAATCCCTGAGTATAAGTTCCACCTGCGGACGGCATAATTGGTGGGTTTTGGTTTTATGTACATGCCTCAATCGGATCTGGGTTAAATATGCATGCAGAAAAATTCATCGGATTACCATCGAACCAAAAGAATCAATTTTGTTCAGTTTTGCAGTACACCTAGCAAATTGGATTGCAATCACTGAAGAAAGAGATATTGAGATAGAGGGAGAGCGAAAGAGAGGACGATAAAAATTGGAAGCACCCAACAGAAGTCCGAGTTTTGTTATTATAACAGTTATCGGATGAACGTGCTGGCATGTTTCTAAAGGTTCTTATCTTATCCATGAAGGTATTATTATTGCAACAATGTTGATGCATTGCTTGTGTTAGAATGCGTCGCAGAGAGGGCTTCAAACAAAAAATAAATTCGGTCTAAGAGGGAGGACTTTGTTGTACCTTCATTTATTATATAAAGACTTAAGTAAGCGCCAGCGAAACCAATCCCAAATGAAGAACTCCATTTGGTTACATAATTGTGTTAAGACTTTGAATGTGGATCTCGTTGGAATTTTCATATTTTTTGAAGATTATTGCCCAATGTCCATACCTGTAAGATTTTGCGCCATTTTTTGACCAATTTGCTTTATGTTCAATTTTTGGGTCAAAACGGTTTTCGAGAAATACCTAGATTTCTTTTAATTATTTTTCGCAGACTAAAGAGATTATGGTAACAACTCTAAAAATTAATTAGCACAATGCAAGCGTTAACGAAATAGGGATAAGATTAAAAATAAAATGCACGACTGGGTCGCACGAACTTGCTCTTATGTAAAAGACTAAGAATTTCAAAAATTCATGTTATTAGAGAAAAACTGTGCATAAGCATAAATTTCATTTTTTTAAAACAACTCCTCTAGGAGTTGGAGTTAAAAACACATGCCATGTGATTGAAGCAAATATTAGTTTATGCAAGAATAAAAATTATAAGTCGTTGTAGTGGTTTCTTAAAAATATAAGCTTTTATTACAAATTTTTTAAAACAAATTTTTTAAGAAAAAATTTTGGTACGCAAACCTTTTCGTTTTATTTTTGAATGAATAAATATTAAATTTAAAAAACAAAAACCTACATACTAAGCCATTTTTCAGATTTCGAATTTTCCAAGAAAAAAATATTTTTTTTTTAATTCAAAAAAAAATTTTTTTTTTAAGTTTTAAAATGCAATGTCCAACATTTGTATGGTGAGTATCGTTATTTTAAGATAAAATAAAAGTTTTTTTTCTCATATCTTGTAGATTGTATTCAGAAACTTTTTTGTCAAGTTTAAAAAAATCAAACATGGGTTTTTCGAAATATTGAGTTTTGAAAAACTATTTTTTTTTTAAATTTGAATACAGAATAATGTTCAAATAAAATTTTTTGATTTTTTTTTCGAAAAACATCTGTAAAGCAGTTTTTGAGAAAAAAAAAATGTTTTATAAGATTTCGAAAAATTCGTACGGCAGGTACCGTTATTTTTGGTCGTAATAAAAAATGAAAAAAAAACGTATGGGGGGAAAAAATTTAAAAACGATCTCTACCAAGTTTAACGAAAATCGGAGTGGTCGTTTAGGCTGTAGTCAAACAGACCCACAGGCAGACGGCATTGCGAGATCCACTTTTTACTTTTTTCGTCTTCGCTGTCATCGTAATGTCAACTTTGATCAAAATCTCGAGATCGATTTCTTTACGAATGCGTAACTTGCTTTATAGTACCTTTAAGTCACAAGTAAAAATACCGGTGTACATTGAGAGAACTTGAACCAGGTAAGACATTCCATGTTCGTGAAGCTCGGATAAGAAAATAATATCGGAATTTAATAGAATACGTCCGAAATTAGACTCAAGGGTAAACTGATGGGATTTCCCTGAAGCGCGAGTATTACGATTGAATTGTTTAAGGGGAGGAATGCAACTGACTATTTCACTAGAACATTGCTTATAAAAATAATGAGAGATGAGAGACATTGCCACCGCCGCGGTGCTCGGTCAAATTTCAATCATCTGTCATTTTTAAATTCCTTTAATGGATTCAATCCAAGAGACTCAATGAGTTTTTGAAGCATCTGCTCAAATATGTATGACAATTTTCCTCAAGCTTTGGACGAATACAATGTGGGAAATCTAGTGGTTTCTTTTTAAATCATAGGTTATTTTGATAGTGACAGATGTTTCTTGAATTGGACAAGGATTTTGGCCGAAATATCATATCTTTTCTGACGAGGGGCGTTTTCATCTCGCCAGCTACGTTAATAAAAAAATTTGCCATATCTGGGGCTCGGAAAATTCGCACGTTATTGTACAAAAGCCAATGCATCTACATCGAGTGGCAGTTTGGTGCGGATTGTGGAGAGGTTGCATAATTGGACTATTTTTCTTCAAAAATGATGCTGGAAACAATATTTCAGTCAAAGGTGGGCGTTATAGAGACATGTTAAACGACTTTTTTTTTACTGAAATTGAAGACATGTATTTTGACTACCTCTGTTTCATGCAGGATGACACGCCATACATCGGCCGCCTCGAAGCTGCAATCTATTCAGCCTAGTAAATGTATACTCACTTTTGCCCCTGATCCCGATGAAATCCCTTTAGAAGTCCTGAAAGTATCCACGCAAACATATTCCCACTTGCTGCTGAACATGTTTAACAGCTTCCTCGAGGAAGGCATCTTTCCCAAGAGCTGGAAGAAACAACGGTTGGTGCTCATCAGAAAAGGTTAAGGAGATCCAGGTTCCCCATCGGCATACAGGTCTCTGTGCATGCTAGACACGGGCAGGGAAGCACTTGGAAAAGCTATTGAAACTACGGCTCACAGGGGCAGTACAAACGTCGGGTGATCTATCAGAGAGGCAGTACGGTTTCCAGAGAGGCCGCTCTTCGATCGGAGCAATACAAGAAGTAGTGCAAGCGACCCAAATAGTCCAACAAGGAAACCACTACTCGAAGAAAATCGTTTTGCTAACAACGCTGGACGTACGAAATGCCTTCAACTCGGCCAGATGAAGCGAAATACTGGATGCGCTCGAACGGAGATTCCACATTCCAGCATATCTACTACGGATGGTGAAGGACTATCTCAGGGATCTAGAGCTGCTTTACAAGACCAGAGAAGGCCCGCGAAGGAAGGAGGTCACATCTGGCGCAGTGCAGGGATCGATCTTAGGACCAGACCTCTGAAACATCTCCTACGTCGGGTACGCTGACGACATCGCCGCGGTGATTAAGCACGAGACATCATTAACGCGTAAAGAAATTTGAATCAGGTGATGCGGCGAGCAAACTCGTGGATGGAAGAGCACGGGCTCAGCCTAGCCACGGAGAAAACTGAGTTAGTCCTTCTGACGAGGAAGAGGATTCCCACACAAATCGACTTCCAAATTGGGTCCGAAGTGATAAGAAGCAGCGTGGCGGTGAATTTGGCGAACGTGGGGGGGGGGGGCACAATGGCTAGCAAGCGAAGGTTGCTAGTGCCGAAAACGACAACACATTCCATCCTTCTGAACGGTAGCAAAATCTGGGTGGACGCACTTAAACAGGAGAAGTACCGGAAAGAGATGGCGGCAGTGCAAAGTCGCGGAGCTCTAAGTTCGGCCAGCTCTTACCGAACGAACCAGCCGTCCTTGTAGTCACTGGAGTGACCCCTATCGATCTCCTAGCGACAGAAAGGAAGTAGATACGTCTACAACAAAAAGGTGGAAATGAGAGTGGAAGTGGCATACAACGAAGCAAAGCAGCTGACGGAACAGAGCAAGAGTCTTGGAGCTCGGAAAGCAGAGGACGATGGACGGCGAGGCTAATCAGGAATGTGGCTGAGTGGAAGGACCGGAAACACGGTGAAGGAGAAGGAGGCTGGAATGCCGTTAATAGTGCAAAACGAAAGAATTGGTGTCATAGCTGGACGCTATCTTTAAGACAAGCACACAACGAGCCTTGGCTTAAGAAGTTGTAAGGAGAAGAAGATATAGAATCAACTTCTCATCTTCTATGTACATTCTCTGCTCTAACCCATAGACGAAGGCTCTTACTTGGATGACTTCTCTTCGAGGAATCTAGTAATGTAATTAATATAAACATTTGAAGTCTCTCTCGCTTCATATTGAGGTCCAAGGCGTTCAACGAGTAGAACTATTCTAGTTTCATGTGGAATCACAATGGACCAACTTTGGTTTAAGTGTATCGTCTGCTAAGCTGGCAACCACTTTGACCTAATCTAACCTCTCAGAAGAACGAAGCTCGTTAAAAAATCTTGCTTCAACAGAAGACCCACCTTCATAAGACATTTTAATTATTTGTACATGTTGCTGAACGCTATAACTGTCTATGTTGATTTGGCAAGACAGGCTTAATAAATGACAGCTAATTTGAGAGATGTAGCTTCAACAATATGGCCGCAGTCACCTGTAAAACTGCATACTCGTATGTTTACGAGTGTTTCGGAAGTAAAAATGGAAACGGTTCGAGTAAGCAGCTTATAACTTGACTGCTAATACATAGTTTGATCATCTTTTAAATATTGGTCTTATTTTTAGAAAAAATACAATTTTTGTTTTTAGTTGAAATTTTAAGAGATCGTGTTACATGGCCGCCAAACAACTGATATCATCATCATCATCGGCTCGACAACCGGGTTCCGGTCCTGGCCTCTTTCAACATTGTTGTCGGTTTCGTAATTCTTTAGTTTTACGGGACAGGGAATTAACCTGTCGCCAACCTGAGGAACCAGCCTGATCATATTAGCCAAACCTTTTTTAAAAGGCTTGTTTCTAGCGGCCGCCGCGGAGAGGCTATGATTATGATCACACTTCCACCAGTTCCGAATAGTTACGGCACGTGCATGTTTTAGTATGCTACATGTTGTTTCCCCTATTCGTCTGATGGCTGACCGCCAAAAACAACTGATACCTAACTTGAATTCTAATGTTCCGACCATCTCAATCATTACGGGAATACGTAGGGTTGCAGTTTCGTTATAATTGTTAGTAGCAAAAAATGCAATCAAGTATATATAACTTTATAGGAGAAGAATCAATTTTATGTTCAGTTTTCAAAATGCTAAAGCGTTTTTGAAAACACTTATAATTTTCAGACATATAATTCATCTCATTAAAAATGTCGGCTCTCCAGGAGGACTTATCCAGTTCTGATAAACAAAAACCTTCAAGGATTTTATCCAGATTACAATTTTATATTATTAGTGGGGTGTTGTCATGTTCTTATTGGGGAGATTCAAATCAAATAAAATAATTTTACCTGTTCCAGATCCAACTATATTATTGAGGAAGGTCGAATAATCCTTAGAAGTAGGTAAGAAAAATTTACTATGTAAGTTTAAATAAACATAAAGAAAAAATAAACATTTAAATAATGGAAAATGTCAGTGGTTACATTAATTCTTTGGAACTAAAAGTTGATAAACTTATTGACGCTGTTGCTCTGATCAATGAGCAACTTTCAAATCTCTGCTTGTCCTCATCTAATGCTGTTACTCCAATGACTCCTAATATTCAAAATCTAAGAAAGGCGGTATTAACATCCCACAACTCTGCCCTTAAGATAAATGAGCGCCCTGGTCCCTTACGTGTCACTCGCAATACCCTCAAAAGAGCAAATTTAGCTCTCTCACCTTTAGTCCAAAAGACAAAGAAACCTACTCTTTCAACAACTGTAACACAACCACCATCTGTGACATCTTTATCTTCAATTCCTGCATCTTCTACATCTTCAACTTCAACGCTTTCACCTAAGACATCTTCATCCTTTTCAACTCCTTCAACTATAATACCATTACCTTCAACATCTATATGTACAAATTCTTCATCTACATCTTCATCTTCTTTATCAACGACTCCATTACCGTTAACATCTATATCTACTACGTGTTCTTCTACGACATCTTCATTAACTACATCTTTGACAACGACACCTTCACTTGCAACTTCAACATCAACTACTTCTTCATCTTCGACAACTTCATCTTTATCTACAGCTTTTTCACCTAAAACGTCCACATCTACTACTTCTTCATCTACGACACCATCTACACCTTTAACATCTACATATGCAACATCTTCATTTATGACTTCTTCATCTTCACCATCTTTATTTACTTCATCTTCATATATTATGACTCCACTTGAAGCATGTTCACCTTCAACGTCTACGACATCTTTAACATCTTCACCAACAATTTCGTCACCACCCCCTTCGTCATTCGCATCAATATCATCTTCATTTTGTTTACCGGCTTCTAATACCTCTTCTGCGACTTCTGCGACTTCCTCAATTTCAAAGTTCTCCACAACTTCAGTGCCCCCGTCTTCTACGTTTGTATCGTCAGTAGCTTTACCAAATGGTGATATATTACCTGCAGTTAAATTAAGAGCCGCTGAGAGATTTAAATGCATTTTTCTATCAAATTTCGATGTTAACACTACCTGCAATGATATATCTGCATATGTTGATTCTCATTTCTCCAACATCAAATTCAAAATTGAGCAGTTACCAACAAAAGGAATTGACTACTCATCTTTCAAACTATTCGTTCCACATGAAATATTCACCCGTTTATTGAATAAGCATTTCTGGCCGGAAAACATTATCATCCACGAGTTCGTTAAGCGAAATACTATGAATACTCCTTTTCGAAAGACTTTGACAAGACCAACACACCGTCGTCGCAACTAATTGATATACTCTATCAAAATGTAAGAGGCCTACGGACAAAGACTAATAAGGTCTACTACAGCTCTTCAAATTCTTCTTACGATGTCATATCTTTGACTGAAACATGGCTGTTTGGCGAGATAAATGACTCGGAACTTTTTGATTCTTCGTTTAATGTATATAGACGAGATAGACACTCCGATCCGAGTATCAATACTGTCGGCGGTGGGATCCTTATTGCTGTTAAATCTTGTTTTGTGACGTCACTAGTCAATGTTCCTGTTTGTTTGAACGAAGAGTTCCTATGTGTAAAGATGATTCTTTCACACAAAACTATCTATCTTGTAACTATGTACATTGTTCCTGGGAGCCCAGTTAATACTTACAACGAAGCCTTCTCTTTTTTGAACTACATTTTTGAGATAATGAGTTATAATGATGAAGTTATCTGCCTTGGCGATTTTAATCTAACCAATGTATCTTGGAAACGTTGTCCCGATACATACGCAATGGTTCCAACAGGAAATCTATCAATGGATGATTCTCAAACTCTTGACAGTCTAACGTCACTTGGTCTTCACCAAATAAACGACATCAAAAACTCTAACGCCAAGATCCTCGACTTAATTTACACAACAATTGATGCCGGTATTTCACTTGACAGATCAACTGATCCTCTAGTGAACAAGGACTCTCATCACCCAGCACTTACCATATCTATTCAAAACTTTGAAATGAATAATCAGGATCCTGACAATGTTTTTAAATTCAACTTTAAAAAAACTGATTATACTAAATTAAATAACTTGCTATCTTTAATTGACTGGTCATGCCTTTGCTCTTGTTCAGATATTAATTCAATGGTTTTGAAATTTTATGACAAAATATTTGATTGTTTTTTAGCATCTGTTCCTCTAATATCTATTAAATCAAAATCTCTTGCTCCTAGCTGGTATGATAGTGAACTGCGAACATTAAAAAACCGTAGAAATAAACTATGGCTTAAATACAAACAAACTGGACTAGTTACCGATTTTAATATTTATTGTGAGGCCAGAAATATTTTCAACAGAGAATCAAGTATTAAGTATCTTTTTTACATACAAAAGGTTCAAAGTAATTTAAAAATGGATCCTAAATCCTTTTGGAACTTTATTAACAGCAAACGAAAATCTTGTCCTTATCCGTCCGTTCTTATGCATAACAATATCTCAGACCATGACCCACGTATCATAACACAACTATTCTCAGACTTTTTTCAAAGTGCATACATCTGTGATTCTTCTAACTGTGATAACTTTTCGAACTGTGATAACCTAAACTGTGATAATCTTGACGAAAATGATCAATTATTTGGTCATTTGAAATCATATTCTCACTTGACTGATATAAATTTTCATATAACTATTGACGATATTATGAAATTTATAGCTAATTTAGAAGATAATGACGCGTCTGGTCCTGATGGGGTACCAGCTTCAGTTCTGAAAAAATGTGTCAATAACTTGTCGATGCCACTTTCTGTTCTTTTTAACTGTTCATTGTCTACTTGTAAGTTTCCTCATGTATGGAAACAATCTTTTATAATTCCTTTACATAAAAAAGGTAAAAAGGATCAAATTATTAATTACCGTCCAATAGCTAAACTGTCGGCCATTCCCAAACTTTTTGAAGCAATTGTTTGCAAAACATTAAGCTTTTACACAAAATCATTTATTGTTCATAACCAACATGGTTTCTCAAAGGGCCGCTCGACTGTCACCCTACTTATGGAGTTAACGGAGTTTTGTGTCGATTCCTTTAAAAACAAAAAACAGACGGATTGTGTTCTTACAGATTTTAGTAAGGCATTTGACAAACTATCGCATAGAGTTTTGCTTAATAAAATGAGTAGGCTGGGGTTCAGCGTAAAATTCATTGCTTGGCTAAAATCTTATTTACTTGACAGATCCTATTCAGTGAATTTTAACGGCTACTATTCAAATAGTTTTGTCGTAAATTCTGGTGTTCCCCAGGGTAGCCATTTGGGTCCAGTTCTTTTTATATTGTTTGTAAATGATCTTCCTTCAGTTTTAAAGTACTCTAATTGTCTTATGTATGCAGACGATGTTAACATATTTAAAACTATTTCTAGCAATCTTGACTGTGAAAAGCTTCAAATTGATCTAAATGCTTTCTATAATTGGTGTGCACGTAATTATTTGTTGTTAAATATCGATAAGTGTAAGATTATAAATTTTACAAGAAAATTGTCCGTTTTATCTTTTGACTATAGTTTCAATGGCGTAAATCTATCAAATGTAAATGATGTATCTATCCTTGGTGTATTGTTCGATAAGAAACTCGAATTCACACAGCATATCAATATGGCATGTAATAAAGCCAATTCAATATTAGGTTGGATTAAAAGGGAATCACGTCAGTTTTCTGATCCTTATGTTATCAAACAACTATTTACCACATTTGTCAGACCCATTATAGAGTATGCTTGCCAGGTATGGACCCCCTACTACAGTTGTCACAAAATAAGAATTGAACAAATTCAAAAAAGATTCCTAAAATTTGCTCTTAGAGGCTTAGGCTGGCAGAATCCATTGAATCTTCCTTCATATAGCAGCCGTTTAAAACTCATAGATTTACCCAGTCTGGAGCGCAGACGTTCTTATTTATGTTTTGTTTTTATTGTTAATCTTATTGATGGTAATATCGATGCTTTAAACCTTTTGTGTCGTGTTAATTTTAATGTTCCAAATCGAAATCTAAGAGGTTTTCGTGACCCAATTTACATAAAACACTATCGTACCAACTATGAGCAGAATTCACCATTGAATACAATGTTTAATTTGTATAACGTCAATCATAATTTATTAATAAATTTTTGTGATGTCTCAAATAATAGTTTTAAAAAAATGTTCTATAATATTGTATAATTTATAAATTCCTAATTCTAAGTAATATTTTTTGTACGCTAGATATTAATTAGCTTGATTCAAATAAATAAAAGGGTTAACGAATTATTTTACCCCTACGTGTGCCTTCTAACCACCAATGTTACAAAACTAAGAACGCTTTGTTGTTTGTCAAAATATTCTGAACCTATTTCAAAACCGCAAAGAATATTATTGAAATTTCAGAATTCTGAAAAAATTAAATAATTTCAAACAGAACTGATGAATGCTTTTGAATTTGATTTAGGTTCTTCAAGGCATCTTAGTCCTAATAAAAAATTCATATCGTTTTCCCTTTGTTAGGCTAACTTCACAAAAATTAAGTTGGGCTTCAGCACGTGTCCAATAATATTTATGTTACACTCATCTCGTTTGTGGGCCTAAATAGAAAGGTTGGTATACTCGGAAATTGGAATTGAGTCAATCTATTTTAAATTTCATTCAAATTCGATTAAGGGACTCGATGGGACCCTCTCACTCTCTTCACCCTCTATTTTGATCGAATCATCGCGGGAATTGAGTCTAGACCCTCCAATTATTCCACAATTGTTATTATGATCGCATTGTAAAATATTTTACATTAATGGGCACATAATGATGTCACCCACACCGTTACCGTCACGCAAGAAAACATTGAAAACCCTTCTGGCTATCTAGGGGTTAAAATTATGTACGTATTCATAGCACCGCCACCGCGTGCCGCCCGTTGCTATTCATGGTCTTTTTGTCGTCCTCGTCCTCGGCCGGGCTGTAGCTGCAATATAACGGATTTGCCACGGGAAAATTCGGCGCTCCACCCTTTGAGCTCTCAGCCCTGTGTTATGAGAAAATTTCACTATTATGTCACATGTCGCTCTGCTGGATCTAGATGCCATAGATATGTAGTATGTGCATGTGGACTGCGTATAACAACTGTTGTTTGCTCATTATACGGGCGCAACAGTTCTTAAAAACTTTGCTGTGGCTCAGATTTAAACGAAAACACAACAGCTGTTGAGTTTTGAGTATCTACTCGTATAATGTGTTTATGTGTGCCTGTGCACTCTGTGTATTGTCTTCCGGCATCATGGAGGCGGATTAAATTTTTTACGTTTTACATGCTTCTGTGCCTGAAGGCCAACATCATCATCATCATAGAGAGATGCCCCCATTCCAAATCAAGAGCAGTAGCGGAGAGGTATTCCTTCCCAAAATCATGGCATCCCAACACACACAGAACGAGCGTGGTGGGGCAAAGATGCAATCACATAAATCTCAAGGGATAAGTGGTGTAAATTTAATGTATGTGACATTGTTGTTAGAGTCGCTGTTGGTGTTGTTGGTTTTTTGTGCAATGCTCGAACATCGAGACGATGCAAGATGATGCTGGAACAGAATGTATTCCTCTTGATGCTTTGACAGATCCATTTGTATAAATGGAATGCTGCCCCGTGCATGCCGCCGCCCGAGAATATGATAACAATGATGCTTCAATGATTATGTTAAATGGAGTGAATGTAATGCACCCCGCATCCAACCCCAATTCATCGATGATTATGATGACGACGACGACGGCGAAGATAGTGCACAAACATTTACGGTTGCCCTTAAGTCGGTTGCTTTGTAAAATTTACCTTGTAGGTACGCCATAAGAGGAGAAGAATACAACTTGCGTCGTATATGTCATCCCTGTGTGCATCCTGCACGACTTAATGTGGAAACTGAATTTCTCCGGGAGAACTCTTGAAGCATCTATAAGGACTTTCGATCAAATAGGCTTTGTTTGTCGAACGGTCTTGGAAATTCAATAAAAATTTTTCTGGAATATGACATCGGTCAAATGGCTTTCCAGGTTTCGTTGGGTACTTGCATCCCAGAGGTCTGACGAATAACTCATTTATTATAATGTTAAACAAAGTACCAGCGATGGGCAAATTAGGGAGAGGGAGGAAAGCGGTATGGATGAACTCATGGCGCTTTTTTCCATAGGCCTGCGACTTAAAATAAGCCCAAGGAAATGGTTTAACGGGGCTACATTGCACGATTGCGATGACCAGTTAACGTGTATCGCTATACTCCGTGAGATAACCATGTCCCCAAATAACTCGTGCATGATGTTCATTATGGCATCAGCTGTGTGGCACGTAGTCCTATCCTGTTGGAACCATATATCGTTCACATCCAGATCATTCACAATCATTAAATTCACAATCCAAAATAAATTGGATATTATCGATCGACAGCGCTGATGGCAGTGCCATACTCCTTTTCCAAGAAGTACCCACCAGTAATGCCACTTACGCATAATCCACACCAAACAGTGACTTTTGCAGACGGTTTGCCATTTTGTGAACTTGGTATAAATTGCGATTTATTGACAAATTTGCCCATCTAGAAATGGGCCTCGATGAATATTGAGAGGAGAATTTGCACTACGACCAAAAGATCTATTGTGCGCCCATCCAGAGCTAGATGAGTTCCTAACCCAAGTTTAGTAAAAATTACTCTCTTTTCTACCTAGTAGCGTCCCAGATACTTGTTTCTTTGATACATTAGTGATTTCAATCCGCCTATAGTATGTGTTCCGGCGTTTCGTCATTAGTATTGTAGAATTGCATATGGGGCTGTTTATGAGGCCAAGAATACTCAAATGTCTTCTTAGTTTACGGTGACCCGTGAGGAGACCCGTTACTATTCGTAGATTGTTTCTACTTGAGCTGATACAGTTCTTAAAACGATCTTGGTTAAATGTCCCAAGAAGTAGTTTGACCTGCCTCAGTTTAGGAAGTTCTTTCCAGTTCTTGGATCTTTTGGCCTCGTCCTCTATTTTGCTTTCGTTTTTAAGCCTGTTTTCTCCTATTCCGCAGTAGGGCTCTCACCCCATTAGAGGATGTCCTTGCCCCTTTTGTTGCTAGGGAGTCTGCCTCCTCGTTTCTCTGAACATCTTTATGTTCAGGTACCCAATGAAGTGAGACATTATTGTTATTGCCAAGTTCGTTTAGTCTGCCTTCTGATTCCCATACCAACTTAGACAAGATGGCGTATGAGCATGGGCCTTGTTGTTTACTTACTTACTTACTTACTTATAGGTCCTCGGACCTGTTAAGTCAGTGTGGTTCCACTTGCGGGGCATAGGGCTTCCATTACTCCTACACGCCATCGTGTACGGTTTCTGGAGATGTACCTCAGCTCTCTCCAACTCTTCCCCAGTTGTGCTGATTCCTCTTCGACCGTTCTTCTGGGTCGGCCGTCTCCTCTGCCTCGCTGCGTGAGAGAGTTCCATTGCATCGCTTCACTCGCAATGCACTCGTGGCCCTTTCGAAGCGTATGTCCAATCCACTGCCACTTACGTTTTCGTATTATAGAGTCGATGGGTTCCTGACCTGTCCTCGCATAAAGTTCATCATTGGAGAAACGATTAGGCCAGAAAATCCGCAAGATGTTTCGCAGACGTCTATTCACGAACGTTTGCAGCTTTCTTGTAATAGTGGGTGTAACTTTCAAAGTGCTCCATTCATAAAGAAGTACGGATTCTACATTGGAGCGGAACATTCGTAGCTTGGTCTTTAGGCTTATAGAGTTGTTTCTCCATATTTTGGACAGCATTCCGGACGCAGCCTTTGCTTTCTCGATTCGGCTGGTTATATCTAGTTCCGTCCCGCCATCAGTAGAGAAAATACTCCCAATTTATTGAAAACTCTCTACCGTCTCCGCTGGTTGTCCAGAAATATCTATTTGAGTAGATGAGGAAGTTCCAAGGCTGATCCTTTTAGTTTTTGCCGTATTGACCCTTAGCTTCTCTCTCCACTCTTGTTGTTATTTGATAGAGATCCATGATCCTATGAGAGAGTAAGCACACGTCATCCGCGTGGTCCAGATGATGTTTAAGGTGTGATAGCAGATTCCACTGCATGCAGCCCATCACTTATTACCAACAGGAACAGTATTGGTGACAGTATACAACCCTGTCTAACACCATTTTGGATTTCAAACTTCTCTAACAAACATTCCTTTATGCCAAACGTGACATTTGGATCCTTCATGTGTATCCTTGATAATAGCGAACAACTTATCCGGGATGCCACTCCTGCACAAGGCAAGCCAAATAAATTCTCTATTGACACTGTCAAACACATTTTCGAAATCGATGAACAGCAGGTGAAGTGGTGATCGATATTCAATGCACTGTTCGATGATGATCGGCAAGGTGTCTTATTCGCTCTAGGGCGGTTCTTGCTATAACCTTCGCTACAGCAGGCAGCACGCAGATTCCTCTCCAGTTTTCGCACTGCGTAAGGTCTACTTTCTTTGGAAGCTTGACAATCATCCCCTTTTTGCCACTCCTCAGGAAAACTTTCTGTTTCCCAAGCTCTTTCTATGAGTGGGTGCAGGAGCTCAGATGGTGTTGTTGGGGCTGCTCGTAAAAGCTCTGCGGGAATACCGTCAAGTCTAACCGCTTTGTTGCTCTTCAGTGCTCTGATTGCGGTTAAGATTTGTTCTCTACTGGGGGATGCAGTGCGTATTCGGGAATTTGTTACTACGGACGGATCATTGGGTTCTAGGTTGACTTAGCTGGTGAAAACGCGATTTAGCAGTGATCCGTCTATGTCCTTTACCAGGTGTTGTTTAGAGCTTTGGACACCTGTTAGCTCTTTGGTAATTCTGTAGACGGTCCTACTGTCGCACCTGCTTACTGCCTCTTCTGCTTCTGTTGCCCATGCGTTGATATATACAAATGGGCCTTGTTGCTTATGGATGATGTTTTTTTGTTTTACTCAAACGGGTCCTACTTCAAACTGCTCCAGAGCCCAGTTGTCCAGCACACTGCACAAGTAGCACAAAATGGTATAATTTCGGTATCACATTTCTTAATTCATACTTTATTCCTTCTTTATTAGGTATGTAAATTTATGCCTACTTTATTCCATCTTAATATGATCTTTATTAGGTATTGTTTTAAAGAACTTAACTTGGTGTGTTAACTTCTACTTAAAGCATTCTTAAATACTTCTTAAATGGGCATTTCTTAAATCGGTTGTTTTTGTTACTTAATTCCTTCTTTAATCCTTCTAAAAACATTCCTTTTTTATTTTAGTATTAAATCGGTATTTTTCAAATTCTTTAATACGTATTTAAGTCTTCTTAAAGAGTATAATATTAAAAACACGAGAGAGTTATTTGAGTAGCACTTTGAGACAAGATATTTTAAGTGTCACAGTGGCAAAATAGGTAGAGCACAAGCACGGCAAGCGAGAGGACTCGGGTTCGAATCTCAGTGGAAGCACAGAGGTAAATTAAAAAAACTAACTTTTAAAATTCTTTCATTCCAGCAAAAATTCACATAAAGACTAGAATATAATCAACAATAATAAAAAAAAAACAAACAGATAATAAAAAAAAATTATTTTTATTGTTTCTAATAATTTTTTTAAGAATTTCCGTAGCTCTTTAAGAAGGAGTAATGAAGTATTTAAGAAGAATGATATCCCGATTTAAGACCATTTTAAGACTCAATTTATCTTCTTATTTCCTTCTATCGGACCGCCCACTTGCGCCTTTTCTCTACTTAATAGGAACTTAAATCCGTCTTATAGAAGATGTCAGATACCGATTTAGAATTCTTAAAGACTTCGTTAAGTAATTCTGTGTTACTTGTGTGTAACCGCCATGACACTCTGGATGTTCCAAAGGTAGTTTGTAGGGGTAGGTTTTCGTGCACTTACAAATCGCAAATATGGACTTAAAACGAAATTCGAGTTCAGGGTATTAGAGGAGGTATGTAAATTGTAACAACTCATTTTGAATATAAATTTTGACACATAATTTTTACACTATGTTTTTCTTTATATGCTTGTATAGAGACTGACCTTTAAATATAAAATAATAAAAATGAAATTTTGAAGAATTGTGTGTATAAAATTAAAATATTTGGGATTTCGATTTGGTGATTTTGGTTTTTTATGGATGTTTGGTATGTGTGATTTTGGGAAATAGAATTTTAAAATTTTTCGGTGCATAGTCTTCAATAACGTCATCTTATATTATTGAGCAAAATTGCTGTCAATAGATAAGATGGCTAGTGTCAATTTTAGTTGTATACACAAGTTGCGAGCAAACATTCCTTTCTATACGTTTTTCGTAAAACAGAGTGCTCGAACGCCCGCGGTGCTCTTGGGCCCTGGGTCCATGGAACCACGGATAGGATAGGACCTGTTCTATGAGTATTAAAATATATGGCAAAGTTCTTTCAATTCTCCGTTTGCCTGATTGGTATAAATAAAGAACAGAAAGCCTATCACAATCATGGTAGAAAATGAGTAATGTTACTTCGCAGACCACTCTTCATCGTTTGGTGGCCAAATTTGGGACGATCGGTTTAGTAATCATTCGTACGTACGTCAAAGGAAAGCGAGCATATCATTGCGGTTCGTGAAAGTGTACAGAAGAGCTTGAAGCAGTCGATTCCTCACCCTGCACCAGAATTCGGCAGACATCAAGTTGGCGAATTTTCGTTGGAACTTGGGCCTACACACGTACAAGATCCAACTGACCCATCAGGAGCTCAAAGTTCATGACCACAGGCAACGCAGTTTCTTCTCTGCCTGTGCTTCGAAGGTTTTGAAGGAGGACTCTAATTTTAGCCGTAAAATCATCTTTAGCGCCGAGATGCATTTTTAGATGAATGGCGGTGTTAACAAGAAAATTGCCGTGGGACAACACCAACCCACACAAGGTTCATCCTCAAAATAATTACGTTTGGTGAGGATGTTGGGCCATCATTGGTCTGTACTTTTTCGAAATTGACGTTTAGATTATCCTGCATGACCGATTTTAGGATAAGGTTATCTCTAGCAGAGGTTGAATCAGCCGCCAAGGTCTTGCGGTTTGATGCCGCTCGATTTTTCTTGTAGGGTTTCCTGGAATTGCATGGTACCGAACCTGATCGTTTGGACAAAATTCGCTTAGCAAATTCAAAGTTATAACAATAAATTTAAAAAATTTCACAATAATGTATATTCAGTGAAGTTTTGAGCCCGTTGATGTCGAACGAAATTCCCAAAAAAACTCTCCTTCGGAGAATAATTCCAAAAAAATTACTCTAATCATTTATTATCTCCCCAGAAACATTATCATGGATAAAATATTCAAAGAAACAAATTGTTTTGCCAAGAATATCCACGAACTTTCGTGCAACATAAGCTTAACCAAATATCTCTAAAACAAATTATATTCAAGGAGTAAATTATGCGATTAAATCGCGATATTTTTTCGTATGATTCATTACTGGAACATATTTGTTTTTGGAGATATTCGCTAGGGGACTTTTGCTCAGGGAATTCTCGCTTTGTTGATTTTGCTTGTAGATGTGTAACATTCGGGATTATGTCCTTGGGAAAAACGTCACCAACCCATCACAAAACCCTTTAGTGTTTATTGGGAGGATGTTGTAAATTAAAAAAAATCGAATGCGAAATGGTTAAAATTGAAGAAAACAAATATAATGAATTGAAAATCTACCAAACCTTTACAAGAGTTTGCCCATATATAATAAGACCTCTAAAAGTTTGCTTTGTTAAGACTACAAGACTTTGTTTATACCACTCACAATAGCTAAGCGAATAGAGTATGAAAACGAGTCACATTCTTGCATGTAAATAAGTATTGGCATATAACTGGTATAACTGCACTTTATACGTCGAAAATATATATGTATCTTTGACTTAAATGTTTTTTATGTTAATAAATGTCTAGGTATTTTATTGAAAATTAACAAAAACATAGCCCATATTTTTCGTTTCTCCGGTATTGGTATAAACTGGTTTAATTGGCAAATACGGAAAATAATAGAAATGGATAAATACAATTCTTACTAGAAAACTTCCTGAATGTTCTTCTTGTAAATTAAAATAGATGTCATTCATCAAAGTACATAGTAGAATAAATTTGTAGAAGAGTTCACAATTACTGAATTTAGACCAATAAAATTAAACACCATATTGACACAGAGCAATAAATTACTACGCCTGGTGAAATTCTGTTTAAAATTATGCAAAATGTAGAAGCTGCTGCTGCTGATGCTTTGTCATACAGATTGCTGCGATTCCCATTACATGATATGCGTATTAAATTTTCATACCGTTCACACCTTATACTTCTGTTATACGGTGGAAAATCTAGGACGATGTTTATTATGTAGCCGATGTAATGCAGACATCAATGGCATATCCAACACAATGCCATCATAATCGTCGTTGGGTTTTCTTCGAACATCCCCGAGGCAAAGCGACTTGAATGTAAACAACGATTCTAAAACACTATAGAAGCTGTGTGTTCTTATAGTGGAGAGGAGTCCTTTCTCGTCCTTTTATTTCGATAGAGAAACCAGAAATGTAGTGGTGTGGTGATAAAGGGCTCAGAGGTCTTACTGGAAAATCCTATGTATTTATCGTATTTTTTTGATGTTGTTTTGTTCCCTTCTAGCGTCTTCTCATATAGGTATGTATAGCTTAAATGCAACGGTGAGTGATGCCTTGCATAGACGAGTATTGCTGCAGCATAAAGTTTATAAAACTGTCAACGTTTTCGCGGGCAAATAATTCAACGAAATCCTGCAGCACATCATCAGCTATTCGGTGGAAAGGTTTCTCTCATCGCGGAGTGGGATGAGAAATTATAATGGTTTTGAAGTCTATGGCGAAAGGATTCAATTGTCAGATGACATTGTGATGGTTTTATTAAAAAGAATGTTGTTTTGTTTTGCGAAGGATCATCAAGGGATCAAATGAAAAGCAATCAAACTGGAGTGGTTTTCTGTATATAAATAGAAATTAAAAAAGTTTTGACACCTTGATACAAAAGAAAAGTATTTTTTTTTCTTCTTCTTTGAATAAGGTTATATGTTATGGATGATAATGGATGTCATTAACAAGATTCAAGTGAAACAATTTGTAATTATTTTGTGTCAAAGGTCGTTTGCGACATTGTTTAATTTTTTTTCAAGCCCTTTTAAGTTTGATTTAACTTGAGAATTACAAAATCTTAATTTAAATACGACACAGTATTTTTTGATTTTGCGGTTTTAGAAAAACGGTAATTAATTTCATTATTAAAAGTTGTTAAAAGCTTAGGACTCTTCAACCTGAGGTCCTGGCAGGGACGAAAGTTGCTAGACAAATCTCAATGATAGCAATACCACAAGCTGATATCACCTTTTTCACCAGGCGGCAGTAAAAGCGATTTCTGCTATTGAAATCATCTCAGCTTGTAACCTGCTGTCGTGAAAGCTAAGGGTTCTTGGTATACAGCACAACATAAGGCTCTGTTGGGTTCCTGGCTGGTCACAATGGTGACCCAGGTAATGAAAATGTTGATGAGCTGATAAGAATAGGATTAACACTTGATCTTAATCAGGCAAACACAATAGTTGAGGTCCCACCCTGTAATCTTAAACCGGTAATCTAGAGCAAAGTGTTAGCTATAACAAACAAGAGATGGAACTCGTTTGATTCATGTTTTATAAGCAGAAAACTATTACCTAGTTTTAGCAAACAAAAGACCGACATTATCATCCAACTGAGTAAAAAGTCTCTATTTCTTCTCGTGGACATCACCACCGGTCACAACCAACTGGGTTACCACTCCTCTCTCCAAGCTGAGGCAGGCTTTAATATTACTTGGGAACTAGAATCAGGATTGTTTCATGAACTGTATCAGCTTAAGTAAGAACAACCATAACAATCACAACAATAGCAGCGGATCTCCTCACGGTCCGTTGTAAATTAAGAAGACACTTGAGTATTCTTGGCCTAGAAAACAGTCCCTTATGAAGATTCTGCAAAACTCATAAAAAAACGCCGGACCTCATAGTAGGCAGCAGATGCGAAGCACTTTTGAATCAAAAAAATAAAATGCACGACTGGGTCGCACGAACTTGCTCCTATGTAGGAATTTAAAAATGAATGTTACTAGAGAAAACTGTTCATAAGGATAATTTTTTTTTTAAACTCTTTTAGTAGTAAGAGATAGAAACAGAATGTTATGCAAATATGAATTTATATAAGAACAAAAATTATAAGTCGTTGTAGTGGTTTCTTAAAAAAATAAGATTTTATATATAACATTTTTAAACATTTTTAAGAAAAAATTTTGGTACGCCAATTTAAAGTTTTATTCGAATAAAAATTAAATTTACAAAAAAAAATATTAATCCGTTTTTGAAACATTGAATTTTCAAAAAAAAAATAGATTTTTTTTCCAAAATTCAAAAAAATATTTTTCTTAAAGTTTTGAAATGCAATATTTTTTAAACTCTTTGGAAGCATCTCTGTAAAAAATTTCATTAAAATCCGTTATGTCATTATTGAGAAATTCAAAATTCGAAAAAATGGTTCTATGATGGTAGGTACAAGCCTTAATATCTTAATTTCAAAATTTTTTTTATTAAATTAAACATCATAAAAATTAATTCGAAGAAAAAAAAATTTATCAAAATTCTAAGCGCCGTTTGCGAGAAAAATACGATTTTTGAAAACCATTTTTTTAATTTTTTTTACATTTGTACCTTTAGTTTTAGGTAAAATAAATTTTTTTTTCTCACATCTTGTAGATTATATTAAAAACCTTTTATTTATCAAGTTTAAAAAAAATCTAGCATGGAGTTTTCGAAATATTGAGTTTTGAAAGAAAAATTTTGATGTTTTTTTTTTAAATCCAAAAAAAAATTTTTGAAAATTTTAATAGGCAATTCTATTTATGTTTTTGGGGAGTTTTAGCAAAAAAAATTATCAAAATCGGTCGTACTGTTTTTGAGAAAATCAAAAACAAAAAAAAATGGTTCCATTGGGGTACCCTCAATAACCATTTTTCGGAAATTTTTTTTCAACCATTACCTAGCTTTAACTAAATGAAATTTTTCTGTATTTTTATTTTTTAAATCTGTCGAACAAAATCTGTTCGAAAAAAATTCGTATGGCAGGTACCGTTATTTTTGGTCTTAAACAAAAAAGAAAAAACGTGTGGGGGGAAAAAATCAAAACCCATATCTACCAAGTTTGAAGAAAATCGGCCGAGCCGTTTAGGCTGTAGTCGAACCGACAGACAGACAGACAGAATTGCGAGACCCACTTTGTTGGTCTTCGCTATCATCGTTATGTCAGCTTTGATCAAAATCTCCAGTTCGATTTTTTTTACGAATGCATAACTTGCCTTATAGTACCTATAAGTCGCAAATAATAAGGTAGAAGGGAGTGACTTATTCTCACTGAAGGAACTTCATATAATCAATTTTTTTTAGAGATAAACTGACATAGAGCTGTATGGTGGGCAACTCATCTAGCTCTGGATTAGGACACAATTGATCTTCAAGTTGTGGTGCAATAAACTTCCCTTCCCCAATATTCATTCATTCATTCACTTATCGATACTTTATAAGAACCCTACATTACCCTTCCGTCTCATACTAAAAACTAATAATAATTTTGAAACTTAACTTATAAGTTAAAGTTTTAAAAACTTTATTTAAAAATATGTTAATGATGTAAAATAAAACAAAATATTTGTTCTATTCACAGCATTTGACGTTCGGATGAATTTACCGTGGAAGACTAAACGCCACGTGTTGTTATTTCTCTTGAAAGCCTTAAAATCTTTTGAAATACTATTTTTGTAGAATTCGTTCTTGTTTTTCGGAACCAGCTTTTATTCGCCTGGAAGTAGGTACTTATACCTCCGTACATCAAAAAGATTCCCTCTGCTTCCATCAGACTCAGACAATTCACAAAGATCCGACAATTTATGTTGTCCAATATCAAATTGCTATTGATTTGTCGCTCAGAACAAAACGACGAACAACAAAAACCAAAGTAGAACTATTCGCAGACGAAACTTTTTAGACGACGACAACCATGCTACCAAAACACATCTACAAAATGTAGGAAACAAGATGCCTTCTCCATCTCCATCTCCATCTCCACCAACATCCCATACCAACTCAAAGGTTATCCGATATCTGTATCTAAACGAATCTATACGGTCGAAGTTCCTTTCTGGATTCGATTTTTTGCAATTTTTTTTCTCCATTTGTTTGCACCGACCGAGACGCGACGAGACGACACCGACTCTATTCCATAAGGATCATGGTGGTTGGGTATCCTATATATTGGATTTCACATAAGGTGTGTTTCTAGGATAATATTTTCCTTAAACCTGTTGTGTGTTTGGTTTCGTTTTCTCAGTCGATATCCTCAAAATCGGAAGTAGGTGGATATGTTGTGGTTGAACGGTGGTTACTTTCGCGACGACATAAAGTCCTTTGTGTACTTAACTGCAGGTAAAATGGAGACACATTCCTGCACACAATAAAAAGGATACTGCCACATATATGAATGGGAAGATATAAAACCTTTCAGGTATGAAAATTGATATCCATGCCATCAGACCGCTTGGTAAGAATTAATGATTTGGTGGTTTTTGCGCAGGCACCTTTATAGATTTTGGACTGACAACTGACGGAAGGAAATCCGAGAACTACTTGTTTTGTTGGGAAATACCAACAAAGCAAACAAACACACGTGCAAGTGGCTGGGAAGTTGTGACACAGGTTTCCTGATTTCAAAATTCTATTCACGTTCGGTTCGTATTTCTAGGCGATACTTATGGGCTGGAACTGTTTTGATTAAATATGGGGAGTCTGATTCTCTATTCACTAAATGGTTTTTGGTTTAAAAAATATTTTTTGTTCATACAAAGTCCTATTTACTGCTGACTGTGAGTGAGGGGTAAAACTTCTATGAAAAAAAAAACTGCTGAATGTTTATATGTACACTGGAGTATTTTGGGAATCTAGATCAAATTTTATGTTTTTTTAATTTAAAACTTTGTACTTTTATTATTTTAATATAAAAGTCTTAAGATACTCATGTAAGTTTTCTTAAATTCGAACCAGAAGCGTAAATGGTTAAATTAACCAAAATTAACAGAAGAAGGCAAACACTTTTGATTCTTTTATAAATTTTATAAACGGTATGAAATATAACATCATTCAAATGTTCGGCGCAGCTTTGATGCGTGGCGCTCATCCGAAACGTACAATTTTCTATAACTCTGACTGAATTTGAGCTATGGCGTTGAATATATCGTGAAAGCCAACAGTGGTGCAATTGTCAGAAAACCCTACGAGGAAAAGCCTAACGGGGCCAAATCGCACGATCTCGGTGGCCCAATGGCCAATTCACATCAACTCCCCGTGAGATCACCATGTTCGGAAATCGCTTATACAAGGTATCCTTTGTGGAATTGAAGTGAATGAAGTATCACTGCTATAATATGTTGAAACCAAATTTCGTCCATAACCGTATCATCCGATTCAAGCCAAAACAAATGGGCTATCATCAGTCGATAGCGCTCTTCATTGACGGGGATGGCCTGTCCAACATCTTTCTCAAAAATATATGGACCAATGCTGCTGGCAGCCCAGAATCCAAACCAAACAGTGACTTCCTCTGGATGCATTGCAATTTGGTGGATTTCGTGTGGATTGTGACTCTCCCAAAATTCGACAGTTTTCATTGCTGACGAACACGTAAAATGCGCGAAGCCTGGAAATGTCGCTCGAACAAAAGACCCACTTTTATGAAACAATTTAATCATTTGCAAATGTTGTTCAACACTATAACTCTCCATGTTGATTTGAAAGTACAAACAAATGAATTTCAGCCAATTTGACAGATCTAGCTTCAACAACATGGCCGCTATCAACTGTCAAATTTGGAAAATTATAGAGAGCATAGATAGCCTCAAAGCAATCTTAAGCCACTAGGTAATTAACAGCACCTTAACCGCATGTTAAGTTATGTTTTACAGGGTGCTAGAACGAAACTTCTTTTTTTTTTTTCAAAATAAGCCTCGGTGGCAAATGTTCCGTTCGCACTGTTTCTACGTCAAATGGCGACTATCCTGCAAGGAAACAAACCTTTAGAGCCACGCTTCTTCAAATGAGAGTACTACCACCTAAATATATTTTTCAGAAGAAAAAAATTTTTCATGAACTTTGACACTTCAGACTTCCTGATGAAAATTTTATTAAAGTTCTGGTTATCAAACGACAAAAGCAAAATTTTGACTTATTTTCTAAAGAATTCAAATAGAAAAGTTAAGAATATAAATTTTCTGGAGTTATTTTATATTGTAACGGAATCAAATAATTTGCTATTATGCTACCCAAGTTTGGAGCTGACTTGTCATAGTTTCTGCTAAAATAGGTTTAAGATAAGCTGTTAAGGTTTAAAATATTCCACGAAGTTTTGGTATAAGATTGGTTAAATATGAATTTCGAATAGGCCGATTTTGTATAAGTTAGCTAGAATGAAGAAAGGGGGCCTCTCGCTCTTATGCCTGTCTGTTCCAGTATAGCCTAATGAGGACACATTTTCTTTAAATTCAGCAGATAGCATTTTTAAATTATTCTCCTAACGTTGTTTTCTTATTATTTTCAGACAAAAAACAACAGTACTTGCCATCCCATTGTTTTCGAAATTTTAGAAAATATTTTTTTTTTCTTCAAAACCTTTTCAGCTAATTTGAAAACCAAATAAAAACCGGCTAATGGTATAAAGAAATACAAAAATGTTATTTATGGTACCTCTAATAGAACCACTTTCTCGAAAATTGTAGGCACAATTGATTTTTATCATTTTTTCTATACCAAAACTTCTAAAAAATTCAAATAAAAAAGTCTTTCGGTTTTTTAAAAGGATTTTAAAAACTTTTTGAGAAAATTAAATTATTTCGAAAACACAAGCTCGATTTGTTTTGGAAACTTGCCAATTTTAAGTTTCAAAACACATCATACAAGATATAACCAAATTGGTTCTTTATCTTAAAATAAGAGAACCCATCATACAAATGTTAAAAAAATGGTTTTTGAATGTAACGAACTAAAATAAAATTATTTATGCATCAACTTTCAAATAGTCTTAAGAATATTGCATATCAAAATTTTTAAAAAAATATTTGTTTTGGATTTTTGAAAAAAAAAAATTAAAATAATTTGGTTTTTAAATTCTATATCTCTAAAACGGGTAAATGATTTTTTTTTTAAATCTTATACTCATTTGCACAATGTTCATTCTCACCGAGCCGTGGAACAAATTTTTTACATTGCCTTGAAGAAAGTAAGATTATTCTAACTTGATATTTGAAAATCGTATGATAGAGTTTGACATTAAGCCCTATTTTTGATAATTTATGCATTTGGAATCGATGAATCTGTTTTTCTTTAAGACTAGGAATTAATTCTTCGACGTTTAAATACAAATTGTATTGGAAATCTCCCATGACATTATTGTTCTTAAACTTGAAGCATACGTTTGTATGCTATTTCTATCTTGGAAACAGCCCTACCATAACAATCGTTAATATAGTGTAATTTTTGCTCATGCACTTTCAATCATTTATGTTCAAATTCAGGTGTCCCGCAAGGAAGTCACCTAGGTCCCATGATTTTCCTGTAAACTTTTAATGATGTTGAACTTATTCTTACACGATCTAAACTTTAGATCAAAATTTTATCCATTTTAGGTTCTCAATCGTAAGTAACTTTACCTGGTGTCAACATAACTTTCTGGAGCTAAATGTAAGCAAATGTCAAGCCATTACTTACTTTCGTAAGCGCACGCCCTTGCCAAAACGTCATTACCTGATTAATAATCAACCAATTACCTTTGTCACTCCCATTCGTGACCTAGGTTTTATTTGTGACTATCAACTTATCTTACTGTGAATTTTTAAGCAGTATTATCAAGAGGCGCTGTTCCAAAAAAATTTCAAATCCCTAAGTCACCTTTGTAAGATCCTTATTTTATTAGAATATCCTCCCAGGTCTGATCACCATACCATCAGATATACATATATTCAACGTATTGAGGCGATTCAGAGTAGATTTTTACCTTTTGCGTTACTTGGCCTTAGTTGGGAGGACCCATTCTATTTACCACCATATGAAAATCGTCCTAAACTTATAAATCTTCAAACCGTATACTAACTTCGTGATGATGCAGAAATTATTTGTATACATCAGCTTTTGCATGGTGGCATCATTGTCCGGCAACTGATGACAAAATTAAATGCAACGTAAATTAAGGACCATTTAAGGACCATAACAATTTTATGTATTCCCTTCCGTCGAACTGAATACGGCCAGAATGAGCCGATAACTAGAATACTTCGGAAAGCTAACAGTTCAAACATGTTCGATCCTAAACTCTCCAAATCCTCCCTTCTACGCGCACTCCTAACTTAGTTCTTAGCATGTGTTATGTCCTTATTACCTGGCTCTTTTAAAACAAAAACTTTTTTAGTCTGCAATCCATAAAATAAATACTGGCATAGCCCAGGGCTCCATTTTAGTTCCAGCTCTTTTTTCTATATTTATTATAGAACTCTTATTTTAAACCTCTAATCCATTTAGTTATTTTGCAGATGACATGATAGTACTCTTAGCCTGTCATATTCCTTTATGGTTGCATGTTCTCACCTCTAAAGCCGCTGTATCTTGGTGGAACTTGTATCAAAGAACCTAAAAAACTATCAGCCATCGGTATTTGCCACATTTTGTTGACCACCATCAACCGAAAATGTTACTAAGTATCGAGGACTTCTTGGACAAATCAAGATAATTTTTACCCTCTTCTGATAACGCTGTAATTTGTGAAGGCTTCATTTGTTCATAGCTTGAGTATGACTATCAAATAAGGGCAGGTACTCATATAAAACGCTTAGTTCTCTTGGATGAAATTTAAAATTGAGCTTAAAAAATAACAGATGATAGAACTATAACGATTTGTCTCATGTCTCTTATTATTTTATGGTTATTTTATAAACAATGTTTTAGTGAAATAATCAGTAGCATTCAACCCCTTGAACAGTTCCAACCCTGTACTTATAATTCTTGAGGCCAACTTTCAAAAATAGACATTGTTTCTTTTTACCGCACTACACGAATGTGGAACGCCTTAAATGGTTCTTATTTTCTCTCAAACAGTGGTATTAAGAGCTACAAAATATAAACCATAAGTATCTTCTCTTCAATGCTTTTTCAGTTTCCTGAGCCTTGCACTGTTCTTATTCATTTTAAGGGTAGTCAAAACCCCTTAACTGAATATTTATTACAGAATACTAGATAATATAACATATTAAAAAAATCACTACGCCAAGATGCTTGCAAACATTGTGTCACTTTTTTGATGCACTTATTTAAGACAATATTTTGTAAATGTGGTCTTAAAACCAGATATTGATAACCTGATTGCAATTTATGTATGCTCAAAGATTTATAGTGAGACCCTTAAAAGATTGACCATAAGCATAGCACGAGCTATATGTTGAAATTAGGGTGAACAGAAAGCTCATATATTAATGCGTTCCAAGTTAAACAATTAAATAAACTGTAAAATACCCTTTTTTATAGGAAAAAAAATGCCACACTGCCCAAAAGTAAACATTCCATTACAGCTTATAAATTTTACAATACCTTGAAATAAAAGCCCCCGAGCTTAACCAATCCTATTACGGAATCTACGTTTTAGGGCAGAAATACCAATTCTAACTGATGAATCATCATAAAAACTTCCATATCCTAAATCCAAAAAAATCCGACTCTCATAGAGGGGATCTATGTTATGGCGGAATAAACTCCTAACTCCAATCAACCTTTAAGCTTCAATACAGAAAATCTACGTTTTCATGATGTTTGAAAGATATTTCGCCCTCGAGCAACATGTGGGGGAATGCGAAATGCGTACAGGAGCTCTACAAGTTCCTACATCAGACGAATAGTCTGAATTATTAAGAGCATCCCATACACCAGAGTGCCACCCTCAATTTGTCAAGTCAACAACAAACGTCCTATTATGTTACGGATCATACCTCTATGCGAGTAGAACAGAGTCTACGAGTATATTTCGGATCGTTCCTTACGGCGAATCATACATTTTTTATCACCTCTTTCTTCTATGGAACACGCGTAGGAAGGTACAACATCCAATTTACTCACCCACTTTCATAGAGAATATGAAAACAGTTTCTACTGAAATGCTCTCTCAGGGCTTTGACGATGATGATGACTAGGACGACGACGACGACGACGATGGTACAAATATTGCACGCCTTATTTCTCAGACTCACACACAGCTCCCTATCGTAGAGTTGAATAAACAAAATTCCATATTTGCATAAATATTAGGATTCGGAATTCTTGACTCATATATAGCCATGATGGTATACTATACCCCCAGAAGCTCTAGCCCCATCCCCTGACAATATAATATACGATCACAATAAATTACCTCCGGTAAAATTACCAAGAGCGAGTTATTCTATGAGTTTACTTTGTCTAACGGTCTTAAAGCATGGCTAGCACTAGTCAAGGATGTCGATACACCCGCCTTACTCCAGCACCAGTAACCCCCCTTGCAGCATACAGTCAAATTCCTATAATTGAAATCGAGAGGAAATCTTGAATAATTTACTACAACCACTATACCACCATCGACAATGAGGACGGCATGAGGGCAGCGAAGAGGACGCCCAGGATTCTGATAGAATAGTGGGTGCGTGGTTGGGCATGCATAGAATACTGATGGAATTCCTTGGAGCAATTGGAGGGGTGTGGAAATTAGAGTGAGTACGTTTGGAAGAAAAAGGGTTGCGAATCGCCCGAATTTTACTTGCTTCTATATCCTCCGTGGACATGCGATATTTTTTCGCATCAGAACCTTCGGCGAGGGTGTCCTGAGAAAGGATTCAATTTATTTTTTTCACTTACTCGTGGTCGTGGCTGTATGGAATAGAATTATAAAGGCTGAATAGAGTGATAAAAAAAAACAATACAAAAAATGCTTTTGGGTATATGAAACCCCATTACGGGTCATATCGAAAACAAGGTTTCTTACATTCAGTTACAGCCCCGCTTTTCTAAGTTCAAGCTGTTCATGTTTCATATTTAAGGTTACAGTGAATATCTGAGGAAGTTTGAGATCTAGGATTCAAGATCTTGTATTCGAAATTTGTGGTCGTTATCGAAGTTGAATGCCCAAAGTTGCATATTTGAATGCAACAGAGAAGTCCTATATTTCCCTAGTCAGCTCGAAGAATGATAAAATTAAATGGCCAACCTTCACGCGTGTGCTCATATTCGCTAGACGACATAGAACTTATGCCATTTAAGTACCGACTACTAAATATTATAATACTACACCGTCCACCTTTAAAGAAGCTCGTAAGCTATCAGATCATATGGCTTTGTTGTTTTTAAGCTTTCTTCTATCAAAACGTACCGCTTTTTCACTTGGGGCTGCAACTGGTTCTTCATTGATTGGAAATGGGTTATTCTCTTGCCCTTTCACTCACTATTCATGATGTATACTTGCTATTGGAAATGCTGCTTAAATACATCTATACTATTCCTTATTGTTCGCTGATAAGGCCACTTTGGCTGATTTGAAAAGTCTGCGTTTCAGGATAAAAATCACCCCTAACTTGGAGCTCTTTTTTATAAAACGTCCGTTATTGTTCCGATTATAACACTCTCCGATCCCCTTGAACTGAGAGGCTGCTTAAGAACTCATTCATTCAAGCAGGATCTTCTTTTCCTCTTCACATATATATTTTCTAATACTTTTTGTTGAACGCATTCTGAAGTATTTGGTAACACACGATTGTTTTGGCTTCTTCTTTGATGATATTGCGATACTAGGACCACTTATTTTCGAGTCTGAGGTAAGTGAATGCATAGTGGAAAAACTCTTGCTCAGCGGCTGGAAAATCTAGGAATATTAAAGCCTTCAACTTCGAATTTCTTCTTCCGGACAGTTTGAAATTTCTTTTAATTCGACATTCGAGCTCTGAATTTCGAATTGGAAATGGTCACGGTCTACTTTTGCCGTCGGTATTGTAAGCCACGACTAAGCTATCGAATACTTGCTTTGCATCGATAAGCACATAGTCGATTTGGTTTGTGGTTGTCCGAATGTGTGGAGAGATCCAGGCTTCCTATGTGGATCCTCAGTGTTAGAAATCCAGTGCTACCTATCACCGTATTACGATTTTATCGATTGTTGACTTTCTCATTATCAACGAAGATGTAGAAAAATAAGTCTAACCATGACATTTAAATTTTAGTTTTTTGATTTTAATTTAATCCTCCGAGAAAAATGAAACTGAAAATGAAATGATATCATCCTGTGAATTTTATAAGAGTCGGTAGACATCGTCCAATATTTGCGTCTTAGAAGAATACGAACGCATTTAAGTGAAGAGCACACTGTGATACCAAGGCGAAACGTCCAAAAATCATTGCATATTATTAAAACTTAAAAATAAACTTTTGAACAAAAATTCAATTTTTTTTTAAATATTAACTATCTGAAAAACTGGTTTGCGATTTCTTCAATAAGAGTTCTACTTAAAATAAGAGTGACAAAATTTTTTCTTAAAAATATTTTAAAAAATTTGTATATAAAAATCTTTTGTTTTAAAAAATCCACTACAACGGTTTAAAATTTTTGTTCTTGCATTAATTCATATTTGCTTGGCATTCTGATGTTAGCTCCAATGACTAAAGGAGTAGGATTAGCCCTTTAAAAAATGAATTTTATATTGCTCAACATTTTTCTCTAATAACATCCATTTTTTTCAAATTCTAAGTCTCTTAAACATAAGGCAAGTCCATGCGATGCAGTTCCCTCTCACTCTACCTATTATGAACAATAAGCACAATCGGTGTCTTCAATAATTACATTTGCGGAAGTAGAAATCGTTAAGATTCATCGATCGGTATTTTAGCGGTTCTTAAAGACTCAACAACCAAGAGACCAGCAGACGTACGCTAGCCAAGTTTGGTCGCCATATCAGAACTCACATACCCAAAAAATTGAAGCTGTTCAACGCAGATCTGTCGCGGTCTTCCTTGTTTTGATATTCTTATATTACCCCGTTATGAAGATCGATTAAAAATTGATCAATTTGCAAACCTTACAAAAACGTCGTGAATTCGCTGAAATTATCTTTATGCACTAACTTCTCGCTGGTACTATCGATTCGTTCATACTTCGGTAGATTAGAAACTACCTTTCGAACCGCTCAATACAAGTTATATTGAATAGATTCAAGCTTGACATCCACAAAATAAATGCTGGTGTGCCACAGGGATCTGTGTTATCTCAGAATATTTTCTTATTTTGATTAACGATCTTTAAGCTAAAACTTCCACTTCAATGGAATGACAACATAATTGAGAAAAATAGAGATTCCTTCTTCAGACGTACCACACGTATGTGGAATACTTTACCAAACTCGATATTTCCCACCCATTTTCTTTTCAACCCATTCGAAAATCCTCTAAAACATATCCTAACTGATACGCACATGGTAAAACAGTGTGCTTAATTACAAAAAAAAATCTCAATAATGTTTCATTTAGCCAATAACTCCCAGGACATCTTTGACTTCCATTTTCCATATCAGTTGTTTCTCACTATACGAAAGTCCCTTTACAATTCGTTCCAATTATTATTATTATAAGCTTCATACAAGCAAGCGACATACTTAAAACTAGAATAACAATTAAAATCTTAATACCAAATTAAAACTAAGGAGCCAGGTAATAAGGACATAACAGGCTAAGGATTAGGTTAGAAGAGCGCATAGAAGGGAGGATTTGGAGAGATTAGGATCGAAAATGGTTGAGCTGTTAGCTTTCCGAAGCATTGTAGTTATCGCACAAACTTGCTCTTATGTAAACGACTAAGAATTTCAAAGATGAATGTTATTAGAGAAGAACTGTTCAATGTTCATAAGCATAAAATTTATTTTTTAATAGACTAAAAAAGTTTATATAAGAAATTTTTTAAATATTTTTAAGAAAAAATTTTAGTACGTCAATTTAAAGTTTTTATTGTTTCTTGAATCAAAATTAAATTTACAAAAAAAAAAATATTAATTCGTTTCTGAGAAATTTTCCAAAAAAAATAACTTTCTTTTTTCAAAAATTCAAAAAATATTGTTTTTTTAAGTTTTGGAATGCAATGTTTTTCAAAAATTTTAGAAGCTTCTTTATTGAACATTTCATTAAAATCCGTTTTATCGATAATGAGAAATTTCAATTTTTTTATTAAATTATAGATCATAAAAATTAATCAAAAGAAAATAAAATGCACGACTGGGTCGCACGAACTTGCTCCTATGCAATAGACTAGGAATTTTAAAAACGAATGTTGTTAGAGAAAACTGTTCATAAGGATAAAATTAATTTTTTTTAAATTCTTTTAGGAGAAAGAGATAAAAACAGAATGCTATGCAAATATGACTTTATTCAAGAACAAAAATTATAAGTCGTTGTAAGGTTTTATATACAAAATTTTTAAAACATTTTTAAGAAAAAATTTTGGTACGCCAACCTTAAGTTTTTATTATTGTACGAATAAAAGTCTAATTTCCAAAAAAAAAATACTAAGCCGTTCTTGAGATATCGAATTTTTCAAAAAAAAAAACACTTTTTTTCTAAAAATTGAAAAAATATTTTTTCTTAAGTTTTTAAATGCAATGTTTTTTAAACTTTTTTGGAGCTTTTTTATAAAAAATTTCATTAAAATCCGTTATGTCGATAATGAGAAATTCAAAATTTGAAAAAATCGTTCTATGGTAGGTACAGTCAGTAATATCTAGATTTAAAATTTTTTTTTATTAAATTAAAGACCGTAAAGATTAATCAAAAGAAAAAAAAAATAGCAAAATTCTCGGAACCGTTTTCGAGTAAAATACGATTTTCGAAAACCATTTTTTTAAATTTGTATGGAGCGTACCGTTAGTTTTAGATGAAACAAAATTTTTTTTCTCAAATCTTGTAGATTTTGTTAAGAAACTTTTTTTTTTCAAGTTTGAAAAAAATCGAGCATGGGGTTTTCGAAATATTGAGTTTCCCAAAAAAATTTTTGATTTTTTTTTTAAATCCAAAAAATTAAAAATTGAAAATTTGAATATGTAAAAATATTCAAACTTTGGAGGAGCTTTAGCATAAAAAAAATTATTTAAATCGGCTGTACCGTTTTCGAGAAAATCAAAAACAAAAAAAATGGACCCAGGGTGGGCTACCAAAAATAACAATTTTTTGTAAATTTTTTTCAACCATTAGCTAGTTTTAACCAAATGAAATTTTTCAAATTTTTTTTAAAAAATTCTGTGGGACAGTTTTTGAGAAAAAGAAATATTTATAAAATTTCGAAAAAAATCGTATTGCAGGTACCGTTATTTTTGGTCTTAAAAAAAAACAAAAAAAAAGTCCGGGGGGGAAAAATTAAAACCCATATCTACCAAGTTTGAAGAAAATCGGCCGAGCCGTTTAGGCTGTAGTCGAGCCGACAGACAGACAGACAGACAGAATTTTTTGGTCTTCGCTATCATCGTAATGTCAACTTTGATCAAAATATCGAGTTCGATTTTTTTTCCGAATGCATAACTTGCCTTATAGTACCTATAAGTCGCAAGTAAAAAAAAAAGAAATAACTGTATTGGATTTTCAAGATCCAATATTTCAGCACTCAACAACTCGTCCCCATCCCCAGTAAAATCTAACTGTTGTGTATTCAGTTCTAAGTTCTTCTTCTTCCAATGCAAGGTAAGCTTTTAAAGTTTTGACAGTTTGGCGATATCGGTTCTAAAGTGTCAATAATGATTGAACTAGATGGCGTAGGTTCCACTGCTATATCAGGATTAGAATTATAAAAATTGTTATCATCCCATCTGTCTTATAAACCGTCCATATTAAAGTCGACTCTCATCAAAGACTCTTCAGTAAAATCTTTTAACAAGCAAATAGGTACTGAAAAGTTTGGATTTTTAAACATGTGCCTTAAAAGTTTCTAATTAAATCATTTATTTAACGAAAGAGTGACAGTTTCTTGAGAAACCCTCAAATAAATTTCATTGGAAAAATCCTTAAAACAATAACAGGAAGTGTGTCCATCTGCAGCCAGCTTCCACTTCCCTTAAAAAAAAAAACAGGAAAGAGACACTATCGATATCAAAATGGAAGCAACAAAAATATAAGACAAGCGCACGAAACAGATGTTGACCTCAAAACATCCGAATCCATATAATATCTGAATCTTCTCCTACATACATCCACCCAACTAACAAGAGAGACAACAAAAATATTCAATCCTGGATTTAACTTCAAAGATAAACGTCCACCTGCAAAATCCGCACAAAAACAATATTTATACGGATATTCCATCGACTGTCGAAAAAGGGTGAACGAAAAAAAATGTTTCCAAAACAAATCCAACACCGCCATTGCCCACTGGTTGAATGTACAAAAGTATCTATAAAGCATATTGAAGTTGACTTGGAAAAAAGATACATATTTATTTATTCCCAAATAAAATGATGATCCTTTTGGTCAAAAAATATCACCTGGTCATGTGGATTAGCTTGCAAAAAAAAAAGGAGAATGAATCCATAAAACAAAATTGAAAGGATTTGCGAGGTAAAAAAAGGATTTCGGCAATGATGAGGGTAAGGGTGTTCGAAATAAAGAAAAATAAATTTTAAGGTAATTCAGGTAGAGTACAAAAAAAAGGTGATCAACCGAATTGAAGCCTATGGTCTTTAAATTTTTTATTTTTGAACAAAAAGAAGGAGGTAGGTACAGATGTACGAGTATCTGCCCTCAAAAAATAAACGCAGCATGCAAATCCATTCGGCCTCTCTGATGGGACAGAAGATTGCAATTATAGGAAATGAAGAAGATACCCATCATCGGTACCGCTTATCCCTTTGAATGGATTTCGTGTGGTCAATATCGATGGCGACGGATTAGTGCGCGTGATTGGGATGGTCTTACTAGAAACAGGTGGCAGCACAGAGTGGTCGGTGGAACGATGTAAAGGATTTTTTTGTTGTGTGTCGTCTCATTGTGCCATTAATCCAAGGTCCAGTGGATTCAATTTAAAAAAAGAGTCTAAAGACAACATGGTACACATACGAAGCCCAATGTGGAATTTCATTTGATTTTTTTTTTTGCTGCCGAACATAAAAGTCTCGGTTAAGAGAGAATCACAAATCGTGTTGTGTGCTTAATGGAGCAGGTGGTTAGGAACAAGCAGCAGCAGCAGGTACATCATTATCCCCAGTTGAATGGAGTCAATGCGTCCTATGTGACACTAGGACCTGAGATACTATATAGGAAAAACAAAAACACAATCTGAAGCCATGCTCCGTTGACCATGGGTGGATGTTGAACGTGCTCCATCGTGCCACACACCGCGGCGGCGCCGGGACCGCGAAATTGTTTTTTTTCTGTTGTTTATATAAATTGTCGTTTCTTATAAAGAAGCAGCAATTATAATCGTACAACTTCGTAATTGTTTAACTGTTGGACAAGGTGTACCCGACGGACGGTACCAAGTTACCGACTTGTGGAGACATTTCAGTGATTAAAAGCTATTTAATGAAATGGTCCTTTGAAGAAGTTGCCAGTGCAAAATATACGGTACATTTTCTGTCAATGCCAACAAGCAACAAGCGAAATAAAAGACCATGTACATATATCTAATGCTCGAAGTTCGGTGGAAAAGGATCGTATTTGGGAGGCAGTATGATGCAAAGGAAGGATGGGTATATTAGTCATGGCACACCAAACTTCACTATCACACTACGAAAGGGTTACGCTGTCTTGATCTTGATCGATAGCGTTGTTTAAAAATGTTTGTATCCCTAGTTCGGAGCTGAAAAAATAAAAAATTCTTATAAAAGCCAATTCTGGAAAGAACAGAGAAACTGAATGATAATAAAGTGAAGATTGTTGCGGTTGATATGAAATGTCAAAACCAATGTAATTGTTCCGTCGATATTCATGGAATTTTTCCTATCGTTTTAAAAAATTGCACAGAATCTTTATGTTTACCTTTACAGATTATTTTCAATCAATCCCTAAGTACTGGAGAGTTTTTAGACGCTTGGAAGCTTTCAGTGATTACTCCTGTTCATAAATCAGGAAGGAAAGATAAAATTGAAAATTATAGAGCAGTTTCCAAGTTAGCTACAATTCCAAAGGTACTCGACAAATTGGTGCAAATGAAACTATGTAATGTTATAAAACACCATATAACTGAATTCCAACATGGTTTTATAAGTGGTAGATCCACATCGTCGCCTGAGTTCTATCTTGTTCAAAAGACCATTTTTGGCGAAATTGAGTTAGAAATGCAGTTTTTATAAATCGAACATGCTCTTTCGAATGGCGTACTCCATTTTTTTCTATCTCTTTTAGTTTTAAAGTTATGAAGAACTATTTTGTTCAATAAACCACTTTATTAAATATTTTGAGTGTCTTTTTTATTCAATAAACCACTGCTTTTTGTTTTTATATGAAATTGAACAATTTTATATTAACTTTAAAAAAAACTACCATGTATTTCTTTGTTGTTCAATATCCATATCTAATCCATTTAGTTTTGTATGTTATTGAACAAAATCCTATTAAAAAAGTTATGCGGACGGAAAACCGCATTTTTGTTCAATATCACTGCACTGTAACTGTAATGTACCACACAAAATTAATACTGATATAACATTGGAAGCTGTAAGCACAATGTGATGTAAGCGAAAAGTTGGAACGTAATCTTCAAACGCTTTTAAGGTATTTTGAGAAACCCTTTTATCTTTAGACAGTTTTTGAATACAATATTTTTGTCGCTTACAGTATGATAAATCCAGCTCATTCAATCGAAAACCATTTTTGTGGAAACATAAAAATATACAAAAACGGATGGGTCAAGGTGGTAAGCAATATTCAAATGACAACCGCTTGCAACCTTAGTTGCAGTCATAATTGTTTCACCAAATTGAATGAACGCGTGAAAATATTTGATTCATTTTGGACCTTAAGGCTAGGCGCGCACATTCAATTTTTAGTTGCACAACTGTTTGGTTGCTTATAGAAAACATATAATTATATGTTACACAAAATAGCGAACTCATGTTAGGCAATCGTTTAGTTTGTGTCAAAACACAAACTGTTTAGTTGCTCGACCCAAGCAGTTGCGAAACTAAAAATTGAATTTGCGCGCCTAGCTTAAAAGATTCTGAAAAAGGACAGTTTTATTCCAAATTTATGATAAGATCGGAACCAAAGTGAAAGAGAGTAGCTAAAGTAATTTCAAGAAAAAAGTTTACTTTCAATGTAGACAAATACAATAGGGGTATTCATATAAGCGCTGAAAATCCTCGTAAACCTCGTAAACCAGATAATTTTATCTCCGCAGAAACGAGCTGTCAAAATTTGTATGGGAAAAAGTTTCTGCAAATGGCATAAAATTATCTCACAAACTTGCTGCGGAAAGTGCAGAAATAAACCTCGTAAACTAAAGAAGTATGGATTCTGACTTTTAATTTGACATTTCACAAAATATTTCCCACATTTACGCAAGTATTTCTTAGGGGGTGTTCATGAAAACATGCTGCGGAAAGTTATATCTTTCTACAAAGCGGAAAATTATCTCGTTACATGAATACCCTTAATATCGACAATATGGGGCCTGTTTCTCAGATCATACACATCATACATTGTATGATATTGACAGTTCTGCTGTATGATTTTTGTTTCTCAATTTTGTTGTATGATCCACTGTCATACAACAATGTATGACTGAAAATTACACTGCAAATATTGGAATGCTGTATGATTCTGTTTCTCAGAAATGTGTCATTTACATCATACAGCAAATTTACCTATAAATGATCATACATTTAATACAGCACAAAATTCTGTTGTAAAGTGGCTGCTGCATGTAACATGTAGCAACATTGTTTTCATCAGTCAATGCTGGGGAAACGAAATTTATTTGAGAAGTTCTCTGGCTCGACATTCATAAAACATGATATAGCCTGTAGGGCATAGAGAGAGGTACGAGTTTCATTGGGGTTGTCTTATGGGCTTGCATTATGCCGATTTCATGATAATGGATTCCACTCAAGCTAATGAAGGGTTAACAATATTTGTTGCAAAGGTGACAAGGCTTCGTTGCAATTAGTTGAACGCACAATTGATCTTCCCAATTTTTCCACTAAAAATGTTTGGCAATCTGAATTTTTCAACAAAATATGGATCTTTAAAATTAAAATTAAAAGGTTCTTTTATTATTTTAGGGCGTCATCTGACACGTATATTAATTTCAACTAGTTCCAAAACGTCTTCACCAAAAATTGAGATTTATATTAACCTCACACTCAAATAATAATGAAATGTCAGAATCATACACATCATACAACAAAACAAATGTCATACAACACTTCCAATGAAATCTGAGAAACAGAATGATGTGTATGTTGTATAAAAATGTTGTATCTTGTATAAAATGTATGATGTGTATGATCTGAGAAACAGGCATCTGATCTTCTTTCAATACATTACAAATAAAATCATAATGGCACAAAATTTTAGTTGAATTATTACGATGTTAAATCTGTTTTAGTATGAAACTAGGTTTAAACAACGATTTTTATGAAAAAATAATAAGAAACCAATTACAATAAAACTCAGTAGCGCAAAATTTTAAACAGCCTTTTATTAAGGTATTAGTATGATAATTCTTAACGATTTGCTAACTTTAAAGTAGTTTACTAACTCATTCTTAATTCCTACAATTTTCTAACTATTATCGTGCTAAGGCAATTTTCTTAATAAATTGCACATAAAAAAAATAAAGTTCGTGCAAAGAACTAAGTCCTTGTGTGGCGTTTGTAAATGCACGTACTAATTTAATTAAAATTTTGCGCCAGTATGTTTAAAACAATAACAAAATTTAAATTAAAAATTGTATGTAAAATAAATAATGTATTTATTTGAAAAAAGAAGGGTAAAAAGTGAATTCAAAAAAATGTTTAACAAATTTTGAATTTCATTACCTACCGAGCAGCAGCAATATCTTTTCTGATCACCCATTATGTTCTAGTGCTTAACTCAAAGAATGAGTTATAATTTTTTGTTCTATGTTCATAGTATTTTCATAGTTTCAATGATTTAATTATTATGTGCTTCTATTTTGTTCAATATTTAGCTTTTTTGTTCAATATCCACCAATTTAATCAACTTGTTTACAGCCCATACAACGTTGTTCAATATCCAAAATGACATCCCACTTGATTTTATTTTTTAACTATTTCAGGATTTAATAAAACCTAGATTTATAAATCATTTTGCAAACAAAAATTATTGAGTTTAATGGAGAAAAAAACTCCAAAGTATTTCCTTTCAAATTTAAGTAAAAATTTTGCTTCTGAAGTTAAAAAATCGTTTTCCCAACATTTTCCAAAATGGACATTGAACAAGATAGAACTCAGGTGACGACATGTACAAATTTGGTGGAGTTCACAAATTTTTGTATTACAGCCCAAGAAAAACATAGTCAAATAGATGTTGTGTACACTGATTTTGTGAAAGCTTTTAGTAGAGTTAATTTAAATATTCTATTAATGAAGTTAAAGGCTTATGGTTTCGATGGAAACATTTTGAAATGGCTTTATTCATATATCACAGAAAGGAAGCAAATAGTGAAAGTTGGGAATTATTTTTCTGAGTTTATTAATGTATACTCCGGTGTACCTGAGGGAAGCCATTTGGGTCCCCCCCTTTTCTTATTGTATATTAATGATGTACATTTTATTTTACGAGACTGTAGATTTCTTTTATTTGCTGATGATCTGAAAATGTTTATGGAAATAAAATCCATAAACGACTGTATTTTGTTCCAGAATATTTTGCTTTCATTTCAAGCCTGGTGTCAAAAAAATGATCTGCAGCTTAACCTGGAAAAATGTGCTGTTATGACATATAGTCGAGCTATTCATCCCATCTTGCATAACTATAAATTAGCTAATCAGACTCTGCCAAGAGTGAATGAAATGAAGGACTTGGGGGTCATTTTTGATTCCAAATTTTCTTTTGATCAGCATATAAATGGAATTATTTCGAAAGCTAATTCAATGCTGGGTTTTCTTAAAAGAAATTCCAAGGATTTTAAGGATCCTTATACCGTAAAAACTTTGTATTGTTCTCTTATTCGTCCCATCTTAGAATATTGTGTTGTCGTTTGGTGTCCATACACTGTCAGCCACACAAATCGATTGGAAATGGTTCAAAAGAAAATGTTACGTTTTGCTCTTCGAGGTTTTTCTACTGATAATGAAGTTTCTCTTAACCATGATAAGAGATGCCAGTTATTAGGCCTAGAATCTTTGGAACGGAGACGAGAAGAGTTCAGTATCATGTTTGTTCGCGACATTTTATGCTCAAAAATTGATTGTCCATATCTTTTAAATAAAATTAATGTATATGCTCCTGAAAGGTCATTACGAGAACGACCGTTTCTTTTTGAAATTTCTCATGTTACCTCGTTCGGCAAAAGAGAACCTCTTTCAAGATGCTCAAGTGTCTTTAATTCATTCTACAGTAATATTGATATATGCCTTAGCAGAGATATGTTCAAAAAGGAATTAAAATTAATGTTGTCCATTAAATGATTTTTGTTGGTTGGTAATTACTCGTATTGTATTAAAATTATATAGGTATTTAAAATTAATTGAATTATTATTATATATTCGTAGAAAATCTGTTGATATAAATCGTAGATTAAATAAATAAAAAACAAAAACAAAAACAATGATTCGGCAATTTTGGAAACAAAATAGCCCAATTCCTCATAAATAGCCCAATCCGACAAGACAGAATACGAATACATATAGAGTTTTTTTCCTTGCGACTTGCACTATAAGGCAAGTTATGCATTCAAAAAAAAATCGAACTCGAGGTTTTCATCAAAGTTGAAATAACGATGATAGCGAAAACGAAAAAAGTGGGTCTCAAAATTCCGTCTGTCTGTCTGTTCGACTACAGCCTAAACGGCTCGGCCGATTTTCGTCTAACTTGGTAGCTATCGTTTTTAAATTTTTCCCCCACACGTTTTTTTTTTTTACTAAGACCAAAAATAACAGTAGGTACCTACAATTTTTTTCGAAATTGTATAAATATTTTTTTTCCCAAAAACAGTCCCACAGATTAAAAAGAAAAAAACTTTCAAAAATTTCATTAAGCTAAAGATAGGTAATGGTTGACAAAAATTTTTCCAAAAATCGTTAGTTTAGGTACCCTACTTGGAACCATTTTTTGTTTTTGATTTTCTCAAAAACGGTACAACCGATTTTAATAATTTTTTTATGTAAAAGCTCCACAAAACTTTAGATATTATTGTTTATTAAAATTTTCAAAAACCTTTTTGTTTTTTGATTTTTAAGAAAATTTTCCAAATTTTTTTTTTCAAAACTCAATATTTCGAAAACCCTATGCTCGATTTTTTTTAAATTTGATAAATCAACGTTTCTTAATATAATCTACAAGATGTGATAGTATAATCATACAAATGTCAAAAAATGGTTTCAAAAATGAACTGACTGTATCTACCATAGAACTATTTATTCGATTTTTGACCTTCTCTTTAAGGGCATTTTAGATTTGAATACATTTATTTTATGAAAGAGCTTCCTAAAAGTTTAAGAACATTGCCTATCAAAACTTAAAACAAATCTTTTTTTGGATTTTTAAAAAAAATCAATAGCTCAAAAAAACGGGTTAATGATTATTGATTTAAATTCAGTTTTTATTAGCACTATAATTAACTCTTTAAACTGGCGTATCAGAATTTTTTCTTAAAAATATTAAAAAAAAATATCGTAAAAATAATCAAAAGAAAAATTTTTTTATCTTCTAAGCGAGAAAAGTATGATTTTCGAAAACCAGTTCTTAACATTTGTATGTTGGGTACAGTTATTTCTAAGTAAAATATAATTTTCGTTACATCTCTTAGATTGTATTTAAAACTTTAAACTGTCAAGTTTTTTTTTTTTTTAAAGCGTGGTGGTTTCAAAATATTGAGATTTGAAAAAAAATTGAAATTCTTTTTAAGAATCTAAAAAAAAAAATTGTTTTGAAAATTTGAAAACACAAAACTATCCAAACTTTTAGTATTCAAAAATTACCGAAGTCAATTCTACCTTTTTTGAGAAAATCAAAAACACAAAAAATAAAATGCACGACTAGGTCGTACGAACTTGCTCTTATTTAAAAGACTAAGAATTTCAAAAATTAATGTTATTAGAGAAAAAGTGTTCTTAAGCATAAAATTCATTTTTTAAATGACTAAAACAACTCCGTTCGTAGTTCGTGCTAAGAACAGGATACCATGTGTTTCAAGCAATTATTAGCTTATGCAAAAATAAAAATTATAAGTCGTTTTAGTGGTTTCTTTAAAAAAGTAAATACAAAATTTTTAAAACATTTTTAAGAAAAAAATTTGGTACGCAAATTAAATTTTTGTATTATTGTTCGAATAAAAATTAAATTAAAAAAAAAATATTTAGCCGTTTTTGAGATATCGAACTTTCCAAAAAAAATATATTTTTTTTGTCAAAAATTCAAAAAATATTTTTTTTAAGTTTTGAAACGCAATGTTTTTTAAACTTTTTAGAAGCTTCTCTATAAAAAAATTCATTAAGATCGGCTATGCCGATAATGAGAAATTCAAAATTTGAAAAAATGGTTCTATGGTAGGTGCAGTCATCAATATCTTGATGTAATTTTTTTTTTTAAATTATAGATCCTAAAAATTAATCGTAAGAATAAAATTTTAGCAAAAGAACTGTTTTCGAGAAAAATACGATTTTCGAAAACCATTTTTTAAAATTTGTATGGAAGGTACCGTTAGTATTAGGTAAAACAAAATTTTTTTCTCAAATCTTGTATAATATATTAACAAACTTTCATTTATCAAGTTTAAAAAAAAATCGATCATGGGGTTTTTGAAACAGTGAGTTTCAAAAAAAAAAATTAATTTTTTTTTTAATCCAAAAAATTAAAAATTGAAAATTTTAATGTGTACTGATATTTAAACTTTGGAGGGGCTTTAGCATAAGAAAATATTATTTGCATCGTTGTACCGTGTCGAGAAAATCAGAAACAAAAAATGGTTCCAGGGGGGCTACCAAAAATAACAATTTTTTGGAATTTTCTTTTTCAACCATTGTCTAGCTTTAACTAAATAAAAATTTTTATTTTTTTTTTTAATTTTGTGCAACAGTTTTTGAGTAAAAAAAATATTTATAAAATTTGGAAAAAAAATCGCATGGCAGATACCTTAATATTTGGTTTAAAAAAAAAAGGAAAAAAAAAACTTGTGGGGGGAAAAATTAAAAAATGATATCTACCAAGTTTAAGGAAAATTGGCTGAGCCGTTTAGCTGTAGTCGAACCGACAGAAAAACAGACAGAATTGCGAGACCTACTTTTTTGGTCTTCGCTATCATCGTAATGTCAACTTTGATCAAATCTCGAGTTCGTTTTTTTACGAATGCATAACTTGCCTTATACAGTACAAACTCGATTTATGCAACTAATAGAAAGTTAGGCAGTTGCAATAACCGATATTGTTGCACTTACTGGGTTAAATTTTTTTAAATAAAAAATTATAGTTGTAATGGCTAATTTTGTTTAGAGATAACGAAAATGTTATAAAAAACATTATTGAAACTAAAAAAATCGTTTTTGTTGGTTTGATGTTTTGATTTCAATGACTAGATGCATAAACACATAAAGTTGCACTAATCGATGTAACATTTTTTAAAAGTACGAGTAGCACTTAAAGAGTCAAGACATGCTACAATTTTAGTGTTGCAAAAATCGAGGATTGTGTTAACCGAGTTCGTATTGTATTACCTATAAGTCGCAGGTAAAAAGTGTTTCTAGCAGGGAGTTCTATTAATAACGATTTTTCGGAATTTTTTTCTAAACATTAACTAGCTTTAACTAAATATTTTGTTTTTTTTTTGAAAAAAACCTGTGGAACAGTTTCTGAGAAAAAAATAATTTCATAAGATTTAAAAAAAAATTGTATAGCAGGTTCCGTTATTTTTGGTCAAACAGTAAACAGAAATAAAATGCACCACTGGGTGCGATCTTATATAGAAAAGCTTTGGAGTTTAAAAACTATGCATGAATTAAATGAGATAAAAATGTTCAAATGCATAAAATTGCCGTCTGATTTCTAAAAAAATATAAATTAAAGCAAACAAAGTTTAAAAATCGTCCTTTTTTTTATTTTTTATTTATTTATTATTTTTTATATAAGAAATTTCTTTAAAATTTTTCAAGAAAAAAAATTGGGATGCCAATTTTAAATATTTCGTAATATATATAGATTTTATAAAATTGTTTCCAAAAAATATTTTTTCGAATAATTTTATAGGCAATATTATTTTCAATTTAAGGGAGCTCTGTTAAAAGATGTTGGTTAAAATCGTTAGAGAAGTTAATCAGAAAGTCGAAAATCTATGACATGTAGGTACCGTTAATAAAACTTTTTCCTTAAAATTTGTTTTACCAAAATGTAGTCCATGCCTATAATATTTTTTATCAAAATCGTTAGAGCCGTTTTCTAGATAAATTAGTTTTTGCATTATGGGTGTATGGGGGGTACCATTAATTTTGCAGCTAAAAAAAAATTCAATTTGTCATCTATGGAATCACTGAAGAACCCTTTGTACGGATGTTGAAGAAAAAAGGTTCAGTGGTTTAGGCTGTAGGAAGAGGTACAGTACATACATACAGGCATACTGAAACATGTTTTTTGTGCATTAAATTTTCCTTAAGACTTTCATAAAATAATTTGATATGCAAATTGTTAGTATTTCATGATATCCATTTTTTGAGGTGATTTCGAAATTTAACGGTCTACCCGTTTTCAAGATATTGAATTTTCAAAAAAAAATTGTATTATTTTTTTAAATTTTAAAAACCTAGTGACCTAAAACTCTCAACTACGTATTCCTGTGTGTGTTGGCACCTACCCCTTCTATAGATTTAGTCCTTGACTAGTTGCTTGATGAGTGTTTCGGAAAGATGGAAGAGAAACCTAGGTTTGTTGCAAGATTTGTATCATAATTGACAAACAAAAGGTTGAAAACGTTCTTCATTTCTTAAACGGATTTCATCCAAATATCCAGTTGACAATTGAAATGGAAAAGAATTGTGAAATATCATTCCTTTTGTTGTTAAGATTTATCGACATAACGACGTTCTCAATTTCAATTGGTACCAAACAACCACAGCGTCAGGAAGATTTATACATTTTTATTCCAACCAAGCCAAACACAAAACCATTTAAGTACATGGCTTCTAACTACGTAAGCAACGTTTTCATGCCGAACGATGAGAAGTTTCACTCCACCAATAAAATAAAAACATTTAAGATACTGCGAGACAATGGTTTTCCTACATCCATTATACGTGGTCTCATATCGCTCCCCATATCGCAAACGCAGACTGTCCTATTGGTTACTACGAAAGTGTTCTTTATGTACCTGGTCAACACAGCAAACCCTATGAAAGCGAACTTTTTGCAACAATCAATGTATACTAACTGATTTGGTAAAAATAATGTCCGTCATTTATGAATAACGCTGAACCGGAGCAATTTCTTTTCCCTTAATATTTTCAAACCGACATTTTAGAAGGAATTTCCAATTTCTTAACTCAAACCAATTTCATTATCTATTAGGATTTCAAAAAATCTAGTCACTACGATATATCTTAGAATCTTTATGTCCTTGCATTCCAGAAACCTATTTCATAATTGCACCGTGAAATTTATGTGTGTGCAGTGCACCCTAAACGTCAATGTGTCCCAACGAGGTAAAATTTATAGACATTTCTCTCCAGCCGAGATAAATCTTTAGCGTGCTTCCACTTCCCACTACCAACTCTCCCAACCATATCATCATACTGTTGGTGCACAGTGTACTTTCTGATGCGGGTATAGGTATATTATATACCCTTTAAGAATTTTCTAAAGCGTTTTCATAATCCAATTGAATCCAAAGCGCAATGTGGTGACAATTTAAATAGAAATCGCAAGGAAAAATTACGAAATGATTTTTGTATCCTTTGGATGGAGATGAAAAATATTATGAAAGCGTCGACGGCGATGACGATGAACCATAAAAAAATATGTCACCGAAAACGGTATTTGGGGCATCCAGTCCTTTTTGCTTGGTTGTCTTCGTTCTATAAATGCAAATCAGCAAAAAGAATTGTTGGAACGTTTTTTGCTCCCGCATGTGTTGCGGATAGCGATGAGAAAAAGGTGACATAGATCTGGATGAGTTGTAGGTAAGCTAAATAGGTGTGAACCGGGATAATCTCTCATCTGAACGTGCATAATACAATAACCTTTACCTATAGAAAATAATCCTAGGGAGTTTTATTAAATTTCTTTCGCAAGGATTTATGAGCGCTTGACGAAGTTTGATTTCTCTTGTTTTTTCCCTTTTAGTCTAGTCAAATATGGAAAAAGCTTTAAACTGGGGATATCACCTACATATTATGTATAAACGTTTTGTTTCCAATTTAGTCATATTTGTCTGAATATGCACTAGATCTAAAAAACTGGCGAGTTTAAAGTTTAAATCGATCTGTGAAGTTCCTTTTATAGGTCACAATTTTGTGAATTTATCTTTTGCAAAGTCTTCCAGAAACAATTTAGAGCAAGATGTCATATGTACTAGACTGGGCCAAAAAAATTGACTATTTTTGTTTTTGAAAGATATATCGAGAATATCATTCAGAATGACAAAAAAAAATTTTCGTAAAAGTTTGAGCCCTTAATATCAATTTTAAGAGGTCTATCATCGCTAATTTTGATTTTTAGTCATAATTTCATGTTTTGCGTCAGAACTGACAAAACATTGAAGTAAAAAAAATTCATTTTGACTTACTTTTATATAAAATTAAATTCCCTACAAAAAAGGTCTGATTGAAAATTTTCGTCAGACAAGCCGTTTTTGAGTAATTAAGCTTAATAAATTGTTATTTTTCTTCGATTTTACTTTTTTAATTTGGAATTTTGTAACTAACGAATTAATGAATATCTCAAAATGATCACAATGGATTTTTAAAGGAAATTTAATGCTCTACAAAAAAGGTCTCTTAATATTTTTGTCTAAATTTAATTCTTCAAAAGTTATTCACAATTAAAATTGAAAAAAAATTGAAATTTCAAGTTTTTCTTTCTTAACTCAATTTTTTCTTACTTAAAGGAACAAATTGACTTTTTTGAACATTATTAATCATCATTCATCGAAAATCTCTTAATATTCACCATTATTCTAACAATATTATTACAAAAATATATAAATTTAACAATAAATATGAATTTATTTTTGCCTAATTGATCATTTCTCAACAAAAACATGGTTCTACTATCTTAAAGAAATTTTTGAGTAAACAATTATTTAATTTCGCTATTGAAAATTATTTATTTATAATATTTCATAGGAAAAAAAAAACAGATTATGGCTACTTAATTAATAATAACAATAACAGATGGTAAAAAATTTATTTTTAACACAATTATAACTCATATTTTATAAGAAATCTATAGGATTTTATAGTTTTACATTGTAGTTTTACATTGTAAAACTATAAAATCCTATAGATTTCTTATAAAATATGAGTTATAATTGTGTTAAAAATAAATTTTTTACCATCTGTTATTGTTATTATTAATTAAGTAGCCATAATCTGTTTTTTTTTTCCTATGAAATATTATAAATAAATAATTTTCAATAGCGAAATTAAATAATTGTTTACTCAAAAATTTCTTTAAGATAGTAGAACCATGTTTTTGTTGAGAAATGATCAATTAGGCAAAAATAAATTCATATTTATTGTTAAATTTATATATTTTTGTAATAATATTGTTAGAATAATGGTGAATATTAAGAGATTTTCGATGAATGATGATTAATAATGTTCAAAAAAGTCAATTTGTTCCTTTAAGTAAGAAAAAATTGAGTTAAGAAAGAAAAACTTGAAATTTCAATTTTTTTTCAATTTTAATTGTGAATAACTTTTGAAGAATTAAATTTAGACAAAAATATTAAGAGACCTTTTTTGTAGAGCATTAAATTTCCTTTAAAAATCCATTGTGATCATTTTGAGATATTCATTGATTCGTTAGTTACAAAATTCCAAATTAAAAAAGTAAAATCGAAGAAAAATAACAATTTATTTAGCTTAATTACTCAAAAACGGCTTGTCTGACGAAAATTTTCAATCAGACCTTTTTTGTAGGGAATTTAATTTTATATAAAAGTAAGTCAAAATGAATTTTTTTTACTTCAATGTTTTGTCAGTTCTGACGCAAAACATGAAATTATGACTAAAAATCAAAATTAGCGATGATAGACCTCTTAAAATTGATATTAAGGGCTCAAACTTTTACGAAATTTTTTTTTTGTCATTCTGAATGATATTCTCGATATATCTTTCAAAAACAAAAATAGTCAATTTTTTTGGCCCAGTCTAATATGTACCCCTTCAATTTAATCAGACCAAGTTATAGCGGATGTTCTTAGTTTTCGTGAGCTCTTTCCATGTTGCTACAGTAATTTGCAGGGTTCGAATGTTTCGTTTAAGAGCTTCCAGAGTCTTGGGACGATTGTTTTATGCAATAGATTTTAGGTATCCCTACATAAAACAAAATGCACGACTGGGTCGCATGAACTTGCTCGTATGTAATAGACTAGGAATTTTAAAAACGAATGTTATTATAGAAAATTGTTCATAAGGATAAAATTATTTTTTTTAATTCTTTTAGTAGTAAGAGACAAAAACAGAATGCTGTGCAAATATTAATTTATGCAAGAACAAAAATTATAAGTCTTTGTAGTGGTTTCTTAAAAAAAGCTTTTATATACAAACTTTTTTAAAGATTTTTAAGACAAAATTGCGGTACGCCAATTAAAAGTTTTTATTATTGTTCGAATAAATATTAAATTTTCAAAAATAATATTGAGCCGTTTCTGAGATATCGAATTTTCAAAAAAAAAAGAAAAAAATAGATTTTTTTTTCAAAAATTCAAAAATTATTTTTTTTAAGTTTTGAAATGCAATGTGCCTTAGACTTTTTAGAAGCATCTCTATAAAAAATTTCATTAAGATCCGTTATGTGTATAATGAGAAATTCAAAATGGTTCTATGTTAGGTACAAGCTGTAATATCTTTATTTCAATTTTTTTTTTAAATTAAAGATCGTAAAAATTAATTGAAAGAAAAAAAAATTATCAAAATTCTAGGACCGTTTTCGAGAAAAATACGATTTTTGAAAACAATTTTTTTTAAATTTTTAAGCATTTGTATGGTAGGTACCTTAATTTTTAGATAAAATAAAACTTTTTTTTCTTACATCTTATAGATTATATTGAGAATTTTTTATTTACCAAGTTTAAAAAAATCTAGCATGGGGTTTTCGAAATATTGAGTTTAAAAAAAAAAATTTGAAATTTTTTTTAAAAATCCAAAAAAAATTTTGATTTTTTTTTTAAATCCAAAAAAATTTTTTTTTGAAAATTTGACTACACAATTCTATTTATGTTTTTGGGGAGCTTTAGCCAAAAAAAAATAATCGAAATCTGTTTTACCGTTTTTGAGAAAATCAAAAACAAAAAAAAATGGTTCCATGGGGGGTATAGGTACCCTCAATAACAATTTTTCGGAAAAAATTTTTTTCAACCATTACCTAGCTTTAACTAAATGAAATTTTTTTGCATTTTTATTTTCAAAATACGTTGAACAGTTTTTGAGAAAAAAAAATATTTTTAAAATTTCGAGAAAAAATCGTATGGCAGGTTGGTCTTAAAAAAAAAAAAGAAAAAAACGTGTGGGGGGAAAAAATTAAAAATGATATCTAACAAGTTTAAAGAAAATCGGCCGAGCCGTTTAGCTGTAATCGATTAGACAGACAGACAGACAGACAAGCAGACAGACAGAATTTCCAGACCCACTTTTTTCGTCTTCGCTATCATAGTAATGTCAACTTTGATCAAAATCTCGAGCTCGATTTTTTTTTAGGAATGCATAACTTGCCTTATAGTTCTTATAAGTCGCAAGTAAAAATCGCAGTTGGCCAAATCAGAGGAGCTACATTAAATCGCTCCTACTCGTATAAGAGATATGAAGCACCCGGATAATCCGTTTCGCAAAAAATCCATGCAAGCTGTGTCTGTAAGGTCTGTGGCTCCTGTTCTGCTCGATCCAGACATCTTTCAGCTCCATCTATATGTCTGTCAAGTGAGCACTACCAATTCAAAATCTTAAAGATGTAAGAATTGGATTAATTTTCTGGAGAATTCGTCGTAAATTTGTCGTGAAACGAAAAAAATGTTCGCAAAAAAATAAGCGATCCAAAACTAATCTATGGTAGATATAGATAATGATAGGTTTTATGAAAAAAATACTATTTTTATGAATTTTTCCAAATTAACATCTTTTTCTTTTGCCACATATTTACGACAATTATTAACACTGTCCATTTTCTTTTTCTAGTTCATTTTACCCTATCTTGTTAGTATACCAGGCATGAATTAAAAAAAAGAGCGAGGCAATAGGTGTGTTTTATTCATTGCTGCATAGCCAGCGCAGCATTCAAGTACAAATAAAAAGATCATACTCACTCAATATGTCAATTTCAATTTATATTTCAATGTTGGCCATTATTATAGAAAATATCAAAATCTGATGTCAAAACATGTACTCGTATGTATGTTTAATTCTAAAATTTAATGCATAGCGCCATTTTTGTTTCAATAATTTAAAGTTCTATCACCAGTACAACTGTCAGTTTTTTGCTGGCTTTCTTTTTCATCTGTTCCAACTCGGGCAAGAAACAATGGCCAGGTAACGTAAAGAAGTCACAGAAGCCGTTTGATCATTTTCTTCCAAATAGTAAGGACCGAAGATCCCCAATCTTGATGTTGCACTATCACTGGGAGTATTGTTTCTCATATTTTTCTTATCCATCCATTGAAATGTGCCTCGTTAGAGAAGGAAACGATAATAGAGTCTCGAGGCAAATGCAGCAAATGTGGTTTTATCTAACGAGTTGATGATACGTAAGAATGGGAACTCGACCGCGGGGAGCGATATTGAAGTTTTAACCCGAACGATCGACCGGTCGTTTGAAAAATTTGAAAAAAAAACGCTATTGAATGGACTACTCCATCTTGGCGATTGAAACTAACTGCTATTCAAATTTCCCGTTGACCTTTCTAAAATGATCACACATTTAATAATCTACAATTAGTTAGAAAGGAAGCTATGAAAGATTCAAACTGTTAATATCATAGCTAGAGTAATGGGCGAATTCGTTTAAATCTCTTTGGAAGCTGGTGAAATCACCGGTGTATTTGGTAAAATCGTAGCCGAAGCTATCAAAATCGCGGACGAATCTGCAGAAATTTCAACCTGAGATGGTAAAATCCCATCTGAAGCTGCTAAGATCACAGCCGAAGCTGGTAAAATTGCGGACATATGCAGTGAGACTGTAGTTAAAGTTCATAAAATAGTAGTCGGTACTGGTAAATTCGAAGCGAAAATCGAAGTACAATCGGAGCAGAAGTTGGTAAAATTGCAGACAACCACGGTTGAATCATAGCCGTAGCTGACAAAATCACTGCATAAGCTGGTAGAATCACGGATAAAACCTTTAAGAAGCTTATTTCAAATGTTTAGAAGCTTGCTGGGCTTTTAAACGTTATGGCCATTGTTCTACAGCCGCACGCACTGTTTCGATGGGAATCGACGACGTTGCTGTTATTAAAGCTGCTGTAAGGCTGTTCAAATTTCTATGGAGAGTCTTATAGGCCATGCTCTCTAGCTCTAACTACAAACTGCAGTTCAGCGGATTTAAATCTGGACTCCCTGCGGCAGCGATAAGACTCGGGATATTGCATCTGACCACTCTTGTGTCGTTTTGGCTTTGTGCGCCGGAGCAGAGTATTGTTGGAAGACCTATCTCTATCCGTTGAATAGGGTATTTGTTAAACCCTTTTCAACCCCTTCGAGAACATCCTCCTGATATGCTCTTGCCCCCGTTTTCACACCTTTTTCGCAAAAATGCAGTGATGTGACACCTTGATGCGATACCTCCCACCAAACCATTATACTGAAGAGGGATAGTGTCCGCGCTGAACCCTCGGAACAACTTTTTTGGCTTCTTCTGTCATTTTGTTTGTTATAAACTTCCTCTATGGTAAAGATTTGTTCAAATATTTACAATATACAAATATTTGTATGTCCATTTGCCGCGTCCATCTTAATAAATTTTTGTTTCTTTCGAGGTTTTGAGTCAAGAGATGTCCCGTTGCACGACGATAGGCTTTCATGTGAAGGTCATCTATAATTAGACTTGACATGGATCGAGCCATTATATCCAGTTCTCTGGACATTATATTTTGTTTCCAAAGAGGATTCCTACGAATTCGTTCACACATAGCTTTAATTTTCACACTTGTCCGAGCGACGCGTGGACGCCCGCTTCTAAGCCCGTCCTCTACTTCAGAGAGTTCATAAAATAATTTTTAATATACCAGGTGGTTTTAAAATTTCAAAAAATTCGTTTGAATTTTCGCCACATTTATGCAAAGCAATTACCGCGACACGATTTTCTTTAGTGCCCCACTCCATGTTAACTGCTCGCAAGCTTAAACCAAACTAGCTTCTATTCCTTATTTCTATGTACAGGTGGTGTTAAGAAAAATAAATTAACGGGATTGTTCCTATTGAAAATTATTAAATTATTTTTCTTAATTATTAATCTTGTAACAGATTTTATGGGTAGACTAGGTATAAAATTTTACTTTGAAACATTTCTTAAGAGATCTTTAAGCTTGACATGTTTAAGCAGTTACGTTTAAAAAGCCATAAATTCAATTATACTATTTACTCCCTCCATAATGAATTTCCAAGAACAGAACAAAATATCAGTCAGAGAATTTTTTCTTGTGAAAGAGTTAGGTATCAGTTCGACTTTTCTGCTTATATTACAACATAAGAAGATGCCATAAACCAGGACTAGCAGTATAAAGGTTTTTTTTAATCGTGCACTTCTATTGCGCGTAAGAAACTTTGAAAGCATCAGTTTTTCCAAACTGAAATAGCAGTGGTTTCAACAGTATTTTTTTTTCGGATCTCCAAACAGTGGTTAATGTTTACTCCAAGTTACAAGAAGATCAAGTTTCTGCTATCAATAGTAACGTTTCGGTAAATTCGGTGGATAGATGCTAGATCGTTTTTTGTTAGTATAGGTCTAAGCCTTGTCCCCATTTACTTGAAGGCCATAGAGTTTTGGCTGGATTTCAATAACCTCTATAGCGGTACGTTGATGACTGAATATGCCTATACTGTCCGTATACACAAATATACTTGGACAGATTTGTTGAAGAACAGTACCCTCTGAGTTAACGTCTATTCTGTTCGCCATCTTGTGCAGTCATCTGACTGGTGGGATGTTGATTAGAAAGAGCCTGGGGCTGATATATGACTCGTAAAAGACGTTCATATAGATTAATAATTCTGCCGGAATCTAAAATATGATATCATATCGTGGGGCGACCTCTGAGTAGCTATAATAACAAGATTTTAGTAAATCAGTTACTGGGAATTATTTTTTCCCTCGTGGGGTTGAAAGACCAATGCCAGTGTCCCTATGCACAGAAATTTAGGTAAGTTGAGGGTACACGTTTCTTAAAAAGCGTAGGGCAATCTCATTCCTTGTGAGAATACCCTAATTGGGTAACGCGGGAGGATTGTAGCCCACACTCAATATTTAGTAAAATTAAGCCAATGGAAATATAAGTGTTTAATGTGTGGCCATCCCATTGTAAAGGAACATCGCCGGGGAAAGGAACATTCACGATTGGTCATCAAGTGATGATAAGATAGAAAAATTCGAAACCAATGGAACCTAACTTGCTTAAGAGGCCTCCGTCCAAAATGTCGAACTCAGATTCGAAGATTGGAACTTCGAATTAAAATAATCACTCCGCATTTGTACATACAACATGTTTGATCTTCGAAAGTTGCATTTGGGTTGCAGAGAAGTTACTTTTTGATTACTTTTTTTTTAATATAAACAATTTCAGAAAGCATTTTGTCATTTTGGGAAAGTTATGATGATCTTTTCACATAACTACACATTAAAAAATGCATTGGAAAATGAGCAATTTTAATGTTTTTCAAAAGATGATTATTCAAAAATAGAGCCCAAAATTAAAAATCCGCTCCGACGCTCTTCTAAGTATCTTCATTACCTTTAAAATGACGTAAAAATATTACAAGTTTTCCACTTCAATTTCTCACAAACCTTGCACAACTTGTGCAGTTTTGTGGAATTTAACGAAAGAAGCAACCGGAATATTAAAATTAAATAAGAAAAATATAAAAAAATTAAAAAATTGGCTCGACGCTTTTCAAGATAAAATGTAATTCTTTCATATGTAATTTATTTTATTTCAATACGACTTGCATTGACTTCACAAACCTTGCACGAATTTGCCCAATTTCACGTTTTTCTCAATATTTTGGGCGGAGGCCTCTTAAAGATAAATTGGTACAGGAGTGAGGTCCCTGTTACTATTATCACAAATAATCATATACAGATGTCTTACGCCTATGGAGCAAAGTGACCTATGAAATTGAAAAAGCTTTATTCTATAAAGCTTTTTAAAAAGCATTTTTTCTACGAGAATCAAAGTTCTTCTCGCAGGATTTTGCAGGATAGGATTTCTCTTCTCTCAATTATGTGTTGCTTCTCTTTTGTTTACCCTTTCCTACAATTTTTGTTTATACCTCGTTCACCCCTTTGTAACGATCAAGCCGCAGACAGTTGATTTTTTTTATATTTTCAAGATTTTTTTTTGGGTTGTCTGAGGTTTGCGATAAATATAAAATGTGTGCTTCTTGGGTTTGACCGATTATTTAAGTTGGTTGATAAATTAGAAAGATTTTTTCAATAAACTGTGTCGTCGGTAGTTATGTATTTGTACATAGTTTAAATGACGCGACAGAAGGAATTTGTTTACGAGTATTTAATTTTTTTTTTATTCGTCTGAAGTTGATTTTAATAAAGGCCACATTTTTGTTGCGTAATTATGTAGTTACATTCGCCTTTTCTATTTCGTAAGTGTCCAGGAATAGGTACATATTATATTTTTATAGTAATGTAGGTAGGAAGATACGTAGGTCTTTTTTGGGTTTATTATTATAAATTTCAAGATTTTGGACAAGAGCTTGTTTAGTATCTACATATGTAGGTATACCTAGCAGGAAACGAAATTAGTTTGGAAATTTTTTACTTATGTGCAGTACATATATGTATATACATAAATATTGTTGTATGTAGGAAGATAAGATAAACATTTAAATAGTTTGAATACAATCATTTATCAATTAAGAACTTTTTGTATTAGATGGTCTTTTAAATAATTGTATACTTAAGTAGGGCTATGAGGACCTGCCTTGATACATTTTTACTTATTGTTATTAAACAAAAATAATTAATAACTTTTTTTTTGTTTGATAATGTAAAAAGTTGGACATTAATAAATAGATACAGAGTATACAAATGTTCCTAGGTTCTTATTAACATAATTCCTTCCTGTAACTATTATGTCTATGTGATATGTACCTACAAGAAAATTTGTAGGCACCTACTAGAAAATTTGCGCCTACCGCCGAGACGATATAGACCCTCCGCCGATCCGGTTTTAACTTACGATGCAGGTACTTGTAATATACATATGACAGGTTATGAAAAAAATGAGCTCGAGATTTTGATCAATTTTGTGGAAAGAGTACGATAACTTAGGCGCCAAGAAATTAAAATAACGGTAATATACTTACAATTAAGTTTTATACCTTTTTTTTAAAGCCAATGCTCTGTTATATTAGATAGTTTTTAAATCAAGTGAAATCTATGCACAGTTTTTGAAAAAAAAAAACAAGTTTTTAACTCAAATTTTGGGAAAAAAAACATAAAAAAGTTTAAACTTTAATTTTTCAAAACTGCACAGTTATATATTATTATTTTTCCTAAAATTCGTTGCTCTAATTTATTCTTATTCAAAAACTAAAAACTAGATGATTTTATGTCGTCTAGTTTTTGAGAAAATTGAAAATAACTAAAACTAATTTTTTATGGGATATTTGCTTTTTTTGCTTGCTTACGCATTGCGGGGTATAAACAGTGAGATATGTATGGAGGGGCATGCTGCCCCCCTGCAACCCCCCTGCTTTGGCACACTATAGGATTTGGGGTAGGTGCGAGATTGGGTGTATGCAAGGTTTCTTTTGCATTTACAGAATCTGGATATAAAGAAAATTTTAATTTACCCTATGGCCTATATCCAATGTCTACTTAATATATGTATGTACGTAGCCCAAAGTTGCACATTTAAAATGTTCAGACATGAAAATTTAATACATTATGAAAAATTTACATTACCTAGGTACTACTGTAAGAATGCAGCAAATTTATATAATTCCTTAATTTATGTATGTTTATTGTTGGTGTCTAACATTTTTAATGCTAATGTGGTACAGGTTATTGTTTTCCAAGGTCATTCGTTATTCAACCATTGTAAGAGTGGAGTTTTTTTTTTTTTGAATAAAGAATGGCGACTAAGCCTAAATAAATTATATAACTTTTCAATATTTCAAACAAAATATTTCAAAAGCATCGCGTTTTTAGAAGAAATCGGTCTAATTCCAACTAAAACGTCAACTCCCCCACTGTGTTGCAACTTACCGATAAAGGTAGAAAAATAGAAAAATTTCAAGTTCGGTTGGATGTGGCGGTGCTCCGTAAAAAGCTCTAAAAAAAGTAGACAAAAAATGTAAGAATACAATAAACCCATATATCGGCACATTTTTCCATGGGCTTCAATATTGGCTAGATATTCGGGAAGTGCTTGCTATAATAATTTCTTTTACTCTTTTGTGATCAAAATGCCTGTAAACACGGTTTTAATACATTGAACATTGAAAAATTGACTTGACTATTTTTAATTAACACCTGACTTACTCACAAACTGACTGACTGAGACGCGGAATGCCATGCAATTCTACCTCCTCGTGGTGCATTCTTGGTAACGCTAAATGATTTGTACCTTACTTACAAATGAACCACATTAACATTAATTCTCAAAATGAAATCACCGTATAGGTTAATATCAAAAATCAAAAATTTCATAAAAAGTAGTTTTAATAATTTTAAATTTTCTCAAAAACTAGAAGGCATAAAACCATTCGGTTTTTTGTGTTCGATACAGAATTAATAGTAGCATTGACCACAAAAAGCCAATTAAGCACTTCATTTCACAATTTTGAAAAAAAAAAAATTGGTCTAAACTTTTTTTTTTCATTTTCTTTAACAAAATTTTGGGTTTGCATGCGAACTTTTCAAAAACTATTGACATAAATAATTTAATTTAAATTTGGGATTCTAGAACAGACTTCTGGCTTTCAAAACCGGTATAATACTTAATTGTAAGTGTTGCCGTTGTTTTTTAATACATATTTTTTTTTTAATTTAAGTCATTTTTTTTTTTAAATCGCCCCTACCTCCTGAATGGGGCGAGATAGACCCCCCTCCCATAGTAAAAAAACGCTTGTATTTGACCCTTCTACAAAAATCCGTTATCAATTTTTGGCGCCTAAGTTATCGTACTCTCCCCAATTTTGTTAATAGGATGGTAGAGAAGACGAAGCAAAAGAAAGTGTGTCTCACAATTTCACCTGTCTGTCCTTGGTATTCAGGCGTACATGCCACACATTTGGCCAAAAAGAAAAATATTATATTTCTCAAAAACGACTTTTACAATTTTGTAAAAATAATTTAAATAATTAAATTAGGAAAATGATGCTTTTTTGTATTTTATCTTAAATAGTTATTTTTGTTACCTCTAGTAGAATTTTATTTTTTATACTTGGTTTTTTCATTTTTTTTCTTCTTTCTCATAGTGAGAACAACATTTTAAGAAAACCTTATTTTAATTTAAAAAAAAAAGTAAACATTTTTATTTTTGATAACTCAATATTCAAATTATGTTACTACGTAGCTAACTAACTATGAGTGGGTAAATATAACTATAAAATGAGTTGAAAATTCCCATCCAACGTAGTGTAAGCACTTCGGATTCAAAGTTAGTTGATAATAGTTGTGTTCAACCAGCTGCACTGGACTACTCTGGGCAGACAAGTGTAGCTTTTTGGTGTTCATTGAAAAAATTTCTTCACTGACTTACACTGATTAGCGTTCATTGACCTAAACTAGTGTACATTAGTTCAGAAAAATCAGCTGATGTCATTATATGATTATATTTGTCAAAGGAATTAATTTGAATTTTGTCCGCGCGTTGCGTTTTTGAATTTAAATTTAGAAAAATGCATGTTTTTAAGATCTGACGTATGACGGTTTTGCTTAAGTTTGCTCTGACAGTTTTCATGAACTTGCACTGCACTACACTACTCTACACTGGCCTCTTTCTGGTTGAACACAACTAAAGCTAAGTGTACATAATTGGTAGATCTTACAATATTGTAAGACCTGACAATGTCTGACAATTATCTACCAATAAGCTGACAATTCAGTTGTGTATGTACACGGTTTGTACAAAATCAACCAATCTCTTACAATTTATTGTCAGAAGTTGGCTGAAAATTTATTTTCAGATAGCCGGCTTAATACCAACCAATTAATTGTAAGAGATTGGTAGAATTTCTACCAACCGTGTACACACACAATTAATTGTCAATTATTGTTGGTTATGGAAACTGCTTCAATTGAACCTTGGCTGCAAATTGTCTGACAATGAAAAAATTGTATGATGCTAAAAAACGAACTTCTTACAATTTCTTCATTGTCAGAAACATCAGCCAACGATAAAAATTGGCAGGCCTGACAATAAATTGTGTGCGTACATGATTATCAAATACCTTACAATTTACCGTCTTACAATTAATTGTCAGATACATTTTCTGACAATTAATTGAAAGATTACACGATTCTGAGGTAGCATACACATGATTTTTTACAATTAATACAATTACAATTACAATTAATTGTTAGACAATGATCTAACAATTAATTGTCAGACAAAGTTTTTTTTTTTTTTTTTTTTTATAATCTACACGCGCTCAAGGGATTATGATTACCCTTTAAATGTTTAAACACAGCGCGGGCGTGAAGTTAAGGAAGAGAAAGAAGGATAGGAAAGATGTGTGGCACGATGTTCTGAGACTGAAGGTTGTTGTCTCAGATATTTTATCTCCAGGGATGGCGGCTGAACTAAGCGGAGAATGCCGTGTCTTATTTCTATGTCGCTTATAATTCACATTATTTTATTCGTGTTCATCCTTGTTGGGCATACTAGTTTAACTCAATTACATGTTGTTAGTGTTATGTCTGAACAACATGTAATGAGTAAACCAGCAACCCATTGATGACAATTTTAGAAGGTTTTTAATAGAATTAAAACGACATAGACGACGGCAGGCATCGAACCTGTGATCATGAGGTTCACAGGCGAGCACACATCCATCGCGCCACGGCCACCCCCCTGACAATTAATTGTAAGACTACACGGTTGAAAGACATTGTAAGCGTGTTTTTCACTGACAGATCTGACAATATTGTAAGATCTACCAATCGTGTACATTTAGCTTAAGGATTTTGACATTTCACAATCACGGTTTCAAGTACACATTGCATGACATTCATTTGTATTATCCAACCAAACTGGGAAATAAATCTTTTCTATGTTTAAATATTGCGAACGAATGTTTGAAATTACGTTTCAGAGGGCCATAAAAGTAGAGGTTTTTCATTAGAGATGTCATATTCTTTAAGTTTTATTAGTAATTATTTCTGTTATGTTAAATGTGTTGAATGAAATATCCCAACAATAACCATCATTCCAATTAGATTTAAATAGCTCTAGTTGTAAGTTCTCTTCTTGAACTATAGAGCTATGATCTATGATCAACGTTTTCTTAATTGATACTACTTTGTGTGATGTGTAATCTCAAAGAACGTGGGGATGGGGATGTTTTTCATTTTATTGGAAGGTGTCCCGTTCCCGTTCTAAGGAAAACTAGAAGACATAAAACTGGAGTACTGACTTCTTAACAGAAAACGAAACCATGGATCTTCTTAACGAAATAGATGTATCGAATATGTTAAAATTCTGCAAAATAGCACTAAGTTATCGAAATAGAATAAAACATGAATACTTTTAGTTAGTAACTGTAACTTAATTAGTTTATCTATCAAGAGCTGACGATAAGAGCGATTTTATTTTAATTTACGAGTAGCCCGAATGTCCTTTGGAAGAAGTCTGTTTTTATAAGATTTGATATTATGCACTTACTTTTTTAATGCTAATATGGTTTTATTTTATTTGAAAGTAATGAAGCTTCTCTTAAATCGGAATCTACAAAACTGAAAAACTCCTACATTTTAGATGTTTGGTGTCACGTCGATCGCACTGACACCGAGATCTTTTACACCAGAATACAATAAAGATATTGGTTAAACGATATATATTTAACATTTTTTTTTAAAATGTTTTAAATGTACAGAAAACATTGAATCAAGTTTGTTAACGGTTTCTGAATTCCCCCGGAAATATGTTTTACAAAAAAGTTAATATATCTACTAATGCGAAAACTACGGAAAAGTTTTTAGTTTTCCATTATTTTAGACAATTCAAATGAGTTCAACGGTGAATGTTTTCATAAAATAATAATAATATAATATCAGCATCAGGGAATATAACTTATGATAATTTGCCAGAATGGGAAAATTCCGACGATTTTCTAAAAGACCCTGATTTTATATACTAAATAATACTGTTGCTTCTCATGTTTCGCACCCAAAAAGTGAAAAGAGCAAAATTTGGATATTCCGTTCAAAAACTACGATTCACAATCGTCAGACATTAAGGAACATTGAAAAGTCATATAAGACACTTTCTGGAAAAGTGAAGCATGCAAGATCTCCAAAACCCTTTGGATTGTGTTGAAGCAACTGCCAAGACAAAATTTCTTTCGAGCAAATAAAACAACTATTTATCCAGTTTTGGTTTTTGGGAACCTATGACCAGAACATAGGAAATCTTCTGACTATAGGAAATAACAAATGAAGTACTCTGTCTAACGCAATGCAAAGAAAGCGACGCGGTGAAACCTGAGTGAAGTACTCTTTGGAATATGATGGCATGCATATACAAATTTGAAGACCACATTTTACAATATGTTTTTATCTGAAACGGAAAGTTTCATTAAAAACGCAATAGCCGCAAAAGTTTCATGTCCAACCGAACCACTTGAGATTTGTCGGGGTACATAAAAAAAAAAATAATTCATGGCAGCTTAAATCACTCCATGTATAGAAATGAAGTTTGTAATCATGTGAGCCTTACCAAATATTCAAAAATATTCGGAACACTGAATTTAAAATTAAAATTTTCCAAACTAGACACATGCGCAACTTGCTATGGATTTTAATCTAAGATAAAAGTAGCCCAGCAGAACCAGATAAGGAAAAGATCTTTTGGGTTTATTACAATACATAAATCCAGATTTTAGTTATTTTTATAAAAATCTCAAAACTAGTTCCAACGAAATCAACATTTAATCAGGCTAAAGAAGTGACGATGAAGATAAAAAACACTTTTTTAATTTTGGTTTTCAATTTTTGATTTTTTTTTTATTTATTTACAATGCATGATGAAAAGTTTGTTTTTTTTTTGTATTTTCATTCATTCTATCTGAACGTTCAAAGTTGGTTCGCATTCTCTGCTAAAAACAATATATTTTTCTTTATTAAAAATTTCTTTAAAATGGAAAAACAACTAAACTGCAGATAATTAATTTCAATTTTTAACTACGAAAGATTAAAATTATCTTTATTTAAATTTTTGTTTCAACCTGAACGGAGTTTTCAATCGCCCAATATATAGTAATGTACATGTACTAAGCTAAAAAAAAAGAAGTAAAGAAACTTAAAAACTAATACCTAACCTTCTTGCTAATGCCGTTCTTCTTTCTTGAGACGAGCAAATAATTTTCACTTTCGATTCTGTCTACATAATATCTCCAAAAAAAATAAACAAAACAGAAACATAAATTATGTACCTACGAGTACCTACTTCTTGCAGAATACAGTCACACGAATGCATTTTGATTTGAAAGAGGGAATAATTTTGCATAGATTTCGATTGTTTGAAAGAAAGTAGCTAAACATCGGCTGGCAAATCTCAAATTTCATTTTTAGCATGTTTCTTATAATAAAACTAGAAATTGTATCTTTATTTTAAGTGCTTGTCCTTAAAGATCTAATTAATAATTCTCAAGTTATAAGCAAATCAACATAACCTACTTACATAACATACAAAATCCATTTCCATTTTTCTATACCTACCCAAAGCAGATACACTTGAAAACGAAAAGATATTGCCAAAATCCAAACAAGAAAATTCCTACCAAAAAGTGCAATACCCACACAAGAAATCAAAATAAAAAAAAAACAAAACCACCAGCCAAGGAGTCGCCGCGGCATACTCCAGCCACCAAAACCAATAAAGGAACACAGGAAAAGGCAAATATAAAAACAAAAACAACATCCATCCACACAGAAATTCTACGAATGACAAAATATAATAAGAAAAAGTAGAACAGAAACAATATAACTCCGGTGGGAAAGGGATGCGCTGTGTCTGGTACGATTTGTTTGTGCTATAAATTTTGATGAGAACAAGAGAACGCTTGTCGCTTAGTCGCTTACCCAATGCAAAGATACATTTTTCGCTCTCCTACATTGTGGTCATTGTAGTTCTCTTGGCGCTCTTGATTTTTGTATCTTTGTCTGCTAAAGTTTGTCTGCTAAAAAAATATCTTAGGACATTTTTTTGTATGGAGATGAGACATCTGTATATGATTATTTGTGCTATTATGGTGCATGGACGTTTGAAAGATGAAAAGACTGAAAAAGAACTCATAATAAATAGTAGCCGATCTCCTGGAGGGATGGCTACTTGAAGAAACTAAAATAGCTAACTCTGGGGCCTCGGCCTTGGGGCGTTGTTTAACTGTTTTCGTCAGACCTGAGGAAACTCGTACGAACTAAGTCTTAACTGGCAGGTGCTCATGCAAGCCCTATTTAAATTGAGCATTTGGTCCAAAACGAGATTGAAAAATTTATATGGTTGCTCATAATTTTCCCGAAAACCTTGACCATTTTTGGAGTACTTCCGAAGAGCTATTGTCTAGTTACACATTGTACCAAGTAATTTCTAATACCTTGCAACACAGCTAGATCTGTTTTTCTGTCATCTTGAGTTCGGCCTTTGACAAATAGAACTTCTGACAAAAGATGCTATAACATGCGGTTTTTAATTCGATGGAAATCAAAATAAAATGTGTTGATCATTTTCGGAATCTGCCTCAGTGAGAAGATTTGCGCTATGATCAATCTGACAAGCTGGAAGCCACATTGGTGCTTCCCAATTAAAGTGTTCCACAGGACGAATTAGAACCCTCTGAGTTCTGAGAGTTCGTTGGAAAGTAATCTATATTTTACGGTATAAATCTCGATAGCTCTAGCAAGTCCATTTTAACATAATTATGGTGCTTATAGTAAGGACATTTAGTTAATAATACCTACCTTCCTAAACTCGTATCTAGCTTCATAATCATCTAGGACTTATTTTACAGAGAAGCTTGTGGCAAGTAATACATATGTATATATTTTCTACCCTAGAAAGAAAAAGTTACATTTTTAAGGAATTACAAATATAAATCTCCATAAATCTCTTAAAAATCAAAATTGAAAGAAAAATCTTTTTATTTTATTTTTATTTTTATTATCCTTGGTTCCCATCATAAGCGCTACATTCTCTCCCTAAGCTCCATGCCAAAACCAACCGCACAACCATTCATATGCGATTAATGAAAATTATTTTGAAAAGAATTTCAATTTGGCAAAATCCTTTTCGTTCCATTCACACTCTTGAAAACCCAAAAGTATCTACCAATGTTGTTTGGCTCTATGCAAGGATGTCGGACTGAAAAGAAACAAAACAAAAACCGTTGCATTAGTTCGTAGAATATAGTGTACCATCAGTGGTCATAACAGCTCTACAACCATTACACAACAAAATCGCAATTTTATATAAAGACAAAAAATTCAGGTGTGTACGTGAAGTGAGACAGAGAATTAGAGGGGAGATGAGTTTGATGGGGATAGCATTTCAAAAATAATAAAATATCCTTTTATCCTCATGGTTTTTTTATTCGCCATGTTGCTTTGGCAAAAGTTCAAGTGCACTAAATCCTTTTTCGCTTTTGTTTCGAATATAGAGTGTACATTTTTTATAAATTCCGACTTTTAGTTGTTGCATTCAAGGATATTTATACGAAAGGACTCTATGTGTCTCTATGTATAATAGAGTGGGGAAAATCCAGACGGGCGTAAAACTAGAATACTGAGCTGCAAAAATACTAAATTTATTCTTATTCGGTGTTTGCTATCATTTCACGGGTTTTTGCGAAAGGACCTTCCCTATACAAAAATCAAAGAGTGTGATCGTTGAGGAGGTGGAAGGACGGACGCAGCCGAATTAGTTGCTGCTGCTGCCAAAATTTTCAGGCTCCGTTATTTTTCTGTTTTTTTGTATTTCGTCGGCTTAACGAGCACTTACAGTGACTTTACATTATAGATGCATTCCTGCATACACAGAATAGGCTGTTTCTGTATTCTGTATAACAAAACTTTATGACTATTCCCATTGAATGCATACACTCGGATGTAGCTCGGGGCAGTGCCGGATTTAAATTGTTTAGATAGATAGAATTTTATAAATGAAGTAAATAAAAGACAGAAACGAAGATATAAATGAAATAAGAAAATTACTTCAATTTTAAGCGGAGTGATTGAATTAAATTCAGTTGAAAGTTTAAGCGACCTCAACTCCATAGTGCTTTTCGCCGAGGTATACGACAGTGGGCTCATCAGTTAGATGCTGTCGTACCCTTCTAAGACGCAATTATTGGTCGATGTTCAATTTATCAAAATCTCTGTGTGATCAAATATTTATCCCATGTGTAATGTACTCCACGGGCTTGAACTTAACTTAAAAATATGAAAATTTTTGGAAAATAACTCATTAGAAATAGCGTGGCTTTTTACATCAAATCAGTTTTACTTAGACTTAGTGTGACTGAAAATCAAAGAAAGTACTAGACATTTTGAGTTTTTCATCAAAGGAACAGTATTCAAATTCATATGGCTCTTATGGCTTCATTTGCAGGCAATTTCTTTGGATCACATATATACGAAAAGGATTTATTAACAAGATATTTTTAGAAAAATTGAACCATAAAGAAATAAAATGCACGAAGCACGACTGGATCGCACGAACTTGCTCTTATGCAAGATACCAAACAAATTAAAATGAATATTACTATAGGGAAAAATTTTCATAACCGTAAAATTCCTCTCTCTCGCTTTATTAGTTGGAGCTAAAAACAGTATTCCTCGTGATACCTATGTCTAGCTAATTTTAGTTTATACAAAACCAAAAAACCTAAATTTCTTGTAGCGGCTTTTTAAGAAAATATTGTTCTATATGTACAAAATTCTTAAATCAGTTATAAGAAAAAACTTTAAGTCTTAATTATTTTTCGATGAAATTAAATTTCCAAAAAAAATATTGACCCGTTTTTGAGATATCGAATTTTCAAAAAAAAGTATTTATTTTTCTTCTGAATGTTCAAAAAAAGTTTTTCAAACTTTTTTAAGATCTTCTCTAAAAAAAAACTTTCTTTAAAATCTACTAAGCCGATAATGAGAAATTTAAAATTCGAAAAAATGGTTAAATGATAATTTCAATTAATTAATTAATTTCAAAATTAATTTTAGCGAATTATAGACCGTAAAAATCAATCGAAAGTGAAACATTTTATCAAAATTCTAGGTGCCACTTTCGAGAAAAATACCAGTTTCGAAATTTGATGGTGGGTATACCATTATTTTTAGATATAATAAAAAAATCTTCTCACATCTAAGAAGAAGTAGAAGTAAGAAACATTTAGTTGTCAAGTTTAAAAAAAATCGACGATGCGGTATTCGAAATATTGAGTTTGGAAAAAAATTATTTGATTTTTTTTAAATAGAAAAACAACTTTTTTGAAAGTTTTACTACATTACACTTCCCAAACTTTTGGGGGTTCTAGCATAGACAAAAATGACTAGAATCGTTTGTACCGTTTTTGAAAAAAAAAAAACAACAGTTCCAAGGGGAGTAGCATCAATAAACATTTTAGAATTTTTTTTCTATCATTACCGAGTATTAACTTACTGAAATTTTTTGATTTGTTTTTAAATCTGTGGAACAAGTTTTTTCAATTGTAACGTTATTGGTCTTAAAAAAAGGAAAAAAAGGTTTGTGGGAAAATTTAAAAATGCTATTTACCAAGCTTAAATCGGCCGATCAGCTTAAGCTTTAGTCGATTAGACAGAATTGCGAAAATTATCTATAATTTAAATCATGAGCCGATAGTGAGAAAGTCAAAAATAAAAAAAATATCTATGATAGTCCCTATGGTAGTGGATGGTAGTGTATTAACTGCAATATAATATATTGTAAGAATAAAGCGAAACAGAAAAAAAATTACGAATTCTAAGAACTGATTTTGAGAAAAATATGATTTTCGAAATTCATTTTTTAACATTTGTATGGTGCATACAGTCATTTTTGGATACAAGAATAATTTTCTGTCTGCATCTTATAGAAGGTGAAAGAAAACTGTTGGTAGTCACTTTAAAAAAAATAAAGAATCTGGTTTAAAAAAAGAAATCAATTTCTTTTAAAAATGTAAAAACAATTTTGTTGAAATAAATACGTAATATTATTCAAACTTTTTAGTAGCTTTAGCCAAAAAAATTGATCAAAATCGAATAAAAACAAAATAATTTATGAAACGTACTAGCTGTTTATCTACCTTTTGCAAATGTTTTTTCAAGCTAACTTTTCCTTAAAAACATTTTTTGAATTTTGTTTGAATCTGTAGACAATTTTTTGAGAAAAAAAGCAGTAGTTTATGCAAGAACAAAATTATAATTCGTTGTAGTGGTTTCTTAAAAAAATAAGCTTTTATAGGTAGGTATACAAAATTTTTAAAAAATTTTTAAAAAAAATTTTGGAGCGCCAATTTAAAGTGTTTATTAATGTACAAATAAAAATTAAATTTACAAGCAAAAAAATATTGATCCGTTTTTGAGATATCGAATTTTCCAAAAAAATAATTTTTTTTTTCAAAATTAAAAAAAATTTTTTTAAGTTTTGAAATGCAATGTTTTTTTTAAACTTTTTAAAAGCTTGCCTACAAAAAATTTCATTAACATCCGTTATGCCGATAATGAGAAATTCGAAATTCGAAATTCGAAAAAATCGTTCCATGGTAGATACAGTCAGTAATATCTTGACTTCAAAATCTTTTTATTAAATTATATATATAGAACTAATCCAAAGAAAAAAAAATTTAGCAAAATTCACGGAACCGCTTTCGAGAAAGATATGATTTTCGAAAACCATTTTTTAACATTTGTATGGTAGGTACCGTTATTTTTAGATAAAATATTTTTTTTTTTCCTAATTTCTTGTAGATTATATTAAGAAATTTTTATTTATCAAGTTTTAAAAAAATCGTGCATGGGAAAAAATTATTTTTTGAAAATTTGAAATCACAATAATATTCAAACTATTGGGCAGCTTTAGCAGAAAAAAATGATCAAAATCCGTCGTACCATTTTTGAGAAAATCAAAAACAAAAAAAATGGTTCCAAAGGGGGTACCAAAAAATAACAATTTTTTCGAAAAATTTTTTCAACAATTAGCTAGCTCTTACTAAATTATTTTTTTTTTAATTTTTCTTCTTAAATCTGTGGGACAGTTTTTGAGAAAAAAAATATTTATAAAATTTCGAAAAAAAAATCGTAGGGCAGGTACCGTTATTTTTTGTCTTAAAAAAAAGAAAAAAACGTGTGGGGGGAAATTCAAAAGGACATCTACCAAGTTTAACGAAAATCGAATAAGCCGTTTAAGTTGTAGTCGAACATACAAATAGACAAATAGACCCACTTTTTTGTCTTCGCTATCATCGTAATGTCAATTTTGATCAAAATCTCGTGTTCGATTTTTTTTCCGAATGCATAACTTGCCTTATAGTACCTATAAGTCGCAAGTAAAAATGTGTATGAAAGATATAGTGATGAGTGGTAAGAAGCAACAGCTAAGAAAAATTTCTCATGAAAAAGAGCAAATTTTTTATCTTCTCCATAGCTAACGATTTATTCGTTTATACATATGTACTTCAGTTGCTACTTGTGAATTGTAGAAGGAATTGATAAAGGAATTTCTTGGTCCCAAAAATTTGCAGGTTAGTAACTTTTTTTTGTTTGTATTGTTAGTCTTCCTGTTCAGTGTTCACACGAAAGAGATACCTAGAAAGCCGGTTGTTTTTGAAGACATGCATTTATGTTTTGGTTATCTAAGTGTTCGCGTATGTAGTATTCTTATATCTATGTGTGAAATTAGTTTCGCTTATAATTGTGTTCTTTTTATGAAATATCATGGCGGTTCTAGTTGTAACATATATTCGGGGTAAGTTGTAACATGTTAGCAACTGACTCCTTTAATATTTTTCAACTGATCAGTGTTAAAAAACGATCAATAACGGTTTTTGTCGTTTGTGAGGTGAGATCTCCGAACAAAAAATACAAAAGCCTCGCCACGGTTATGGAGAAAAGGTTTCGCTAATTTTCTTTTTTTGTTCAGTACTGAGCAAGTACGAAAAGAAGCTAGTGTTCGAGAAAAATAATTTCACTCCCCCCGAACATTCTGTTAGATTTTCTTTCTTATAAATCGATGGTGGACTAAAATTGTAAGACTCTTGTATATAAGAGTATATGTGATCCTGTCATAGATTTGCTTCAGTACTTCAAATACCGTTTCAATGGCCATCATTTCAGATTATTAATTCTTTTTTAGCTTTTGAAAGGCTTATTGTTTTCTAATTCAAGTTATCTTTTTTCCAACACCAAAAAAAGAAGTGAAAATTCGAGTTCCAACTAGGTCTAAATTTTGAATTCTTTTTGAAAGTAAATCGTCAAAAATAAAAAGAGTTAACTCGGATTCCAGTGAAAATTTGAATGCTAGTTGATGAAAACCAATTGAACTAACTGATAAGAGCCTCACAAAATTTTCAGTCCAACTACTTCCCTGCAAACATCCATACAGTAGATGCCTTTGATAGTGGAACAGCCAGAGAGCTTCCGTATCAAAAAGTCCTTTTGAAGCTGATTTTTGCCCGAGACCGTCGTCGAGTGCAAAATGCCTCCACACAATCAAGGTCCTGTTTTTGTTGTTCCTTCAAACAACTGTTCTGTAGAATGCAGATCAAATCGTCTTCCCAAACCGCTATATTCCAACCATTACTTCAGCCGTGTTCCGTTCGCCACCGTGGTTGTAACAACTCGTATTGCAATTTTCCGTTCTGTTGGGCTGTGTTAACAAAACCCTAAAAACGAGGACACTCCTCTTCGTCTAGTCCTCCTCCCATACAAAGCAACCAAAAAAGTATAAAGCGGCACGGTTCCAAAAGCAACTTCTTCACCAACTGAAAGCCTAAGGATTGCCCTCGACGACGGCCAGTATAGAGCGCGTGGCGTGGTGGCGGGCGGTGCGGTGGTGTGTCATTTTTGTGCCAGCACATTTTCCAAGAGGCTTTCAGATTTGGATTTGGGTATTATTTTTATTTTTCAGGTTTTCAATCGTTGATAAGATTCCTGGCGGGCATATAAAATGTACAATTTGGACTCAGAAAAGTTATGTAAAGTTTGATTGTTGTTTTGGCAAGATGCCCGAAGGTCTATACGAAGTTGGTAGCGGTTCTTTTTTCTCCTAATTTTTCTTCACAGAGTTTTAGACAGATGATGATTCGCGAGGATTATATACGAGTATAATAGGATGCTGCCGCATATATGTAAGTGTTATGGTATTCAGTAGGTCATGAACAGGAAACGTTTTTATAATCAGTGACAGAGACATATTGCAGATTCTATTGACCACCATGTAGTGGAACTATGTGACCGTGAAAAGTTTATATGATTGTTTTGCTAGGGTTGTAAATTATCATGGGATTTATGTTCCTATCAGAGTTTTGATACTTGTTTGCTTTTGAGTTATGACAAGGAAGGGCCCTGGCCAGTCGATACTTGGAAGGTTAGATTTTGCTTTTCGATTTCGTATCATTTCATAATTCAGAAGACATATTCTATGTACGTTAGTTTCTTAATATTGTCAATTGACAGCTCGTGGGGAAGCAGGGTCTAGAGGCTAACAATTCCTTTTAGTCGGCATGAATGGAGGGGACCCATAATTTTTCACGGAATTCGAACTCATAAGACGGAAGACATATTTTCATGACAATAATTACTCCTGGAGAATTCGACAAATAGGCAATACCCCTGAAAAAAATTTTGTGTTGTAAGTGACAGTAGCTGGGATTCGATTCCCATACTTCCGGCATGACAGGTCCAATTCACTTACCATTACGCGAAGGAGTATATTGCTTCGAAAAATCCAGACAAAAACGTTTGACGTGTCATCCAGCTCAGTGGTCTCACTTCGAATCATCAGTGGTTTGAAAAAGGCTCATTTTTTCATGGAAGAATTCACTTTGTCATTAATTTTCAACAAAACATGTACTTTACCTATTTGTACGCAAGGCAGATCCTATTTCATGAATTTCTGATTTAAACAAATGATGTTCCTAAATTTTAAAATTGTCATGTTTCATTTTCTAAAAACGTTGCTTAATTATTAACAACCCTTAGGTTAAGGGGTTTCATTGTCTAAATCCCTATTCATCTTCCGACCTTTACCTCGTTATCCGTGCCAAAAAAACTTCTCTCATCTCCCAAGACCTTTCCTCACTTATCTTTTGTATATCACGGTGTTTTGTGTAAACCAACCTATTTCATCGAAAGGGTTTAACTGTGACAGTTGACTTAAGACCACAAAAGATTCACAAAAGTTTGGTATAAATAATCCCTAAAACAAATTCGTCAACAAACGTCCACATGCAAATGTATTTAATGGCTTCCTCGATAGCTTGAATAATTGTGCCAGTCCCACCTCCAGAGGGATAACCCCATTTCGCCTTTCGACTTCGAAATTGATAACGTCACAGGAGTAATTAAATATTTATCAGTTTTTGTCAGCCACCCCCTCCTGATACATGAGGCAAAATTAAAGGTGTGAAGATAGAGAAGGAGGCTAGGAGCCGGTTTAACATCGAGAGCATGTTAACTCGATAAACACCACACGACAGCCCCTTTCCTCCTGGCACATTGAATCGAGCTGAAGGTTGATAACATGGAAGAGTATACCTAGACGACATACGAGTACGTTGATTAAACATTATAAGGACGAAAAACCGCCCAAAATATTAAGCTAATCACGGATTTTTTTGCCAAATCTTTTTTTGTTGCTTTTTCATTCAGATATTTACATTTACACGCACAAGAGTCCTGGCGGTATTCAATGTTGACATGGGGGACCTGATGTTTTTGTTCACATAAGGTTGCAGGACGAGAACGATAGGGATGGGCATGCTTGCTCCATTTCAATGAGAATTGCGTGAAACGAAGTGATAAATTGGTAGATTGTAATCTTTGTCGTTGAAGATAATTAGTCCATTACGGCTGCCGAAATATTATAGGACTCCTCGCCCCCATCACTTGGCCGAATTGGAGGAGACATACTTCTGGATCGAGTAAAGGTTTTATGTTGTGTCTCTATGTGTGCCTATGTCTAGGGATGAGATGATTTATAGTGACATCAATTTGGCAGTAAAAATATAATATTTTGTATGTCTTAATGAGTCAGGAAGTCGGCGAGGAAGTGAAGCACACTGATGAGTTCTAGCGACAAGGCAGGGCGGCGAAAAAATGTCGGAGAGGAATGTGATAATGGAAATAACAAAAAAATTATACCTACGAGTATATAATTAATTTATGGACGGTTAAGATTAATGGGCCTTACCAAAATATAATCTACCTTTTGAGCTATATAATGGAAGAAAAGATTTGAGATTGTTTAGCTGGATTTATGGAAATAGACGTCTATTGGGGGGAAAAAAATAGTCAGGTTAGATAGGCTAATGTAAATTGATGACATTCTTTTTGCCGAAGAGCATATAATTACTTAAGGCTTGCCATTTTGACTAACGCACTCTTGGAGAACAATATTAATTTTATTTTTGTAAAAGTAACGAAAGGAAGGTGTTCGATAGTGATTTCTTTCATTAGAGGGGGACAAATTATAATTTGGTTGCTTGTATTATTAAATATTTCATTTTTAATAATTTTGTTTTTACGAAATTCGCCAAATATTAACGCGAATATCTCAGGGAACTGTTCCCTTTAGCGCTCAGTGGTTCTTTTAGAGAGATCTCTAGTTACCAACGTTAATTTCCATAGGACCAGTATTTTGTTAGTTCTGACTTTTCACTAACCGATCGGCCATAAATACCTAAAACCAAGCTAAAAAACTATAGTGCGAAAAAATATCACGCGAAAGAAATATGTTCTGCGAAAATTACTAAACTAGAAAAATATAATTATTAAAAACTATCATGCGTGAAAATATTCATGCGAAAAAAAACTATCATGAGAGATAGCTTTCATGCGAGAAAACTCTCATGCTAGGAAACTATCATGTGAGAAAACTCTCAAACGAGAAAACTATCAAGCGCGAAAACTCTAATACGAGAAAACTATCATGAGAGGAAAATATCATGCGAGAAAACAATCATGAAAGAAAACTATCAAGTAAGCAACTATCATGGGAGAAAAGTCTCATGATAGAAAATTTTCATGTGAGAAAACTCTAATGCTAGAAAACTATCATGCTAGAATACTATCATGGTAGAAAACTCTAAAGCGAGAAAACTATCAAGCGAGAAAATCATTATGTGAGAAGAGTCTCATGCTAGAAAACTATCATGGGAGAAAAGTCTCATGCGAGATAACTGTCATGCTAGACAAATCTCAAGTGAGAAAACTTTTAAGCGAAAAAACTATCAAGCGAGAAAACCCTAATGCGAGAAAACTTTCATTCGAGAAAACGCTCATGCTAGAAAACTCTCATGTTAGAAAACAATCATGTAAGAAGACTCTCATGCTAGAAAAACCTCATGCGAGAAAACTATCATGGGAGAAAAGTCTCATGATAGAAACTCTCAAGCGAGAAAACTATCAAGCGAGAAAACTCATGCTAGAAAACTTTCATTCGAGAAAACTCTCATGCGAGAAAACTCTTAAGCGAGAAAAATATCAAACGAGAAAACTATCAAACGAGAAAATTCTTATGCGAAAAAAGTCTCATGCTCGAAAACTAACATGGGAGAAAAGTCTCATGATGGAAAACTCTCAAGCGAGAAAACTCTAATGCGAGAAAAGTCTCATTCTAGAAAACTATCATGCGAGAAAAGTCTCATGCGAGATAACTCTCATGCTAAACAAATCTCAAGTGAGAAAACTCTCAAGCGAAAAAACTATCAAGCGAGAAAACTCTAATGCGAGAAAACTTTCATTCGAGAAAATGCTCATGCTAGAAAACTCTCATGTTAGAAAACTATCATGTAAGAAAACTCTCATGCTAGAAAAGTCTCATGTAAGAAAACTCTCATGCTAGAAAACTCTCAAGCGAGAAAACTATCAAGCGAGAAAATCATTATGTGAGAAGAGTCTCATGCAAGAAAACTATCATGTGAGAAAACTCTCATGCGAGACAACTATCATGCGAGGAAAGTCTCTTGCGAGAAAACTATCATGCGAGAAAACTCTCATGCTAGAAAAATCTCAAGTGAGAAAACTATCAAGCGAGAAAACTCTCATGCGAGAAAACTTTCATTTAAGAAATCTCTCATGCGAGAAAACTCTCAAGCGAGAAAACTATCAAGCGAGAAAACTATCAAGCAAGAAAACTCTCATGTGAGAAGCTCTCATGATAGAAAAATATCATGTAAGAAAACTCTCATGCTAGAAAACTATCATGCGAGAAATACCCATGCGACAAAACTATCATGGGAGAAAAGTCTCATGCTAGAAAACTATCATGTAAGAAAACTCTCATGCTAGAAAACTATCATGCGAGAAAACTCTCAAGCGAGAAAACTATCAAGCGAGAAAACTATCAAGCAAGAAAACTCTCATGTGAGAAGCTCTCATGATAGAAAAATATCATATAAGAAAACTCTCATGCTAGAAAATTATCATGCGAGAAAAATCTCATGCGACAAAACTATCATGGGAGAATAGTCTCATGCTAGAAAACTATCATGTGAGAAAACTCTCATTCTAGAAAACTATCATGCGAGAAAAATCTCCTGTGAGAAAACTATCATGTAAGAAAACTCTCATGCTAGAAAACTATCATGATAGAAAACTCTCAAGCGATAAAACTATCAAGCGAGAAAACTCTCATGAGAGAAAAGTCTCATGATAGAAAACTCTCATGTAAGAAAACTCTAATGCTAGAAAACTCTCATACGAGAAAACTATCATGTAAGAAAACTCTCATGCCAGAAAACTATCATGCGAGAAAAGTCTCATGCGAGAAAACTGTCATGCGAGAAAACTCTCATGATAGAAAACTCTCATGCAAGCAAACTATCATGTAAGAAAACTCTCATGCTAGAAAACTATCATGTTAGAAAAGTCTCATGCGAGAAAACTATCATGGGAGAAAAGTCTCATGCTAGAAAACTGTCATGGGGGAAAAGTCTCATAATAGAAATCTCTCATGTGAGAAAACTCTCAAGCGAAAAAAATATCAAGCGAGAAAACTCTAATGCGAGAAAACTTTCATTCGAGAAAACTCTCATGCTAGAAAACTCTCATGCTAGAAAACTATCATGTAAGAAAACTCTCATGCTAGAAAAGTCTCATGCGAGAAAACTATCATGGGAGAAAAGTCTCATGATGGAAAACTCTCTTGCGAGAAAACTCTAATGCGAGAAAACTCTCATGATAGAAAACTATCATGTGAGCAATCTGTCGAGTCTTACAATAACGCATGTTGCTATGAGTTTTTAATGTCAGTTCATCAGAATGCCACAATGGGCAGGTTAGAGAATGACGTTCTTACGTCATTTTCTAGGGAACATTTATGTGACAAAAGCTGGAATCCTTGTTTCAGAAGGTTGGTAAAGATAGTATGATACAGTGCATATTCAAACATCTAATAATCTTGGAGGTAGGTCTAGTTAGATGTTAGTAATGTGCTGCTGGCTGATCTATTCACTCCCCATCCCCTTAGACTTGTGGTTTTGCTAAATTGACGTCAAAACAGTACCTTCACAAGTCTGAAGGGGAATGCATATAAGGGCATATCCAAGATTGCAGCAGATAAATAGCAACTGAAGGTTACACAATCGAATGATATAAATTGTTTTCCAGGCCTTCCGGAATAGAAGAAAGGAAGAAATCGTTTTATACCCGGTGGGCTTAGAATATACAATCGTTTTAAGGGTCAATCGTAAGATTGCTTGGTTTTCCCAAAGAAACGGCAAGAAACTCCTCAAAGCCCGCATTTCACCTCCTTACTCCAAAAGCTAAATCAAATGATGAGTTAGACCTCAAGACTAAAAGCATGAAGATGACAGAAGTTCACCACAGCATGAGACGTGTTAAGAGTAAATACTTGAAAGAATTTGCTAGAGAGGCGGGAGACGTGACTTGAGTCTAGCGCCATAATCAAGAATTAAAATCCAAGACTAAAAACTAGCGCTACAATCTGGGTTCAGAATTTCGAGCAAAAATTAAGAGCTACTTGAATTTAGGGGTGTAAGGCTAATATCTGTGGATACAATCTACCACTTGAATCTAGAGCAAGAATCTACGACTTCGTATTAAATCTAGTAACGACTGGGAACAAAAGCTATAAGGTTAGAATTTAGAGCAAGAGTCTAGAATATAGTGCAAAAATCTAGAGCAGCAATAAAAGTATACTTTTTGAATCTCGAATCTACGATTTGAATCTGGAATCTAGCCTTATAATCTAGAATCAATTCCAGTGCTATCCAGTGCAATCTACAGATATAGAATCTAGGGCTGGAATCCAATAATAAAGCTAGAATCTTAAGCTGAAAAAGACCTATAAAATTTAAGGGCCTTGATTATAGCCCTTTCAGAGATGTTTACCCTTTAGTAAATCAATTGTAAACGAAGGAAAGTGATTTAATTATTTCTTGTTAATTTTTGAGCCGGGTCAAGCATTCCACATTCGTGTAGTACATCAAAAAAAGAAACCTGAATTTAACTGTACATTTTTGTCCACTGTTCCAGAGGCGCCTCCCTGACTTAGAACCGTGTGGATTTATACTTAGTATCTGGCTTTTTGGTCCCCTCCATCCAAACAACTCCAAATTGAGTATTCCCTAAAAGTCTTGAAGGTTTTATCTGTTGAACCCTTGACGAGCAACTTTAAGTTGACAAAAAAAAAAAGAAAAAGCTTAGTATAGCTAAAATAATGTCCATCTTAAAAAAATGCTTTTCATATCCCTACTCGTATTTAAGCTCACACATTATCCCCTAGAGTTTTTTTTTTCTCTATTTTCATACAAAATTTATCTGCCTATTAACTTCAGAAAAGGTACAAATCAAAAAAGGACTCCAAGTCATTCAAAGGCAGAAAAAATCATGAAAATGATTTTATAGCCTTCACACTATTAGCAAGTGTGAGTCTTCTTATCCCACAATATTATACCCTCAGCCTTTTGCCCACATAAATTTTACGAGAAGAAAACAACAACTTCATGAATCAGGGGTTAGATGAACCAAACATAAACTTTATCCATGCGACACTAAATGGATGTTCACAGGGCCGTTCAAAGGTGGATTCCGAGATAGAGATAAAGATGGAGAAGTAAGCCCCATCTCTATCAAAAAGATAAATATATTCTGAGGATGTAAGGAGGACTTTAAATGCAAACACCAATACACTCATCATAATAATATCCCGACATACCGTTGTAAACTTAAGTTCAAGTGCTCCTTGTGCTATCCGTTTTAAAAGTTGTTTTTCTTCGGTTTTATATCTGTTCCCTGAACTAGTTCGGTTTGGTTCAATATATGTCCTGTCGCTCCTTCAAGATATAGAATACGTGACATGCATTTCTGGATCAATTTTCATCGTTTTCGATTCCTCCCGAACGAACCGAACGTTAAGGGTACTGAAACTGAACATATACAAACACTCGGAGTAAAAAAGGGAAACGACTTTTTGGTAAAAGGAGCTCGCGATACACAAACTCCGCTCTTCAGATGCTCCCCAGAGAATATGATTCTAGAACTCATAAAAGCTATTTTGTTATCTTTCAAATGCATGTCTCGATCAAGAGGACTTGGAAGCAGGGTGGGCGAGATGGGGAGATTTGGTTGATGTTGAGAGTTTGTGATCCCGAACTGGAAGTGGATAAACAAAATGGAGTGGCTTGGGACTTTTGGGATTATCCCAGAAAGGACACTCTTAATTGAAAGGATATTCGGAAAGGAGCAACATCAACAGGATGGTAAATCGAATTAAAATAAAATTAAATAATGACCCATCGACAGGAGAGTCGTCCTTGTCGTCGATGTTATTCTGACAAGCAGACGAATATACGACCGACTGGCGAAATTACGACGACGACGACGAGCAGGAGAATCCTGGCTCGAGATTGATTGCCAAAGTCGTCGTTGTCAACATCGTTTCCCTTTAAACTAAATGAGAGAAGTCCTTGTGAAATTTCAATTAAAAATTCAGACAGGATGCCAGCAGCTGATGTGATTGCAGAATCCAACCAGAAACCAACTATATATTCGATACGAACGACACATTTTGCAACGCACGTTTGCATTTCGTTAGCAAAAGGATTCGAATTCGAATATTTTATTAAATTCGATTTGCTCGCTATAGCATCCTTGTTTGCCCTTCTCGTGTGTGCAAGTGTGTTTGTGTTTGTGATTTGGCTTTAATGCATTCAACTGATGATGCTGTGATTACATTTACGCAATGGATTCTGGAGATTGTTATCCTGGAAGTTGATATAGAGGACGGAGCGCACTAGGGTAGTTCCGGGGATCGGGGGAATGGGAAAAGGTATCAATTGTTTCACCTGCAAATATGGTATGCAGATGACAACAAACAGGATTCGCACATACTCAACGAGAATCCTCTTCGCTGATGATGATAATGATGATGGCGCTCCTGATGCTCCTACTCCTCTGAAATGATGATGATGGTGATACACACAAGAGCCTCATGATAATTGTATTAAAATAACGGATTATTGAAATAGTAGATATTTGTATTCCATTGGGGGAGAGACCTTAGTAAAATGAAATTATCCCGTAATTAAATTTAAGTGATTTAATTGAAAGGGATTTGCATTTGTGGCAATGTTTCCGTTCGAACGCCTCACATTTTCCATTGCATGCGGGCTGGAGGGCCACCATGGGCTAAGGATTTCATTATACCGGTTCTGATCGAAACAGGTAAGTCTCCCACCCACAAAGCATTTAATATGTTTAAATGCGAAAATTGGAATGGCATGCAGAATTGCAGATGCCACGGTGAATTAAGATTATTTTGGATATTCATTCACAATAACATTAGAGCTTATTTAAAGTGATGCCATGGCGATGGAAATTATTTTCCGGTTTAGTACGATTATAGCTGAGAGGCAGTTTAATTAACTAATATTTTGTGATGCCAGTTTAAGGGGATAAGGGGATTAATAAACTATTCATTAAGGGAACAGAAACATAAATTTAGGAATGTGTGTAAGTGAGGGGAGTTAAGTGTATTATTGAGCAAGTCGACATGTCAGTAAATATTAACTGACTATTAACATGATAAAGGGTTAAACTATCATCTTAACTTATTGATTTATGGTGGTAGTTCAAAGATTTTTTCGATCTTAGTACGAACAACTTAAAACATATTAAATGCGCATTTCAAAATAAAATGTGAAAAATATTCACGTTTCGAATTTAGCTATAGTACCGAATTGTGGTTTCAAATATCAGCTTACGATACTCATGCATACCTATTATTTGAATTACAAAAAACAGCTAGCATTTTATTCAAATTTCTTTGATCAGTTTTCGAGATAAATAGGCTTTTTCTTAAGAGATGCACATAATCAAATACTGTTATATTTTAGGCTGAACAAAATTTGAATTTCTCCACACCTAAAACTCTTATGTTCCAGGTAGATAGGTAGGTAGAAATACCGATCACGGGCAGGCTAGCGCTTTGGCGCAATTAGCGCTGAAGTGCGCCATTTTGATACCATAACTTGTGTTAACCTTTGGAAGGAATTGATATGGGAAATTCTGGACATTCTCACGGAGTCGTCGATTGTGCATTGAGTTCAAAAAGAAGAAAGGATCTAGTGTGTTTTGACATCTCTAATTGTATGTTTGCGTTTGCACAATCATCTGTAATTTGGGTCACCAACTCAACCGAACCACCACACTCATCCGACACTCATCTGCACTGATCCAATCTAGACAGCTTGTCGACTGGTGCTAAAACAGTAGCCAATACGATTGAGTGACCATCTGAGCCTCCGCAGCCTAAACTACCGACTAAGCCATCAGTCCGCTAGCCTGGGATCTCAAGAGCAATTTCGGTGCATTGAGAAAAGAGATCAAGTCCTTGATCTTCATTTCCGAAAGTTCTTCAATATCGTCCAAAATATGCACTTCCTAATAATTGTGCTTTAAATTTGGCCAGAGCTGTTAATTTGCAGACGAAATGGTTTACTGTTTCATTTTCCCGTTGGACTCCACAGCTTTGATAGTTAGTGTTGTGGGGAATGCTTAGATTCATTGCATGCTTTCCTATTGACGCAGTGCCCGCTACAGGCGACTATGATCCTGGCTATGTTTTGCCTGATTCTGCATTTCATAGATCAAATGTTCGGTATCTATTATATTTGCGCCAAATCTTTCTAGATATAATGTATTTAGTTTAACTGCTCCAGCTGAAAAATTGTGAAAACATTGCCCTTCATAACTCCGAACGAATGGACTCTTTCGTCGCTTCGTCGCTGAACACAATTTTTTGATAAAGACTTATCAAGAGCTCAGTCACCAAAAATTCGGCGTTGTGGTAGGTCGTTCGGCTTCAATTCTTGCACCAGATGTATTTTGAAAGGCTTCACACTTAAATCCTTTCGCACAATTTTCCACGTAGTAGAGTAACAGAGGAGGCCCAATTGCTGCGAACGGCACCGAATCGATAATTCACGGTCATCGCTAACACTGGCCGATACACCTGCGATATTTTCCTGAGTTCGCACTTTACGTAAGCGTGTTGGTGGTTTAATGTCCAACAATGAAAATTTGTTGCAAAATTTAGTCACAATAGCCCGAATAGCCGCCTCAGTAGATCGATTAAACTGACCATAAAATGATAGAAACGCGCGATGAACTTTCGTAACAGAGCACGCATTTTGATACTAAAATTCAATAATTTGCAAGCGTTGTACGTTTGTAAGACGGTTCATGGTTAAATTATAGACCAAACTGAAGATGTTTGACAGTGACACAAAACACAAAACGTGCGTGAGCTGACAAAACCATTGTTGCCAAAAAAAAAAAAATAGCAAAAAATTCACCCATTATTATCAATCTCACTTGTTTAGATCTACGATATCGATAATTTTTTTTCCGTTTATCGTCCAGTATTTGACACCGTAAAGCAGGACCGTTAGTACACAGGTATTTTAGAACATGCAATTCGTCAAATGTGTAAGGAGTTTTGAACCAAAGTAATACCACTTTCCTTGTGTAATACTTCGTCGGATCTACTTTTAAGCGTCGCGTCGTTGGTGTAAATGAAGACCTTAACTAAGTACTTCGTAGATATTGCTATCAATTGTAACGTAAGCAGGTGTTTTTTTCTGTAAGCATGTAGTTAATCTTGTCCTCCTTCAAGACCAAGAAAATTGATCTTGAATGGCTCAATTGCGGACCATTGGGAAAAGGCGATGATGTCGATGTCGTAAGTATACCATAATAAAAAACAGTCCCACAGAATAAAAAAAAATCATATAATTTCATTTAGTTTCCGCTAGGTAATGGTTGAAATTTTTGTCCAAATAGCCCCCATAGAACCGTTTTTTTTTGTTTTTGATTTTCTCGAAAACGGTACCACCGATTTAAATCTTGGTAAATAAAAGTTTCCTAATATAATCTACAAGATTTAAGAAAAAAAAATTTGTTTTACTTAAAAATGACGGTACCCACCATACAAATGTTAAAAAATGGTTTTCGAAAATTGTATTTTTCTCGAAAACCGTTCTGAGAATTTTGATAAAATTTTTTTATTTTGGTTAGATTTTTACGATCCATAATTTAATATTATCAGCATTACAGATCTTAATGAAATTTCTTACAGAGAAGCTTCTAAAATGTTTAAAAAACATTGCATTTCAAAACTTAAAAAAAAAAACATTTTTTGAATTTTTGAAAAAAAAAATCTATTTTTTTTCGGAAAATTCAATATTTCAAAAACGAAAAATTGTTTCTTAAAATGTTTTTAAAATTTTTATTAAGTACAAAATCTTATTTATAAGAAATCACTACCAAGACTTATAATTTTTGTTCTTGCATAAACCAATATTTGCTTGAATCACATGGCATCCTATTTTTAAAACCAAATACTAAAGAAGTTGTTTAAGTCAATTAATTAAAATGCACGACTTGGTCGCACGAACTTGCTCTTATGTAACAGACCAGGAATTTTAAAAACGAATGTTATTAGAGAAAACTGTTCATGAGGATCAAATTATTTTTTAAATTCCTTTAGTAGTAAGAGACAAAAACATAATGCTATCCAAATATGAATTTATACAAGAACAAAAATTATAAGTCGTTGTAGTGGTTTCTTAAAAAAAAAAGCTTTCATGTACAAACTTTTTAAAAGCTTTTTAAGAAAAAATTTTGGTACGCCAATTTAAAGTTTTTATTATTGTTCGAATAAAAATAAAATTTAGAAAAAAAAATATTGAGCCGTTTCTGAGATATAGAATTTTCAAAAAAAAATTTTTTTTTTTCAAAAATTCAAAAAAATATTTATTCTAACGTTTTGAAATGCAATGTGTTTAAGACTCTTTAGAAGCTTCTCTAAAAAAAATTTCATTAAGATCCGTTATGTGGATAATGAGAAGTTCAAAATTCGAAAAAATGGTTCTATGGTAGGTACAAGCTGTAATATCTTAATTTCAATTTTTTTTTAAAGATCGTAAAAATTAGACGCCGTTTCGAGAAAAATACTATTTTTGAAAACCATTTTTTTTTTAATTTTTTAGCATTTGTATGGTAGATACCTTTATTTTTAGGTAAAATAAATTTTTTTTTCTCACATCTTGTAGATTATATTGAGAAACTTTTATTTGTCAAGTTTAAAAAAAATCTAGCAAGGGGTTTTCGAAATATTGAGTTTTAAAAAAAAAAATTTAAAGTTTTTTTTTAAAAATCCAAAAAAAATTTTTTTGAAAATTTGAGTACACAATTCTATTCAGGTTTTTGGGGAGCTCTAGCAAAAAAAATGATCAAAATCGGCTGTACCGTTTTTGAGAAAATCAAAAACAAAAAAAAATGAGTCCATGGGGGGTACCCTCAATAACCATTTTTCTGAAAATTTTTTTCAACAAATACATAGCTTTAATTTTTTTGTGTTTTTATTTTTAAAATCTGTCAAACAGTTTTTGAGAAAAAAAAATGGTTATAAAATTTCGAAAAAAATTCGTATGGCAGGTACCGTTATTTTTGGTCTTAAAAAATCAAATCAAAAAACATCCGGAGGGGAAAAATTAAAACCGATATCTACCAAGTTTGAAGAAAATCGGCCGAGCCGTTTAGCTGCAATCGAACGGACAGACCAGACAGACCAACAGACAGAATTGCGAGACCCACTTTCTTAGTCTTCGCTATCATCGTAATGTCAACTTTGATCAAAATCTCGAGTTCGATTTTTTTTTCCGAATGCATAACTTGCCTTATACTCGTATTACCTATAAGTCGCAAGTAAAAATGAATTTTATGCTTATGAACAGTTTTTCTCTAGTAACATTCATTTTTGAAATTCTTAGGCTTTTAAATGAGAACAAGTTCGTGCGACCCAGTCTTGCATTTTATTTTTAAATCAGATCAGAACCTGAGGTATATTAAATTTTGGGGTTTAACAGCTCGTAGAGAACGAAGACTTAGGAGTTATAACTCTCAACCATCCCTGTGTTCGTGTTACAAGAAATGGAGGTACCTACAATTTTTCTGCCGAATCTAAACGGCTAGTGAGCACAAGAGAAAATATTGGAAGATTTGTCACTTGCTCGCTAGAGGTCCTAGAGGCAGTAGATCACTCCCGAAAAAATCTTTATTAGTTTATTCTAAAGACTATCTAACCTTGTGCACAATTGACTTTTAGCATCCGCTATTTCAATTAATTTGGATTTTTCTTATTTCACACGAGTCAGAAGTGATGTGTTCAACAAATAACTCCTTCTGCTTTGATATTTTATTCGGACCTCATAGAGCTCGCTCTGAATATGCTCGGGAAAGGAAACACAAACATTTTTTAGCATGTCACGTTCTTTAGAAGATACCCATTAACATAACGGTTAGTACGTTGGAATGTCACGTCAAAGGTCTTTGATCGGTTTTCAGCAGCTCACACTTACTCGTAACAAAACAAAAAATTATCTTTTAGGGATACTACCTCTTTTTTTTTTTTTTTTTTTTTTTACACTATCAGAATTGGTCGAAGAAAGCTTATAGCAAGCTCCGTCTTTCGACCAATGGTTTGTCAACACAGATAACTGTGTTATACCACCGGCTCATCATTTAGTGCAGTGTTAGTTGTTAGTAGGCAAACTCTATTACAATTAACACTGACACAAGAAAACATGAAAAATAAACAAATAATATTACGTAAGAACAAAACAATAACATAACATGAAAAAAAGAACATTTAGGAGCGTGGACCACTGGTTTTGAGAAGGTTTTTTAATTTACATTTATTTATATTAAAATCAAAAATATTTGAATTCCAATTTACAAGTCTACCCATACGTGTCAAGGGCTCATGAATGCCATAGTTGGTCCTATGTGTTGGGACCTTAATCATATCGAGGCTTCGAAGATTATAACCTCCTCCCCGATAATTAAAATAAACCGAACATAAAAGATCTGGTGCATATGTGATGCCTGTTATTAATTGGTGGAAAAATACCAAATCATTGTTTGTTCTTCTTTGTTCCAAAGTTTGCATCTGAAGAATAGATAATCGTTGGTCATAAGAGATGACATACGAAGGATCACTCCATTGAAGTCCTTTCAAGGCAAAACGAGTAAAGTTTCTTTGCACAGATTCTAATCTCTCAATATGAATATCATAAAGAGGAGTCCAAACCTGTGATGCATACTCAAGATGGGGACGCACCAAGGAGTTGTATAAAGCCCGGGTGACATTGGGATCAACAAATTCTTTAGACCAGCGCTTAATAAACCCTAACATTGAATTGGCCTTATTCACGATTTTATTAATATAAGCAGAAAAATCTAAATTGGGTGTAAAAAGAACTCCAAGGTCCCTTACAGTCATAACACGAGTTAAAATGTGCCGTGAGATAACATATTCATGAGAGTAAGTATTCATGCGAAGAAGTATAAAATATATCTGCCGACAATACGCAAGCAAAAATGCTTGTTAGTCAGTTACTAGGTTCAGGTCCTCTATGGAAAAATGTATCGAAATCGAAATAGGACACAACGGAAATGGATAAGGGTCAAAATAATGTATGGGTTATAATACTGTATTTAAAATACTGTAACTCAAAATACTGTATTTCAAAATACTGTAGTATGTTCAAAATACTGTATGATCAAAATCCTGTAAGTCAAAATTCTGTATTTCAAAATTCTGGTTGGTCAAAATTCAGTATTATGAGATACAGTATTTTGATCATACAGTATTTTGTACATACAGTATTTTGAAAATATTATATTAACCATACAGTATTATGACCATACAGTATCATACAGCATTTTTCCTACGGAAATACCGATTTGCATAGTATTGTCATATCGATTCTTTTTTTTTTTTTTTATTTCGCTTACACCTAAAAGGTTATGATTACCTACCCACAAAATTTTTAGGCACAGTGTCAGTTAGGAAAATTTGAGAGAATTTAAAAAGAAATACAACATTTGTGTAGATTTATATAGTGATAACGTGATTTCCACAGTGTCGTTCTTAAATTTCAATAAATTTTTGACAACTGAAATTTAAAGTTAATCTTTCACTGAAAAATTGAAGGATTATTTGCAGGATTAACTAAATTATATTTAAATTGGGGTCAACTCAGCACTGAAAACCTATGTGACTATCATTAAAAAATAATAATTTCCAAATGCTTTGGTAAATTGGACAAAAAATAGAGGTACCTCTTAAGAAATATTTGCAATAGTTCTAAAAGAACAATCTTAAACCAATTAAACCTACTAACCTGCCGTAGAAATCGTCTAAAATTAATTCTAATTTTCAAACTTTAATCCTTGGGACAAATTTTGTCGTTTTTCTTAATTTCATTTCCGTCAAAGAAATAACCAACTAACTCATTAATGCAAATTTAAACTTTGATGATTAAAATAATTTGATAAATATTGAAACTTATAATTCCTATTCATGGCTTCTATTTTTCGGCTTTCTAGTACAATTTTTTTTTTTATAATTTTAGTGGCCTTTGAGCTTTGATGTCCACACTGTCAACCCACTTTCAACGAAGACAAACCAAACGATAACCACGAAACAGCTTGCGTACTTAATTCCTAACATCGCAATAACTCTTAAGACATTTTTTCAAAAGACTCAAAGAAACTCAAGAGCCTCACTTTGAGGCACAAAAAAAAACCACAAACGAATGAACTTGTCTTGGAATAATTTTTTTCTCTCTGTAAGAACTTTTAATATATGTACGAAGGCAATCTAATTATCAACCACCCAACAACCCTGAACTGCCCTTGAATATTTACGCTCCTTTTCCCAAAGGTAAGTTGCAAGTTCTTCAGTTCCTCATGCTACGTAGGTTAGGTTTGTAGGTATATGTAAAACGTAGGGCCCAAAGTCACGTTCATTACTGAAATATTACTAATTATAATGCGAAACAAAACTTGAACATGAAACACACACAGAACGAAGGAAGACAAAAAAAAATCCACTCCATTCAAGGACCTACAATTAGTTTTGTTCTGAAATATGAAGAAAGATTTTTATATCCCCAAGGATACCTTTATTGCATTTTGCATCGCTCGTTGCACTATTCATAAAGTTCATTACCATCCTCCAGAGAGAGGGAGAGAGCGTGAGTGAGTTCCATTTCACAAAGGACCCGGTATGTGTGTGTTTCAAATTTCTAAAGCTAAATAGATAAAAGGCAACTTAACAATTCACACTTCAACACCCATGCCTACGCCCACGCCCACTTTATATACACCGCCTTGTCGTTGCCGGCTTCTGCACATTTGAAAGTGTCATTCACATGAAACACATTTTGTGAGTTATTTTTTTGTTTGAGTAAACTACAACTAAGGATCTTCTGAGTTTCGCGCCTTCTTCTAAGCAACAACTGCTGCTGGTGCTGGTGCTGCAACAGCAAGGATAAATGTGAATGGATGATAAAACGCTTGGTAAGTCTAGGACTACGGAAAAAAAGGATATAAACAATTTCTCTATGAACAACACCGAATTAAAGTCCTGCAGACCGTGAAACCCTTATTATTCATACCTGACTGCGAATAATAAAGGATAATAAAGACAATCACACACAAACACATATCATGCAACGAGCAGGAGCAGCAGAGGCATCCCAGTAGGAAATTTCAAAAAATTCATCGGTGAATCATCAACTTTTTCCTTGGTGAATGGAAGCTACACCCCATGAAAACATGGTGAAAACATCAATGAAATTAACATAGGGATTGGATTGGCGTTCACCAAGTAGTGTATTTTATGGTGACTGTTCAGTGAGGAAATCACCAAGCAAGTGTATTTGGTGTATTCCAAAGTGAATTGTAGTTGATGAAAAATACCGTGAATTCACACCAGTGATATCACTAGGTTAGTGGAGTTGCTGATATACTTGGTTACTTCACATTGGTGAAAAATGTGATGAATATTCACCAAGGAATTCAATTATCAAAGTTGAACTGTGTATTCATAAGTGAATATTGACCAGTGATTTCATTAGGCAAGCAAATGTTACTCATTCATTGGTGCAAAATGACCTGGTGAAAAATGTCGTGAATGTGCATAAAGGAAGTCATTCATGTTTTTATTATCTAATTAGTTTTTACTCATAGCTAAATCTTTGGATACAAATTAAAACAAAAAAAACAGTCATGTAAATTTTAAGATTTTATTGAAAAAAATTAAATTATATGAACATAAAATAATGAATATTATTGTGAAAAAAGCGAAATACATACATGAATAACAAACAAAATAAAAATTAAATTAATTGGGTATTAAATGTGAGAAGTATGAATTTTTAATGCATCTTCTCTTTTCTTCTCGGCAGCAGCTTTCTTGAAGTGCAGGTTTTTTATTCTCTTAAACCCTTGCTGGATAACCTTTCGATAGAGAAGTTTTGCAGAAGGGACATCTCTTTTTACCGCATCTGAAAAGAACAAGTGGATAATATTAACAGGAATTAAAAAAATTAAATGAATTGAAAAGATCAAGTGGATAATATTAATAGGGTTTAAAAATAAATGTTAATTAAAACTTACTATATAAACATGCATTAATGTTTATATGTTTATGAGCGTCTTAAAAGGATGTTTTCCATTTGTTCCGTCATAGTTAAAGTCTATTGTAATCTCTGACGAAATAATGTTCTTCAGAGCCTTTTCCAAACCCCCGCCAGATGAGTCGATAATTTTCTTGAAAATATCGGTCTAAGAAAATAAATAGAAATATTAATTTTAGAAAATCTAATATTTCGAAGTAGGATTATAGGTAGATATTATGTATTTATATTTCTTGCGAGAAATGCATACTTACGTATTTCTGTGGATGCTCCTCTGCTCGTTTCTCAACATCGTCCAGATAAGGGATTGTTTTTATAGGGAAATATAGAGATATTTCTTTCGAGTTTATAATATCGGCCTTTATGATTTGTTTTATGTTTGTTGCCAATTCGCAGATCCCATCCTTAAGCTGCTCCATGGTGGCACACAAACATTTAATATCCGCTCTCATTTCTTCGATTATGATATCTTGTTGATTCTATAAAAAAATGTAAAGTAGAATTATTGAAATTTAATTTTGTAATTTAATAATATAATAAAAGTTATAATTACCGTTTTCTTAAAAATCCACCTTGGCTGCTTAGTGGGTGAAAATTCAATGGATTCCATTGCTGACTGCTTAGATCCGGAAGTCTTCAGAAATAAGAGCAATAAAAAAGGATTAGATAATTGTAGAAAAGGATTTGTAATTTAAATGAAATTACCTGAATATTTTCCTTGTTCATTTTTGTTTCTTTGGTAATTTATAAAAATTATTTATAGTTACTAATTTCTAATTCTTTTCGAAAAAAATAATACTTTAAATCTTTTTTTATTTCGAAAAGAGTTAGACTTGAAAATGGAGTTTTAAGTACATCCGTGAAGAATGGGAATTAATAAAATATTGAATTCATCACTTGGCAAAACAAGATATTTATGGGATATATCGCTAATGCTAAACTTCTTTGCTAAAAATATACCTAAGTCTGTCATTGAATTTACGGGTTGGAAAAAAAAGGTCTTACATAGCTATTCTTTTACCAACAATGCATTTTGTATCCCCTTCTTCCGAGAAACTTGAAATTTTAATGTATATGGAATCTTTTATGCAGCAAAAGTTGTCTGGTTCTTTTGCAGACAAATTTAAATCATTTGATTTAAAACATTTAATAATTCCATTTCGATTTTTTGTCATAGAAGAAAATGAACAGCTTTTAGTTAAATCATATTGAATGTATTTATTATGGATTTGTTGAAGAATTTTTGTTGGTTTTTTTACCATTTTTTTCAGAGGAAGCATGAAATTTTCAAATTTATATGCTGATAAGTCATGAAGAAAGCCCAGTCTTCTAACATCTTGAGCTATATGTAACAAACCATGTACATTATAAGTAACGCTTTTTGCAAGATAAATATTGGGAAATAGTTGCACAAAGTGCTCGAAAATATCCTCGGCTACTTGAATATTGGAAACAAAATTTTTGGGACACATCAAAAGTCTATATGCACAATGCAAAAGGAAAAAGTGATAATATATGTCGCCGTCGACAATATCTTTTAAGACCAAAATGCCAGTATAGAGAGTAAATTGACGGAATTCAGTGGCTTTCCAACGGGATAGATCAGAAAATGCCCTTGGTTTCCTTGAAAATTCTCTTGGAATACAAGAAGCTAAGGAAATCATTTTAAAAGATAGCATTTGTCTACACTCTGCGCTTAATTTTGGTTTTGTTGTTTTGTTTTGAATAATTGCATTAAGCATTTTTTTAGAAATACCTAAATCCACTAAATGCATAGGGTCAAGCGGAAACTGTGAAACCATTCCGATTCCTAGTGATTCCAGAACACTTTCCTTTGAAAAGAAAAAAGGTTTATGGTGGCTTATATGACTCCTCTCTTTGAACGTTGAGTCCGTTCTTAAGTTGTTTCCAACAGTTGTATTGTAGGTTACAACACGATCTACAGTTTGATCAACTTGGTCGCATTTAGAACAACCATTAAAAGAGTTATGTGACACTACACCACAAAACAAAAGCTCTAGCAGGAGCGTCACAGACAAAATATTTAATTTTTACTTTAAGGATCTTTCCGTGAAGTGTTAATCCGTTTTCTTGAAGAAGTTTAAACTCTTCAGCAAAATCATGAAAAAAAACTATCGACGCAATGGGGTTTTGAAGACCCTAAATATACTCCTATCATGAAAACCTTGATGGAAGGTATGTTTAAAATATGACCCAATATAGGCCAAAGCTCAAGTGAGCTACTTTTAAATAAAGGCACAACATCTGTTCCTACAATTAAACTTATTTCATTTACCGATGAAACTATACCTGCAACTTTTTTCAAATTATTTTCTATACCAAAATGGCAATAATGTCCAGGAGCTACTGTTCTTATTATTAGTCGGTTTTCAGAAGATCCTAACAACTTTTTTACACTGACCGGTAGTTGTAAATTTTAACTTTTCAGAATTTTTAATAAGTCCTCAGTACAATTCCGTGAAGGATTATGTTTAGTAAACCAATGCTTCAGCTTTTCACACAAATTATTACTATTTTCACATTGATTTGAAAAGATATTAGAGCTTGTCTGTGGAGCATTGAAACTACTGTTTTCAATCTCACTCTCAATGTCACTTTCTGTTTGCCTATTTCTATCTACAGTTTCTAAAATTGCTCCTACCAAAACCAAAATTCATTTTTAATTTAAATTTAATTAAACACAACTTTTACCAAATTAACAAAATATTCACTTTTTAACACTTTTATATTGACTTTTTTACACTTTTAGAATTTATTTTCTTTTACTCTTTTCAATAATAACTATATTATTTTAAATATCGGCTTTACGCACTTGTTGACACTGTGAACAATGGACTTCAACTGAAAAAATAAACAATAGAAGAAAAGGATTTTATGTAATTAAAACAACGGCGCGTGGCGCGTCGCGCCTAGCCTTATTACTGGAAAACCCAAACGCATTTTGTATCTCTTCTGTTTCTCGAAAAAACAACAATGCTTGCAAAAAAGATCACTTACCCCGGACACTGTGCATTGTTGTTGGAAATAACTTAGGATCGCGAACCGAAGTTTTTATGATATGTAAAAAACCCGAACATTGCAATCCTTCAACCATCCGTCGCCATCACCGTCGGTCGTTGTTGTTGGAAATAACTTTGTTTCTCGAAGCAAACCAGGCTGACGAACGCGAACGGCAATTTTTTATTATATGTAAAAACCCGAGCATTGAAATTCTGAAACTGAGGCCAATCTCGGTATTACTATTCAGTGGCAGGTATAGAGAAGAGAAGAAAAATAAACAACACAAAACCCATCTCCATTGAAGAACTCATGCTTCATCGTGAGTGAAAGATTTTACAAAGAAAAAGATAGGGTGGATTGTATGATCATAGGAAAAACGCAATGCCTTTCAGTAAGGATTTCATTGCATGCTATTCCTCAATGATTCAAATAGGTGAATTCCTTGGTGATTTCACACAAAATTTTCATTGGTGAGCAAATTTCCTACTGGGATATAAGAGTCCCATACAGGAAACAAACAAAACGTCAGAATTTTTCACCAGTGGTGAATTGATGATTATGATGGATCCAACTCCTTAAGGACCCCACGTCCTCCGTCTCCTCGCATGTTTGTTAAGGTTCGTCAATCGTCACGCTTTAAGTCCTTTTATTTTATTTTCTCTTTATGTTTTAGCTTTGTGTTTGCCAGCGAGCGCGAATATTGTGTAAAGCGAGAATCCTGCGTCAATGTACAAAGTGCGATGGGGTAATGAAATGAAATTTCACTTCATATTCTCAAAAAACAGAACTCATTCAAAAGGACCTCTGTGGAGGTAAGGTTTTGTTTGGATGCCTTTGCCGGCATTTTGTATGGTTTTTTTTTTCTGTTTTCTGTTTTCTGTTTTCTTGTTCAATGGAAATGTTTCGCGTTATTTAGTTGATGGATTGTATCTCGTGTGAGCCAGCGAGCGCACGCTAGCAATATTTTTGAAATAAACAATTGCTAAGTGGTAAGGAACGGATATCGTTCTGTGTCAATGAGCTCAGAGGATGGGGTTAAGCGCTGTCACTGTCAAACTGAAATTGTATAGCCATAGTAGTTGTTGGTTTTTTTTTTTTGTTATTTGTCATGAAATAATAATGAACTGACATGGTGTCTGTACAATGAGCCTCTGGAGTCCTTTTTTTCTGGCTGTTGTCTTTTGTATTTGAGCTATGGGAATTGCGAAAATACACTTTTGTGATAAAATGTTTGTATGATTTCTTTTAGTTTATTAAATGGCAGAAACAAAATAAATAGAAAAGGACTTTTGATTGAGCAATATGAACAGAATGTTAAGTTCTGTTTGGCTTATGATAATTAGATGGTAGAGGTAGAGTGAATGGAATTAATTGGGAGGTCCCTTATCTTTTGTTTCCATTAGTTGATGAAATATTTGTCATGCAATTATTTTTCGACTGCAATTTGACATCAACTTTAAAATTATTTTTATCGATTTCATTTTAGGTTGTAAAACGAATTAACATTTTTAGAAAAATTTAACTATGTACATACACTCCGCTTCAACTGAATACGCACACAGTTTTTTTAAGGTATATTGTTCATTTTTTTCAAACTTTGGGCCTTAATGTATCATTTGATGATGCTGACTGTTGGCTTGCAATGTTAAGAAAACAAATCAGAAAGAATTATTGAAAAAGTACCGTTATTTTTTCTCCCGCTCTCTTGCAAAGCGTTCCATATGGAAAAATGCAGAATTTTTTTGCGTCAACTGAATAGGTACACGATCGTTATCGGTGATTATCTTCATTGTCAATGAGAGTTTTGAGATGATTGACACATTTAATCAAAATTTGAAGTGTTTTAAATGAAATTTAGCCGTTTAATTGAAATTAAAAAAAATGGGTAGATCAAAACCTTTAAATAGTGCCGAAAGAGCTAAAACCGATTTGTTAAAAGAACAAGGACTAACTGGGCATGCTAAAGCTACAAAAAATGAACAAAGTTTTAGTGTTGCTTATTCCCACCTAAGAAATAAAAGTTTATGAGGGAAAAACATGAAAGGAAGTAAAAAAACGGCAACAACTGCAATTGATCGAAGAGCATTTACAAACGTCAAGAAATGTCTTCTAGGTACTATAAGGCAAGTTATGCATTCGGAAAAAAAATCGAACTCGAGATTTTGATCAAAGTTGACATTACGATGGTAGCGAAGACCAAAAAAGTTGGTCTCGCAATTCTGTCTGTCTGTCTGTCTGTCGGTCTCTCTGTCTGTCGGTTTGACTACAGCCTAAACGGCTCGGCCGATTTTCTTCAAACTTGGTAGGTATGGGTTTTGATTTTTCCCCCACACGTTTTTTGCTTTTTTTTTTAGGACCAAAAATAACGGTACTTGCCATACGAATTTTTTTCAAAAATTTATAAATATTTTTTTTTCTAAAAACTGTCCCACAGATTTTTTGAAAAAAAAAAAAAAATTCCAAAAATTTAATTTAGTTAAAGCCAGGTAATGGTTGAAAAAATTTTTCCAAAAATGGTTATTTTTGGTACCGCCCTTGGAACCGTTTTTTTTGTTTTTGATTTTCTCGAAAACGCTACAGCCGATTTAAATAATTTTTTTTTATGCTAAGGCTCCTCCAAAGTCTGAATATTTTTATATAATATATTAAATTTTTCAATTTTTTTTTTATTTTTTGGATTTTTAAAAAATTCAAAATTGTTTTTTGGAAACTCAATATTTCGAAAACCTCATGCTCGATTTTTTTTCAAACTGGACAAATAAAAGTTTCTTAACATAATCTATAAGATTTCAGAAAAAAAAAATTGTTTTATCTAAAACTAACGGTACCATACAATGTTAAAAAATGGTTTTGGAAAATCGTATTTTTCTCAAAACTGGTTCCGAGAATTTTGCTAAAATTTTTTTTCTTTTGATTAATTTTTACGATTTATAATTTAATAAGAAAAAAATTGAAATCTAGATATTACTGACTGTACCTACCATACAACGATTTTTCCGAATTTTGAATTTCTCATTATCAGCATAACGGATTTTAATGAAATTTTTTATAAAGAGGCTCCTAAAAAGTTTAAAAAACATTGCATTTCAAAACTTAAAAAAAAAATATTTTTTGAATTTTTGGAAAGAAACTATTTTTTTTTTTTTGGAAAATTCGATATCTCAAGAACAGCTTAAAAGTTTTCTTGGACATTTAACTCCCATTCGTACAATAATAAAAACTTGAAGTTGGCGTACCAAATTTTTTTTTTAAAATGTTTTAAAAAATTTGTGCATAAAAGCTTATTTTTTTAAGGAACCACTAACGACTTAGAAGAAATACGCGGGCGGCTTCTCAAATCCAACAGAGCCTACTATAGTCTGTCAAAGCTTTTCAAATCCAGAAATCTCACCATAACTTCAAAACTGCTGCTCTACAGGACCATGGTCCTGCCAGTACTCACATATGGATCCGAGACTTGGGTGCTTAGCAAAAGGCACTCCGACCTCTTAGCTGCGTTCGAGAGAAAAGTCTTAAGGAGAATTGTTGGCTACATATGTGAGGAAGGACGATTCCGGAGACGGTACAATCATGAATTGTACGCAATCTACCTAGAAGCAGATATCGTGACAAAAATTAAGCTCGGTAGACTCCGGTGGGCAGGGCACCTAGCTCGCATGAGCGAAGAGGAACCTGCTCGGAAAGTTCTTTGTGGTACATTCTATGGTAGACGACAGCGTGGTAGACCATGCTTGCGCTGGAGAGATGGCGTAGACCAGGACGCCCGAAGCCTTGGGGTGGACCGGGATAGGTGGAGAGACTTGTTGAAAGAGGCCAGGACCGGAACCCGGTTGTCGAGCCGATGATGATGAACGACTTATAATTTTTGTTCTTGTATAAATTCATATTTGCATAGCATTCTGTTTTTATCTCTTACTACCAAAAGAATTTAAAAAATTCAGTTTATCCTTATTAGATAACAGTTTTCTTTAATAACATTTATTTTTAAAATTCCTAATCTATTACATAGGAGCAAGTTCGTGCGACCCAGTCGTGCATTTTATTTTTTTTGCACGAACTGACAATGTCTGAGGTGTGTTCAGGAGCAATTTATTAATAAATAGGCTTAACACAATACTAGTAACAAAATGTTTAAAATTAAGAAAGATTTAGTAAACTACTAGAAAGTTAGCAAATTGTTAAGTAGTATCATACAAATACCTTAATACATAATAGGATTTTGCGCCATAGTCTTTATCTGAAAAGTAACGAAAAGTTACGCGAACTTTGTAAATTGACATATGTAACTATTTTTATTGCTAGCTTTATTTATCGAAAATTTTAGTTTCTTACAATAATTTAATTTCATTCTAGGGCTTAAAAAAAATTTAAATAATTACTGTTACCATTAGACAAAAGTGTTTTATCAACTACATTAGTTTAAGACGTTAGGGTGATCCATAAATCGTAATATTGAACAATAATTTCCTTTTTTTTAAATTTTTATTTAGATTTATATTTATTTAATATTCTTGTAAATCATTTTACTTTGTAACAAATGCTATATGTAAATAAAGTAGATAATATCATAAATATCAAAAACCCAGGATTTGAATAGCATAAAATCGTATATTCATATATCAGTTTAAATTCACATGGACATAGATTTTAAGTGTTATGCAAAATATTTTGTAGAAGTACATAACTTCTTTTTGTCTTGTTCTGTATAAAACAAATACCGGAAAGGTTGCCAAATTTTCTATATGAGATAAGCTATTTCAACTTTGCGAGTTGACTTAAAAAACCCAGTAGATTGCTTTCTCAAACGGAATCAGTTATCTTAGGCCATCAAATAGATTATCTTCTCCAATAGAATGGATTGGCTACTTGAACTAGGTTTGATGAATTTATTAACCTAGTGGATTTGTTAGTCTAACTAAGTAGATATACTAAATAAGTACTAAAATATTAAGTAAGCTGGTTAAATTAAACGAATAAATTGGGTACTGCAACCAAGTATATACATATGTGAATATGAATGAGTACATTGGCTGCTTTAACTAAGTAAGTTGGCTAAAGTAACCGAGTAGATTGGCTACTCCAATTGAGTAAGTATGTAAAATGAACGAGTAGATTCCCTTACCTAATTATGGAAATTGCTTAAAGCAACTGAATAGATTAACCGAGTTCATTCATAACTGCAAATGAGTTAGTTCGTTAAAGCCACCGAATAGATAGTGACTCCAACCGAAACGGGTCCAGTTCCCTATTAGTTTTAAAGGTGGAGCTCCAGCTCATCTTCGACTCATTAAAGAAAGAGAAGTCAGCAGCAGTTGATGGTATATCCAACTTTATACTACGATATCTGCCTTCAGAGGCAGTGGACACTGTTTAACAACGCATTGGATAATGCACATTATCCAGTGTGATGGAAGACAGCTGTGGTACATCCTCTCCCAAAAAAGAGAAAGGCCAACTCCAATGCGGCGAATCTCCGGTCGATAAGTCTTCTTCCGACTAGCAGTAAGGTATTTGAATAGATCTCTGTCCAAATGGGCGAAATGGGCGGAGGCGCAAATGGGCGCATTTAAACTAGTCTCTGATATCCAAAGAAACAAACTCAAACGCAATGTACTGGTGCTTGTCTGGTAGATTTGGACAAAGGCTTTTCAAAACGCATGGTTAGACGGTTCCTATCTAAAGCTGACCAGACTCAGCATAAGCAAACCACTATTATATATGCTTTATGACATGGTTAATGGTAGGAAGTTTGTTGTCAAAAGTGGCAAAGTAACTTCTACCTTAATCTTCGATATTAAGAATGTTTTTCAGCATTCATCGGTCAACTGGCGCAAACTAGTGCTCCTAGGCCACATGGACAACCACTGGCGAATAAAAGTGTAGTAAAGTACCTTGGCGTCTTGGCATATATCTTAAAGTAGGTATACGAGAGATGTTCGAATGGTAGACACGTGCACCCAAGAGGACACAAGCGTCCACAGGTTTTTCTTAAAACCCACCTCTGTCTATCGACTCCTACTCTCACCTCCTCGTGGTGAACATCGGGTGCCTAGTACCTCAACTGGAGATTGGGTCACAACCCCAGTGGAAGGTTGTTGGGGGTAGCAAACGAGAGAGGAGGGGGAGAGGTGTTTCCACTAAGGCATCTCTCCTTTCATCCAGGCGACAGCGGAGGAATTCCCCAGATGGAATCAACGGTGGCGTCTACAGTTCCAGTGAGGCTGAACTACTTAGTGAACACCTTACAGGGCTACTCCGACGTATTCGGAGCTCAGGCCTGTAAGGAGCGGTTTATCCGGCTCCCCGTTCTTGAAGTCATACTAAGAACCTGGCCCTCCAGGTTGGGGGTTGTGCCGTCGGGGTGACTTCCCGGCCACATAAAATACGACGTAGTTGCGAAGCAAAAACAAGCCTCGGATACGGACGGATTCACTGTTGACGAACCATGCAAACGAAATAAGGATAACGAACTTCGGATCTGTACGTGGAATGTTAGGTCCCTTAATAGACCACGTGCAGCCGAACAATTAGCGGAAGCCCTAAACTGCTACAAAGCAGATATTACCGCCATCCAAGAGATGCGATGGGACGGACCGGGGAGACGAAAATTAAAAGACTGCGATATTTACTACGGCGACTGCTACAGAGAACAAAAGCAGCGTTTATTTGGATGCGGATTTGTTGTTGGAACTAGGCTCAGGCAAAAAGTCTTAAGTTTCAACTGTGTGAACGAGCGCCTCACGACAATCCGCATCAAGGCCAAATTCGCCAACATTAGCCTGATTTGCGCGCATGCCCCAACAGAGGAGAAAGATGAAGACACCAAAGACATATTCTACGAGCTCCTGGACAAAACATATGAGCAGTGCCCTAGTTATGACATTAAAATTGTCCTTGGAGATTTTAATGCCAAGCTAGGAAGAGAAGACATCTTTGGTGACACAATTGGAAGATATAGCCTGCACGACACCACCTCCGATAACGGATTCAGGCTGATCGACTTCGCTGTGTGGCGAGACGTTCTTGTAGCCAGTACGCAGTTCAAACATCTGGATATTCACAAAGGGACATGGCGATCTCCTGATCAATCAATCGTAAACCAGATTGACCACATTGCGATCGATTCAAGGCACTTCTCCAGTATAGAGGATGTCCGCACGTTTCGAGGGATTAATATCGACTCGGACCACTACCTCGTTGTAGCCAAGGTTCGGCTGCGGATATACCGACCCAAGCCAAAACAAGGAAGCACTGTGAGGAAGTTCGACGTTGGACGCTTACAGTCGCAAGAGATCGCAAGGTCCTTTTCCGATCGAGTTTCTAACAACCTCTTAAGAAGTCCTTTACCGCCAGCATCAAGTATTGAGGACCAGTGGTAACATTGCCAAGCAGCCATCAAAGATGCCGCCTCTGATGTGCTGGGTTTTACACGACCACCACAACGAAACCCCTGGTTTGACGATGAGTGCCGGCAAGCACATGCAGCAAAACAAAACGCATACAAAGCGGCGCTGCAAAGAAGGACTAGAGCTGCTCGCGAGCTCTACGAGCAGAAGAGGAGAGAAGAACACCGGCTTCTAAGAAAGAAAAAGAAGGAGCATGAGAAGCGCTTGATCGAGGAAATAGAAGGATGCCATGGCAGGAATGAGGTTCGGAAGTTTTACCAAAAGGTAAAAAAAACATCACAAGGATACAATCCCCGAGCCGAAGCCTGCAAGGATAATCACGGGAACATCGTAGTAGAACCGCAGTCCATGCTGAGAATATGGAAAGAACATTTCTCCAATCTTTATAACGGCGATGAAGAAGAAAATGCCGCTGCTATAGAGATAGCACCATTCAACCTAGGCGACGCAGACCAACAATACCACCCACCCGACCTGGACGAAGTGAAGATAGCCATATCGAATCTCAAGTCCAACAAAGCCGCTGGAGCTGATGGCCTCGTTGCCGAACTCTTCAAAGCGGCAGGCGATGACTTGGTTGGGAGTATGCACCAGCTCATCTGCAGAATATGGTCGGAAGAAAGCATGCCCGATGAATGGAACCTCAGCATTGTTTGTCCGATCCTCAAGAAAGGAGACCCTCTGAACTGCGCCAACTACAGAGGCATAAGTCTCCTGAACATTGCATACAAGATCCTTTCTGCCGTATTATGTGAACGTCTGAAGCCTTTCGTCAACAACCTGATAGGTCCATATCAGTGCGGCATTAGACCAGGAAAGTCCACCATCGATCAAATATTCACATTACGGCAGATCTTGGAAAAAACCCAGGAGCTACAAATCGACACATACCACCTTTTCATCGATTTCAAAGCCACGTACGATAGCATCTATAGGAACGAACTATATAGAGCAATGTCTAGTTTTGGCATCCCTGACAAACTTGTCCGCTTGTGCAGGATGACGATGGAGAATTCACGCTGCTCCATCAAGGTCGGAAAAGATCTTACCGATGCATTTGATGTCAAAAAAGGTTTTAGGCAGGGCGATGCTCTATCGTGCGACTTCTTCAACATAGTTCTTGAAAGAATAGTGCAAAACTCACGCGTCAACACAAGAGGCACAATCTTTCAAAAGTCCGTCCAATTACTCGGATACGCCGACGACATTGATATTATTGGAAGAACAAAGCGTGATGTCAGTGGCGCTTTTGTCAACATTGAGACGGAAGCGAAGAAGATGGGTTTAGCGGTAAATGAGGGCAAGACCAAGTATATGCTGTCATCAAGAAAGGACACACAACACCGACGTCTTGGACAAAACGTCATTATAGACAGCTATAACTTTGAGGTAGTGAAGGACTTCATATACCTAGGCGCCGCTATAAATTCTGAAAACAACACCAGTGCTGAAATCAAACGGAGAATAACTCTTGCCAATCGCTGTTTCTTTGGACTAAGAAGGCAATTGAGTAGCAAAGTCCTCTCTCGAGCAACTAAAGTGTCCCTCTATAAGACCCTTATCATCCTGGTCCTTGTCTATGGTGCAGAGACATGGACTTTGTCGAAGGTGGATGAGAGCGCTTTAGGCTGTTTCGAGAGGAAAATTCTTCGTGTGATCTTTGGTCCCGTCTGCATAGATGGGGAGTGGAGGAGAAGATTTAACCACGAACTGTACGGGCTGTACAGTGAAACTGACCTAGTCAAACGTATAAAAGTCCAGCGACTAAGATGGCTTGGTCATGTAGAGCGAATGGACCCGAATGCTCCGGCCCGGAAAGTCTTCGACTCAAACCCCGAGGGACGGCGAAGTAGAGGAAGACCGCGACTCAGGTGGCGCACACAAGTGAGGGAGGACCTCAACCAACTTGGCGTGCGAAACTGGAGACAGCTAGCTAGGGACCGAGCTAGCTGGAGAAGCTTGTTGGTTGAGGCCCTGGTCCACCCCGGACTGTAGCGCCACCTTAAGTAAGTAAGTAAGTAAGTAAGGTATACGAGAGTAAGTACTTTATTCCAAATGTGTCCGAAAAACACTTTAATAGGTTTTTTCCACGACGAAAAATATAATGACAGCAGAGCAACGATTTCGATTGGTGTGTGAATGATAGCTTTTCTCCTAGGAAAAAATTTGAAAAAAAAAACATCTCGATTTACTTTCAGAATTGAAGCTGGAAGCATCCACACATCAACATAACTGATTAGTAGCCAACATATTAAATGATAATGTGTATAATGATACATTTTTTTGAACACGTTATGAAGTTAACTTTTCACTTTTGAGAGTCTAAAACCATCATTTTCTGACACTAGTGAAAACGAATAAAATATCGACGAACACATCCTTAAATAATCGAAATAGTCAACTTTTACGGAATTAATATTACTATGCAACCCCTTTTGAGTTTCGTTCTATCCCAATTATTCCAAGAACTTATCCGCATGATTGTTTGTACTAACTTTACAGATTTATTTACATTTACAACTTTTTATTTTTACCATTTAACTGTTTTTACAGATTTTTTTTATTAAATAATTTTCTCACAATCGGCTCTAACGATTTAAACTATATACCTTTTATTCCAATAAATTAACGTTCTAAGGTTTTGCTGAAAAATTCTGATTATGGAAATATGGATTTGAAGTTTTTAGAAATGTTCATTATAAACTAAGAGGTTCCTATGTATTTTCAAAACCTTCCATAAGCCACTCTATAAGAATGAAGCTCTTGGTTCATTCTCGCGTTTGAGACTGATTGAAATTTTAAGTTTTTGAAATGAATTCAATTTTAAACCTTTCAAAAAAATTCTTAACAAAAATATAAAAATTATTTCGCAAAATTTCTCTGAATTTTGAAATTGGAATTTTTAAATTTCCCGGAAAGACCTCCCTTCAGTCCATAAATGAAATTTCCCATCAAATTATTACGAAGGTATAAACATAGTACCATTCTGTTCTATATGTATGAGTATTTACAATCCTCTGTTCGGAGAAGAATATAAAAAAAAGTTATTTATTCTTCCATTCGCAGAATTTATTTTTTCACCATTGCACATCTGCACCAAAGCTATAATAAAATTAAAATCGACAAACACTGGCGTAATAAAATGAAAAACAAAAACGTAGTAAACCTTTCTAGAGCTTAAAGCCAGAGAGAAAATAATAATAAACTTAATAAAATATGCACCCCTTTAAAGTTTTCTAACTCGTATTGCCGTAAGCAAACCAACATAGACAAAAAAAAAAAAAAAAAAAAAACTCTTTCATTACTTCGATAAGGAACTCTCAAGTGAATGTTATCTGGCTGAAAACAAGAAACACAAAAAATTGCATCGTATATTTATTCGCGCCCTTTTCGCAGGCAGCTGAATCAACACCAAACGTTTAACGAACGATGCCTCCCTTGCCGCCTCGGTGCCTTCTTGTTAGCTTTACATCACGAAACCAACAGCAACCACTCGGTACACATCATCCTCCAAAACCGCCCCACAAAGAAACAAAAAACAATTTGATGACACACGTTCACGCGCACCGCACGTCCCACTCTCTCCACAAGAGCGTTTTATATTATTCGCTTACGAAAAATCGTGATTGAAATTTTGAACGAATTTGTCGCGAAGCGCCCTCTTCTACGATTCCTTATCTCTTCCATCTGGGCAATAAAAATCCACCGACAAAAAAAATCTTAACAAAAACTTACCTTCCTTGGCTCACACTTTTAAGCAATCAAGACGACACGACTTCGGTGATGGTGCTCTCCTTTTTTTTTATTGTTTATTGCGAATTGCACAATTATGGGGATGGCACACCCCATGCTCCCCTATTGCTACACTCTCAGTGAGACACCATGTGGTTGCTTCACTTGAAAACTAATCCCACTTCTGACTATTGTAATTCCAGTTTAAAGAAAGGGGCTGCTGGTGTATGAATGTGTGTGTGTTCGTGTGTGTATTTCTCTTTTGATTTTGTGTGCTTTTCAAAAAATAATAATAATCGCATCAACGATTCACGTAGAGAGAAAGCGAAGGGACGTTATATGAGCAGTGCACCTACCGCTTCCACTTGAGGAGTGTAGGACGGTATGCACATGGGTGTCCTTGGATTGTGTTGGCAATTGCAACGATTTTGTAATTTTCTCCTCTAGTGTCACATTCACACTCCCCACAGTGATTTCGAATGCAATGAGTGTTATCCTATGATATATGAGTGTCAACTGCCATTGCTCCCCCAGAGGGCGGTCGGATCGTTTTCCTTTCAGTTCCTGGTTGCTGTAAACAGATTTATGAAAATTACTCCAAGTGTACGTGACTACTTTGGGTTCGTTTTCAGCAGCAACCAAAATAAGACGAGCAAACACGTTGCATTGCAAATTGCAACTGCGGTTGTAAAATAATTTCGTAAAGTCTCCTTTCCCCTGCTAAGGGACATTTATCTAACAACTCGCGTCATTGGTCCGAAAAGATTAGTTCCACTCAATGTGATTTCCCTTCGAGAAGAAATAGGAGTGTGGTGAAGTGTTGTTTGGGAGGAGGGTATGAAAATCACCAGCAGCAAATTTATTCATTACTTACTTTACATCAGGACTTTTCTATGAAGCATCGAAAGAAGGAAAGGAAGGACTCATCCATCAGGAGAAAGTGTGCCTTCGTAGTTAATTTAATGGTCCGTAATTTTTCCATACTTCTTCCTGAAACAACAAAACAAAAACTTATGACCAAGCAATAAAGTTACGAGGGAGGGAGGTTTTCATTTTTTCAAATACCCCCCCCCCCCCCCCCCCCTTCTACCACAAAGTAGTCCATCCAACATATTTTATGGTCGGTATCCGGAATAAATATTCCCCGCACCTTTATTTTTGGGGGTTAGGAGCTCGATGGAGGTAATTTTTGGTGGAGCGTAATGATTCCCTCCACACATAGTATCAAACTCTGTACAGTCATGGTGGAAATTGATGCAGATCCCCTAATGAATTAGGAGTCTATTAAAATGCTAATTTAGTTTCGTGAGGCTTGGGGGTGGGCCGGAAGGCGGTTGTGCATATAATATGGCCAGTACACACTAGGGGTTTATTTAATAACATTTTTCCTGGAAATAAGGAAATTTAGTATAAACCTACATGGGACGCGTTGAGGGTTCCTCTGGATCTCAATATGGGGTTGGGACTTGCTCTTTGTTTTTTTTTAAGTTTTTATTGCTAATGAAGAGAGTTCTGTATTTAGGCAAAGTTAATTAAAGATTATGGAATGTATGTTTTATATAGCATAAAGTTTCTGTTTTATTATTAAAAATGTTTTGACCTTTAATGAAAATAAGTTGTGAATGGAAGATCTTCCATTAAACATGTAAGACCGATGGGATGCCATTGGGGTTTTCTAGGAAATATATTATATAAGACTTTCCTGGGAGTTGAGAATGTTTGCAGAGGTAATTTTATTCAAATACAACAGAGGTCAGAAAAGTTCTAATTATATACATATGGTAGAATAATAAGTCCTAAAATAGCTTGGGAATACTGAAATTACAAGGAATTTGGGCAGGAAAGTTTTATTAAATCATATTATTGTATCAAAAGGAAATTTAATTCTTTTTTACTCATTCAAGTCAAGGATTGTCTTCAACATTTGAATGGGCTTAGGTTTATCATATCGGATATACAAAATAGTGCGTCATTAAGTTTGCTTGTGGCTTCTTTTTAATGAAATACAAATACCAGATCTGTGAGTAGAAGAGAAGGAAGGAACACCTGATTCTCAGAAGGAATTCGATGGACCTTGATGACAGAAATAGAGTGTTATTTCTGCAGAAAAGTTAGGTCAAAGCCTGCATAAATAGAATACCACAATAGGCATAATCGGAATCGACGCTAATGATGTGAAAGGACTATTTCTTCAGAAAATACAACTGTGAACACAAATCGAACTCCGCTTAACCTTATATGAACCATGCAATGCACGGTGGGGTCAAGCCTACGAATTTGGAAAAAAATAACTGCAAGTTCTATTCTGACAAAATCTGGTATTATAAGACTCATATTTCGATCAGACTGAGCAAAGCATATTTTTTCATATAAGTATGACGACTTCCTCCCCTGTAAAGGTGGCGCAAAATGAATCACCCTATCGGAAGAAGTCATAATTTTTGCAAATGGCCTCGTGAGTCAATAATATTTGACATTTGTGAGCTAGGCAGCTGCAGTATACAAACAGACAAGCAATGGAGCGTTATACTCCGCTAGAGTGTGGAATAATTATGTCGATTTTTTTTTAACAAATAATCGGTCGGTGGTGTTAGCGCAGCGTGATTTTCGGCGCCAATTTTCTAGCAGTGTTGCCCCAAACTGGGCAAACATTCCGGCGCTTAGCTACTCGGCTCTAACAGACTGGAAGCACAGGAGACCAAGCAGGCAGCGGCCGATACTGAACTGGTCGTTCGGCCGGGAATTTCGCGGCTGTGGCTGCCGAGAAACATCAACCAGACGACGAGCCACGTAATTGGACATCACCAGACGGACGACCTATAGCGAATTTTAGTGAAAGACTTACACATATTCTCGTAGAAAGTGCAAACAGTGTATCAGTTAATGCCTGCTGACCGCCCGTTGTGTGTGAATTACTGTCAAGCCATCTTCAATCACAATAACGAAGAGGACGATTCTGTGTCGAAAATCGACGAGGCGCATTTCCACTTAGTTTGTGGGGCGCTCAAAATCCACGTTGTGATGCATGAAGAGTCATTACATCCGCTCAAAGCCACAGTATGGTGCGGAACTCACGCGGGAGGAGTGATTTTTCCGGCATTTTCTTGAGTACGCCATCGGCAATAGGGTCACTGTTACTTGCAAACACTACAGGTCCAAGATAAACGACTTTTTACTGCCGGAATCGGATGTTCGGAGCCTTGCCAACATGACAGTGCAATCGCACACAGGATATTGTGGTCGCTTAATCTCCCTTTTTGGCGATTTTGTATTGCCAGCAAGATCGCCGGATTTAACCATCCCTGAATTCTTACTTCTTTTAGTTGCACAACTGTTTGGTTGCTTATAGAAAACAGATGAACTATTTGGTTGAATGTCCACGCAGGTGCATTATAATTATATGTTACACAAAATAGCAAACTCATTTTAGGCAATCGTTTCGTTTGTGTCAAAACACAAACTTTTTAGTTGCTCGAACCAAGAAGTTACGCAACTAAAAATTGAATGTGCGCGCCTAGCCTTACGCCAACAAGCCTCAGAAAATCGCATCTCTTAAGGAGAATATTCGACAGGAATGCGAACAGTTACCACCGGAAATCTTGCGTAAAGTCATGGAAAGTTCGATAAAATGGGCACAAATGTTTAAATGTAGTTTTAGGTTTTTGCACAAAATACTATGATTAACTCGGTCAAAGGGTTTTGTAAACTCCAGTAAACAGAGAAACGTTAATATGCATTGGTCATAATCAATTCGAATGTGTTCAAGGACTTTAACTATAGACGTGGAGCAGCTGTGGACTTCTGTGGAATCCTGAATGCACCAAAGGAACTAAGAGACGAACCCGGATGAAATCTGAAATTTGGTTTGAAATCTGGTAGGACATAACTCTTTCTAAGATATAAGACAGGCAAGGTAGTAGGTATGAGTCAAAATCAGATGCAATTGAAGGATTATTTTTCTTGGGCGTAGGAATTACATTTGCTCGCTTCCAAAATTTTGGTAAAGAAAAAAGAGATATGAGTAAGGTTGGGTATAATTTGTGGTGATATAATTTTAATAGATAAAACGTATTGCAACTCTTCCTCACCCACTTAGTTGGATCTCAGAGATAGTATACACATGACCAACGAATTCAGAAGGAGCTTAGTTTTTAATTGTAAAGCTATATGACTGTAGGTTGATACTCACAAGCCCAGTAACGAAACTTTCCATGCTATTCCACTTTATGTTACTTTGGTATTACTATTGAGAATTGTACTTCCCCACATTTAATTCACATGTAACATGGACACATGACGTTACAGACACGTCTACAACATTATTATTTTTCGTACATCACTTATACAGTTCACATTCAATCTTTGTTGAAAATGTTACACGACTCGGATGAACGAAAATGACCACTTCGGTCATACGCAAGGTCAGGCAACAAAAGTAATTTTTGATTTTATTGGTCATTTTAACGATTCGGTCATATAGCCTTAATTGATTTCTCGGAGCTTCCCCCGACCAATGGTAAGGGGTTTCGTGGAAAGACAAAGTTAGGTATTTCCAGCTATTTCTTACTTAAGCTTCCCTCCAGCAGTGGTAATGGACCTTAGTTCGAAGTCAAACGTCCTAATTGCCACCAGGTGCGTAGTACCTGCCGATGTACCAGAGCGTTTTAGTTTCATTTGTTAAATTTCAGGGAAACCATGTTTTTATTTAGCTGTTACTTCTAACCCTTGTTACTTCTAACCCCACTCTCTCTTGCTCATAAATAACTATTATAGTAAGATTGCAAAAAAATATGTTAAGCTTCCAAATTAAAATATAAGTGTTTTTCTTCCAATTGGTTTCACTGTAGTTCAAGAGCGCTTTAACAACGAACACAACAATGAATTTTTGAATTTGAATTTTTAAAGCATTAAATTCTACGTGGTTCCCAATTTGAAAATGCTATCGAGATCAGACTTTAATGAGCTTATAATAAACTGCCATTCTAAATCCATAACCCAAGGACAAGATCGTGAATCTGGAAAGAAATATGCGAAGCTGAGAGTACTGCCATCACCAAAACAATTTTAATAAATTAGGAGCTTCAAACAAAAGATCAATGATGAATATGAGAAAGAGAGTTGGAAACAAAACGGAGCCCTGTGGCACCCCAGTAGGTATTTTGTGAGTTTTAGACTTAAATCCATCCAACACAACTTATATTAAGTGTTTCGAAAGGTAGTTTTCAATTAAACGAAATAGAGGTTCATCAATACCAAATACTCAAATTTTCAATAATAGAGGTTTATGCTAAACTCTGTCAAATACTTTTGAAATATCAAGTTCAATAATCTTACTTTCCCTAAAATGATGTAAGGATTTATGCCACTGAGCTGTGAGATATACCATCAGATCACCAGTGGACATATTCCTATGAAAGCTATATTGCCGGTAATTGGTAAGCTTTCGCTCTTCAAGATATTTTTTGAGTTGATAATTTATCAATATTTCCTTGACCTTGAAAGTAAGGATTAAGTGCAATTAGACGATACTTAGAAAGGGAAGAAGATTCACGTTTTTAAGGACATATTGGACAAATATTGTTTTCCATCCACTCGGAAGGAGACCAGTAGAGTAGGACAGATGTAAAAGCTGACTTCATGGTGTTGCCAGCGTTGATGAATAGTTACTTACTTATCCGGATCCCGATCCATGGAGGGTCTCTGCCTTAGATATTGCCTTATTCCATAGGTTGCGATCCCTTGCGAGCTCCCTCCAGTCGTCGAGACCAAGCGCTCTTGCGTCTTTCGAGAAAGGAGTTTTGAACCAATTCGTTCGCTAGGGTAATTCATTGTCGGATTTCCACTAAGGTGTCGTTCGTGGAATTGATGTCCCGTGGTAGGTGAACTCCTTGACTATCTCGAAATTACTGCTACCAATAGTGAAGTGTTGTCCTAGGCGATGGACAGCTGAGGCTTTGTTTGTTTGTTGTTTTGTCCTCATTCTCTTCAAGATCAACGCGTTTCGCACGTTCATCAATAGCTGTGAATGCTTCTCTTTCAGCCAAGCAGTTGGAAAGACCTGTTGAATATAGTGCCTTCCAGGTTACCATCGCTCTTGCGCACTATCTGCTCCATTTCTATGTTGCAGAAATCACATGATAGCGCATCTCCTTGTCTGAACCCTGTACACGTCTGGAATAGCTCGGATGAGTTGTTACCCATTGGCACCTTGCAGTAACGTATTTCGTAACGTAATGCGGCATAGCTGGATCATTTTTTTCGGGATCCCGAGTTCCGACATCGCCAATGGAAGCATTATTATATGCGGCTTTCAAGTCGATGAAAAGACGGAGGGTCTCGACTTGAAATTCGTTGGTCTTTTCTAAGATTTGCCTCAATGTGAAGATTTAATATATCGTCGATCTGCCTGGCCTGAAGCCACACCGATCATAGTGTTGCAGAAAGGTTTTAGACGCTTACATAGTACGGTGGATAGTATCTTGTAGGCAACATTAGGCAGGGATATGACTCTGTAGTTTTTGCAGGGCATATGATCGATTTTTTGTAGATTGGGCATATGGAACTGATGCATGCACCCTATCATGACATCTCCTATATACTTAAATAATTTCGCAGGAAGGCCATCCGAGCCGGCGGATTTGTTGTTCTTAAGCTTGTGGATGGCTTTCTTAACCACTTCAGTGCTGGGGACTGAACTGGATCTTCATTGACTGGTCTCACACCTCTTTCTTCTCTTCATGAATACCTCTCCATTTTAATGGGAGGGATACTTTCCAGACAAGCGGATTTGTGTACCTACGTTGACATCCTTCAGTACTCTTGTAACAGTACGAGTGCAAAAGAAGATTTGTCCTCTAAAATCACTTACGCTCTCAAGTACAGGAAGATTAATGACACTTTCTGGAAGCGTCGAATTAGGAGCTAACTGTTCTGGGTTGGGTTTTTTTTTATGGGATGACACAAGGAGTTTTATTGAAGACCTGCATTGGAACCGAAGACCAAAGTATATCGTTATTTTTTTAACAAATGAACAAAAATTGTTTTTACTTTTGGAACATTCATTTGGTTTATCGAATACCTATTATCATTACAGAATCCGAAGCGATAGAATTTCAAAACTCACACTTTTTTGTCTTCGTAATGTCAAGTTCGATCAATGTCTCGAGTTCGATTATTTTTACTTGTCATAACTGGGAGCGTATCGGGATCCCGATTTTTGAAATCCCGCTTTTCAAAAATCCCGCAAAAAAAGTTTTTAAATCCCGTCTGCTAAGATACTGCTTTTTTAAAATCCCGTCCTCTAAAATCCCGCTTGTTCAAAATCCCGATCTATTATCTATAATACCGCTTTTTAAAATCCCGCCAAATCCCGCTAATCCCGTTTTTTAGAATACGTAGCTAAAATTTATTGATTTTGTGTTGGTAATTTTCCAGATTCTTTAAATGCTAAAGAAACTTTGCATACACCCAACCTCGCACCTACCCCAAATCCTATAGTGTGCCCATCAAGCAGGGCTGTTGCATACCTCACGGCTTACACGTCGTAATAAGAAAGGGAATTATAAAAAACGGGATTATAAGAGACGGGATTATAGGAACGGGATTTTAAAATACGGCATTATAAAAAGCGGGATATCGTACCCAACCCGTCATAATTTATCGCAAGTTAAAGCCTTATTTTTCTGCCCGAATAATTTTTTTTTCACAACAATGATTGATTTTCATTACTCTCCACCTCTAATATGAATTATAATAGCTGTTATTTTTCGACTTATCTTATCCATTAAAATTTCAACTTACTCGTGTTATTCCTAGGATAATACTCATTACTTCCACCGTTTATTTCCTACGAATAAAATAAAAATGATTTCCCTTTGCTCGCATTTGCGTTGTAAGTATATTTCTAAGTGAAGCCGAAGACAAGATCCTGCTGAGTGAATAAGCGTTCATTTGCCTGCAGGGTGCAATACGAAACCAATTCACTTCCATCCGCCACCATCATCATCCTCATCACCCCTCCTCGTTTTCAATCAAGAAAGATAATCATTTTCGATTTACACCGGCTAATTTATACTGCATTTGCATAAAGTATCTAAATATACCTTATGTCCCAGCCGCCCTTTGCGCCGCAAAACCTCTCAAGCAGATATCTGCAACTACAACTCAAAATGATAATGATCAATTTGTAATTATAATTTTATCCTAGCAGTTCTGTCTGACGCAGCATGCAAGCAAGGCTATCGCTCTTAGTTCATCTCGCACTCTTAATTGTGCGTGCAGATAATTTCCCCAATGCAGCATTAAGCCCAAACAACAAAGGATTCCTCTTATAGATACTTTTGTATCTACGTAGGCACATAAAGACAATAGCCGGGTGGAAATACAAACGTCTCCCACCAACTCTCACTCTCGCTTATCACTTCAGACAAATCGAAATACAACAAGGCGTGTTATAATTTCGTGTCATATCCCGGTTTTCAGGAAGCAACGAATTTGAAGAAGGAAACTTCTAGGACGATGACGCCGCCGTCGACGAAGAACGTTTGCGATAGGCAATTATCTGCCAAAAGCCCTGGCTGTGTATCTTTCTGCTTGAAACAAAGAGGAAGACGAAGGGGGCGCGAATACGTGTTCATAAATTACAGTGCCAATGTCAGGAAGCAGTTTGCGGCTGATGGTGGAATGGAAGTGAGGTGACTTTTGGAGGAGACGAAGAAGGTCTAACCGCTTGATTCACGTTCTCGGGAATCCTTGTGTTTGCTTTATTGCTCGCGAGGGGAATATCTCATGTGCTCTATCATATATGCAATTGAAGAAGTGGAAGAGTATCACTGATGTTTCGTATAAATTGCTAGGAACTCGTTTAATTCGTATGAATTTGAATACATCCGTATAAGGGAAGGTAGGGAGCGAGCTTATAATGCATGTTAGCATATTCGATTGTTATCTTTGCAACAACAAACGACACAAACGAGGACGACGATTGCGTGTTATTCGTCGGGACACGTAACGAGAATTTGTATTTCCATTCATCTAACGGAGATTAGGTACTTTTGGCATTATTTTTGTCTATAGGGTGATATTGCATGCTATGTATGTACGAGTAGGTACGCAAAAAAAAAAAGAGGAAGGTTTTTTGTAATAAGTTCGTTCAGCAGTTCCATGATCTCAGGACTCAGGACTGTTTTTGCTGGGAATTTAAATCAACTCACGTTTGTGAGATTCATCATCTCCGAGATCGTGGATTTAATCTTTGGATACTTTTTTTTTTTATTTATAGCATAAATGCGAATACCATAAACGCATTTGCGTTTCAATTTATCGCTCGAAAACCTGAAAGTTCCAAAATAAATAAAAGACAGAACAACTAGATTTCCCAAAGAATTTTATGTTTTTGTAATTTAGTAGTTGATTAGATCTATACCGCAAGTCCGCAAGTAAATATTTCTGAACAACCGGTAGAGATAAAAGATGATTTCCAATATCTTAGGAGTATCTATTGTCTCTACGGGTGCGGCAACTGAGCTGGACGTAAACAGTCGAATCAGAAAAGCAAAGGCTGCGTTCGGAATGCTGTCCAAAATATGGATAAACAACTCTTTTAGTTTAATGACCAAGCTATTACTCTTTCGCTCCAATGTTGAATATGTACTGATTTAAAGGTGCAGCACCTTGAAAGCCATGGACGTTTTCACAAGAAAGCTGCAAACGTTTGTTAATAGAGTTCTTCGAGAATAGGCCAGGAACCCATAGAATCTTTTATACGAAGAAGAAAATGGCAGTGGATTCGCCATACGCTTCGAAAAGGAGATGGGTGGATTGCGGTTCAAGCGATGCGGTAGAACCCACTCCCACGAGAAAACAGACAAGTGGGCCGGCCGCCTAGAAATACTTGGAGAAGAACGGTCGAGCAGGAATCAGCACAACTGGGAAGAGTTGGAGATAGCTGAAATATATTTCCAGAAATAGCACATGTTGGTGCCTGGAAGTAGTGGAGACTCTATGTCCCGTAAGGGAAACATCACGGACGTAATATATCCAAGGACTTAAGTAAATAAGTAAGTAAGTAAGTAAGTACGTACTAATGTGACCTCTGGTCCGGCAGATCGACCATAGAGCAAATATTCACATTGAGACAAGTCCTGGAAAAAACCAACGAATTTTAAGTCAGGATTCACCATCTATTTATCGACTTCGAAGCAGCATTATGATAGCGTACATCGTGAGTAAATTCAAATCAGTTGATACACTGTATGCTGTTCCACTTCTGGAAAATGAAGTCTTAAACCGTGTCTTCACTGTTCAAGAAATCTCAAAAGTGATACACCAATGCAATCTGAACAAAGCTCCAGGAGAAGACCGAGTGCCGTATGAATTTTTCAAATATGCTACGATGAATTTTATTGAAAAACTAACCGAGGCATACAACTACATATTTAATACGAAAAACGTTCCAGAAAGTTTTCGAAAAAATATTATACTTCCACTTTTCAAGAAGGGTGATGCTAATGATCCTAACAACTATCGTGGAATATCGTTTATGAACTCGGTAATGAAAATATTTACTGGCGTCATTCTAGACAGGCTTACAATCCGGGTACAACAAAACGAATTACTAAGTGAGTTTCAAGTCGGTTTCAGGAAAGAGTATTCCCCAGTTGATAATATTTTTTCACTCAAATGTATTGCTAGGTCATATCTTGGCAGGGGCAAAAAGCTATATGGATTCTTCGTTGATTTCAAAGCAGCATATAACTCAATAGATAGAAATGCCCTCTTTTACAAGTTAAGATGCCTCGGAATGTCCACAAAAATGTTAGCGGTAATACAAGGACTTTATGAAAATAATGCAACAGCAGTTCGGGACGGAAATGAGAGGTACGCTTGGTTTCATATACGAATACTGGAGATAAACAAGGCTGTTTGCTTAGTCCACTTCTCTTTTCGCTCTTTTTTGATGACCTATCATCGGCTTTGACTGGGGGAATTAGTTTTGCTGGAGTTTACATCAAAGCACTTATGTATGCAGACGATATCGTCATACTAGCTGAGTCCTCAAAACCGATGCAAATGATGGTTAACAAATTGCAAGACGACTGTCGCTTGTGGAGCCTCACGGTTAACACCAACAACTCCAAAATACTGATTTTCCGCAATTGAACAGGCAAATATGCAAGACGTGAAAAATGGACCTACAAATATCTCGGAGTTCTCATAACGCCACAACTTTCCTTTTAAAAGTATCTACAAGGTAGACTCATAGATTCAAAAAAGGCTGTCAACTGCAACTGAGAGGGAGTCCTTGAAAAAAATTTTGCCCCAAACGCCAAATACAAACTTTTTGAAGCAGTTATGGGAGAAATTATGTGCTATGCTGGCCAGGTCTGGGCCTTTCGACAATTTGATAACTAGAAAAATTGCTAAGATACTTTCACAAAAAGATATTCAGACTGCCGGAAAATACACCTACATACATATATGCTGCATCTGGAGACTAGTGTATCGGCGCTGTACATTTTCTCACCCACAATGCATTTTAATTATTACGTAAGAAAAATATTAACCCTCCCAAACCATCAACTACCAAACATAATTGCATGGAACCTGCTGCAGCGAAAATCTCAGTTTTTTGCGGAATGGTCAAAGCTAAGAAATTCAGTATAACGTCGAACTGGAGAGAGGGTTGGAGGATTGGAGTAGAACCTTTGAGGTTGATCCGTCATGGCTTCTGATTTGTTTATTTATTTTTTACTTGCGATATAGGTACTATAGGGCAAGTTCTGCATTTGGAAAAAAAATCGAACTCGAGATTTTGATCAAAGTTGACATTACGATGATAGCGAAGACGAAAAAAGTAGGTCCGACAATTCCGTCTGTCTGTCTGTATGTCTGTACCTCGAACTACAGTCTAAATTACCGGAGGTATTTTCTTCAAACTTGGTTGTTAAGGGTCTTCAGTGATTCCCTAGAGGCGAAATTGAAATATTTTTTTTAGCTCCAAAACTAACGGTACCCCCCATACACCCGTAATGCAAAATCTTATTTATCTCGAAAACGGTTCTAACGATTTTGATAAAAAAAATTAAGTGTGATATAATGGACATGGACTATATTTTGGTGAAAAAAAAAATTGGGGGGAAATGTTATTAGGGGTACCTGTCATAGAACGTTTTTTTTTGATTTTCGAATTTCTCACCAACGGCTACAACGATTTTAACCAAAATTTTTATGCAGGAGCTGCTTTGCATTTGAAAAAATATAAACTAAAATTTTTTTCGAAAAAATAGTTTTTGGATTTTTAAAAAAATAATACAATTTTTTTTTTGAAAATTCAATTTCTTGAAAACCGATACAGGATTAAATTTTTGAATTACGTTTTAAAATGTATTTTATTAAATACTAACAATTTGTGCAACAATTTTTTTTTATAAAAATTTTAAGGAAAATTTAGTACACAAAAAACATGTTTCAGTGTGTCTGTATGTCTGTACCTCTCACTACAGCCTAAACCACTGGACCTATTTCTTTCAATCTCGGTGGTTAATGGTCTTCGGTGATTCCCTAAAATTGAAATTTTTTTTTAGCTCCAAAACTAAGGGTACCCCCCATACACCCGTAATGCAAAATCTTATTTATCTCGAAAACGGCTCTAACGATTTTGATAAAAAAAAATTAAGTGTGATATTATGAACATAAGCTACATTTTGGTCAAACAAAATTTTGGGGCATAGACCCGTTTTTTTTTATTTTCGACTTTCTCATTAACGGCTCTAAGGATTTTAACCCAAAATTTTCAGCAGGAGTCCCCTTAAGTTTAAAATAATATTGTATATAAAAATATTCGAAAAATTATTTGTTGGGTTTTTTTGAAATTTTTTTTTTTTGAAAAATCAATGTCTTCAAAACCTATGAACGATTATTTTTTGAAATTATTTCCTAAAATCAATATTATTTAATACTTAAAATTCGCATCCCACATGTTTTTCTTGAAAAATTTAATAGACATTTCTTATATGAAAAATTTATTTAATAATAAAACGATTTCTTAAAGTTTATTTGCATAAATTCATACTTTTCCGGAAACCAGACGGCAATTTTATGCATTTGAACATTATTATCTCATTAGATCCATGTTTTATATTTATAAAATGTTTCTTAAATTCCAAAGTACTTTTACATAAGAGCAAGTTCGTGCGATCCAGTCGTGCATTTTATTAAATTAGCAGATATGACATAGTGGTCTAATTTGTCTGTAGAGTCAATACCACGCTAAAAGCGGAGTTATCTGTATAGTCGATTTGCAAAAAGGCTTCTTTCCAAACACTGTTCTATACAGAAAGAAGGGTGGTTAAAAACCATATTGCATTATATTGATCATTATGGTATCAACAAATCAGCTGTCTTTAGAAATCAGAAATCATAACATCAAATCTTTTCAAACTCACACCCAAAATCTTTCTAGAAAGCTCAACTCCCTACTCAGCATAATCACCACTCAAATATAATGATATCTGCTCTCTATCAACCCCCATCATCTACAATCCCAAACCATTTTACGGCTGGTCGTACCTAGTTCTGGCTGGGGAGTTATTCTCAAAGTTAAGATCATAAATAACTCCTTCGAATGAGCAGGATTCGTGCATAACATTAAATCCCTACCCTTAACCGTGTAAGGTACTATGATGTGTGTGAGTTTCTTTTGGCAGTTTTTTTTATAGCCCCATAGATACTGTCAAAGCCTTCCCATTCTCTTGTCTGGAAATTCGCGCCACCTTTCATGGCCTGTTCATAATTTATGCCCTACATTCCCTCATTTGACAATTATTTTCGTGTGTGTAGATATGTTTGTGTTAGATGTCAAAACACTGTACGCTCTCGTCTCCCCACGGGAGGGAAATAGAAAGTGTAAGTATAGGTTTCAGGCACACCGGCAACCCCTTTAAAAAGGGCAGGTGAATCAATCCCACGAGGAGAACGAACACACACGCAAAAAATCTCACATTTCTTCCGAGGATATTATTTGGGAGAAAATATGGTAACATCTGACAAATAGCATAACTAATTCATTTCCAATTAGTTGCGAGCTGAAATATACAATTTCCATCTGCACGCATTGTTTCAGGCTGTTTACACGCTTCGTGCTCGTTGACAGTCATCTAGAAGTCTCCATATGCGTAATTATTAGACTTTTCCTGCCGCAGGATATAATTAAAATAAATCACCTTTCCTCGTCGAAGGCAAAAAAGAACACAGTTTCTCTCCGAAATAATTCAATCGAAGTTAACCCACACGAAATGCTTAAGCAAGTATGTCTCTATATCATATCCTTGACAAATTTAGGATCCTGCGGCTTGTTTTCTATTAGTTACAACATGAAAATCAAAAAAATCCAACGACAAGCTGGGGTCTTAGATCGGATTTCATTCGACGAAAAAGAATTAGTCAAAGTCAGAGCTGAACAGAAAAAAAACGAACTAAAATAGGAAACAAGTACGAGGATTACATTGTATCCTTCTTAGCTCGAAGCGGCACTATTTTTTGATAAATCATCGGACAACTACTATTTCCTTGTGGCTTCGATAATAATTTAGGAAGATGTCCTGTCTGCATGTGTTCGAAACAAAAAAATAGCGAAAAGCAATAAAATTATGTCTCATTCGTGTGTCAGAAGGACTATAACAAGGATCCATATGCTAGCTCATCTAGCTAATGAGGATTTCTTGTTGAAAGGACACATCTATTACCCACCATACTGCTATATTGCTGTTGCCTCTGAAATGCTGATAGCACAAGGATTAGCGTGTTCACCTCCATAAATATTATTTCCAAAATGGGATTAAGTTTTACTGAAATAATGATGGTGTGTGTGTGTAATCAGAATGAACAGGACATTGTTGCTCGAAAGGATATTATAATTGTCATCGATAAAATGGATCGATTTCCAGGAAGTCGTTAGTTAGTTTTGTGCGAACAAAGTCGCATTATGGATTTATGTGGCGAAATTGAGATGTTAATCAGCGAGGATTGGATTTCAGGGGGGTGAATTTGATATTTTTTTATGGTCTGATACAACGATGTTTTTTTTAGTATTTTTTTTTTTCTTTTTCATAAAGAAATCTTTGTCCATAAAAAAAATTTATTGCGTGAGTTGTGTGATTTTATTACACAGCAACATTGAACTTAATATTGTTATAAAAATCAACTACTTATTTTTAATGTGCCCTATTTTGTATTAAAACCATTTGAGCCGGGTGTAATAACTTTAGCCTTAGATATTACATCGATTCTCTACTAAGACGATTAAGCCCTGCAAGGACTTTCAAATCTATACGAATAAAACGGTATATTATTGTTAAATTTTCGTGATAAAAAAATATATCAAAACGTGTTTTGTTAGGTCAATAAAAAATATGATCCAATAAATAGTTTTATGATGAGCTATCAGTTTGTACTGGACCATTGTAGAGCTTATCAATCGACATTGGAACGTTCCTTTGCAAATAGATACTAACCAACAATTCAGACTTAGTGAGTTAGATCTAACTAAATTGGAGTTTTTTTTTCACAATTTCATGTTCTTAATCAAAAACTATTTTATAGCTGAAAAATCGAATTGAGGACCCTCATTGCTGCAGGGTTTCACATATTAAATATATCGGCAGACAATAAATAAAATTTGTAAAGGAGGGTTGAAACACTAGCTATTTATTATTTTGCTTGTCAAAATTCTGATTTTTTTCATCAATTTTTGCATTTTCAAAACTTGTTTTAAAGCCAACCCTACTGAAAACAGTAATAAGTTCCAACAAACTAGAAAGACTTGTAATGATCATTTTCGACTAAGAAAAATGATAGCATGCCCAACAATTAAGGCACAAAATACTACAATGTCCCTAAAAAGTAAAAATTTTTGGTCATCTGTAAAAAAATTACGAAATACTACTTCGTCTTCAGTCCCTTAGGCTCGTCTTCAATGACACTCCTTACGTCAGCTCACAAGAAAAAACCGATTTGCTTGCAGCTCAGTTTGGAATTAATTCGACGCTGCCAGAAAGTGTCATGACTTCTCCTGTACTTGAGAGCGTATACGATTTTATTGGACGACAAAACTTCTTGTGTCGATATATATACTGTTTTCGATATACACGGGATTTGGCCCGGATAATATTCCTCATTTCGTTCAACGTTTTTTTTACAGTTGGATTGAATGGTATTGTATGATCATTTAAAATTATACTAGGGAAATACGTAGTGTCTAAACAATTCCTGTATATGGCTATGCTTTGTGATTTAATCGGATTCAAAACAAGGCAATTTCTTACAGCCCACTCATGAATGTACCTTAGATCTTCGTTAATGTTAAGAGCTGCATTTTCCAAGAGCCCAAGGGGAAACGAATAATAAATTTGCAAATCATCAGCATAAAGGTAGTATTGACAATGAATAATTACATTTACGACATTATTTATAAAAATACCGAAAAGAATAGGTCCCAACAATTACCCTTGGGGGATGCCCACTTTATGTTCCAAAAGGTCTGAGATGATAGGACCAACACAGACTGCCTGTTTTCGGTGAGATAAGAAACTAAAAATTAATTTTAAGGCACTGAAGGAAAAGTCAAATTGAGACTTTAATTTATAAAATAAGATTGAATGGTTAACTGAGCCAAATATGGATACTTTGTCAGCATTTAACGCTAACCGAATATCATCTTGAACTTTTAAGGCGACAGCGACGCAACTGTGCTTCTTTCGAAAACCTGATTGTAATGGAGACAAAAGGTTATTGGACTCGATATAACCAGAAACCTGATCGAAAATAATTTTTTCCAAGCCCTTCGGAAGGAACGGCAAAATGCTGTCGAAAATTTGATAGTTCATTACTGCCACCTTCTTTCGCAAAGGAACAACTTTCGCAACCTTCCAAGAGCTTGGAAATATTGACTTAGTCAAACATTCATTATAAATATTAGTAATTCTGGGAAGAATCGACGGCAGCAGCAAACGAATAAATTTTGTTGAAACATCATCGAGAGCAATAGCATTAAAACTAATAGAAATAATAACTCGCATTCATCAAAAGAAACGCATTTAAACGAAAAGGAACCAAAATCAAAAGGCGGAACAAAGTCATGGTTTAAATGTAGATTACTTCCTGTTGGGGACGAAGCGAAAAAATTATTCAGATTGTTGGCAAAAACTAAGTTTTCACCACCTTCAAAATGTTGCTTTCGAATAGCACCTAAGTTTTTCAAATTGTTCCATAATATTCTTGTAGAGTTTCTCGAAGCATCCAGTTTTTTAAAATAAAATGATTTTTTTGAGCCTCTTATGCACTTAACTATTCTATTTTTGCAAGCTGCGTAACGATCCCAATCCAGAGTTGACCTCGAATTCTTAAAAATGCTACATACAAAATTTCTTTCACATATTAAGTCTCTTATTTCTGCCGTAAGCCAAGGGCAATTAAAATTTGAAATTTTCCTCTTTATCGGAACATACTTATCGTACAAATACTTTAATAAGTTAGTTAAAAAATCAACTTTAAAATCAATGAAGGTGGAAAATCAAATGAATTCCAATCAATATGCGTGATTTCACGACAAAGTTCATCCATATTTATGTTTTTAAAATCCCGATACAAAATTAATTTTGACTGATTACAATTAGATACCTCAGAATCATAAATTAGGTAGGTTAGGTCATGATCTGCTATACCATGGATTTGGTTGAAAAATATCACCTTATTCTTATTTGAGACAACAAACAAATCAAGGGCGGTTGCGCTTGTGCTTGTAAATCGAGTGGGAAAATAGCTCACTATATTTAAGCCATAAGAATCAAACACATTTTCCAAGTGTGAAGACATTGAGGAATTCACACTAACATCAACATTAAGATCACCACATAAGATTATATTTTCGTAGCATGCACTATATTTAGATAGAAACGATTCAAATACTTCAAAAGGAAAGCGGCCAGGATACCTGTATGTACAGTTGATTAAAACCTTTTCATGTGCCAAAGAAATTTCAAGAAGCAAACTTTGAATATCACTATGTTTTATAAAATCTAAACAGACGGCTTGAATTCCCTCTCGCACATAAACCAAGACACCCGAACAACGAACCTCACTGTCACAGCGAAATATGCGATACCCTTTGATATTAATTTCCCAGTCTTCAACTTGATTTTTAGATTTACTTGTTAACCAAGTTTCTGTTAAGCAAATAATATCTGTTGTAATTGATTGAAACATAAATCTCCATTGATCGATTTTTGATTCTTTTTGCTTCTTCGTTAATTAGAAAATCTATCGAACCGCTCAATAAAAGGTTTTATGGACGGTTTTAGGTCTGAAGTTATCGAAATAAATGATGATGTGCCACAGGGCTCCGTTTTGTGTCCGACTCTCTTTCACATAACTCATATCAATGTTCATTTGTCTGAAAACCCTTATCCATGAGATTGTTTTTCTCACATTAGTTTAAAGATTCAGGTCCTTGTCCTTCGGGTTTGGGCTTAGAACGGAAGCTTATGAAGAGCTCATTAAGTTCTGAACGAAGAACCGCGTTGAATTTAATGCTTTAAAAACTCAATGCTGTCTCCTGTGGTTAAAGTGAAACCTAAAATCTTAAAAAAAAAAGTTTTTATTTCAACATTTTTTAAACCATTTCAAATAAAATCTTCAAGTTTCTTACTATAAAAATTGCTTTTATTATTGTACAAATATAATTTAAAATTAAAAAAAAAAAACTTTCAACCCCATTTTGATATATTAAATTTTCAAAAAAAAAGTTTTTTTTTTTCAAATCCAAGGAATATTTTTACTTGCGACTCGAACTCGAGATTTTGATCAAAGTTGACATTACGATGATAGTGAACACTAAAAAAGTGGGTCTGGCAATTCTGTCTGTCTGTCTGTCGCTGCGACTACTGCCTAAACGGCTCGGCCGATTTTCTTTAAACTTGGTAGATATGGGTTTTGATTTTTTACCCCCACACGTTTTTTTCTTTTTTTTTAAGACCAAAAATAACGGTACCTGCCATACGAATTTTTTTCGAAATTTTATAAATATTTTTTTTTTCTCAAACACTGCTGAACAGATTTCAAAATTAAAAACACAAAAAAATTTCATTTAGTTAAAGCTAGGTAATGCTTGAAAAAAATTGTTTATTCATATTTTCAAAAAAAAATTTTTTGGATTTTTAAAAAACACTTCAAAATTTTTTTTTCAAAACTCAATATTTCGAAAACCCCATGCTCGATTTTTTTTAAACTTGATACATAAAAGTTTCTCAATATAATCTACAAGACGTGATAAAAAAATTTTCATTTTACTTTAAAATAAAAGTACCCACCATACAAATGTTAAAAATTAAAAAAAATGGTTTTCAAAAATCGTATTTTTCTCGAAAACGGCACCTAGAATTTTGATAAATTTTTTTTCTTTCAATTAATTTTTACGATCTTTAATTTAATAAAAAAAAAATTTGAAATTAAGATATTACAGCTTGTACCTACCATAGAACCATTTTTTCGAATTTTGAATTTCTCATTATCCACATAACGGATCTTAATGAAAATTTGTATAGAGAAGCATCTAAAAAGTCTAAAACACATTGCATTTCAAAACTTTAAAATAAATATGTTTTGAATTTTTGAAAAAAAAAATCTGTTTTTTCTTTTTTTAAAATTCGATATCTCCGAAACGGGCCAATATTTCTTTTCGTAAATTTAATTTTTATTCGAACAATAATAAAAACTTTAAATTGGCTTACCTAAATTTTTTCTTAAAAAGCTTTTAAAAAGTTTGTATATAAAAGCTTTTTTTTAAGAAACCACTACAACGACTTATAATTTTTGTTCTTGCATAAATTCATAGTTGGATAGCATTCTGTGTTTTTCTCTTACTACTGAAAGAATTTAAAAATTAATTTTATCCTTATGAACAGTTTCCTCTAATAACATTCGTTTTTAAAATTCCTAGTCGATTACATAGGAGCAAGTTCGTGCGACCCAGTCGTGCATTTTATTTTTTAAGTTTTTATGAGCAATTATTTTCAAACTTTTTAGAAAAATTTCATAAAAATCCTTTATGCCGATAATGAGAAAGTCAAAATTCGAAAAAATGGTTCTATGGGTAAGTACAGTCGGTAATGTCTTTATTTCAAAATTTATCAAACCATAGATCGTTAATAAATTAAGCGAAAGAAAAAATTGTATCAAAATTCTAGGTACCATTTTCGAGAAAAGTATGATTTTTGAAACAAAAATTTTAATGGATATCGTTATTTTTAAATAAAATAAAAAAAATGTCCACCCATCTTGTTTATAGTATAAAAACACTGTTTACTGTCAAGGCTTAAAAAAAATTGGGCATTTGGTTTTCGAAATATGTATTGATAAATACATATAGGTTCATAAAATTTGGATTTATTTTTAAATCTAAAAACAAATGTTTTTGAGTATTTAAAGTCATAATACTTTTCAAACTTTTAGGGAGCTGTAGCAAAGAATATTGATCCAAATCATGTGTGAAGTTTTTGAGAAAATCGAAAACAAAAGAAACGGTTCTGTGGAAGGACCTATTGGGTAGCTTTTATTTAATGAAATTCTTGATTTTTGTTTCTGCAACAGTTTTTGAGAAAAATATTTTCTAAAAGTCCTCAATAACTAGACAATACATTTGCATCTTCTTTCTTGAACAATGGATAAATAATTGATTTTTGAAACGATTCAGAAACGGTTCCAATTTATGAATCTCGAGACGGACTTTCATTTTTATAAAATTCGTATTGTATGCCATTCAAACCTGGGGTTTTAAGTTCTTTTGAAGTCGAAATCGGAGAATAGACTTCATCAAGTTCAATGATGCGGTCCAACAAAGGCGTTTGGATTTGGGTAAGACTAACACTGATAGTATCACAGGATGGCGGTGACGTCAGCAAGTTATGAAAATACGATTTGAATTTTGTGGCTGAATATTATGGAGATTGGAAGTAACCATTAACGTTAGTGAGATTGGATTGCTCGAGTGTTACAGCTGGCTATATAGACGGCCGCCGCCGTTGTTGGCAAAAATTCATTTTAAACGACGAAGCACATTCCGACTTGGCTGGCTTGGAGCACTGAGTACCCTCGATTAATACACCAAAGATCACTGCACCCGCCTAGATTAACTATATGATCCGTTATTTAAGCCAGTGGTTTCATAAGGCTATATTACTTTGAGCATCTAAAACGCATTGATGTAACAGTTACTGGTGACGGCTGTCCAACTCAATATTTGATCTTAATTGTGCCCGAATTGGATCTACTACATATTAGTGGTTCCAACTAGACGGTGCATATCACACGCAGTTCGTGAGAATCTTTCGAGACATTTTTTCCGCACGAATAATCTCAAAAAGTGGTGATATCGACCACTAATTTGACGACTTTCTATATCTTCTTATGGAGGTACTTGAAAGAAAAGCAGTTCACCGACAAACCAACCATCCAAACGAAATTGCTGAAATTACAACATAAGTCTGCCGAAGCTGTTCTGCACAATGCTCAACAGAACTTGCTTTACCGCCAGGGCCAGAGGCGCCCACTTGAGCAAAACTATGTTTCATACATAATGTTAGAGACCATATAATCAATCAATAAAATATAAATAGTAAAATTGTATTTGATTTAAAATTGTTATTATTGTAAAACAAAAATTATCGACCTGAAACGTATAACGCACCCTGTATATTCAAAAGTGACCAGTGTGACCAACTTCTATCAGAAACGACTTATCGAATTAAGTAACATAATTATGATTTAAGAATGCTTGGGTCCCTAGCAAACATAATTAAACAATAAAAATCCGAAAAACCAAAAAAAAAGGTTGATTTTCTAGCCTTTATTATAAATGTATTTTAGAGAAGCGAGTGTAGGTAAACATAGAAGAATATTGCTTAATAAATGTGATGTTTTAAAAACACATTTCGTAGAATCTCTTACCAACTCAAATATTATGCCATTCTTGTTTTAATTAGCTTGTTTTAATTTCCACTCAGATATCATGTTCTTCGTGAATATAAATTCCTTCATTTTGCGTTTTAACTTAAGCTCAAACAACCTTGGCCTACAATGATAATAATAATCTCAAACTAAACTCAAATAAAAAACTTCAATTATTCATATTCCTTGCTCAATATCATCTTTTCACTAAACAAAGAACCCATTTAAAATTTCAATTGAAAATGTCCTAAAGCAGCAGGATCTCCCACACAAAATCCATAAGAATACAAGAAAAAGAATAATTACTATTTAATGAAACTTTTTCAAGACGTTTTTTTGAACGGATTCATTTTTAAAACTTAAATCAATTTCATTTTAACTTTATAAATGCTTTCCATTTCCATTTCCATCGGCATCAGTCATTTGTGTAAGTTTCATAATCTCCTCCCCAAAGCGCAAATTATTTACGGAATGTCCTTGATGTCGTGGGTTCCTCTGTTAACTAAAAGAAAGTCATCTTGTGGCAACAAGAAAGTATAATATTCAAAAGAATATCTTTTCTACCCTAAGAATAAAGTAAATAATCCTTGACCAAGATGGTTGTAAACATCCTTCGCAGTTAGAATTCCTGTCACAGCATTCAACTTAACGACAAAATGATAATATTAACGTTTAATATCCTGCAATTGCTGATGTTCGGTTGGGTTGTTCCTGCTGGTGGTTGCCTCAGAGCAAAGGGAATATAAAAAAAAAATCGCAGACAAATTTGTCAGCAATTTAGATTCTTAGGTTTTATTTCATTTCTTGTTGGGCTCCGGAGTTTCAGCGGAAGAATAAGAAGGAGCAAAACCCATCGGGCGAACCGAGGCACCAACCAAAGCGAAGCAGCAATCCTTTGTCCCTCCCGGTGTGAATATGTTAATGTGGCATCTCTGATTCCAGAACCATTTGCCTTTGGTGTTTTGCCAGGCAAAATGCATTCCACAAGCAATTTGCATGCCGACTGCTGGCTGCTGGCTGCCGACAGCGACAACGTCGACGACGACAAGGAAATAAAATATCTGCGCTTGGTCGATAGGAAAAGAAGATCCAGCAGGTACCCTCTGCCAGCTCATGTTCATAGATGCTCCGAGGAGGAGTATAGTTGCCATACCCATCTCCATAGAGGTATCTCCCAATGGCCATAAAGTCGATCTTAAACGATTCTTTTTTTCGGGGGAGCGACATGACGTTTGGGAATAGAATTTGTACGATTCCGTGCTGCGCATCGCTAGAGATGGGCTCTTCCATGCATAAAAATCTGCAAAATCAAGACGCTGCTGCTGCTGGGTATACGAGTACTTCTGATACTGCTACTGCTGTTCAGTAATGATTGGAGCGATGGGGACAGATTCTATAACATACAATGGAGAATGGCATAGGAACTATACCAGCAACTATGAACGACTCGGAGGTTGGCGATGGATTGTGGTGGTTCATTGGCATAGCGCAAATAGCTTTGAGGACAAAATGCTGTTTTAACCGCTGTTATCGTTGCTCTCTACCCGGTGAACGCTACTAAATTAACCACGATGTTAGATTCGCAGAACAATTCCACCTGCTGACCCCAGAGAATATCCACCAGCGGTGGTGTATGGTATAATATAAGCTCTGGAGTTTTTGAGGTATTCCTATATTTACGTTGTGCAATGTTTTGGACTGCGACCTGAGCATGCAGAACATGCTGTTGCTTTGCTTTGGTGCAAATCAGATGCGGAAAAAGTGTTGCCAGTATTGTTGTGCCAGAAGATTTTATGACTGGTGTTAACATTTTGTTAAAAAGGTACAAAGTTATCAATGAATAAATTATTAGTGCATTGCATTCTCATCCCGAAGGTCATCAACAGATATTCTTGGTAGATACTTAATGCACTAAAGAAGCACACATAAATCCGGTTAATTCACGATAGAAGCCATCACAATATCAAAGGACTTCCGTAAAATCACGAACGAATCTTATAATAATCACGACTGAAACGCGACAGGAACAGCAAACGACGCCATATTTCTTGCCGCTCTTTTGACATTTCTTTTCAATAAGGTTTGCCATTTCATGATGGAAAGATATACGAGCCAACAACGAGTCGAAATTATTAAAATTTACTACCGAAATTCGGAGTCAGTGGCCTCAACGTTAAGAGCGCTACTTCGAATTTATGGTCGTCATAATCATCCTAGCAGATCAACAATTGATCGTCTAATGGAAAAATTTGAATCCACAGGCACAGTACAAAATTTTCCCGTGCCAGTGAAACAAAGAAGTGCCCGTAGTGTCGAAAATATTGCTGCCGCTGAGGCTTCAGTTTCAGAAAGCCCAAATGTGTCTCTCACACGTCGTTCTCAAGCGTTGTGCATCTCTGTGACGTCGTTGTGGCGAATTTTGCGAAAAGAACTTGGCCTACATCCTTACAAGATTTAATTGGACACAGCGAATGTCACAATCAATTTATTGGAAACCAAGTTTGGAGAACCTGTTATCTCACGAAATGGTCCAGTCGCTGGCCGCCTTGGTCGTGCGATTTGACGCCGTTAGACTGTTAGACTATTTCCTGTGGGGCTACGTCAAGTCTATGGTCTATGCCAACAAGCCAGCGACGATTGATGAACTTCGTATGAATATCGAACGTGAAATTGCAGCAGTATCGGCCGATTTATGCTTGAAAACCGTCGAAAATTGGGTTCAGCGTCTCGACTTCTGCAAGCGTGCCCTTGGTGGCCATGCAAAAGAAATCGAGTTCCATACATAATGGCATCGAACGTTCTTTCACAGGAATGCAGAATTTCATTGATATCCAAAACCGTTTTTGTTTTATTTAAAAAAACTTTTATATTTTGTTATTGAAAAATCCGATGTAACAACATTTTCAATAAATAAATAAAAATAATCTAGCTCAGAAAACGTTTTTTTTTATTTCTATAAATGCCACAAGGTGGACAAAATTTTGAAAAGTTGATGTTGCCCTCAGGACTTAATAAGAAAATGTAACCAATAAAATTAAGAACGGGCTAAAGTCAATGGAAGCAACCAGTCAAGTCACATTCTACAATTTTACCATATCGAACTGCCAAGTGGCGCTCAAAGCGTTAAACTTCTATGCCATTAGTCCTAAACTGGTGCAGGAGTGCATGGGTATTTAAATACACTTGATTGGATGTCGAGATACGTAGGTATCATGCAAAAATAGGAGCAACGATAACCTTAACGGAGCTTGAGCCCTCTTGTTGAGAAGGAAAAAATGTAATTGAAAATAAATAACACCGAACCCCAAATATTAGGTAGATTGCATCGCAGTTCCTAGCTACGAGTTTAGTTTTGAATATCCTCAGGATTAAATATCGTGTAAAAATAAACAAAGTGTCCTGTTGAAATTACAAGATTTACTTTCCTATACTTATATGAGGTTGCAGAAAACTCAGAAACTTACACAATCATAATTACTCGTATAATATACTCAAAACTTTTGTTAAAAACTGACTAGATTCTGACATTAACGCAGTATTAATTTTGACTAAGTTCATGCTATTTGAACATGTTCCCTGTATATTTCAATTTTACTACAAAAACTGTTGTCTTAACGTTACATATAGTTATCTTAACAATTGTGCTTAACTGATAAACCTAACATAATTTATGATGATAAATTAAACAGATCATATTTTTACTTGCGACTTATAGATACGTACTATAAGGCAAGTTATTGCATTCGTGAAAAAAATCGAACTCGAGATTTTGATCAAAGCAGACATTACGAAGATAGCGAAGACTAAAAAAGTGGGCCTCGCAATTCTGTCTGTATGTTATTTCGACTACAGCCTAAGCGTTGGTAGACATCATTTTTGATTTTTTTCCCCCACAGGTTTTTTTCTTTTTTTTAAAGACCAAAAATAACGGTTCCATACGATTTTTTTTCGAAATTTTATAAATATTTTTTTCTCAAGAACTGTCCCCCAGAATTTAAAAAAAATTCATAATCATGTCGATTACAGAATTCGCAGAATTTTACTCCCGGTGAGTTGACTTGATTCGCATCCGCTGTAAAACTCAATTATGAAATTCGTCGGATGAACTACATTGTCGATTTCTTAATTACCTTATCATTTATGAACTTTCGTATCGACACTGTCAGCAACAAACATTTATTCAACTGGCCTAGGCTGTGATAATAGTATCGTTTTCGATCAACGAAATCAAGCATCGTTGAGAGTGGTTAGTACGAAGATGGAGGACGGTTCAAAAGCAACAGTGTGCTCTTTTTTTTTTTTTTTTTGGATTTCTTGCTCTCTGGTCGCGTTGCTATTTGTGCGTTTTTTATTAAAATTTGTTAAACAAACACTTTAGCATTCAGTATGATAAGCTTTTGACTTAAATTTTTGTACTCTCTATTGTTTATTTTCGTTTAATCAAAAATTCACTTCAGATTCGTCTCGAAATTGGTGCGAATGTAAAATGATAGAAATTGTATGAAGTGCGAATGGATTGCGAAATCTGTAATACCATATAAGTTGAACAAAATGTCAGTGGTGCAGGGATTGTTACCGACATTCGTTCAACTTTCATTCGTCGGATTCAGTAATAGCAAAAGTTTGGAAATGAATTGAAATTGTCACTTTAGATCATTCGCCGAATTCTGTAATAGGGGTGAATATTTCATTTAGTTAAAGCTAGGTAATACTTGAAAAATATTTTCCAAAAAATAGTTATTTTTGGAAGCCCCCTTGGAACAATTTTTTTGGTTTTTGATTTTCTCGAAAACGGTACGACCAATTTTGATAGTTTTTTATGCTAAGGCTCCTCCAAAGCTTAAATATTATTACATATTCAAATTTTCATTTTTTTATTTTTTGGATTCTTAAAAAAATTCAAATTTTTTTTTTTGAAACTCAATATTTCGAAAACCCCATGCTCGATTTTTTTCAAACTTGATAAATACAAGTTCCTTAATATAATCTACAAGATTTCAGAAAAAACTTTTGTTTTACCTGAAAATAACGGAACCCACCATACAAATGTTAAAAAATGGTTTTCGAAAATCGCATTTTTTTCGAAAACGGTTCCGAGAATTTTGATAATTTTTCGTTTAATTTTAACGATCTATAATTTAATAAAAAAAAATTGAAATTAATATATTACTGACTGTACCTACCATAGAACCATTTTTTCGAATTCTCATTATAGGCATAACGAAAATTTTAATGAAATTTTTAATAGAGATGCTTCTAAAAACCTTACAAAACATTGCATTTCAAAACCTCAAAAAAAAATATTTTTTTTGAATTTTGAAAACAAAAAATCAATTTTTTTTGGAAATTTCAATATCTCAAAAACGGCTTAGTATTTGTTTTGGAAATCAATTTTTTGTTCGAACAATAGTAAAAATTTTGAGCTGGCGGGCGTTCCAAATTTTTTTCTTAATAATTTAAAAAAAAATTTTGTATAAAAGCTTAAAAAATTTCATCTTTCAGTTCCTGGTATGTACATTACGGACCACTTTGTGTGCAATGATCGTCACCAAAAATGCTGCTAAGTGCTGAGGATTCCTTCGTCGTTGTTAGAAATTATTTACCCCTTCTGATATGCCTGTAATCTAAAAAGCTTACATTCAGCCAAGGCTCGAATATAATTCCCATTTTTGGGCAGGTGCTCTAATACCAATAACTGATTTGAGTCTCTTGGATAGAATCCAAAAAAGTGCTTTCAAAATGAAAAAAATTTGTGATAGAAGTGAAACAGAAACATTTGAATCTCTCGAGCACCGCAGCAGTGTTTCTTGGTTTTCTTTATACGAGTATTACCGTTATTTCTACAGACAGTAATCCAGTAAATAGCTAGTTTTATTCCTCCCAATAAACAATTTAGGGGTAATACTCGCGCTTTTAGAAATGCTCATCAGCTTACCTTTGAATCCAACTTCTGACGTTCTGCGAAATACAGAGATTCTTTTTTCAGCCGTACTACACGCATGTGGAATGTTTTACCTAGCTCTATTTTTCCTTCCCACTGTAATATTCTGAAATTTAAAACTATTATCCATCGGTATCTCATTATTAAAAACAAATTAACTTGCAAACGCCCTTTTACTCCCGGGCAAAAGGTGCTAACTCCAGTTTTCTGAATTTTAAATAAATATAAATAGTTATGTACTATGAAAAAATCGATGTTAGACAAACTGAATTTAAAAAATTGGATAGTGACAGACAAGGTCCTCACCATAGTCAACTGATGACTCCAAATGAGATCGCCAGGATGAACCGCCTATTGTTTTTGCATTCCTCCGCTATATTCCTGTAGCTAGATTTTATGTAACTTCATTTTGTTTTTTTTTTTTTAAATTTTAGAAAACTCTCCACATTTAAACCTAAACATTTTTCCACCTGGCAACAATTAACTTATACTTATACCCATGTCAACTGTTCGGACACTTTTAATATCAAATACAATGCAAGTTTTTTCCATCTTTGTGTTTAATCTTCTTAAAACAAAAAATTGAACCAAAAAAAAAATCGAGTTGCACGAGTAACTCCAACACCAAAGAAATCTCATGCATTCATCCGGAATGGAGATGGAGATGGAGAATTGACTGAAGGCGAAGAACCACGCTGTGATGGTGGGAATCGCATTAGTTGCATCCAGTGTACCTATATACAAAAATTCGCTATTCAACCATCTGCAATCGCAACACGAACGAAATACGAAACGAAACTACAACAACAACAAAAATCAGTTCCAAACCTATGGAGTTTTGTCCCGCTTCCTATAGCTTCATGGTTGGTGAATTTTTCCAATCTTTCCCTCGTTGGCACTTTATTTATTTATGCTTGAAGCTTTTTGTCCGTCTTTGGTGCTATTCGCTATTTCCATTCACTCTGGACCTTTGTCTCATATAGAAGATGTCCTCCGCCGATAGATGTGCACTTGTGCAAAAAAAAAAAAAATAATAAATACATGACTGCTGTCCCTGGCCACCCTACTGTGAATGCCATGTTCGGTGAGATATTTTAATGTAGATACGTGGCACCCAGCTTTGTGACGGCTAAGGCCAAACAGCTTCTGTATACAAGGTGGGTCCAAACGCTGCCGCACCCGCCGCGCCTTGTGTTGTGGTGGCTCCCTTCGTCATTCTACCGAACGCGCAACGACAACGACGACGCGATGGCAGCAGCTTGGCAGCAGCGGGTGCATTAGATTTGTAGCTGCAGCATTTAACATCTTTCATCCTATCAGAGTGTCATCTGGAAAGACACAGCCACCATGAAGAGTCCGGTTCGTTTTAACAAAAAAAAAAAAAAACAAAAAAAAAAAACTAGGTACTGGAGAAAGGCCAAATGTATGGGCCGACGGGACGGACCGACGGACGAACGGATGGATGGTTTTTGTGATACTTGCTTGCACAGCAATAAAGATTTGCATTTTAGAACTCTTTGTTCACTTTGTTAGGAATAGTGGAAGTAGATTATTGTTTTGAGGCTTTTAGGGTATTCGGATCTTAAAGGGCACTCCTATTCCGTCCATCGAATCAAATGGAAACTGAAGTGAAATGAATCATCGACACATTCGTCGTCAAATTCAAACAAACAGGAAAAGACATAAAGCTCACAGTTTGGTCAAGTACAATTAAAAATCGAATTAATATTCACTTGGAACCTTTATTTTTCTAATTCTGCGCTCATTAAAAGGATTATGATTACTCTTAAAATATTTGAGCATAGTGCGAGTGTTTTAGAAAAATTGGAGAGAAAAATTGACACAGGTAGATAAACCTTCCACATTCGTGAAGTGCAGCTAAAGAGATAATCTCTGAATTTGAGCTAGTTGGACTGAAGGTTAACCTAGTGGGCATCTTGAAATTCGCGTATTACGCTGGAATTGTTTAATGGGGTAAATGCACCTGGCTATTTCACTAGAAAACTGTTAATAAAACTAAGGGTTATTCGAGTACAATGAAAGAAAATATTGTAGCACTGCTGGAGAGATTCAAATATTTCAGTTATTCTTCTATCACCTACCATTTTTGAAGCTCTTTTTTGGATTCTATCCAAGAGACTCAAGTGAGTTATTGGCGCACGTGCCCAAATATGGTCTTAAAGGTTACAGCTAGATCAAAAGCGGTGAAACATTTCTTGCAACGTCGAAAGAAACCTAAACAATAAGCAGCGTTTTTGGCGATGTCGAATTTGAGATAATTCCATACAAGGTGGTCTGTTTTGCAACATAACGAGAACTGAGAGCTGTTAGGTTTCCTCAATACAAGTACCGCTCATTGATAGTGGCATGAGGGACGGTGTGGATTGCACTTTCATAAAAAAGGACAGCATTGATCATTCAATTCTACGCGGCTTACGGTTCCCCATTTGACAATGCTTTCGAGATCATACGAGTAATTTAATGGGCCTTTCATACCCTGCTGTTGTAAATCTACATCCGAAGAACATGGACGTGTATCTGGGAAGGAATATGAGAAGCTAAGAATACTGTCTTCAGAAAAACAATTTAATAGATTACAAGTTTTAGACAAAAGAACTTTGATGAATATGAGAAAGAGAATTGGAGACAAAACGGAGCCATGTGGCACACCAGCATTTACAAAACGATTGATATTCGAGCAAAAAATAGAAGACAATTGAGTATCAGGATTTTCTATCGTGCAACTAATGTATCTTTATACATTATAAGACAACTATAATCGTACCAGTGTTGATTTATAAGGAAACAAAAGTTCTTCGAGTGATTTTTGGTCCCTTCTAGTTACTTAGGGAGCGGAGGACGAATTTTGTAGACTGGGCAGCGACGTCCACATATGTAAATAAGTAAAAATGTTACGAGTAAGTCTATTGTTACACATGAAGAGTGGCTGGTGAGGGGTATCGAAATAATTTGTGGTTCTTGCAACTGACTAAAGGAATACTCATTTATACCTCCTGAATTATGCATTGCGTGTCTACTGGGACCATAATTACGACCAAAACTTGGCGTTAAATCTCTTAGTTGACGTCACTGACTCGCAATTTTAGTAATAAATTTTAACTTTTTGTAAACGGACTTTGTTCTCGAACTTCATCACGATGAAAATGTTGTTTTTACTGAATGGTTTGATATTGAAAATTTTGTCGTTGGCTTAACTGTGCGTTCACACTCAAAGTTCAAAGTTGTCAATTCCCAATTGAAAAACATGTTATGATCTTAGTTCAAAAACGTGACCTTTGCAAGGAAATTAACCATGAATTATGGATTAATATGAATTCATGATTTTCAATCCACATATCGATAGAAAAATTCGAATAACGAATTCAATTTCAGTTCCGTTGCCTTTCAGCTCCACTCGGCTTATTTTTCACAGTGCGCTTTTGAAACCCGATACCCAAATGGACTTTGTTCTTACACTTAAACCATAGCTTATGCACCGCACCTTCATTGCCATTAAATCAGCAGAATCAGGCCAGCAAGTTGTGTTACAAAGTATCCAAACATTTCTGATAAACACATCCGGATACAGTATCAAGTATACTTCACTATCCGGATAGTGTCTGATATCCGGATAATTAAATATGACAGTACAGATCCGACAATGCGGATAGTGTTGGATATCTTAATCCAGATCCAGGCAAAACAGTGAATATAAATAAACAAAGTAATACTTTTTGCTTGCAAATTAAAGGTTCTATAAGGCAAGTTATGCATTCCTAAAACAAATCGAACTCGAGATTTTGATCAAGGTTAACATCACGATGAGCCTAAACGGCTCGGCCGATTTTGGTCAAACTTGGTACTCGTAGATATCGTTTTTAATTTGTTTCTCCCACACGTATTTTTCTTTTTATTTTAAGACAAAAAATAACGGTACCTACCATGCAAATTTTTTTCGAAATTTTATAAATATTTTTTTTTCTCAAAAACAGTCTCACAGATTTAAAAAAAAATAAATTTCATTTAGTTAAAGCTAGGCAATGGTTGAAGATGTTCCAAAAAATGGTTATTTTTAGTACCCGCCATGGAAACATTTTTTTTTGTTTTTGATTTTCTCAAAAAATGGTACGACAGATCATTTCTTAACGTTAAAGCTCCCCAGTAGTTTCAACATTATTGTGTATTCAGATTTTCCAAAAAAATATTTTTGAAATTAAAAAAAAAAACAAAAATTTTTTTCTTCAAAACTCAATATTTCGAAAACTCCATGCGCGATTTTTTTAAAACTTGATAAATAAAAGTTTCTCAATATAATCTACAAGATGTGAAAAAAAAAATTATTCTACCTAAAAACAACGGTACCCACCATATGGTTTTAGAAATTCGTATTTTTCTCAAAAACGGTTCCGAGAATTTTTATAATTTTTTGTCTTTCAATTAATTTTTACGATCTATAATTTAGTAAAAAAATTTTTTAAGAATGCATAACTTGCCTTATAGTACCTATAAGTCGCAAGTAAGCAGAAGGGAACGAGCAAATTAAAATCTTACGTCTGGTGCAGGCGGAGGTCCAATACGAACTGGCACACGGAATCCCAAGTTTCCGTTAGATACCGATTTGTCCCACCTTGCAGGTTCTTGGTCCCAAGGTGACTCTTCAAATACTAATGCAACGGCATGTTGCGTAATATAATATTATTGCACTTGGACTGCGACGACTGGTTCAGTCGTAAAGATGTTGACCCAGCGAATCCAATAAGATTCGCTGTCTTTATATTGTGCCAATGTCCGAATGCATCGTCATAACTCACACACTACCTGTTAAGCAAATTGTAAATATTTCCTTCAATAAAATAAAACACGGTAAATCTTGAATCTTTTGTTAGAAAGACTCTGCTAATTCCATAACATAAACCACAACTCCTCCATCGAATTGATTTTGCTGTTCTTCCTTTCAGGTCTTTTCAATCTTTGCTTTAAAAAGCTCATTTCTCATGAGAAATTAAAACCCACTTCCAATTGTATGTAAATCTCCAGTCCTTAAATTTGTTTTTTTTTTTTTGAAGACCTGTAGTATTTTCTTCTTTTGGGAAATAGGTAATATTTCTTGTTATTTAAACGCCCTCAGGGATTTTTTAATTTTATTTCAAACTAAGCTAAAGACTGAAACTTAAAAAAAGTTTTTAAGGATGCCTTTTTATGACGTCTAGAGGACTTAGGCGTCTTAAATATTTTAATGAATTCTTCATTTGGCAACAAAAAGCGAATAAATGTACAAACATAATTAAAAACCTACCCAGATGTAGCCAGCTTGGGTTATTTAAAAAAGATCAAAGACTCGACTTTGGTGTGTCTACTGAGGGCAGACAATATTTAAACCATAAGCCGTAGGCTTTATATCCATCCACCTTCAAATACCAAAAGTAAGACCCCACCTGTTAAAATATTATTCAAAACGTCAACACCTTCCACACTGGACACTATAGCTACACATTACACACACTCCATAAGCACACAACTCAGTCATTAACAAGTACTTCCATTCAACCATCATCTCCTAATTCAAATCTCACGCTCAGTTGACCCGAAACAATTTCCTACAAAACATCCGTCCGTACATAAACCATAAAGGTATACGAGTAAATAAATACGACCACCATCCAAATGAAAATTGCTGATCCTAGGGTCCTTGCCGCTACTGGGATTTCCTACATCAAGCCAACCCCTTGTTTTGTTAGTTTGGAAAAACACCTTGGGGCAATCTTTTGGTGTCTGGTAGAGAGGCGACAACGACGCATCGATGCAATCGAAAGCAAACCCAGCACACCGACACCACATATCTTCATGCAGAGATGACGACTCTCAGGAGTTGGACGGAACAGCAGCGCAGCGATGCGTACCATTCAAACCGGATCTGATTTTCGTGTCGTCCTGGAAAAGTGCTAGAAAGCATTTCATCTTAATTATTTTGCCATTTCTGCATGGAGTGAGCATCTGTCCTTCCTCCCTCCTTTGTCACCTTATTTTCGGTCTTCTTCGCTTGGATGGAGTTTACTCAATTTTGAATGCTTCCTCAACCCCGACTATATAGTTACGCAACCCCCAAAAAGCCCCCAACGAACGCTTTTGCCGGACATAGTTTGAAGGACAATGCTTATCAAAAATTCTATTCCATGTCCTTTGGATGTGGTGGCGAACGAGCAGCAGTGCGGTTGTCCGTTGCCTCTTTGCTATTTTATAACTAATTTCCCAGCACACATTTTGGAATGGGAGTCAAGCGGACCAGACCCGACTATTGCTGGATAGATGGCGCGGAGCGGAGCGGCCTGCCGGATGGACGGACAACAACGACCGCTCTGGGTGGTGATGATCATTACTCCGTTTTTCATTATGGAGAGGAACAAGGACTTTATAGACGGAAGCAGAAGTAGGAAGTATAGAAGCGCATCCCTTTGGTCGCATCATTTTCTCAAGCTTTTGGGGCAAGCGAAGCGTTCAACAAGCATTCGGCAGCTTACACATGAAATACCGCATCAGACCATGAGTCCCCGAGCTCAAAATGGCCGCCACGATAGTGTACATTCTCGCCCTTGCCATCTTCTAGCTACAGAGCTAAACTCTAGATTTTAACAGTTTTGTTTGATAATTTTTGTTTTGTTTTATGAAACAATGTGTGTGTGCGAGAGAGAGTGTGTAGATGTGTCCTTGATGGTTTGGGGTTGTTTTATTAAACTTTTCTAAAATATTCAAAACTTTATGAAATTTTCTAATTTGCCGTTGCTTGGCTGCGGTTCGGTGTGGTGCGGTGCGGTACGGTGCAGTAGATACGCCATCTTTTGTATAGGTATAGATGGCATAGCAACGTTTATTCTAACTGCGGTGGCGGTAAGGTAGGTATACGTTCGTATGTAGTTTCCTGCGTGGAGACTGTACAAAATTTTGTTTTGTGAATCTGGTGCGGTATTTTAGTTTTCTCTAAAAATAGTCAAGAGATGTGAGATGAAAAAACGCCAACACGGTACCATAGCACCATCATTTATTTTAGTATCCAACTCCATGGGGGGATAATTATAACATTAGAAGTAGAACGTTTGGGAAAGGATACGATGTTGGTACCCAGAAAGGATTTTTGTTTTTTTGAATATCTTAATAATAATGTGGTCTGTGCTGATGCCGAAGTGATTTTCTCTCACAAACTGTTACTAGTGCAAAATAGGATTCCACATTTTTGAAACAAAAACAAATCGGGATGTGGCTTCCGACATTTTTCTCTTAAATAAAATGGTATTCCTTTTTTTTTTGTTTTTGTAGAGCACCTTACCTCTATGCGTTGAAATTCCTGGAATATTATTTAGTTTTTTTTTTTGCATTTTTACTTAAATTTATTTTTATCATCTCTGCATATGGTTCTTTATGAAAGTGATCCAAGTGGAAAATGAAAATTTATTTGATGTTGTTTTAATATAATTTTGACATGGCTTCGTGTAAAAAACAAATTTCGAGGTCTTGATCACATCTATAATATTACGATGATCGATATTAGTTCAATAGGAAAACATTCGAAAGAGTCTGAAATTTGACATTCGGGAGCTTCCAAAAAATGTCTGTGCTATGTAGGTTAACATCACTGTTCTTAACAGCCCAGCAGTTTTGACACTAAGTATAACCCAGGTTGGTGAAAACACCGATCATACGGAGTTTAACCCATGTATATGGTCATAGTTTAGTGTCATTATTGTTTGCATTATGTACTGCATATGTACGTAATGTTGTTGCCTATTAACTGTTACCACAGTATGACCCTTTTTTGATACAAATTTTAATTATAGGTATATGGTTTAAATTAAATTCATTGTTGAAATGCGCATCATATTTACTTAGTTTATTACTTAGGTCCTCGGATCTATTAATTCCGTGATGTTACCATTACGGGATATAAAGCCTCTAATACTCCTACGCGGCATCGTGTGCAATTTCTGGAAATTCATTTCAGCTCTCTCCAAATCTTTCCCAGTTGTGCTGATTCCTGCTCGACCGTTCTTCGCAAAGTACTTCTGGCGGGCCCACTTGGCTGCCTTCTTGTGTTTTTGGGTTCGACTACATCGCTTGACTCGCAATGCACCATTTTCGAAGGGTATGGCCAATCCATTGCCATTTTCGTCTTCGTATAATAGATTCAATGGGTTCCTGACATGTTCTCGTATGAAGTTCAGCATTGGATATACGTTTGGGTCAGAAAATCCTCAAGACCATTCATACATGTTTTATTTATCGCAATCAAAGTTTGGATACTTGGAAGAATTGACAAATCCATCGTGGCTACGCTATTCTGGTCAGACAACACCCAAACGAAGAACTGTAGATAGGTTTATAGTGACCACCTGTAAGGTAGGACTTAATCTCACTACTTAGCCTACCAAGCACTGCGGGTTCAGTTATTAGCTATTGAACAGAGTTCCCAGGACAAGTCCCAGTTGCTTTTTATCCTTGGCAAACCAACTCGACATTGCTACCAATCAATGTTTCGTACGGTCTTGTCTCAGAGTACAAGCCAGCATCTCCATATTGTTCCAAATTTGCACTGTGTAGGCAACCACCCTTGGTCCGTGTTTTTCTATCTAACTATTGTTGGTAACAATAGGTAACCGCGTGACTTGGTTAGTATAACCACAGCCACATCGAGCTCTGTTTACAGAGGGCCAACCCAATTAATAATGAGACCAAGGTTTTTACACCCTGGGGACTCTAATTAGCGGGGCAATTTCATAATCTCATTATTCCGGAGGTACCCAATTCGGGTTATTTTTGTTCTTAGTAAATTATGCCGTGGTGCAGACTATAGCTGACCGAAGCCAACCACAATCTGCACTAATATTCATAATTAGTCTTTTTCGCCCTACAACGAACTAGAAACGATAGTCCTAATCTTTGTTCGCCTTACAGCGAACTAGGAACGATAATCCTAAGCAATCAAGTGATCACTAATTTTGGGTTTTCTAAGTTTTCTAAATCTCCAGCTAGGAATTATCACTGGAGAAATAGACTAAGCCTCCCCACCGCGACAAGGTAAAACCCGTGGGAGAGGACACCCGAAGGAAGGTATGCCGAGATTTTTGCTAAGTTAAACAACCTGGATCAGGTTGTTGACGAGCCAGCTCAGACTCCTGACGTTGCAAGTCAATCCACCAATACTCTATACTCTGTCACTCATAAATATACCATAAGTGTATTATCGCCTCTAGGCGCATTAGACCATTGTGTCATATCTGCATATTTATCGTGTCAACAAAGTCCAGTTGAAAAAAAAAACGAGAGAACCGTTTGGCTGTAGGAGAAAGCCAACTGGGCAGGTCTCAATAATTTCTACGGCAAATTTATTAGGTCACTATAATCTCTATAATGATGTAGACTGCAGTGCAGATATGGTCTGAATTTAGTTTCTTTACGTTGTGAGAAGTTTAATTCCGAATATGACAAAGTCTATCAAACCGAAAGAAAAGAGGCTATCAGGGTTAAAGAAGTAAGATTACGTTGTTTTAAAGCCAACCTTATGAGGAAAACTGGAATAAGTGCAAACTAGGTCGAAAGACCTATAACGTACACATCATATTTTTACATGACCAAAAATTACGGCAAAAAATACTCTTTTGTCTCAAAGGTAGTAAACATTTTTGGTCATTTGTAAAAAAAAGAAAACGTACGAAACACTACGACATCCTCAGTTCCAACGCTCACGCTCGACTTCAATGACATTCCTGATGTAAGCTCGATAGATAGAGCCAATTTGCTTGCAACACAGTTTGCTGTTAATTCGACGCTTACAGGAGAGTGACACGACTCCTCGTGTACCTACTTGAGAATGTACTCGAGAGCACTCGTGTCGTTGGTAGAGTACTAAACGATCTTGGCATTCACAAATCTTCTGCTGGTCCAGATAGTACCATTCCTGTTGTTCTGAAGGGGAGTTCTTCAACGCTGGCAAAACCGCTACGTAAGCTTTTCCATCTGCCCTACTTTACATGTATCTTTCCGAGTGGTTGGTAAACAGTATTTGTCCATCCTGTCTTTAGAACAAATCCTCCTGCCCCTCTAACTAATCGTCCAATTGCACTTAGCGTCCCTTCTTTCCAAAGTCATGAAATCGCTGATAAATTATCCACTCAAGAAATATCCCGACCATATAAAGCTTCCTAATGACCAACAATACGTGATCTATTGGAATATCTCACCGAAGAGTGGAACAGATCTTAACATTGTTTTGGAGAAAGCAAGATTATTAAGCTTGTTATTTCTAAGGCATTTGATAGAGTTTGGTCCCAGGCTCTCTTACCAAAAATGTGTGCATTTGGTATCAACGAAACCCTTATTCTTTGGATTCGAAATTACATTCTAGATCCTTCAATACCATGTTGTATTGGATGGTTTCAAGTTCGGTCTTCACAAAATAAATGCTGGTGTTCCCCAGGGCTCCGTTATGTCTCCGACTCTCTTCCACATTTTTACTAACGATCTCTTATCTGTAACTTCTAATCTACTTCATTGCTTTGTCGACGAGTTTACCGTCAGCTTTTTATACCCATTCTCAGATTTACCCCCATCTCCTTTGGAAGTGGAATTGCAAACGGCAGCGTATTATGCTAAGCTCAGTGAACTCCGATCTTTACAGCATTATGAAATGGTTAATATAAAACCGTGTGGAGTTTAATGCTTCGAAAACTCAATGCAGTCTATTGTGTCAATGGCGATCTTCGATGTGAGGAATTTTTCATCCCTTCTGATCTGGCTAGCATTTATAAGACATTTATACGTCCAAAACTCGAGTATAACTCACATCTTTAGGTATGTGAAGCACCAACTTCTCCGCACTTATTGGATAGAGTTCAGAACAGAGCGTTGAAACTGATATGAAATAGAGCTATCTTGGATGCATTCACATCTTCTGAACACCGTCGGAATGTATTTTCTTTCACAAGCAATGCTCACTCGAAGTAGACAGTTGCATTGCAGCTCACCCTTCATATCCGTTTCGCCAGGAATTCTCACCAGTTCACCCTCAAATCTAATTTTGGTAGTACCGTAAAATATAGAGATTTGTTTCTTATTCGCACAACACGATTATGGAATAGCTTACCCGGAACGGTTTTCCCTTGTGCCAATAAAATTTGCAAACATTCAAAACCAATGTTCAACGACACCTCCTTTCTCCCCCTTCTAATTTCCCTATCGCTTGTGCTGTGTTTAACTCTCAATAAACCCTTGAGCGAATGCAAACAACAAAAGTCAATTCGTTGCTAGCCTTTTTGAAAAGTTTAAACCAAGTTTCGATTAGTTTGACGTATCTAGCATGAAATCTTATACACTTATGATTCGCTTACATGATGGGCCATCCCGTGTTTATATGTCAATACATTGCAGCAGGACAACAGCGTCTTTATCCAACTTCAACAGCCATGCGGTGTAGATGCGACACAACAATTGGACACCCATCTCATCGACCATCTGAAGGGTTATAAATACGTAGCAAATCGTTAAGCAACTTGGAGCTCTTTATATTTCTGAGATCACTGGGATAATTCTAGTACACATAGTACGAGTATGTTCCGATATGAAACTTACGTCTTTGGGAAACAGCAGGTTTCCGAGAAGGTGAGTTATCGATTCCTTGTTTCATCGTGACAGATCCTCAAGATTGGCAACACTCTGATAACTCGCCAACTTTAGATACATAGGTCTCCTTACAATCGCCTACAAGATCATTTATGGCATATAATGTGAAAAGGCAGATGTCATATCAATTAGCCCAAGAAAGTCCACTTTTTACATTATATTTTACTTCGACCGGCCTTGGCAAAATCCCACGAACGTCAAATTGATACCGAGTACTTTTTCACAAGTTTCACCAATTCGCATTATTGGACATCATTGTAAGAGATAGCGTAGGAGTATAAGGAGCAATGTTGTTTTAGCCAAATACGCTGCGCCCTCAATGTATCGAATGTAGGCTTAAATTTCACCAATATTTTTAATGTCAAAAAAGTTCACATCTTTTTATTTTTTAAGAAACTAACTTATATTCTTAGGTATATACCGCGCTTCCGAACGGTGATAAGACTCTACTTAATACTCGGCGTCACCAACATGTCTTCGGCGATAAATCGGAGTATCAGTCTCACCTATAACTTTGAATTTGGCCAGAGTTTTTAAAACTGTTTCGGCTGGAACATTTTTTTTTTCATTTCCTCGATGTGGTCGATACAGTAAGTTGAAGCATGTGTTTGAACTTCTAGACAACATCCACCTTATCTTACAGCTGATAGAGTCCTTACGCGTAAAGAGTCTTAGATCTATTACTTTCGCCAAAAATATGTAGAAGCGATTTAAAAAAATAAAATAAATAAAATTGGTGGTACAATATCTCGGAGTGAACCAGATACTTACAACTCTCAACCATTCCTGTGTGCGCCGATTTCGAACGGATGTAATGAGCAGCACTTTCCATGCCAGGAAATATACTCTTAGAGGATTTGTCAATTCCTCTCAAGATGTAGTACACCCCTGAACACCCCTTTTGCAGCGGCTGAGAATCGAACTCGAGACCTTCCGCATGACAGTCCAATGCAGTAACCATTATGCCAAGGGGTACTACGTAGCAATGATTTACTAGGTTAATTCCTTGTCAAATCTCCACTGTTGTTCATCGAATTAATATTTACTCCTTAAACTACTTCGAAGTAGCTGATATCAATATTGACGTTTTGTTCTGGTCGATGTTAGGTCATGTCCTTGTTTCCTGCTAGTTTCAGCGGATCATCAATCCCCGCCCGGGAACGATGGAGAATTGTACTCAAATTGTACATAATAAAAAGTAGATGTTGAAATGGAACTAAAGAAGCTGTGTGTGAGGTCTAAACAATATTTTTGAAAGAACCATGTATGGCGTTATGAATAAAATATGACATCGTACAACTTCACGCTCCAAAATCCACGATGTAGACTGGCGTCGTCTCATATTTTACCCATCGTCCATAAAATACGATGATGATTTTTGGGCAAAATTGGTGTCCTCTTCCAAACGTTCCCAAGCCCAGTCAGCGAGCAAACGGCATTGTCTATGGAAATGAACTTTGAGAAATGAACTTGAGTTGGACCTTTTACGGGTGTAGGCCCTAATCGCCATGCTAAATTCGCAAGGCTAAAGTCTGCGAAAGGCCAAGCTCTCGTGCACGGGAGGAATCGATTGTCGCGGCATTCAGACCGTGGCGCTGTTCTCGGCCGATCTTGCGTTCTTTTGATGTAAGAAAGTTGGCCGTTCGTCTCAAATTTCAAATTTGGCCAAAAAACGTTGAAGAGTAGACTGTGAAGGGTCACCACGTGCACCGTAAAACGGACACCGTTTGCACCTTCAATCATTCACTTTGATATTAAAGTTATATTATTTGGGGTGCTGTTCAATCGTTCTTACTGACATGGGGATTTCGCCTCAATAACTGAATAATAAAGAACAGATTCGAAAGATGCCCTCCACAGCTCATCAGAATCTACCCGCACCCATTGAAAACCCTTTGCAAAGATCTCAAAAAAAATTTATAAAAAAAAAACATTGCATGCAAATCTATCTCTGTTGGGCACAGTTTCTTCGTTTGCTTTCAAAAATCCAATAAGATAATTAGGTTTTTGTATGGAATAAAATAAACGTCAACATTTATCCTTCCCAATGCATTAACGTCATTTCATCTCTTTCCACCCAAATGTACCCCAAACGATTTCTGACAGTAATTCGCAATCTCTCTTGAGAAATCATATTTGAATCAAATTAGTAAAACATGCGATGACATTGACATTTAATTATGTTCCTTTGCCATGCCTGGCTTGATATTGCCTCTGACAGACAAACAGCCACCATTCATACCACAAAATTTCCATACGCCATAGCATTTTTCAAAAACCAATTCAGCCTACTCGTATTTGATCCGTTTTTTTCTTGGAATAAAATAAAAGAAAATCAGGATTTTCTTTTTGAATTTTAAGAAAATTGAAATCAGCCCGAATTTACTGTTGATTACATTATTTAAAATTTGAAATTATTTCAATTTCCTGCGAGTTATCTCTTTCAAGGATCAACGATTTTACAAAATGACACACGCACGCAATCAATCGAGGGAAACCGACAACGAATATCCTTACACATGTCAGTTCGATTAACTTTTTAAGTGACAAATAATCGATGTTCATGTGTGTTTGGGATGTGCTCTGTGTAGAACGGAGCCATTTTTGTCGAATTGCGAATTCAATTTGATTTTAATTCTATTTGTCTTGAAACAAAAAAAAATAATAAAAACCCGTTCTTCGAAGGGATGGAATGGAGACTTTTCTCATTTGATCACATTTTGTAGTAGAATACAAAGATGTTTTTTTTTCAGAAATTTAAAAGAGGAAGCTCGTTAGAAAGCTTTAAGAAGAACTTATTTTTCAAGGAGTTTGAATTGAATTGTACCTATAACCCAGCCAGGTGGAAGTTGTTGTTTGTTTTTTTTTTTTGATTGTTTGGATGATTTCCTCCTCATCGCCATAGAATTAATAATTTATTCTTGCAACCCAAGAAACCGAACAAAATTTCTTTTGCATATATAGCTTTTCTTCTTCCGACACCATTTTTTTTTTTTTTTTTTTTAAGTTTGCTTCGGAACTAAACCCAACGTCCTGGTCCTCATCTTTTCGTCCTCGTCTATATAGAAAGCGAAATGTTATCCTTTGATCATTATGATGATTGCAAATTTTCTGTGCTGTTTTGCATCTTTTCCACATTCTACGCTTCAATGGAATGAATGCATATATACAGTTGCAAAAACGACTCTCATCATCAAGAGTATAAGTGAAATTTTCTTATTTCTCGAGAACGGTTATTCCATAAATATTTTAAACATACAATGATTTCCATGACATAGCAAAAAAAATAAGGAAAAACAAAATGGGGGAAAATACGGAAACAAAAATTGATACCCAAAGCTAACCGAAGAGAAAAAGAGATGTGAATCGTTTTTCTTTTGATTCAAATTGAATTGAATCGCATTGAAGAAACTATTTGCGAATTATTATCCTTCTATTTGAGTTTATCCTATCAAAATGTTGGTTGAGTTGGGACAGTAGGTGGGACAAGAAGAGACTTTCCATTATTCGTCATCCATTATAATTGGTTCTACCACAGGTGATGAGTCTTGGAGTTTTTCTAAAATTTGTTGACATTCGCAAACGGGAAGCCGAGAACTTTGACACTTTGGCCATTCATCCAGCGAAAGCCAGGTTTTTTATACTTTCGTGTACCATCAGCAAATGAGCTTGATGGGTTTTTTCGATTTAAAAAGGTTAAATTTGCTTAATAAGGTTCATGATAGCAGAGTCTGATCAGGAATATACCTTTTTCAAATATATGCCGCAAGATCTGAATTTCCCATGAGGTTAGGGGGCGGCTTTTACTCAATACTAGGTGAACCTATTTTCGCCGCCTCCTTTTCAATACATGTAATTGTGTTACCGACAGTTCGCTGCGCTTCGTTTTCTCGCTATATGGAAGACGTTGTTTGTTAAACTACCTAGCTATACTGTGCCCATTTTGAAATGGTCCAAATAAGTCGTATATGGGGTTGGTCAATAAGTCCCAGAAAAACCAAATAGGGATAACTGTTTTCGGAATAAAAACATTTCATTTCTCAACATAGCCTCCTTTTAGTTCTCTTTTTTATATTTTGCGCTAAAGGGATTCTGACTACCCTTAAAATATTTGAGCACAGTCCGAGCACCGTTTAGGAAAGATGGAGAGGATTTAAAGGGAGATACCGATACAAATTGGCTTTGTATGTCTCAAAATCGCATGTTTAGGTTAAATATTGAGTCGTGTATACTGTATAGCATTCCACATTCGTGTAGTGCGGTTAAAGAAAGAATCTTTAAATTTAACAGTAGTTGGGATCAGTTTTAAACTGATGGGCATTCCCTGAAGCGCGAGTAATATAGTTAAATGGTTTAAGGAAAAGACTTCACTTGGCTATTTCACGAGGAACTGTTTAAAAAATAACAGTAAGAATGAAAGACAAGAAACATTGCGGCAAAGCTCGAGAGATTTAAATGTTTCTGTTGTAGTTCTATCATCTAATATTTTAAAGCATTCTCCGAGAGACTCAAGTGGGATATTCGAGCATTTTCCCAAACAAGGGAATTGAACCCCAACTTTGTTGGACGAATAATACGCCCTATAGATTACAGGTAGATCAGAAGGTGTGAAAATTTTCTTCCAATGTCGAAGAAAACTTGAGCATTTAGCAGTGTCTTGGGCGTATTTGAATATTTGATCATTCGATACAAGATGGTCTGTACTGCACATTCCGAGAACTGAGAGCTGTTCGGTTTGCTCAATGCAAGTGCTGTTCTTGGAAAGTGGCATGTGAGATGGCTCACGCTTTAACGACAGAAGACATCGTCGAGTTTTTGATAACGATAACATATTATCATGGTTCACCATTTAACAATGCTATCGATATCAGAATAAAATTAGGTTATCATACGCTGCCATTCTGACAAGATCGTATAGAAACTAACATCAGAAGATGAGAGTTGTCAGCAAAACAATCCAAAAGACTATACGTTTCAGACAAGAGATCATTGATAAATATGAGAAAGAGAGTCGGAGGCAAAACGGAGCCCTGTGGCACATCAGCATTTATTTTATGAACAAAAGTCTTGAAACCATCCAATACCACTTGTATTGAGCGGAAAGGTATTGGATAGTGGAATAAGTTCCAAGAAAGCAAGACTGCCAGCCATTCTTCAAGAAATTTATTGGACTGATAATTTATCAGCGTTTCCATGACGTACAAAAGAAGGGACGTATGTGCAATCGAACGATAAATTAACCTTTTTACGGAAAGGCTGGACAAATGCTCGGAATTATTCAACCGACCAAATTTTACCGATCAGTTGGTACATGTTCCTTGCCAAGTCATTTTCCAATAGTTCGGTAAGTAAACGATCAAAATCAACAGTCTTTTAGAAATTAAATCTGGATATCGCTAACATCACTTTTCGTCGGTCAGCTGGACAAATATTATCAGCATCTTGTTTGAATTCTTTGTTAAGCAGTCTGAAAAAGTTTTATTTCAAGATTATCAAAACGAACTGTGAATCTACTACAGTATCCCCAATCTTATCTCGTTAGGACCTTGTAATCTTGGATAGATAGCTTCACCCTTTGATAGACGTACCGAGCATTAACTAGCCGTGGGACTACCATTAACTTGAATCCGGAGAACTTCCGGATGGTTCTTTTAGAAGCTTTGGCTCAGGTCTAGTTTTTCATTGTAGTTGTGAGAGACACATTTTTCAGCAGTCCATAAAATATATCAGCTTCACAATGTTAGCATCCGGTGAACATCAGCATCCGTATTTGATATTCTATCCCAAGTAGTACTCCCAGCCAATATTGACGACCCACGGAATGTTCGAAAAATTCAAATTAAATCGGAATATGATCAATTTAGTTGTTGATCTGGAGACTGCCAAATATTATTGCGTGTATGATAAGGTACCAGTGTGCATGGAATCAATTTCTTGTTGGTCAAGCTTACATTTAAAGTGAATATATTTTGTTATAAGAAGACACAATCTATTTTGCATGATTCTTACTATTTAGTTACTTCACCAGGTCCCGATCCATGAAGTCCCATAGCATGAGACACGGCAAGGCGGTTTTCCATTATCTACCAACTTGATCCCGCTGCTTCCAGTTATCTAGATCAAGTGATCTGGAATTCGACATGGACTTATGATTAAACTGAATTTTCGGCCATATCTAGTTGTACATTGCATTGTTTTTGAGTAAGTGTTTCTTGGATCTCGAGTTCGGCCATCCCATATACATAGAAATGAAGTCAATGAATGCTCTCTAATTGTCCTTCACGTCGATAAAAAATTTGCTGTAGGTATATGATTGACCTTCCGCGCTGGAAGCGCACCAAAATCTGTTTCAGAACGTCTAAAGACACTTAAACAGTATGTTGGATAGGATCTTATATACATATTTGGCAGGGATATCCCTTTATCTCTTTGCAAATCGCTTGTTTAGTCAATTATTTGATGCATCACATCTGCCTATGAAGAAGTTTTCTAGTAATCAATCAAATTCTGCAGATTTTACTTTTTAGACAAGCCTTCCTCTTCTTTACTGGGTGAACTGGTTCATCATTGACTGCAAGTAGGTTATAAGCTTGTCCTGTTACTAGATCTTCATGAATCCCATTTAGCAGATACTGGTTGGTAATGCTGCTTGAACGCATCTATATATTCCCTGTTGTTCGGTGACTAGGTTACCTTTGCTGTTTCATCTTCGTACAACGAGTTCAATCCTCGGAGTGGTGATTTCGTTTGCCTCTTTGATGATATCACAAAACTAAGACTACTGATTGTTGGCGTTTGTGTTTGGTGAATGCACAGTGGAGATCTTATCGGCCAGATGGGATCTCTGTAGAAGGCTTCCAAAGCCATTATTTTTATTTTAGGACGTTCCCTTTTTTTCTGAATTTTTTAGCAACTCGAAAATTGTCAAATTCGATTTTTGTTTATCACAATAAACGGGCATCTTAATCGTCTGATACAAGCACTGTGTCCATTAATACTTTGCGTATAATGCCTATTAGTTTATAGAACCCAGTGCTAGTTATCACTGAAAAGTCCATTAGAAACTAGGTAGAGTCGTGTGTGCTCACAACTGTGCAAAATATTTTATGAACATTCAAAGATATTCATTCGAAACTCTCAAAACCAATAAAAATAAACGTCTTTGTATTGGGTAGGGTAGGTAGGTATAGAGATGGTAGTCGCCAGCCCTGGGCCCGCGACTCAATTAGCGCTGGGGTGCTCCGTTTTGATACCATTAACTCGTGTCAGCCTAATAAGGATTAAGTACGGAAGAAAATGGCTTTTTTATATACTTTAGCGGAGCATTGCTAAAGCCATTTTTTCGCATTCAGAAAGATAATCAGATCTTTGATTTTCTTCTCCGAAAGTTCGCTGGGGTCATCGAGGAAGGCTTTCCCAAAGGAAGTCATCCTGTAATTTGCTAAGGCGGGGCAATCACAAAGAAAATGAACCACAGTTTCTTTTTCTTGTGGATCTCCACAACTACGGCTTTCTTGTTCACCTATGGGCCAGTGCCCGGTGCATATTGCTGTGATCCTGGCTATGTCGCGCCTGGGTCTGCATATTAGATCGTTAGAACGTGAGTTGTTGTAAGTAGGCCATATCTTTCTTGATATGACACAGTTTGTGAGACTGCTCCACCTACGGTTGAATTCATTGAGAAAAATCAAGAAGATTTTTCTTTTCATAGCACCAAGAGGAATATTTACGTTTTCCGCTAGTGAGCTATGTAAGGCCGAGCCTTGCCGAGCTAAAGCGTCAGCCTGTTCATTACCCTCTATGTCACTGTGACCTGGAACCCAAATGAGAGTGACCTGGAGGTCAATGTTCAGACTCGTCAGTTCGTCCCGACATTGCTGGACAACTACTGAGGTAGTCTTTGTATTGACAAAGATATTTTTTTTAAAAAATATGCAAATGTGTCAAAAATTAACAAACACTAATTGACATACCTATGAAAACAGCAACAACAACATTACAAAATTGTCGGATAAAGAACATTTCTAAAAATATCGTCAAACTATGTCAATTCATCCGTAATACGTCTTGGCTCAATGGTATGTTTAAACATACCATGTCTTCATCATAAATTTCCAATGCCATCTTAAAACAGAAAAATGTTTTTGTACAGATATGCATTACTTGTCATGAAAAAGTGCCTCCTATCATATCCGTTCGGATTCGGTAGAAATGTTTATGAATTCCCTCAATTCCTGCCGCACATATGAAAAACCACTTATTTTGTTTGTATATCAATCCAATTACAAGTGTGTTCTTTCTTGCAGCACAGACTTTTCAAACTTAACTGAGTTTGATCTAGAAAATGTTTTTCTCATGACTTTATCCCACGATTGCAATGCAATGATGTCCGGATGTTCAAGTTCCTTATTGAGCAGAGAAAGAAACTTAAATAAATAAAAGAAAAAAGGAGATTTAAAAAAAACTTCACCAGACAATGCAATGATGATCCCTTATTCTTTGCATTCGCAGACGTCCATCGATTGTCCTAACCTCAAGTTTCAAGGAATAAAGAAAGAAAAATGTCCTGAGTTCTCTTGTTTGTTTGCTGCCTTCCGTCTTTTCTAATGCTGTATGTATATGTCTGCTTCCCAGTGAGATATAGGACAATCGGGTATATTTGACGATGATGGCCATCATTGTGGTGAATAATGGCGGAGAAAATTAAATTTTCCTTTAGCAATCAAAATGGAAATTGATACTTTCAATCAATCTGAGTGCAGTTAAGTTTTGTTATTGTTGCATTGGCAATGACTGCCAGAGGTTCCGTGTTCCCTGTCAGGATTCGCTTTTAGACAATGTCCCGCAAAGCTAAAAAGGATCTTTTGTTTAAGAACAAAAAAGAAGGACAGAGGAAATTCGAAAACGGGTTTCTTTTTCTTCCCGAAGTTTCTAACATTCAAATCCTTTTACTTAAGTCCTTCATTCATCATTTTCCAAAAAAAAAAAAAGTTTGCTTGTATCTAACGTTTTTTTGCGTGGCCTTAGCCTTCGTACGTTTGTCGTAATACTTTCGTGCATCACCTGAGCCAAAAATGGGATCTCAGCTTTTAATTAATGCGTTGAACCCTTTTTTGGGACAAAATACAAAAGATGTCGAATCTGACGATGATAGATGATTTACACGGAATAACAACAACAGTATCGCCCGGCGTCGTAATCCTAAATAAACATTTTTCTTGCCCTAGAGATGATGCGAAATCATGAAAGTCATGAAATTCTAAGCCCCGTGACAGCGAAAGGATATTGTTTAATATCAAGGTCGTAAGGATAATCAGAGGAGTCATTTTGCCTTTGTGTATATACTCGTATTTTTGGGATTTATTTATTTTTGAAAAAGAATCTTGCTATAATACTATCTGTTTTGGGGTTTTGTATATTTTAACTTTGGCACGAAGAACGAAGGTTGAGGTGGTAGACCATGTTAATTGCCAGAGTGTCTTCACGTAGAGTGATGGAAAAAATACAAAGTGGATTGGGAATTTCTCGTCAATTCGGTGGCATGGGCAGGGACACCCTCATCAAATTGTCTTGGCGAAAGAATTAATTGATCTTGGTGACAAAATTATAGAAATGATTACAATTACCGAAAAGCTGATGTGTTTAGAGGGGGTAGTGACTTATTAAACTTATAACTAAAATGTATTATAGTGATTTTGAACTTCTCAAAGTATTAAGAGACCGAGGAAAGGTTGTAGCTTTGGTCGAGTATATCAAGAGCATGAAGGTACACATTTTTCTGTAGATTCCCTCAAATTTCCAATTTATTTTTATGGACCGGTTTTTAGTGGCCTTGTGCTTTCAACGATTTTTAACTCAGTAATCTTATGACGCCTTAAGGTTTCTTAAAGATTTTTAATAAAGGTGTCTTATCCGTTTTCTATCATATTTGATTTTTTGCTTGCACAAGACATGTGTCGGCAGATTTCTAAGAGGTCATCTAAAATTTAGACCAAAAAAATATAGGGACATTCATCCCAGGATCTGTTCATGGAATGTTCGATCAGTTAATAAGTCAGGTACATGTTAAAATTGTGTGGAAGCCCTAAAGTGCTGCCACTGTTATCTATAACAAAAGAACCGTCTATTTGAGTGTAAAATTGTCATTCGAAGAAATAAAGAAGTCTTAAGTTTCAATTATGTTATCAAGCGCGTCACACAAATCCGCATAAAGTAAAAATTCAATTGTCCAACCAACCGGGGTTCCACGTATGGAGGAGAAATATATGATACCAAATAGTTTTGTTCAACGAGTTCCTGGATTGGAGATATTAGTAGTTCCCCGGCTATGATATTTAAATTCTTTGATGTAAGGCAATAAGGTCTTCTGTAAAAACAAAAATGTATTTTGGATTTTGATTAGATTTAACACAACTGCTTCCCATCGTAATTATTTGGTCTTATAAGTCTGAAAATGCATATTCTATTTGATATTAATGTCTAAAGTACAATTTAGCACTTGCACGCGATTTCCGAGTTAAGAGCTTTTTTGCGAACTTTAAAAAATTGTCTTAGTTGAATTCAATGTCAAGTTAGCAAGAACAGACATATTTCGTAGCTAGTACTCAGTTTCCACCACATCTTAATATTCACTTGGAGACATGGAAAACTGTTCGTATCAACCAAGCGTCAAGCACTAAATTGTGATAAATGCAAGCCACTTCTCCAGTATTTAAGTTGTCCGAAGGTTCAGTATTGACTCGAACGACAACTTTTTCGTTGTAACCAAGGTACTGTTTTTTTTAGAACAAAGCCAAAATAACGAAATATTGTGAGTAAATTTGATTTTGAATAGCAACAATAGCAAGAAAATGACAGGTTATTTTTCAGTCGCATCTCTAGTAAAATCTTAGGAAGTCCCATCAATATTTGAAACAAGTGGAAGCATTGCCAAAAGGAATCAGAGTTGCCGCCTTTGACATTCTGCAACGGGTTTATATAACCACCTCACCAAAACACCTAGCTTGACGATGAATTTCACTAAACACATCTAGCTAAATATGTGAAGCGACCGTGACGCGTGCGTGGTGCTGTATAGAATTACAAGAGCTACTAGGGAGCCTTACGAGTAGACGAGAGAGATTCTTCGTCTAGCGTTACTAACGAATGTTGAATGCTCTATCCGGCTCAGTATTTCCCTTCCATTACGATATTCAGATATTCCCAATAATAATAACTGTTCATCAGTATCATTACCTTTAAAGTCCTTTTAGTGCGAGGAGAGGAGCACTGGCTTTTAGAAGGAAAACAAAGTAGCAAGAGATTGTCGCATTCTAGGAAATAGTTGGATTTTATAGCAACACTGAGGTTCGCAAGCCTGTGCAGAGAGGTAAAAAGAACATATAAGGTGACAAGTTTAAAACTGAACCATCCCAGGAAGATCGATGTAAGATCGCAGTCGGACCTGAGAATGTTGAAAAATCAATTCTAGACTAACAATTCCGTCTACGCGATCTGGATGATGTGAAGATAGCTTTAACAAAACTAAAGCTGTTCAAAGTGGTAGACGATTACGTGGTTAGTAGTATGCACCAGCTCATCTACAAAAGCATCCCCGATAGTAGGAACTTCAACATTGTCTATAAGATCTTCAAGATAAAAGGAGCTCTGATCAGAGGCACTATTAAGTGATCACCTGAAGGCACTCATTAACGATATGATAGTTCCATCGAAAACAGATCTTAGAGAACATCTAGAAACCTTTTCTTCGACTAAACTAAACTGCAACTAAAAAGTAACTGGACAAGACAGGGAACCAAGAATATAAAAGAACCTTCTCTCAACTAAAGTGCACCACCCGGGTAATCTATAATCAGGTATTTTAATTTTCCAGGACTCTCAACTATAGAAGAGACAAGAGAAAATCAAACCTGAGCTGAATTTTTTAAAAAAGATAAACACCATCTTAAACTATTCAAGAAATCTTCAACTAACAAAGAATACTGATCAACAGACAAAAGACAAAAGGATTAGCAGAGTTTAAGATTCGCTTCTGCTGAAAAAAGTGAAATTTAGTACCAAACTTCAAGTACGAACTCCGAGATAGATTTTTGACAATACACCCTCTACTGGAACTACACAGCGATGTCACCATAAGAATGAATAAAGTCGAAACGTCAGTCAGATATTGTGAAGGCCTTCGACAGAGCATTTCCATAAAGGAGATCTGATTAGACTCTGGTTCTCAATACATTTGATCGTTTTAAATTTTTTTAACGTCTAGAATCACCAACTTTGCAATGTTCTTTGCCATTGTTCGATCAAGAAACTTTGAGCCAAGGAACTTGGCACCAAAATATATCTTGGACGAATTTCTTCTTGATTTATAACTGATGCAGGAATTGTTGGCCATGTCTTTTCTGGTTTGTACAAGAAATCTGGACCCCTGAATCACCGAGCTTTTTTTTATCAAAAGAAGAAGTTCTCATCCACTTTGTACCTTCAACAGATACATTATATTTCGTTGGAGTCCATCTCCATTCTTCAATTCGAGTCATTTGTAATATGTCAGAAATACCAGACATTACAAACTGCTTATACCTTTTTGCATCGGATTTCAGCCAATAAATAACATTTCCCGAGTCGGTCCAAAGAACTCGCTCCCTCTTTGTTGGCATCTTCAATCTAAGAATAATATACTTCTTTTACACTTTCCAAACTGCTTCGTCGATAGTATTGACATTATCGAGAACGAGATAGTCGTCCACAAAATGTCGGTTAATAATAGCCTCTGCAGCATCAGGAAATTTATCAGCGAAGTCCATTGCATTTCGGTTATCTATTGACGTATTGGACAACACATGGAGAACAAGTTGAACCAAAGGTTAACACCTTCATTATGTAAATATCTGTCTCCAAAATTGATATTCCATCGCGCCATAAAAATCTCTGGCAATGTTGATATGCTTCACAAACTTCTACTTGATGAAACATTTCTTGTATGTCCCCAGTTATAGCAATCCTATTCATCCGAAATCTAGAAAATACATATGTCAGAGCCCTTAATTTGTCTGGTCCTTTTAAAAGCATTTCGTTGCGTGAAAGTCCTTTTATTGAAATGGCTGCGTCCCATACCATACGTACTTTTCCTGGCTTGTTCTGGTTCTTTACCAAGAAAGTTATAAAAAATTGACTCAGCAAGAAGACGAAGCTTCTACAGGGCCCGTTTTCACATACGATTATCGCGTTTGGTATCCCATATCTCGATCAGCAATTAAAATAATACAAACCTAAACCAAGGAGTACAACAACTAATTCAATAGGACATTTTTGCTACCCGCGCACGGTGGAAACGACAAGGGATGATGTCTTGACATTTCTAAAACTTCAACTTTAACCATTTTTAAAGACATTTGCATTTATAACACATTGTACCTACATATGTAAATATGTATATGTATTATATTAAGAAGGTTAAGAAGAATTAAATCCTACCCCAAGGAAGACTGCAATTCAAAGCAGGACCTTGAAAAGTGGAAGAGAACGTTAACCAATTCGGCGTGCGAGAAAGGAACTACTCGTAAGTCGTAACTAGTTGGTTGGAGGACGTTCTAAACTGTAGCGCGCCTTAGTTCAGTAATTCCTATTTTCATTGATATCTCCAGATATTTCAATGCCTTTTAAGTATCCTTATTTCTTATCACTCATGGTACTTAGTTTCAGTCCGGTTTTAGGCCTTTTTCTTAAATATGTTCCCAAATTTTCGAAAGCTGACAAAAGTATATAGTTTGGTGTCCACTTGACTGTCCTGCATATTTGTTGCTTCGTTGTTTTTAAATATTATGAACGCTTCTGTTTTCTCAGGTGTCAATGTGATGTGTATACTAGTATACTGTATATCAGATGTTTAAGGTAGCCTCCGAGAGGTTGATACATCTTTTGTTCGCTATATGCTAGTAATACAAAAGCTACTAGTTAACTAAGAAATTGCGAGCATTTTTTTGTTGACTTTGCAGCCACAGTTTTAAAATCTGACTGTATTAAGAACTATGTTAACAGATGTAATTATATTCCCTTAAGCTATAAAACAAAAAACTTCAAACAACTTCCGACATTGGTTTTGAAATCCTCTAATACTCGTAGCCAACTTATCACTCCCGAACAATATAAATAGGAAAGGAAGCCTAACTACGAGTATACCCATATCCTTAATTCTCTTTATATTATTATTATTCGTTCAACATTATTGTATTTGAATTAATTTTCTTTCATTCTGAAATCAAAGAAGGCGTAATTCTATCACCAAACAACATACACACACACAGATTCATTTTTTTGAGGAAGAAATAATTCCCTGCATTAGAACGTCACAAAAACGTCTTAATTGTTCCATCGGTCATTATACGTTTTTGTATTGTTTTCTAGTTCACAACTCAATAGCTTCTGTAGAAAACTAGAGAAACATTAGATGAAAGAACGTTTTAAGTAACCGAAGAAATAAACTGGTATTGAGAAAGACCGAAATTATATATTAAACAATGAAACGGAAGGAGTTCCAAATAGGAATACAATACAAACATCATCCAGCTATTGTGGTGAATAAGTCCCGAAAATAAAAATTTCATCATTCAAACTTCATCACAAGCTGTGCCCATCCGACAAGAAAGTGGTTTATATTCTTCCTGTGGGTAATAATGACATAAAGGATAACGCATTTCTGAGCGACATCTTAGAAAATATTATATTAGGTTTACAAAAATACAGTCAGAGCGACAGAGGGATGAGATGGGGAAATAATTTGGAATTATTGTTGGGTCGCAGGGACTTGCTTATTAAATTTTTGTCAAACATACCAATGACTTTCTGAAGTTAAAAGAAGTTTTAAATAATTTATAAAAGCAGATGGAATTATGATTCAATTTGTGGCTAAAATGTGCATTTTGTGTAACATAAGAATAACCTCACCGTACTTATTTTAGTAAAACTGAAAACGAATTGGTTTTTTTAGTTATATTCGTGTAGTCCGTCTAAGTTGAACTTTTTTTCATCTAATGATTGCTGCCCTGCATTCCATATCGCTGTGTTGTTAAGTGGAGGTTTTTTCTTCAGTTTTAGGCGTTTCATATGTCCAGCACTTTTAATTACTCGACTTATGGTCATTCGGCTTATATCTTATCAAACTTTAGAAGAAGTTCAGTCTAAGTTATGTCAAATTCTGAAGACCAAACTTCTTCTGAAGTCTTTAAATTAAATTTATTTTCTTTTAAAAAATGTTTTGTTTTTTACTTTAAGTTGTATATTTAACATAATATTATAAAAATATTCATATCTCCTCTTAAGAAGACGGTAAGCACCGTCGAAACGTTGGGAAAAAGGAAATGAAAAAATCTTTCATTTAATCAACATTACGACCAACACAGCCCATGAGAATCAACTCTTAAACACATCTACAATTGAACTTGGTCAAAAATTTCATAAAATATCTAACCTATTCTGACATCATAATCATCTTCTGTATTTAATTTTTCATTCATTAGGGCAAAACTTTCGGGTTGTGCGGTTGTCCTTCGCATCTGCATTCATGTACATAGAAGGTTGAAAATCTCCCTTTAATTTGCAATCGGGAATTCATTTTCAGATTCCCATTAATTTTTTCCGAAATCAATATTTGTGCTAAACTAGAATTTTTAAAAAGGTTAAGCATTGGTGTATTGTGTATTTGTTCATTTATATGCGAAACTTCTGTCCTTGTCCGTTCTAAAGAAAATTCGCCCAAGTGAAACTGAAGACTTAAAACCTTCGCCTAAGGGAGGTGTCCGCAGAAAGAGATCTCACTGTATTCCAAAATGATTAAGTCGAAAATAAAAAAAGCGGGTCTATGACAGGTAGAGTTAATAAAATCTTGTGTTATATTTTTATTACCAAAATGTAGACAATGCCTACAAGAGTATCTACACATATTTTTTGTCAAAATCGTTTAAGTCGTTATGGTGATGATTTAGATTTTTCATAATGGCTATCTTTGGTCGGTAAGCTTTGGACCAAAAAACAATTTCAATTTCTTTTTTAGGGAATCACCGAAGACCCTTAAGTATCGAGTTTGAAGAAAATTGCTTCAGCACTTTAAGTCTTACTTCAAGGTATAGACATCCAGACAAACGAAATTGTGAGATCAACTTTTTCCTTGTTCCCTATGATTATAATGTCTAGTTAGTGTTATAAAAATCTCGACTTCAATAATTTTTCCAAATACAAAACTTGTGTTATAGCACCTAGATATATCGCCAGTAAAAATAATGTTTGAATTTTAGAAATGTTATAAAAAAATTTAAAAATTAAGAAAAATCATAATAATGAGAACACCAAAGGTACTAAAAAATAAATTTGTATGTAATGCGGTAGTTTTTTAAATTATTCAAGTCTTATTAAAAAAAAATTATAAAATATTTTTGATTAAAATAAAAAAAATGGTAAGATTTGTGAACACGAATTCGAATCTTTACGGATTAAGGTATCAGTTTAAGTGTAAGTACCCAGATTCCCAAAGTATATGTTTCCATACTTGTTGATTATTTTTTTCAGAAAAATTACCCCCAGTTTCTTTATTGAAGCTCGAGCTAGCATGTGCGAAATTTCGCTGAAATTTCGTTTTGTTGTTGAAACTATGAGATTGGTGAGATTACCAAATCCTTATCAATCGGTTAGCAATATACAATGGTTTTCTCTCTTCACGGTCACAAAAAAGGGCCAATAATCACTCGGGACACTGTCGTTTTTGGGTAATTTAAACGTTTGTGATGACATTCCTTGAGGTTGTTGTGAAACCAGTACTTGATGTTCTGCTTATTAACATACCAATAAATATGAAATTTGATTTGACAATCTTCCTTATTGAGTTGTTGCCGGTGACGTTGATGGTTTTGGGGAATTTTCATTAACCATTGTTCCTATTCATATAAGCATCTAAGCCAAGAACACCAGTCTCTCTCGGTCGTTCAATAACTCATCCTATATTAAAGTGTGTACAAAAGCCGTGACTAACAAATAACTGCTCTTTAAGTATTATTCAACCTAATTCACGTTGAGTTCCTGACTAATTACTCGTTAAAGGATACCACTTTTACTTACATAACTTTGTTAGTTAAACAACCAATTACAATTTAGGCAAGAAAATTTCCGTTGGACAATTTTCTTGTGACGTTTAACAGCGTCATAATTGTAGAACATAAAATCGCTTATTTTGTAGATGAATAGGTGATAATCTATTAATTGAGCACGCTTCTTTCTAACTATATTTATTTGCTGTTTTGATACCTTCGGCTTAACAAGATCGACTCAGTATTTAACTTCAGCTTGTACGAATAAGCTATTAGAACTCGATGTGGTGCTGAGGTAGCTTAGCCTTACCCCTTCTATACTTAGTATTGGAAATGGTTCATCATTCACTGGAAGCGGGATATCTACTTAACCAATTTCTCATTCTAAGTATTTAGATTAGTTTAGAATCGTTGCTAGAAATATTGCTTCGAAACATTTTCTATTCACTTTGCTACAATGATTTAATAGTCTGACTAAATACTTATAGCTGTTTCGAATAACCTTCATTCCGGTCTTAAATCAACAGTTAAGTGCATCGATTCCTTCTTGAGGTGCGATGTCTCTGCGAATTCTCTTACTGCAGTCATGCCTAAACGTCGAACTCCAAAGTCGATGATCTTTTTTAGGTGGTTTCGCTATTAATATATGTTCGACTTTCGAGCTCTGAAGGAAATGGTCAAGGAATTTACGCACGTCTAAGAGGTTGAGAATCGTGTCTGCGTCAATTAACAAGCTCGTAAGTACATACATTATAGGCCAAACGGCACGTAGAAGCCTAGTGACTTACGACACTGAACAATTCATATACGTGCGTGTTTGTAGGAATGGAGAGGACCTAACATATGTTGCTAAATCCAAATGCCTAAGATGAGCAGCACTTTTCATGACAAGAGATACTCTTGAAAAAGATTTTTGCAGTGTCTCGAAATTGATCCCCAGACCTTTTACCTGACAGTACACTGCACTTTGTTTCCCTTTTTTGCGTACAGTACGTCCATTAACTCAGGTCGATTTGGTTGGTGGTTTGACCCATGTTTAGGTATGGAGTCTTAACTCTGGCAACCTATTACTGCTCCAAAGTCAATTAGTCATGAACTGATATCTGTTGTTGTTCTGTGGAGGCTAGTACCAGTTATTTACCAACCTTATTACCGAAGTGCTCTTCCTTTCTGATTTAAGCATTAAAGCCTCCGATATCATCTTTGACATTATAATCTTGGAAAATTTTCAAATTTTTTTCCAAAAGTTTTAAAATTCCTCCTTGATAGGTAGAGGGCTTATGATTTAGAAAGTATGAACAGCCAGTAGTGTTAAGTGTTTCCACATTCCAGCTGCCAAATCATGCTCCCAAGTAGTTATCTTTCGACGTTCTGGCTCTTGTTCCCAATCGAGGGCTATCATTATACTCGTATTACGGACCCTTGTAAGGTTTAGCATATCAAATCTGGATCTTAAATAAAAATAATTGGTTTGTAGTTGCCGTTACATCGGTACATAGCCATGTTGACCCGGTTCAAAAAATCAAAACTCACTAATCAAAATGCGCCCAATTTTTTAACATTTTTAGGGCTCCCGAGAAGATCTAAGCTTTTACTAAAAAACACATCTTGTGAAAACTTTTCTTTTTTTGTCGGTTTCAGGTATTCAAATTGGACGTACTGATGAAGTTTTACAAGACTGTATCACTGCTAAACTACTTTGACCAAAAGAAAAGACCTTTAATTTAACTTTAATTTAACAGTCATTTGAGATGATCGGAAAAGACAAAAATCAGTATATTTTTTTCAAAAAAACAATATATGAACCTTAGAAAAATAAAGATCCCATCAATCCCAAAAATTCATCAAAGAAACCTCCAAATAATAGAAGCAAAACATCATTATTATCCTGTGACGTACATTCACAGACAATAGGAAAGGTAATTCATAGAGACTTTTATATACCGCCAAACATTTTGCAAGCACCGTAAAGAACGACTCAAAGACGACCAAGCCCGACATCCATCAGCAGCAGCAATGACAGTCGCAGTAGCAGCTAGCAGCATCACCACCAGAAGTAGAACAATGCCTTTTGTTTGATTGAATCCGCTTGTCTGCAAGGATAACAAACAATGCGTCCATAATCCTGTTTCGCCACAAATATTTGGACCGGATTTTATTTTTCGTCTGTGGTAATGTTTTGGCAGGATTAACACACAGGATTACATTAACGATTAAAAAACCCAGATTTAACATGGCCGAGTAGAGGATTAAGCTTGTGTATATCTCTTAGGGATAATGCGTATACAATAAGATTTTGCTGGTCTCGTAATAATATGCATGTGGGTCCTGCCTTGAATTAAGTCGACAAAGAAGCAAGCCCTGCATGTGAACAATATTAAAATTATAAAAAAAAAATATTTATAATGTCAAGTCTTTGAATCAATTTATTCTGATGGGCGCCTGAAAGGAAGGCGAACGTTCATGTTCGCGTTCGTCAGGATATAAATGATTGATTGATTGATCGATTTCATGAAGTTAAATCAACCGCTGAATATGGAGCAGAGCGCAGTTGGAAGGGCGGGCCCAAACACAGAAGTGCTGGCGGCGAAGCTATAAAGAGAGAACCAATTCAAAAAGGACGACGACACGATGCTGAGCTGACGCTATATTATTATGTATAAGTAACCGTCATCCATTGCGATGGCTGATATCCTTGATGTGACATTTTCTACAGCATCGTATAAATTGATGTTGCTCAATGGAAGGCGGAGGAGAAGTAAATTCTGTGCCATGTTACCGACATAATGAAGTAATATAAGTTAGCAAAATAATGAGAATGGGCCAATTCAGGTGCGGACAGGGATATACTATAATAATGTGGTTGAAAGTGTGGGTTCTTTGAGAAATGAGAACTTGACAGGAACTGGGATTTATTCGCTGATTTTTCGAACGATGGCGACGACAGCCACGTTCTTTGAATTTAAAATACCAAACAGTACCATCATTAATTGTGAGTTGTTCCATAATTAACTATTAACCCGCCACCGCATGAATTGTTAAATACATTCATTTTGAACATTTTTGTTAAAATTACATTAACCCGCTTTTATAATGGTTTACTTAACTGAAATATTAAAGTCGTCTCTAAATTCAATTATTGATGGTGAGGCCCCAACTGCCACTTTCTTAGATCTTAGGGAAACGCCTTGTAAGCGCTTTTTAGAATAAATTTTATTTCGCAGCACAAACTCTATCCTTGAATTTTTAGGGTGTTCAATGAAGCTTTAATTTAAATTTCACTGAACACATGAATTAAATTGTTAATAGAGCGAGCTTGGATTTAAGAAACCTTGGGAAAAGGAATATGTTGGCAACAACTTTCATCAATTTGTGAATCGTTAAATAATTGCCCCTGATTTGTGAGCCTGTATGTGAATAATCGTAACACATGGTATAAAGTTTTGATCTTCTACACGTAGATTCAAAAATAAATGAATTGGAGGTCATGATGGCTCATAGAGAGCCTAAACCTAGTGACTTACAACTCTCAACCATTTCTGGGTGCGTGTTTGGAGATATGGAGGGGACCTGAAATTTTCTGCTGATTCTGAACGGCTAATGAGCAGCAGGAGCACTTTTCATGACAAGAGGTACTCTTTGAGGATTTGTCAATTCCTCGCAAGAGGAACTTAATGAAAAATAATTTAGTAGAATTATAATTAAAAAAAAATGCAGTTTTAAAGCGTCAAAAAATAAAATGCACGACTGGGTCGCACGAACTTGCTCCTATGTAATAGACTAGGAATTTTAAAAACGGATGTTATTAAAGAAAACTGTTCATAAGGATAAAATGAATTTTTTAAATTCTTTTAGTAGTAAGAGATAAAAACAGAATGCTATGCAAATATGAATTTATGCAGGAACAAAACTTATAAGTCGTTGTAGTGGTTCCTTAAAAAAATAAGCTTTTATGTACAAAATTTTTAAAACATTTTTAGGAAAAAATTTTGGAACGCCAAACTTAAGTTTTTATTATTGTACGAATAAAAGTCTAATTTTTCAAAAAAAAAATTACTTTTTTTTCTAAAAATTGAAAAAAATATTTTTTCTTAAGTTTTTAAATGCAATGTTTTTTAAACTTTCTAGGAGCTTCTTTATAAAAAATTTCGTTAAAATCCGTTATGCCGATAATGAGTAATTCAAAATTCGAAAAAATCGTTCTATGGTAGGTACAGTCAGTAATATCTAGATTTCAATTTTTTTTTTATTAAATTATAGATCGTAAAGATTGATCAAAAGAAAAAAATTTTTAAGAAAAATTCTCGGAACCGTTTTCGAGAAAAATACGATTTCCGAAAACCATTTTTAAAAATTTTTATGGAAGGTACCGTTAGTTTTAGATAAAACAAAATTTTTTTTCTCAAATCTTGTAGATTATGTTAAGAAACTTTTATTTGTCAAGTTTGAAAAAAATCGAGCATGGGGTTTTCGAAATATTGAATTTCCAAAAAAAAATTTTGATTTTTTTTTTTAAAATCCATAAAATTAAAAATTGAAAATTTGATTATGTAATAATATTTAAACTTTGGAGGAGCTTTGGCATAAAAAAAATGATTTAAATCGGCTGTACCGTTTTCGAGAAAATCAAAAACAAAAAAATGGACCCAGGGGGGCTACCAAAAATAACAATTTTTTGTAAAATTTTTTTCAACCATTAGCTAGTTTTAACCAAATGAAATTTTTCGATTTTTTTAAAAAAAATTCTGTGGGACAGTTTTTGAGAAAAAAAAATATTTATAAAATTTCGAAAAAAAATCGTATGGCAGGTACCGTTATTTTTGGTCTTAAAAAAAACAGAAAAAAACGTCCGGGGGGAAAAAATTAAAACCCATATCTACCAAGTTTGAAGAAAATCGGCCGAGCCGTTTAGGCTGCAGTCGAACCGACAGACAGACAGACAGACAGAATTGCGAGACCACTTTTTTGGTCTTCGCTATCATCGTAATGTCAACTTTGATCAAAATCTCGAGTTCGATTTTTTTTACGAATGCATAACTTGCCTTATAGTATATACCTATAAGTCGCAAGTAAAAAGCTTTTATATGGATACTAAATTTTTAAAAGATTTTAAGAAAAAATTTTGGTTAGCCAATTTAAAGTTTTTATTATTGTTCGAATAAAAATTTAAATTTACAAAAAAAAAATTGAGCCGTTTCTGAGATATCGAATTTTCAAAAAAAAAGGAAAAAATATATCTTTTTTTTTAAAATTCAAAAAAATATTTATTTTAAGGTTTTGAAATGCATTGTGTTTTAGGCTTTTTAGGAGCTTCTCTATAAAAAATTTCATTAAGATTCGTTATGTGGATAATGAGAAATTCAAAATTCGAAAAAATGGTTCTATGGTACGTAATATCTTAATTTTAATTTGTTTTAATAAATTAAAGATTATACAAATTAATTGAAGGAAAAAAATTTTATCAAAATTCTATGCGCCGTTTTCGAGAAAAAATACGATTTTTGAAAACCATTTTTTTTTTAATTTTTTAACATTTGTATGGTGGGTACCTTTAGTTTTAGGTAAAAAAATTTTTTTTTTTCTCACATCTTGTAGATTATATTAAGAAACTTTTATTAATCAAGTTTAAAAAATATCTAGTATTGGGTTTTCGAAATATTGAGTTTTGAAAAAAAAAAATTTGAAGTTTTTCTTAAAAATCCAAAAATTTTTAAATTTTGAAAACATATTTCTATTTAGATTTTTGAGGAGTCTTAGCAAAAAAAAATTATCAAAATCGGAAGTACCGTTTTTGAGAAAATCAAAAACAAAAAAAATGGTTCCATGGAGGGTACCCTCAATAAACATTTTTCGGAAATTTTTTTCAGCCATTACCTAGCTTTAATTAAATGAAATTTTGTTGTGTTTTTATTTCTTAAATCTGTCCAACAGTTTTTGAATAAAAAAAATATTTAGAAAATTTTAAAAAAAATTCTTATGGCAGGTACCGTTATTTTTGGTCTTAAAAAAAAAGAAAAAAAAAGTGTGGGGGGAAAAAATCAAAACCTATATCTACCAAGTTTGAAGCAAATCGGCCGAGCCGTTTAGGCTGTAGTCGAACCGACTGACAGACAGACAGAATTGCGAGACACACTTTTTTAGTCTTCGCTATCACCGTAATGTCAACTTTGATCAAAATCTCGAGTTCGATTTTTTTTTACGAATGCATAACTTGCCTTATAGTACCTATGAGTCGCAAGTAAAAAGTGTATCTAAATATCCAGCACTTTTTCAAGCTGGACCAGAATGAATGTTTTAGTACTCGTTATTCAAGACTTAAAGGGTCATGATGCTGTCCCCGAAATTAAAATTTTCAACTACGCTATAATATCTTCATAAGATAAAATGCACAACTGGATCACACGACCTTGCTCTTAATATAAAAGTACTTTGGATTTAAAATACATTTTATAAATTTCTATAAAACATGGATCTAATGAGATAAATATGTTCAAATGCATATAATTGCAGTCTGATTTCCGGAAAAGTATGAATGTATGCAAACAAAGTTTAAATATCGTTTTATTATTAAAGTAATTTTTTATATAACAATTTTGTTTTAAATTTTTCGAGAACAAAATTTGGGATGCCAATTTTAAGTATTTGGTAGCACAGATTTTAGAAAATAATTTCAAAAAATAATCGGTCACAGGTTTTAAGGATATTGATTTTTCAAAAAAATACTTGGATTTTGTTTTTTTTTTTGTCAAAAATCTCAGAAAGTATTTTTTGTTTCCAATATTTGTATATACAATATTATTTTTATCTTAAGTTCGCTCCTGCTGAAAATTTTTGGTTAAAATCGTTAGAGCCGTTGATGAGAAAAGCGAACATAAAAAAAAATGGTTCTATAACAGGTACCGTTAATAACATTTTGCCCCAAAATTTTTTTTGACCAAAATTTAGTCTATGGCCATTATATTACACCTTTTTTTGTCAAAATTTTCGAGATAAATAAAATTTTGCATTACGGGTGTATGGGGGGTACCGTTAGCTTTAGAGGTAAGCAAAAAATTTAAATTTGCCCTCTAGGGAATCACCTAAGAGCTAAGACCCTTAACTACCGAGATTTAAGAAAAAAGGTCCAGTGGTTAGGCTGTAGGGAGAGGTACAATGTACTAAATTTTCCTTAAATTTTTTGTAAAAAAAAATTAATATGTAAATTGTTAGTATTTAATGAAATACATTCTCATGGACTTGTTTCATTTATCAAAGAGATAACCAGGCTGAGGTTTAGAACTTGCCTTGATCATATTTATGACCGATTCGCTTCTTCAATCAGTTCCTGTGAAAAGTGTGTTTTTGACCTCTGATCATTTCATGTCTAGGATTCTTATTGATATAGGACAAGAAAATATTTTCTCAGATTCTAGTCCCCGTAATTTGGTTAAAAAAATCGATTTTTGTAGGCTTAAAACTAATCTGTCTTTTGAGCTTTGGGAAGAAGTTTTTGCCGAAAGTGATCCTTCCAAGTCGTATGACATTTTTATTGATATCCTCTGTAGATATATTTCTGAAGCTTCTTTTACTGTCGTTCCAAGAAAGAAAGAATGGCAAATTGTGAATAGTATACTTAATAAATCTCAGTGCAAAAAACAACCATCTGTTATCAATGCTAATGGCCGTATGGTCTCAGATAAAATTGCAATTGCTAATGCATTCAATGAGTATTTGTCAACGATTTCACTTAATCTACAAGCGAATTTTAGTCATCCATCTTGTTCACTTTGTAGTCCAATCATTAATGAACTTTCTCAAAGTCAAAGCTTTGCGTTTGAGCCTATAACAAGCTTAGAGATTCTAAAGTTGATTGGCACTTTGAAAGCTTCAAACTCTTCTGTTTATGATGGTATTTCAAATATTTGTTTGAAAAATATACCATGTTTTATAATTGATTTTTTTGGCACATATCTTTAACAAAAGTATTTTTCCTGGAGTATTTCCGATTGCTCTTAAATGTGCCAATATCTTGCCACTTTTCAAGAAAGGCGCTACAAGTGATCTGCGTAACTATAGGCCTATATCTCTTCTGCCTTCGATTACTAAGATTTTTGAAAAAGCTGTAAAAAATAGCATGGTGCGATTTTTAACGAGAAGGAAATTTTTCAGTTTGGTTTTCAAAGTAATACATCAACCGAAGATGCATTGCTACATTTTTATTCTCAAATATATGTAAGCCTTGATAAGAAAAAGAATAAAGCCGCGTTATTTGTTGACATATCAAAAGCCTTTGGCATGGTTAATCACGCAATTTTGATAAGCAAACTTTAAAGTGCTGGGTTTCAAGGTTTCATAAGATCATTTATTTAAATGTAAGAACCCAAAGAGTGAAATTTGATGGTATTAGGAGTGATACAATGACATTCGATTTGGGAGTGCCACAAGGTTCGGTTTTGGGACCAATACTTTTCTTGTTATATTTCAATTCCTTTTTTATATTGCCATTTAGGGGTTCTTTGACAGCTTTTGCAGATGATGTGGGCTTTTTTTATGGTACAGATAGCCGCCTTTATCTTATATCTGATATAGATAGTAATCTCAGCTTGTTAAGAATCTGGTTTGCAGAGCAAAAACTGATAATTAGTTCTTAAACTAAGGTAAAGTTTTTGAGTTGATGCTGATCTCTTTTTCCATGCTACTGATCGTCAAAAATTTATTTTTTTTTAACTGTAGTCCTATGAAATCTATCTACAAACTTTAATGATTCCACGAGCTGTAGTGATAAATGTTTTAAATTAGAAATAGCAAATGAATTCAAGTATTTGGGATTGATTCTAATGAGTTGTTATAACCACACAGAAAATCTTAGACAGTATTTTCGGTGCACTCTCAGAAAATTCTTCTTTTTGCGTAAAGTTTGCTCTTCTAAACTCCTCCTTAAGATTTATTGTGGCATTTTTCATTCCAAACTAGAATATGGAATTTCTTGTTGGGGAGGTTCCTAATACAACAAAATACAGCCTCTTTTAGTTATACAAAAAAGTGTTCTGAAGAAAATATGTGGTAAGCCTCGTTTGAACCCTATTTTTCTACTATTTAGGGATTTGAATATTCTTCCAGTGAGAAATATGTATTGCTATAAAGTTCTTAAATTTTTCTTTAAAAGATCAGGTAATCTTAATTTTAGATTAACTGATAACGTAAACTAGGTAATTTTTTGAACCAAGTGTCTATACCGTTGCTTCGAATAACCGCATTTCGAATTTTTTATAATGTTTCCTCATGTCGAATATTTAATAGACTCCCTGATTCTATCAGGATGCAAACTTCTCATTTTGTATTTATGAAACAAGTTTAAAACTGGCTTCTTAGTCTTGATAATCTGAATATCAAATTTCTTGTAAATGGTTTTACCTGATTTTTTCATGAAGTGTTTATCTAACTTGAATTCAATTTAATTTACTTTTAATTTATTTAATTGAATGATATTTTAACTTTCTTTTTTAAAGGTCACCCCACCCATTTAAAATAATACACGTTAAATTATTCTACTAAGAGTGACAATAACTCAATGTTTTATAAAAATACATACTTTTGTCATTTATTTTTTTCTTTCTATAAATAATAATGTACTTATTTGGATTTTAGGAAATAAAATGTTTAAAAGTTTAATCGTGTCGTGTATCCGTTTTCAAGATTGAATTAAAAAAAAAAATGTATTATTTTTTTAAAAATCCAAAAACTATTTTTTCGAAAAAGTTTTTTAAATTTTATTTTTCAAATACAAAAGACCTCCTTCATAAAAATTTTGGTTAAAACCGTTAGAACCGTCGATGAGAAATTCGAAAATCAAAAAAACGCTTCAAAAAAAGTTACCGTTAACAACATTTTGCCCCAAATTTTTTTGACCGAAATGTACACCATGTTCATATTATTATATCTAATTTTTTTATCAAAATTTTTATAGCCGTTTTCGAGATAAATAAAATTATGCACTACGGGTGATGGGGTTTCCGTTAGTATTGGAGCTAAAAAAACTTCAATTTCCCCTCTAGGGAATCACCGAAGACCCTTAAGTACCGAGTTTAAAAAAAAATAGCTTCAGTGGCTTAGGTTACAGATCGAGGTACAGACTCACGGAATTGTCGGATCCACTTTATTCGTCTTCGCTATCATCGTAATGTTAACTTTGATCAAAATCTCGAGTTCGATTTTTTTTCCAAATGCAAAACTTGCCCTATAGTAACTGCGAGTATATCGCAAGTAAAAATTCCCCTAAATTCAGTTCCTTGCAATAATGATAATTCTTGATGAATGATAAGTGATAACGTAAATCTAACAATCAGGATCTCAATTTAATGCTACTCGTATCCTTCAAGAAATCTTTCTTCGCAAGTGCACCCTTCGGAACTCCATTTCGTTGGCACCTCTGTGCGCGTTTATTTCATGGACTCAGACTCTTAGTTACACGCCATAATAAATAATCGAAATGAGCGGCATCTATCATCGAAATCGTCATGGAAGAACAGGATTCAAAGGAATCAGAGACTATTTAAATCTTCCCGGATTAGCATGGACATATACGTTGTGCCTTGTTTGGTGATAAAACATATGTCTATGTCAACAATGTGGATTTCGAAAAGATCAACGCCTGTCGGTGGACGAATGCCAGCGGTGCGGCGCAATACGGTGCAGACTAGTCGAGTATTCTTAGGAGATTACATTCCCAGATAACGAGACGACAGTTGTCTCCCATTTCACTTCAGCTCGGCCATATCGGGAAGCAGGATGGGAATCTTGTTTAATTTATTTGCCTTTATAGTTGTTGGTTGTTGGAGTTGCTAGTTTGTCAAGTGCCTTGCCTCTGGTCTTTTGCTGCATCAGTTTTCGTCTAGTTTTTTGGGGAAATTTTTGAAATCTAAAAAGTTCTAAGCCTTTGGTGTTTTATTGTCGCTTCCTAGAATCACTGCAATGAATCAGTGATGGTGTCGGCTGTTTGTCTCCCTAGGGCGTGATGGACTCTGAACTGCGTTGTTCCATTCGCCCCCGATTAGTGTTTTTTTGTTTCTTCCAAAGTTGGACGCTTTTAATTACTGATTTATAGATGCGACTGACAGTGGTGCTGGAGTTGTTTTTGGTGGTGCTGCTGGTGATGGTGTTGGAAAGTTGTAGAGATGTTAACAAATTTTACTTCATGTTTTATTGCTCCACACCAGAAGATGCGGAGATAATTTAATTTTGGGTCCGTTCCATGGGTTGGAATTTATTAACCCTTGTTTTTTGTCCATCAGGCTAGATACATATGATGGAACAACAGATTGAAGATTTTAGATTTGGGAATAATTAGTCTGATTAACGAGTTCTTGGGATCAAGTTGTGATTATGTTGGAGGTTTAATAGTTCTTTATATTTGATGGGACAAAATGAGATACGTTCAAAGAGATAAGAGCTAGATTATTTTGTCAACAAATGAATTGACATGGGAAGACATTGTCTGGAGGGCAAGGTTATATCAAATTTTACAGATCGTCGAAAATTTATAAATTATGTTTTTTTTTTCGTTTACAAGGTTTTTGAGAATAATTATGACAAGGTAATTTTTTGATAATCTCTGTGGAGAAGTGATTCTCTTAAGTCATCTTGTGCTCTTTTGTTAAGCAAATTATGTAGACATCTTAACATATTTGTGAAATTGGAGTGTTGTTTTTTTAATTTTTTTCCAATGATTCATGAAGATTGAATTCTTAATTTAAAACACTACTTCTGTGTATAATTGTATATAATTTATTTTATTTATTTAGTTTCCGACAAAGTTTTAAGCACAACATTAATTTTATATTTAATTGTAAGCGACGCGTTTCGGATCTTATGCATCCATCTTCGGGCTTGACTTCTCACTTCCCGAAGATGGATGCATAAGATCCGAAACGCGTCGCTTACAATTAAATATAAAATTAATGTTGTGCTTAAAACTTTGTCGGAAACTAAATAAATAAAATAAATTATATACAATTATAAAAAATTTTTTATCGATTTCACATTTATTACTAATAAACACACAACATGGAGACTACTAAACCAAATAAAAAAAAAAACTACTTCTGTGGAGGAGTATCCGAATTCCAAACGTATCTGTTAGTAAAAAGTAGCAATCTAAAGTGGACGAGGACACTTCTTATAAAGAAAGAATTTGCGAAAACAAATGTCGAGGCTTAAACATAAGATAATGATGATGGAGAAGTTCTAAAAAGTGAACTGGATCCTAAGTGCTACGAGTGTAAAAAGTGGTCCAACCATAATGCACGATGTTCATTGTAAGTCACACCCAACTTAACTTGCCCAACTTAATTTGACATTTCTTTGCTTCAGTGTTTGACAAATTCAACCATAGAGAGGTACACAATTGAGCATCGTGTTAAAATTGTTGAAGCCTTTTACGAAAATGGGCGTTCAAATCAAAATGCATTTCGTGCACTTCGTGATTTTTGTGGTCGACCAAATGTGTCTACATTCGGTAGAATTGAGCGAAAATTTCAGCAAACCGGGTCTGTAGGAAATGTGAAAACACCTGTACACCTTACCCAGTTCGTTCTGCGGAAAAAATTGCTGTTGTTCGCGATAGTGTGGCAGAAGAGCCGTCAATCTCGACTCTACATCGTGCCCAATAATTGAACATCTCACGAACATCACTGATGCGAATTTTGAATAAGGATTTGAATTGACACGCTTACAAGGTTCAATTGACTCAAGAGCTAAAGTTTACTGACCATTTCAAGCGTCGTCAATATGCCGAATGGTTGGTTGAACAGACAGAAGTGAACGGTGACTTTACAAAGAAAATCATCTTCAGCGACGAGGCCACACAGCCAACGAAACAATGGCTCTTTTGCGCGAGAAGTTCAATGACCGTGTTATCTTACGTGGGTATCATGAGTTTGACACCGTTGAACTTCTTTCTTTGGGAATATTAAAAAGAAAAAGTGTACGTCAACGCCAGGAACAATTCAAGAGCTAAAGGATGAGATATCTCGGGACATTAACCACATTGAACCTCAATTATGTCTGAAAGTCATTGAAATTACGGACCATCAGATAGAGGTATGCCAACGAAGCCGTGACGAGCATTTGGCCGATATTTTGTTTTACACATAATTGTCATAGTAAAAAATATAAAGATAATTTTATGAAAACTTTTTGTTTTATTTACAATTAACATCGTGCGTCTTCGTTGGACCACCCTTTATGTACTCAAAATTTTTTTTTTTTAAATTTGATAGAAAATGTTTTTTTCATTTACTTAAAAAAGTGAAACTACTCGTAATAATTCCCCGATACAGGTTTTTACCAAGTCGCATAACGGAAATGGCTTTTAATCTTTTTTCTGAAAACCCCCCTATTTTTGAGTTATTCCCATATATATTCTTAGTGATTCATACAATTTTGTTTAAATTTTGCATTCTGATGGTCTAAGCTAGATCAAATAAAAATGCATTTAAAAATTAAAAAAAAAAATTTAATTTAATAATTGTAGAAAAATTATAGAAAAACAATTTCTTAGTATTTTTACTTGCGATATAGGTATATGTATATATTTACATGCGAAAACATACTAGGTGCTTCATGGTAAGTTATGCATTCGTAAAAAGAACCGAACTTGAAATTTTGATGAGACATGAAATCACTTTAAAATAAAATGCACGACTGGGTCGCACGAACTTGCTCTTATGTAACAGACTAGGAATTTTAAAATCGAATGTTATTAGAGAAAACTGTTCATAAGGATCAAATTATTTTTTAAATTCTTTTAGTAGTAAGAGACAAAAACAAAATGCTATCCAAATATGAATTTATGCAAGAACAAAAATTATAAGTCGTAGTCGTTTCTTAAAAAAAAGCTTTTATGTACAAACTTTTTAAAAGCTTTTGAAGAAAAAATTTTGGTACGCCAATTTAAAGTTTTTATTATTGTTCGAATAAAAATAAAATTTACAAAAAAAAATATTGAGCCGTTCCTGAGATATCGAATTTTCAAAAAAAAATAAAAAATAGATTTTTTTTTCAAAAATTCAAAAAATATTTATTTTAAAGTTTTAAAATGCAATGTGTTTTAGACTTTTTAGAAGCTTCTCTTTGAAAAATTTCATTAGGATCCGTTATGTGGATAATGAGAAATTCAAAATTCGAAAAAATGGTTCTATGGTAGGTATACAAGCTGTAATGTCTTAATTTCAAATTTTTTTTATTAAATTAAAGATCGTAAAAATTAATTGAAAGAAAAAAAATTTTATCGAAATTCTCGAACCGTTTTCGAGAAAATTACGATTTTTGAAAAGCATTTTTTTTAATTTTTTAGCATTTGTATGGTAGGTACCTTTATTTTTAGGTAAAATAAAATTTTTTTTATCACATCTTGTAGATTATATTGAAAAACTTTTATTTAGCAAGTTTGAAAAAAATTTAGCATGCGGTTTTCGAAATATTGAGTTTTGAAAAAAAAATTTTGAAGTTTTTTTTTTTAAAATCCAAAAAAAATTTTTTTTTAAAATTTGAGTACACAATTCTATTCATGTTTTTGAGGAGCCTTAGCAAAAAAAAAATGATCAAAATCGGTTGTACCGTTTTTGAAAAAATCAAAAACAAAAAAAAATGGTTCCATGTGGGGTACCCTCAATAACCATTTTGCAGAAATTTTTTTTCAACAAATACCTAGCTTTAATTAAATGAAATTTTTTTGTGTTTTTATTTTTAAAATTTGTCGAACAGTTTTTGAGAAAAAAAAATGTTTATAAAATTTCGAAAAAAATTCGTATGGGGGGTACCGTTATTTTTGGTCTTAAAAAATCAAATCAAAAAACATCCGGGGGGAAAAAATTAATACTCATATCTACCAAGTTTGAAGAAAATCGGCCGAGCCGTTTAGCTGCAATTTAACGGACAGACAGACAGACAGACAGACAGACAGACAGACAGACAGACAGACTTGCGAGACCCACTGTTTTAGTCTTCGCTATCATCGTAATGTCAACTTTGATCAAAATCTCGAGTTCGATTTTTTTTACGAATGCATAACTTGCCTTATAGTACCTACTTATAAGTCGCAAGTAAAAATGAAAAAAATATGTCTCGCAAATGTTCCCGTTTGTCGCTCAGCCTAAACACACTACAGCCTGGCCGATTTTCTTAAACTTGGTAGATTTTTAAATGCCAGGTTTGTTTCTTCGTTTTTTATAGACCAAAAATAACGATACCTGACATACAATTTTTTTAAAATATTTTTTTGTTTTTAAAAAACAACAGATTTAAGACAATTCAAACATGTATATAGAAAAAGCTAGCTATTAGTTGAAAAAAAAAACATTTCCAAAACTTTTTTATGTAGGAACTTCTAAGAAGCTGATGAAACTTTGCATATCAAAACATAAAAAAAATTCTTTTTTGGATTTTTGGGGAAAAATCAATTTCTTTTTTTTTTACTTCGATATTTCGGACGAGGTAATCAATTTTTGAAATTCAATTTTTTTTGCGCAATAATAATAAAACGTTTAAAAATAGATGTTTTTTTTTAGTTCATAAACTATTTTTTGTTTAAGTTTTGAAATTCAATGTTTTTTAAACTTTTTAGAAGCTTCTCTATAAAAAATTTCATTAAAATACGTTTTATCGATAATGAGAATTTCAACATTCGAAAAAATTGTTCTATGGTAGTTAGAGTTAGTAATATCTTAATTTAATTTTTTTTATTAAATTAAGGATCGTAAAAATTAATCGAAAGAAAAAAAAATTTTGCAAACTTCTCGGAACCGTTTTCGAGAAAAATAGATTTCTGAAAACCATTTTTTAACATTTGTACCCTCCTTGGTACCCTCCACCGTTTGTTTTAGGTGAAATATTTTTTGCTCACATCTTGTAATTTATATTGAGAAACTTTCATTTACGAAGTTTTAAAAAAAATCAATCAATCAATTGAAATATTGTATTTTTTTTTTAAAACACAAAAAAAAAATTTTGAAAAATTTGAATACACAATAATATTCAAACTGCTGGGGAGCTTTTGGCATAAGAAAAATGATTAAAATCGGTTGTATCGTTTTTGAAAAAATTAAAAACAAAAAAATGGTTCCAAGAGGTACCCCAAAAATTACCATTTTTTGTAAATTTTATTTCAACCATTTTCTAGCTTTAACTAAATGAAATTTTTGGATTCGTTTTTAAATCTGTGAGACAGTTTTTGAGAAAACAAAAGTATTTATAAGATTTCAAAAAAAAAAAAACATCGTATATGTCAGGTACCGTTAATTTCGGTCTTAAAAAAAAAGAAAAATATTAAAAATACTATCTACCAAGCTTAAAGAAAATCAGCCGAGCGGTTTAGGCTGTAGGCAAAAAGACAGACAGACAGACATAATTGAGACACAGTTTTTTAGTCTTCGCTATCATCGTAATGTCAACTTTAAGTCTCGAGTTCGATTTTTTTTCCGAATGCATAACTTGGCTTATATAGTACCTATAAGTCGCAAGTAAAAATTTATAATTTACACATCAAATTGTATTCTTTTCAAGACTTAATTTTTATAAGAAACCACAAAACGATTTATAATTTTGTTATTGCATAAAATCATGTTTACTTTGCATTCTGTTTTTAAGGAGTTAAGTTATTTTTACCCATTTAAAAAATTTGAAAATTATGTTTATGAACATGTTTCTCTAATACCAGCCATTTTTTGTACCACGACGCACGTTCGTAAGAAGAAGAACACTTCCCTTTGAATTAAAGAAAAGTTTAAAAAAATGATTGATTTTAAATTGCAAATACATATATTGACCGAGTCATTTTTCAAATATTGCATTTTCAAAAAAAGGTATATTTATTTAAAATCGAAGGAAATTATTAAGTTTTGTTACACAATATTACTTATTCTTTCTAAGAGAATCTGCACAGAAAAACTGATCAGAATCCGTTATATAGTTTTCCAGAAAGTTGAAAATGAAATAAAGTGTTTCTATTCGTTCAATGACCAATTTTTGGAAAAAGCTTTATTTAATAATTCTCTTAGCACATTTAGAAAAAAAAGAAAAGAATTTCTTTAATTGCTGAAAATTTCATATGGAAGCAACAGGATAACAGTACGTGCCTCAAAATTTGTTTTCGAAACTTAAGAAGTTATTTTTTTTTCTCAAAAATTGTAAACAGATTTTATTTAAACATATCGGTTAATAAAATCTAACCAGCATGGTTGAAAAAATCGGAAGATGGTTGTTTTTTTACTTCGATTTTCTTAAAGACTGATTTTAAAAGTATTAAAATAGTAGTGTTGCTTAAATGTTTAGAAAACCTTTGAGAGTTGTTTTTTGAAAACTCAACGATCGATATTTTTGAAACTTATCTAATAGTTTTTCGAAAAAAAAAAAATAAATAAATACTTTTATCAAATATAATCGTACCCACTATATAAATGGAAAAAATTAGTTTTCGAAAGTCTTGTTTAAACGGAATTACAAAGGCATGTATCTCCCCCTAAAATAAAGGTCTAAATTAAGTTTCTATGATTAGCACTAACAGCGCAATCACCGTTAGCATTGATCAAGCTACACCATAATAGGCCTTTTCTTAAATCCCTGATATTTTATATAAACATTAGAGATAGGCCCTTACTATATAGAACAATTTTTTTCTAAGAACATGCCCAAGAACCACGGCCTAAAATATTATGCACCAATTAAGGAACACCCTGTATAATAATCATCTAGGATTTTACAGGTTTCAAGTTTATTCAAAATTCAAAATTATTTAAGCTCTAACTCAGTTTACATCAGACCTTAACTAACTCTAGGAATTGAGGATCAAATACTTGTTCAAAAGGGCTCTAGGAGGAACTTCGGTAGCTTCTATAGTGTGTTCTCTGCCAGAGATTCATATAACCGTGAGAAAACAGGCTAAGGGTCATTATGAAGGATGTTCATCATAATGCACAGTGGTTGAATTATCGCACAAAATTCGTTTCGTGTCGCCTTAGAAGAACTCATCAAGCTATCTAGTATGGTACAATGTAGATGGTCTTAGATTCAGATAGTCATCCAATTCAGCGTCCTATAAAATCCAAATGGGGAGAATCACAAAAGCAATTCGTTATTGGTATTCCGAATGCAAAAATTCTCTATAGTCTAGCTAAATTTTATTAAAAGGGTAGACACCACTATAACCACCTCCGAAAAATCTGACTCACTAAAGGCAAGATAATAAAAAAAGCAAACAAAAAGTGAGAAAAAATAAAACTGTAATCAAAATAACATACAATTTTAATGTAAATGTGCTTACATATTAAAGATGAAGATGGCGCTGAATTCATACATAAGAAATATGTTGAGTCTATTTTTTATTGTTTGAAAAAAGGAAGTTGCCTTGCTGCACACTCCATTATCTAAAGTAACTCAAACTTAAGACCTAATCCAACAGCCAAATATCGGCTTTAAGATATTATATTCCCAAGTTATGTGTTGGTCGAAGGACATCTTTATTCTCTTGTCAGTTTTTTGTGTAACTCAAAGTATGTAAGTTGTAAACATATTAAACTTCCCTCAAGACCTAATTTGTACCGAACTGTGTCTAGTGTCTAATACTTTTTGTTTGTGCCAGTTTAAGCTTTGGTTTGACGAAACCATCAAGATTATTTACGTCTCCTTTTAAATATTGAAGCCTAGCAGTAGTACCTATCTGGAATTTGGAATTTCTTATTTCGTAGATACGACTAAATAGACACATGTACAGCACATTACTGACTCTATAATATCTATCAATCTATCTAAGTGAAGGAAGACATAATACACATTTGAGTGGATATGGTGTGTTTTATGGGTGCACTTAGATTCTATCTGCGCTCAATATATTTTGGGCTCAGGACGACTACTGTATAAATATTAGATAATGGAAAATGTAATTGAAATTGTTTTCAGTGCGGGACTGTCTATGTATCTGTATACCTATCTCTGTTTGGATTTATACATACACCCTGGTGGCTCATCTTGATAGATTCTAGATGCGTGTTAAGAGTGTACTTGAGTTTAAATGATTTATTCGAGAAGGGTTGGTGGTGGTGATAGTGCTTACGTATGGAAGTGTAGCTGAAAATGTATTTTGGGGGGAAATTTCAGAGACAATAAGGTAATTTCTGTCAAATTACAAATAAACCTCTCAATGAGGAAGAGAGGTTAAATGATGTTAAGGTGCATTTAAAAGTTAAAGGGTATTTAATTAAAATATCATCCAACGATGAATTAAGAGCCTTAAGCTGCTCCCTTCCACGGTTATGTCAAGTGCAATCAACAAATGTCGAGGTCAAAATCTATAATGACCAACTCAAGCAGACTTATCTATACTTAAGGAATAAAACGAAGAGCAACTCCACAAAATGTTTGATAAGTATACAAAAAGTTGTGCATTTTGACAGATGACCTAAATAAATTTATCAAAATAAGCCACGTGGCATTTTTGGGGCAATCATACCCTTAGGGCTCTGCACTGAAGCATCATAGCTCCATTTTATGTGTATAGCCTATTCAAATTTCGAAAAAGATTGCAGGTATGATAACTGAGTCTTGCAACGATGTTGCAATGAATCGTCCCATATCACAAAAAATGTACTTCTCATCTCTATAATGACTTTATTTTATTTCAATTTTTTCAATACAGTTCTTCCAAAAAAAAAATATTAAGCAAAATGAAATAAAATCCTTTACTGTCCTCATTAAAAGTATTTTATTTTTATACTTCCTTCCTTGCAATTAACCAACCCTTTTTTGCATTTATACCCCTCATAATTTCTTTCCTATTTTGTTGGTATAATTTTTTAATTTTTTTTTTGTTCGTATTCCCTCTGTATATGTGTGGGGTATTTGTACATGTATACAGAGCTATCTTGATATTTTTATTAAAACAATTTTTATATATTCGTTTGTATTATTATTTTTTGAACACTCTCCTGTTCATGGTTCGTGGACACAGAGTGAGTGTCCTTAATTTGTGTGGCAGTTTGGGGTTTTTCATTTTTATGATGGTAGCGCGGGTTCGCCTAATGGCAATTGTGCTAAAGATATACGAAATGATAAGCAATTTGCGCTTGAAGGACTCACGAGTTTAATTTGTTTAATTAAATTTAAGTGGAGTTACGCGAAAGGAGCAACTGAATAAAATATTTATATAAGAAATTCTTTTTATTAAGCTCCGTCGTATACTTCTAACCACGTTAGGCATGTAGGACGTGCTTGTTAAATAAAAGGGGTACCCTTTTCAATTACTTACTCCCTTTGAAAGTTCGCACGTCTTTTAAAATATAGGGTGCTTTTGTCATTCATTCAATCAATCCATCAATCAATCCATATATTCCAGCTCTTGTTCTCGTAGGAGTATGTCGTTGTCGTTGGTATAAACAACCACTTGCCACTCAAGTCATTCAAATATCTTAATTGAATAATATTTGCTTGAAATTCCCCTTTTTGAACCTCTATTATATCGAGCTAACCTGAGATAGAATTTTTTGAGCATAAAGGTACTTGGCTTTATTTACATAAAAGTGTGTGTTAATTTGAGCTTCTTCCTTAAAATCTGTTCAAGAATTGGAAATAAAATATCCTCTAAGAAGATTGGTTGAAAAGGAGACAGTTCTTAGAGAGTTCGTAAATAGGATTTTAGACTCTTAGCCTAATTTTTAATTTATTGCACTGAAATAAAAAATGGTGTAAAATAACCTCAATCGCGTGTAAGTTTACCTATATCCTATAAGTGTCGTTTAAACTTACGAAGTATTGAGACGAGTTAAATAAAATTGCTTAAGAAGTTGTTCAAACGAATATTAAAGGTTTTAGTGATATTTCACGGGTGTCAAACCCATCATCAGACTGCTTTATTGCTAATCTCCGTGTATTGATTGATCAACTATGAAACCATCATTGGGATGAACCTTATTATTTAGTTTTGGTAAAGATCTGTGTTCAAATCTTAGTGGTGGCTAAAAGTTTTCCGATTAAACATGAAAGCCAAAAAGTCCGAGTACCACTAAGAGGAGTCTGATGATCGGCTCGTCACCCGTGAAGTATAACATGATTCCAGCCTATGAAACTTTGGTGGCAGGATATTCAAGTTGTTTTAGCATTCAAAACTTAAAAAAATGCTAAATAAAAAATTACAATTGTAAAATTTCGTTCTAAAAATGTTAATTTTACCCTGAACTAGGTCGTTTTATGCGTGAAGGGTGGCAGGATTATGTTTGCCTTAAATGTTCTTGTAATTTCTAGCTTGTATCATAATTGTGCTTTTTATCGTGATTTGTTTAAAACTGTATTTATTTTGATATATTACAGTTAATGAAGTTTCGAGGGAATATCACATACTAATCTAAGTGAGTAAGTTTCACCTATAGAGAGTTTCTGCGGGAAAATATAGCGGCAGAACATCTCGAGTGGTTCAGCTAAAAAGAAACTGGGGCGTTCTTCAACATTTACGTCAGAACAAGAGACAGAAATGTGCCAAAGGATCGTGAGGCTCTCCTAGGTTGGCATGCCAATCACTCCAAAGATGCTGCGATACCAAGCCGCTGTTTTCTGCAGATTGAACAACATCCCCAACAGCTTTTGCACAGCAGAAACTGGTGCTGGAAGAAAATGACTACGGCTATTCATTAGACTTCACCCAGAATTATCCGTATGCAAGGCGCAAATGATGAATCCAGCTAGAGCCCAGAAACTGAACAGATACGTTTTCAATAATCACTGCGAAAAAGTAAATATCCTCATGGAGAAATTAAACATTCAACATAGACCAGAGAATATCTATAATATGGACGAGAAAGGCTGCAGGATTTCATTCCGCCACCAACAAAATGTCATAGCTCAAAAAGGATCGAAGAGGGTGCACCAAATTTCTAACGAGCACGCTGAAAGTGTAACCATTGTTGGCTGTGTCAGCGCAATAGGAACGGCCATTCCAACGGTTGTCCTTTTCAAAGGAAAAATACTAAAGCCTGAATTCATGGACAATTTGCCAATTGGGTCTTTAGTGAAGATGACACCGAAAGGATACATGAACAACTCTATTTTTGTAGAGTTTATATCCCATTTGGGCAAGTTCAAGACTCCAGGGACATGTTTGCTAATTTTCGATGGTGCAGCCTGTCACTTGGACTATTCTATCGTAGATGAGGCAGAGTGCTTTATTGTCTGCCTTCAAATACGACGCATGAATTTCAACCTCTGGATAAATCCATTTGTCGGTCTTTTGAGCACCATTGGGATGAAGAATTGCTCAGATTCACAGCGAAGTATCCCGATAGGAAATTAAACAAAACAAGTTTTAAGGTGATTTTATCTAAAGTTTGGTCCAAATGTATGACTGACGACAACATAACGTCAGGATTTCGTGCGACAGGACTGTATCCCTTCGACCCAGACGTCATATCTGCGCTTGCATTTGCTCCGTCATCTCTTTCGGGAAGACCATATCCAGATCGTCTAGACAATGCAAATATGAACACATCAATGGCCATGAAACAATCTAACGCCTCGGATGATGAGTCAGACGATATGCCTCTTTCGACCCTGATTGAAAATGCGAATGTCGCTGGCGTACCAGCCCCAGAACCTGCTTTTGGACTAGCCGCAATGCTCCAAGCTGTCGAGCGAATGTAGAAAACTCCTTCCAACACCTCAGTTTAAAGCTACTAGTAAGAAAACGCTACGTAAAAAGTTCTTGAACTTTAAAGTAAGCAGGTGGTTAAAGACTTGTTCATTGACAAAATTGAGTCCCCGAAGCCTTCAACGTCAAGATGTGCAAGGAATCAAAAGCGTGGCACCGGAGCTTGGTATTGTCATGCCTGTAAGGAGGACCGAATGGAGGATATGCGAAAATGCCAAAAGTGCGAAGCTTGGTTCCATGAGCATTGTGTTGGGTTTACTTCAGATGATATGGAATTTGAATGCCATGGAAGATGCACATGAGCACCTTTAATAATTAAATCACTGAACTGTGTTCCTATTTTTTTGTTTATGCTTATTTAAGTTATTTTGTGATATTTTTGCCAAGAAAGATATTTTAGTTTTTTGTGAAAGAAGTGAAGTTTAAGTTTTTTTGTTTATTTTTTTTCTGTTAAAATTAAGTTTTTGTTTATTTTTATGTTTTTTTTGTTAAACTAAAGAGACTATTTTCTTATAAAATAAATTTTAAACAAAATTTCTACTAAAAGACATTTATTTTTTTGTGCTTTTACTTTAAAAACATTGAAATTCTTAAGAAAACTGAGTGGGCCTTATTAAGACCCCATGGATCTTATAAAGAACAACGTAAGCTTTTTTTTAAATGTCAAAAAAATATACTTTTCAATTTAAAAAAAAAAATATAATCTTTGTTTTCATGACAAAGAATCAAAACCTTTTTAGTTTACTCGGATATTCTTAAAAATCTAGCAGATATTTAGAAAAATCTGTTAGGTGGGCCTTATTTGCCCCGCCCCCCTACCTTACATAAGTACTAATTTTACATACCTAAGAATCATCGAACTCCAGACTTTGATCAAATTTGATATTTATATTATTAGGAAGTCTAAAAGACTAAAACAATGGATCTTGCAATTCTGTATATCTGTTTGACTTTAGGTCGATTTTCTTTAAAATTGATAGACATAATTTTTTACCCTCACAAATTTGTTTTAAGGCCAAAAATAATGGTACGTGCAATTCAATGTTTTTAGAAACTTTAGAATTTTTTTTTTTTAAACAATTCCAGAGTTTTCTTTTAATTTATTTTGTAAAAACCATTTTCTAAAAAAAAACTCATATATGAATTTGGATCAAATTTAAAAAAAAAATTAATTCAAACTTTTTTTTCCAAACTGAATATTTCGAAAACCACAGTTTTTGAGGACATCCTAGAAGATGAAGAAAACATTTTTTATCTTTTAAAAATAAAAGTACCCACCGCACAAATGTTAAAAAATATTTTTTCAAAAGCATAAAATTAGCTTTATAAATGACTAAAACCACTCCTTTAGTAGTTGGAGCTAAGAACAGGGCCTCCATCGCGTAAGACGACGATAGTTTGACGACGCGTTTGAACGATTGAACTGCTTCGTGTAACACATACAAACTTGAATCGTCTGGACGATGTGGTTAAGACGATTCAACTTTAGCTTCATGTAACTTGTTGAACTGTCAAATATGGTCGATTGCTATTTTACAATCGTCTCATATATATATTTTGTGGATTTTTTTGAGTTTTTGAGTAAATTAATTTAAAAAAATGTTACGACATTACAATTTGTTATTTTTCGATGATAATGAATGCGAATCACCTATCAAATTTATGCAAATGCGAAGGACACTAATGTCGATTTCCTTTATTTACACACTAGGGATTTGGATCCCGGATATTTTTTTTTCTTTCGGTGTGCGTATTTCGTATACATGTAAATCCCTCTTCAAATTAGGATTCCAAGATTTTGATCGCTGAAAAAAAAACGATTTTTTTGGTCTGAAGAAACGTAAAATCTGTCGAGAGACAGAAATTGATTTGTGTAAAGGAAATCGACATAAGGAATACATCTTATCGTCTCTCACTTCCAACGAAAACTAGTTTGATTACAACCAGACAGCCCAAATGACATTTGCTGCTTCTTGATGTTCTCAAACTGTGGACGATGGACGACACGACCGAACGATGCAATTGAAACTTTACACGAAGCAAACTTTTGACGACGTCGTGTTCGACAATCGTTTGGACGATGATCGTCTTAAATATTACGCGATGTGGGCCCAGGATTTGTAGGGTCGCCAAAACTATTTTGCTTGTCATAATTTAAAAACACTTTGTTTCAGTTTTTTTTTTAAAAACAAACAAAAAAAAAATAATTATCAAGCAACCTATTGTTATTTGTTTTGTAAAAAAGAAAATTAAAAAAAAGGGATATAGAAATTGTTGTTGTTTTTTGCGATTGTTTGAGTTTTCAGAAATATAGAGAGTTTGTTTGGAATATTCAAGAAGTTTAGTTCATCATAGTTCCATCATTGAAATAGTTTTTGAAGAGCATTATATTAATGGTTTTATTTTAAGTACTAAAATCTGATAAATCTTAAATTAAAGAAATTAAAGAGATTTGCTTGTCTTACCCGATAAATATTTGATTTATGTGCATTTAACAGATAAATTTATATGACTATACATATAGTTTCTATTTGAAAAAGTGAAATACGTAATTTCTAATAATGTTTCATAATTGCAAATACAATTAATATCTTTGTGCTCTATAAGTTCGTGGTATATAAATAAAGTACCTACATAACATATACCTATATATCCTCAAAACTAAATAAATCTTGATTACGTACCTACTTAACGATTTAAAGGAAAATATTAAATATTAAAAGATCTCAAATCGTTGTTCCAACACCTAAACGTCCTTATATAAAAATAAATGGAAATACCTACATTACATATATCAATAGTGAAGTGGTACCCCACAACATAAAGCTATCTAAAATCGAGAATCCCTGAAAGTTCCCTATTGAAAGAAACAGATTTTAAGAATCCATAATTCCAGAGACCATCAATTTTTTTGGCTTTTCTTTTTCGTTATAATTAATTAATAAAAATTACATATGTGTAAATTTTACTTTTCATTTTAAGATAAGTGTTTCAAAAATATTTGTATCTTTATCATATTCCCTACCTTGTGTTTTTTTTGTTTGTTTTAAATTTCCTTTCTCTTACTTTTATTTGCTTTACTTTCCTTTCTATCTATATCTGAATTTTTGTATCTGTGCGGAAATTTCACTCAAAATCGGTGTGTGTGTGTATATTTTTTTTTTTCTCTTTCCTTTATTTAAAAATTCATTCCCTACAGATAAACGACTGCTTATGCGCATATGTAGCCGGATATCTCAGGTATGTATGTATGTTTGACACTTGTTAATTTTTTTTTTAAATTGTATAGGTATATATTCCATTTCCTGTTTGAGTGATTTTCCAGTTCTTTTCTTTTATTTTTCTCTTGTTTTGTTTCTGACATTAAAATTGAAAATTTCAAGGGCAATTTTTCAGTGTTTTTATATTAGCTTAATTTTCAATACCATATACTATAATTTAAATCATAATCTTAATATAATTCACTCAATTCTAATTTTCAATTGAACTAAAATTTTACTTAATCTAATAATTTACCTTTATTTAGTATTAATTTTTACTCTTTAATTTTAAATAAAATAATTGTTTAAAAATGAAATGAACGGTTTCGGTATTTTTCATTTTGGATAAAACTTTTAGTATGGAATCTTAAATTCTGAACAGGAGTGACTGGTGGCAGGAAGGACATGAGAGTCCGAGGTTAATTTGAATTTCTGCAGGTGAGGCTTAGGCTTATATTTTAGGGGCTGTCGCAAATAGTTGAGCGCGCGGCAGCCAAGGTGTCATCTCAGCAATGAGATAGACAGAGGGAGGGTAGCTCAAGGGTACCAATAACACCAATGGTACCCGTGCATTGGAAGAACAAGTAGGTGTATCAGCTAAGGAAAATTTTTTTTTTTGATAAATTTTTTTTTTTAGATTATTTTCATTTAAATTAGCTTATTTTCATTTGTCCATTTTGTTTGTCTGTTTGTTAAATTTTGATTGCTGTCCTAGTTTATTTTAATTTTGCTTTTTTTCTTTTTTTTGTTAATAACGTACATTTTTTTTTTAAGTCAGGCATGAATATTAAGTACGGTGGTCCAGATAGGCAGGCCAAAGAACCCACCCCATATCCGACGAGCTAAGCTAATTTGCAAGCATGCCTGCCCGGTCCTCGCCTTCTGGACGCCCTTCCATCCAAGAAAAATTTACAGAACCTGTATCTGTAAGATGGAAGGGTTGACAACACTAATTGTTGTCTATACCGTTACAGATTCCATATGATTTAAGCAAATATAAGTTTATGCAAAAACAAAAATTATAAGTCGTTGTAGTGGTTTCTTAAAAATATAAGATAAGTATTTTTAGTGTATATCTTATAAACTTAAAAAGATCTAAAAGTGAATTGATTAAAAGAATATCCGAAAACAAGAAATAAGTGTCTATAAAATAGAATATACAAAATTTTTAGAACATTTTTAAGAAAACATTTTAGTACGCAAACTTAAACTTCTTATTACTGTACGAATACAAAAAATCCAAAAAAAAATTTAAGCCATTTTTAAAATATCAAATTTTCCAAGAAAAAAATATTTTTTATTCAAAATTAAAAAAAATATTAATATTAAAATAAAAAGTTTTGAAATGCAATGTTTTTCAAACTTTTTAGAAGCTTTTATATTAAAAATTTTCTTAAAATCCGTTATGGCGATAGTGACAACGATAAAATTTTAAAATAAATGTTACAGTCAGTAATATCTTAATTTCTATTTTTTTAAAAATAAATTATAGATCTTAAATTTAATCAATAGAAAAAATTTTATCAAAATTCTAGCTGCCGTTATCGAAAAATAGACGATTTCTGAAAACCATTTTTTAACACTCGCATGGTGTTTAAAAAAATCAAGCATGGGGTTTTCGCAATATTGAGTTTAAAAAAAATATTTTTTTCTTTTAATTTAAAAAATTTTTTTTTTTAAATCCAACAAACATTTTTTGGAAAATTTGAATAAGTATAGAAACTTGAAACTTTTGGGGAGCTTTAACATAAGTAGTCGAACAGGCAGATAGACAAAATTGAGAGACCCACTTCGTTCGTCTTCGCTTTCATCTTAATGTCAACTTTGGTCAAAGTCTCGAGTTCGATTTTTTTGGGAATGCATAACTTCCAATAATAAAAACATAAAACGTAAGTAACAAAAAAAAAAAAAAATATTTAAAATTGTCATTCCTGTATCAATTTATATTTTCTAAGAAATTAAAAAAAAAAGTTTTAGCATTTTAAAAAAAAAAACTTTGAGCTTCTGAACAATTTTCATTAATAGCATCCATTTTGTCAATCCAATGTCAGGTCATTTAAGAGCAGGTTCAAGCAATCCATTTGAGCATTGTTTTTTTTTAATTAAAGAAAATATTTTTTTTTTAAACATTTTGTACAGATTCTTTTATTAAAAAAATCATTGAATTAATTTATAATAACAATATCAAAAATTTATTTCTTATTATCGTTACAATTATTTTTTTTTTAATTTTTCTCGATTTTCTTGAAAACGATAAAACCGATTTTAATCAAATTTAGTATGCTTGTATTGTGTAGCAAAGTTTAAAAAAAAAATATTTTTCGCACTTAAAGAAGTTTCCAATTTCTTTTTTTTTGAACAAAAGATATTATAAAAGCGGATTAGTATAATTTGTATTTTATTTATTTTTATTTGGACAATAAGCAAGACTTTAAATTGGAATTTCTAAGGTTTTTCCATCAATTCATATTTATTTCAGAAATCCGATGGCGTTTTCGGTTTTTGTATAATAAGAGTGCAATAAAGGGGGCTTAACTACCCTTAAAACAGTACGAGCAGAACAGCGAAATAAAATAGGTAAAGAATTGAAGAGAAGAAATCGATTCACAATAGAAAAATGTATGAGAAAATGCCGTTTTGTAAAGCATTCCACATTTGTGCAGTGCGGCTAAATAAAGAATCTCCATATTTGACAGTACATTCAAAACGAAAGTACATCCTAACCGAAAGCATTTCTGCTTTTCTAAGGAACGAGTGTTAGCTTGAAATAGTTCAATAGTTTCTTGCAGGCTTCAGTTCAGATTTTACAGACTTTTAAATTTTAAATAACACTCCGATTTTCAGTCCTGCTACGAAGCCTCTCGTTTTCCTTCCTCTTCTCATACTTCAGCGTTTCTCTGGTCCTTTTTCAACCACATAACAGTGGTTTGTATTCCTCTTGTTAAGCTACATGTGTTTGCACACATATTCGTCAGACCATGGGTTTTCTTGTGGTTGCTTAATTCATGCAAGGTGCCCCTTCACATAATTGAAAATCACGATTCTTGCTCAGAACAATCAATTGAGATATCAAAGGATGTTTTAGGATTTTTCGAAAAATTTGAAAAAAAAACTAAAATTGTTTTATGAGAGCTAAAACAAAAATTCAAGTTCCTGCCCTAGGAAATCATGTGAAAATGATGTGTTCCAAATTTAAAGATAGATGGTCCAACAGCTTAGCCTCCAGCTCGATGTATTTTGGACATACATACACAGAGGGCTTTGTATACACGGATGTAGTGTTTAGTGCATGGGTGATATGAGAAATCACTTTGTTGGACTTCTGCATGAACATAACACTACGATACGTTTGATTAAGACCTCGATATTTCCTTTTAACACGCAACCAATACTTAATATAAAGACCGTAAAAAAAACAGAAAACTGTCAAATTTTTCGCTGGACTTGAGAGGGCTATAATATTATAGTTGACCGAGGAAATTGCTGTCAATCAAGGTGTCTGCAGAAGAAGTTGGAGCCGTAATAAAATCTATCACCTTCCAGACACATTCTTATTACTCGAGCCCTCAAATATCTTTAAAGCCTTCCTTTAACAAGATTCTTGTTCATATTATGTGCTTTGTTTTCGATTTTATCAAATCGTGTGTTAAAAAATCACAACGCATCTATAGATTTTTTGTGTTGTTATATCTAAAAGCTCAAGCTATCATCTCCAGCGACTAGTCATAACTTTCTGCAATCCTTCCGCAAGTAGTAAACAAAGGCATATCTTCTATAACACAAACTGTATCCACCCTTACCCCCATGCAAATTATTATTAATCCAACAAACACCAAGGAACATAGTTTTTCGTACTAGTTAAGCAGGAAAAAAATGCATTTGAACTCGGTTGGCGAAGCCCTTTTTCAACCTTTTTGCCCTTATCGCAAAAGTTTAAACCGATATCGTTTGCATTATTATACTCTAGCATAGAACACATACCTACATATAGATATTTGTATATGAAAAGGGACTCCATATGCACCACTTAACCGTGGGAAAGAGATCCTGACGTCGAAACTAATTACTTCCCCTTTTAAAATTTCCGGAAATTTGCAAGGAAAAACTTTCTCTTCGGTAATGTTAGCTTGAAGGAGAGTCCTGTAGATATGTACATAGCATATCCCACACTGCCTCTGCCATCATATGAAACCTTTTTGTACTAAACAACCTTAAACTCTACCAATCCGATAATTTAGATTTTCAGACTTTTTCCCTGCTAAACACAATTGCTGGCCATATGCATTCAACCTCCTTTTTCTTTTCTCTGGCTGGGGGTGGGTGTGTGTGTATGGTAACATCAGTTTGACCAAGGCATTCTAGAAAAGGATCCCTCCCCTAGCGTAGTCGTCGACTGGAAAGTTGTTTATGAAAAGGATAAAGACCTAACTTTATCCTAGTGAGCCACATGTGGGTGAAAAATCGATTTTCAACCAAAAACTATATGCGCTGCGATAGAAAAATTCGGTCAGAAGGATTTCCTTGACACACAAGATCCCAGAATTTTTTCCTTTTTTTTTGGCATCGTTCTTAAATATCCTGAAGCAGAAAATGTCTGTTTACTTTTCCTATTAAATTCACTTAAATTTTGCTTACAAAACGTGCAAGGAGCAACTTTAATGCTGTAGCAAATTTCCTTGCAATAAAAAGGACTATTAAGGACACACATCAATACACACAAACTTGTACATATCGCGAACGGGCATATGCCCGCAGGGCTTAAGTTAGAAGTTTTACACTCCTTTTCCACACATGTCGGATATGAGGCATGCCCCCACCACCCCTCCCCAAATAAAAGGGAATCCCATTGGTGTTGGGATTTCTTATCGATTGTATAAGAACGATGATGATGATGATGATGATGGTTATATAGAAAAAATTAGCAGAATTATTAATCAATGTCCTTCCTGCTGGTAGCTGATGGCTGGTACTGATGGTAGCTATACCCATACAGTTAAGTAGGGCGCTCTACTAAATTTCTTTACTTATGCCTGCTGCGCGATCAAAAGGCATATTCATCGTTTCTTCCTTATTTCAGCAATTTTTGTTTTCTTTGCTTCCATTTGGGATTTCCTGTCACGTTTCGGGCTTTTGGTGTTTTATGGGAACCTTTGTGTATCCTGATTCTAGGACTCTTTTCGTACAATGGGCGTTCGAGTGTGAGGATATTTTTGTTGGGGTTTGCGACTGCTTTCAATTAAAATTTGTTTCTGTTGAAATCAGTGATGAATAATCGAATTAATTACGATAAAATAACAACCGAAGCGGTAAAGGATGGCGTAAGAACAGAGACCGGTTATAATGTATTGTATTGTATTTTGGTGCTGTTGGGGAAATATTGTTAATCTTGACAGAAAATTAATGGAATTCAACTCTCGATCGGGATTGAAATTTTGGAAATTAAAAAGGACCATAAGGACGAGCCAAAGATTTGTTATCAAAAAAAAAGGAATTGCCTTCATTGCTTGAATAGAGTTTAACCTCATCGATTGATCTGAACAGATTTAAGATATTTTTAATGTGAAACGTGCTAATCATAGAAAATGAAAAAAATAGCAAAATGTATTAATTTTATGGAAATGGAAGGTTAAGGCCTGTCGATTAGAGGCCCTGAAAGTTGTTCTGGTCTCAATCAAAAACCATCAGAATTTAAAACAGAAAAATAGAAAAATTTGATTTAAAATTTTAAGGTTCCAAAGTTAAACATTTTGGACTAACCCATATTTACCCTATTTAAGCGGAATACGAAATAGAACTTTGCAGAGTTAATATGCAAAATCATAAGCTATGTAGAAGAAAGTTAAAAATATCAGTTCCGAACATTCCGCGCCGCGGTTCAGGCGTGCGAATGATTTCGAAATTCGTGGGTATTAGAATGGAAATTCGTTTTAAAAATTCGTTCATCCTTTTCAGAATTTCCCGAGTGTGAAAATTTGGTAATTGAAGATTCGGTAGTACTTTTTTATAATTATCATTCATCATATTTTTTTATAATTTATCAAAGGGCTTATGAATACCCTTTTATGTTAGATAACACCCGCCTAGAATTAGAGAGAGTGGAGAGGATTAAAAAGGAGGTACCGATGAAAATTGCAGAGAGAAAAAAACAGAGATACGAGTAGGTAGGACATTTTACATGGTGTTGTCCGGCTAAATCTTTGTACTTAACAGTACGTCTCAAATTGGGCTCAATAGCAAATTCAAAGGCATTTATGAAAGCGCGAGTATTACGGATGAATTGTCTAAGGTGAGGAATGCAACTCCCTATTATAGAGCATACTCTTTAAAGCAACAATAAAATAACGAGAGATAATAAACAGCAGGACGGTGTTCAGATAAGGATAGCTTAGAAGTGGTAATGATACGTCAAAGCTGTACCGTCTCAATGGATCCATTGTACTCCTCAGGAAGTAGATAAGGAAGGTGTTTGGAAGAAAAGGGAGTGGACTGATGAAAGCTTAGGTTTTTGACGCCGCCCTGAAAAATCCTGGCTGGGTCATTCACTGATGGTCTTCAAGAGACGCACATGTTTCAACGATGTTAATATATATAATCATTTTTAAGGCTCTTCTCTGAATTTAATCCAAAAGACCTAGGCCAGTCGAAGGAGCAACAGCCTAAATATGACCGTTATACTCCAACCTAGGATTTATATAAGTCTAATGTGATAGCCAGATCGGAAGAGATGGTATATTTTTGACATCTACAGAGCAAACCCGAACACTTTGCTAAATTTTTAACGACATCTCGTATGTGCTCATTGCACAAAAGGTGGTTGGTAATACTACACACACCGGTACCCCTTTTGGAACCATTTGTTTTTTGTTTTTGATTTTCTCAAAAACGCAGTATTCAAATTTTTAAAATTTATTTTTTAGGTTTTTGAAGAAAAATTCAAATTGTTTTTTTTTTTGAAAACTCAATATTTCGAAAATCTCATGCTCGATTTTCTTAAAACTTTATAAATAAAAGTTTAACATAATCTACAAGAAATGAGAAAAAAAATATTTTACCTAAAAATAACGGTGCCTTCCATACAAATGTTAAAAAATGGTTTTCGAAAATCTTATTTTTCTCGAAAACGATATCGAGAATTTTGCTAAAATTTTTGTTCTTTCGATTAATTTTTACGATCTATAATTTATTTAGAAAAAAATTATAACTTAAGATATTACTGGCTGTACCTACCATAGAACGATTTTTTCGAACTTTGAATTTCTCATCATAAGCATAACGGATTTTAATGAATTTTTTTTTATAAAGAATCTTCTAAAAAGTTTGAAAAACAATAGATTTTTTTTTAGATTTTGAAATACAGTAGTCCCTCGATAACGTGAACTAATTAAAATAAGGCTATTTCGGATTTCAGAGGGATTCACATAGCTGGAACTTTTTTTCAGTTCCTCTTTAGCGATAAAATTCGATCCACTTTTTGTTTAGGTGCCATTTCACAAACTGATAAAAAAAATCATAACAAACAGCATAACAATGTAATACAACTTGCAGGAGACACTCTCTTGACTGCAGCTGCATTCAAAACATATAAATATGTCTAGATAAATAACAGTAAATTAGTCCATTATATCGCACACAAAACTAACAAGAGAAAAAAAAAAGAAAATATAAAAACTTTTACAAAAAGAAATTCACATTTTAGAGTGTGAAAATTTCGCAAGTTCACATTACAGAAATTACAACGTAAAGTTTTGGCGGTTCACATTTTAGAGAAATTCACATTACCGAGGGACTACTGTACTTTTAAAAAAATATTTTTTTGAATTAAAAAAAAATCTATTTTTTTCTTGCAAAATTCAATATCTCAAAAACGGCTCAATTTTTTTTTTGGAAATTTAATTTTTATTCGAACAATAATAAAAGCTTTGAATTGGCGTACCAAAATTTTTTCTTAAAAATGTTTTAAGAATTTTATATATAAAAGCTTATTTTTTTAAGAAACCACTACAATGAACTATAATTTTGTTCTTGCATAAACTAATATTTGCTTAAAACACATGGCATCCTGTGTTTAGCTCCAACTACGAAAGTAGTTGTTTTAGTCATTTAAAAAATGAATTTTATGCTTATGAACAGTTTTTCTCTAAAAACATTCATTTTTGAAATTCTTAGTCTTTTCATAAGAGCATTTTCGTGTGACCCAGTCGTGAATTTTATTTTCAATAAGACCAGGAGCTTTTAATGAAAATTTTGTTGCAGTCAAATATTAAAAACAAAATTTATCATTCCAATTAAAATTGAGGGAAAATTTAAATTTATGCATTAAACAAAAATTTTGTTGTTATAAATCAAAAAATTTAATTGCATACCTTTGCCTGGCTTTCACATACTGACAAAAATAAGATAAATCATCAACAATTTTTGTTATATAAACAGTTAATTAAAATTAAAACCACCATTTTTATTAAGCTGACAAATAAATTTTTGTGGATTCAACAACAGAAATTTGTTAAATTGACAAAATATTTTTATATTTTTTAATAAAAGAATTTTGTTAATCCGATAATAAACAAATTTGTAACATTAACAAAAAAACTTGTTACTACAACAAAGGAAATTTGTTAATCTGACAAATTGATTTTGTAGATTCTACGAAAACAATGTTGTTTGTAAACTCAACAATTTTCTGTATTTCTTATAAATTTGATAAAACGTTTTATCAGCTCAATCACATTTTTATTATTGTTCTTTTTAAAATTTTAAATTAATTTTCAAAATTTTACCAAAATTTTGACATAGTTTAAGCTAATGGTATAAAAAAATTTGTAATCTTCTTTGCGGTTTTTAAGAATTTTTATTATTATTATTTCTTATTATTATTATATTATGTATAAAAAATTTTTAAGAAAAAAATGTTAAAGAAAAAATTTTAATTTTTTACTATTTTGCAAATGAATATCGTACTTCTTAACGTTTTCTTACAACTTCCATGTCTCTTATGGAACGTCAACGTTTTATAATTTCCAAGTCTCTTTTAAGTTACAAATTCTATCAATTGTAAAATGCAAGCTTGTTACATTTTTTTCGACTAAATTTACTATACCAAGATCTCTTGTACGAGTAGGTGTTTCTGGAATCCTTGGGATAATTTTCTCCGAAAATTCGGATTCGTTCTGGGCAGCCAGGGTCAAATATGTGTATATGAGCACAACAAGTGGGTATAACTAGAAATGTGTGAAAGGCGGTTTTTTTTTATATCTCGGGGTGTCCTGTCCCGGTTGTCCAGTGGGACTTAGATTTGGTTTAGTAAATAGGGTTGGCATTTAGCCGCAGCGGTAGGCTGATCTTGGGTCAGCGTAGAAGAAACCGGCTGCCATCACACTGAGGTACCTCGGCTCGGTATGTCGTTGCTCGGTTACCATCCTTCTTATTAGCTGATTAGGGTGATTGACAGTGTTCTGCGCTAGCTTCTTTGCCGATAGTAGATATTTGTACAGAGGTATTATCCTAGCTTTTCTGTAGAGATTCTCTTCCCTATAATGTTTTACTCGCTGCCGGTTGAAGTGGAGTCTGATGCAGATTCTAAGCATCTTCCTGTCGAAGATTTGGAGTTCCCTCATCTTTGTCTTTGAGATCGTGAACCAGACTGGGAAACAAAAGCTAATAACTGGCCGCAGTATTGGTATGTACATGAGTACCTTCGTTAGTTGGCTAAGTCTTGATCTTCTCCTCATCAAGGGGTGTAGTCGGTGGAATTCCCAGTTCGTTTTTCTGAGTACAGTCTTTGAGTGAAGGTTGAACCTTAGACACTTGTTGAAGTTGATACCCAGATATTTGACGTTCCTTTTGATTGCAATGGTAGATATATCTGGAAGTTTCAGAACTAAGTTTCTGCAAGTGGTTGCTGAGCGACATTTGTCATCACGGGGTCTCCTGAAGCAGACAATCTCCGATCTTGCTGTATTAATTTGGAAGCCCCATTTCTTCTAAAGATCGAACAGTCTGTTGATATGAGCTTCTACTTTCCGAACAACGACTAGTGGTGATATTGAGGTTGCATAAGAGAGTCATCAGCATACAACAGATTTTCACAGCCGGTTGGGATGGGTTGGTCTGTTGTCGTCAGGCTGTAGAGTAAGGGGCCAAGTTTTGAACCTTCTGTGGCTTCTGCTTTGATGTTCTCCACAGTTGATGAGCAGTTTTCCAATTGCACAAAGAAGTTCCTGGAAGAAAGAAAGGAAAAAAGAGTTTTTATTTATAACGAGGGTAGATGTAGCAGATGTAGTTTGTGTATAAGAGATTCAAACCAGAAAATGTCGAATGCTTTCTTGACATCCAGAAAGCATCCAACGGTTACACGATGACTGTTGAGGGCTTTGGTGGTGTCATGCTGGAACTTTTCTCAAGGTCCAGCCCCATTCTGCGAGTTTATTTATCCCTTTCTGTCTTAAGTTTATAAATACTCAAACCCTGGGATATAGAGTCTAATCATTGTTGGTTTTAATTTCCAATAAAATCTGTCCATCAAGAAACTCTAAAGAACCAGAATTTAACCCCGATTCCATCTCCTTCCGTTCTTTATTCTCGTCATCCACCATAAATCATCATAAATCCCATCCCTAAGATATATTGCCCAGGTGACCTTTGGCATTAAAAAAAATTATTTTGTGAACAAGAAAACCATTTTTCCCAGTTTCATCCATCAGGAAGGAAGTTGAATTTCCGATATGTTCCGCATTTTCCCTTTTTGTGCCATTTTTACTTTTTTTTTTTTTTGTAAAAAAATTTCTTTTCTTTAGCCCAATTTCCGATTTTTATATCAAAGGAAGAGTTGATTAACATCCGGAGATTACAGCTCTAAGTATGACGAATCGTTTTTCTTCCTTTCTAAAGGATTCTCCTAATAGGGATCTTTTGACTTGATAGTCGTCTCGTATCATTCTTTTAGAGAGACAGAGAGAGTATATGCATGTAGAAATGATGCGCAAGGTAATGACACTTTTCAAGCTCTTTATATGCCAAGCAATGTCATTTGACAAATGATTGATAGTGAATCTAACCTGTTCCCATTCAAGCAAAGGCAAACAAAACTAGTGCAACGTCTTTGATGCACCTCCCCAGGTGGCCCTAGGTACTAGTTAGCTGTATTCTCCTAGGAACACGTATTCATCTACTTCTTTTACTCCATCATGTGTCATTCATATCTTAGTTCTGGCATCGGGAATAACACATCCTATCGTTCATGATGATGTAGTCCTGATGGGCCATGGGGTGCCTGTGCCTGCCTGCCTGCCTGCCCTCCAATGACCACCACACGCAGTCATGGTCAAATAATGACGCACTACGCTCTGGAATTTATTTTATCATACCTCCGGCATCTTTCATCTGCACATGGACCAGATCTATACAATTTTGTCGTGAAGAGTGAAGCGTCTCCACCGTGTCCCGTCATTCCTTCTCCATCTTCTGGACTATGGAGGCTGCGACTTTTTATTTTAAATGAGAAAATTATACCTATGGCTTTTGAGTCCTTAGGTTTTTCAAGCTGGATTTGGCAGGTGGGTTCATCCAGCCCATGGGAAAATTCACGGTGTGTGTTTTCTTCTTCTTTTTTTTTGTTACTCCAGCGATGGTTTGTGGTGTGCCTGCCTCTAGGGGAGACCTATTTGTCTGGTGGTATTTCTTAACACACTAATTAGGTTGTAAGAGTTTTTTTTTTTTCATATTCTTGACTCTTGCCTCACGGCAGGTGACAGAACAGGAAGATTCGTTTATTTTCCACTCAATTATTTAAAAAATTTAAATAAAGACAAATATATACGAAAAAGATGCGGAAATATGGTTTCGTGGGCACATTAAGGCCTGGTTCCTGGACGGCATATAATTTTTGATTTCTTTTTTTTTTTTGGAAATTTCTTGAGGTTTATCTTGATGGTGGACAAACTATACGGTGAAGTGAATTTACATTCAAATTACACCAAAAATTTGGTTGATATTATTATGGTGAACAGATCCGCCGGAAGGGATTTACCATGGGCAGTTTCATCAACGAAGCATAAGCTTTAGCTTTTAAATGAGTCGAGCTGGACGATGACGTTATGATATAAATTTTTGTAACAAAAAAAAATTACTTAAAATGTAGGTTGGTAGGTACTATGGTTTGTAAGTTCTGGAAAAAAAAGATTAAATTAAGATTTCTTCAACTTCTCGTCAAGGGCCCAGCTTTAGATAATGGCATTACTTATGTCACTGTAGATAGTATATGTCAAAATTATTTCAAGTCGATGAGAAAGTAAATATATGTGAGCCTTGGTTTGTGACATAATTATTATCGATGAGATAAAATAGTTTTTCATCGTTGGCTCTGATTACCGGGCCTATGCGAAGTTGTATTAATACATTATTAATCGTACATTTGTGGAAGTACGAACTTCAAGTGAGTCCCAAATGAGTTAGCTCCCACTTTCCAAAATGAACTAACTCGGCCCAAAATTGCTGGTGAAACATAGTTCCCATATTTGGTAGCTAACTCAGGATTTTATTATGAACTTAATGGGAGGTAGTTAATTTTTATTATTTCGTCAAACCAACTTAAAAGATTAAAATAAATGGGAGCTTATTCGTTTTGCTAATAAACAGTTTTCAAAACACAAAATTGCAAAATGTTAGCCATCAGCCAGGCGTAAGTTTCACGGGTTCCAAGGATTTTAACTGCCTCTTTGGGTTGGATGCGGATATCCATGACGCCACAACGACGGACGGATGCTGTGAAAAGATTCAATGTCGCGAGGTTAAAATCGCAGGAGGTCGCCAGGACTTTTGCAGACCGCGTCTCTCTCAATCTCTCAGCAAGCTCGCCTCCAGCTTCATCAACGGAGGACCTGTGGAAGCACTGCCAGAATGCCATCAGTAGTGTCGCCACTGATGTTCTGGGTTTCACTAGGCCACCACAACGAGACCCTGGTTTGACGAAGAATGCAGGTTGGCGCATGTAGCAAAGAACGAGGCTTACCAATTAATGCTGCAGGCAAGAACCAGAGCTGCTGAGAGAGCTGCCCGGGAGCTTTACGGGCAAAGACGAAGGGAGGACCGCCGACTTCTATAAGGAGGAAAAAGAGAGTGCATGCGAAGCGGGCGGTCGAGTCTATTGAGGACTGTACCGGCAGGGGGGATGTTCGAAAGTTTTACCAAAGGGTGAGGCAATCCACCCAGGGCTACAAAGCTAGAAGCCTATCGGGATGAGAGTGGGAATATGGTAGTGGACACGCAGTCCATGCTGAGGATCTGGAAACAACATTTTTCCGGACTGCTGAACGGCGAGGAAGGCCAAAATTCCGCAGCTGGGCGGAACATTCCATTCAACCTGGACGATGATGGTAAAAATGTCCGTTCTTCCGACCTAAATGAAGTGCGGTCAGCGATAGCCAAGCTGAAAGCGTACAAAGCTGCTGGCGCGGATGGCTTGCCAGCTGAGCTATTCAAAGCAAATTTGGATGACTTGGTAGGGAGCATGCACCAACTCATCTCAAAAATTTGGTCGGATGAAAGTATGCCCAATAAATGGAACCTCGGCATAGTGTGCCCCATCCACAAGAAAGTAGATGCTCTGACGTGTGCCAATTACAGAGGTATAAGTCTCCTCAACGTCGCATACAAGATCCTGTCGTCTGTACTGTGTGAGCCCCTAAAACCGTTTGTGAACGAGCTGATGGGCCCCTATCAGTGTGGTCTTAGGCCCGGCAAATCTACCCTGGATCAGATGTTCACACTTCAACAGTTTTTGGAAAAAAACCCAGGAGTTCCAAATCGATACACACCACCTTTTTATCGATTTCAAAGTCGCGTATGATAGCGTGGACAGAGAACAACTATATAGAGTTATGTCTTATCTAGGAATCCCTGCCAAGCTCGTCCGGTTGTGCAGGATGACGATGGAGAAATCTCGCTGCTCCGTCAAGGTCGTTAAGAATACCACCGAACCCTTTGATGTCGAGAAAGGTCTGAGGCAAGGCGACGCGCTGTCATGCAACCTATTTAACATCGCTCTTGAAGCAATTGTACGAAACTCAAACGTCAACAATAGATGTACAATTTTTCAAAAGTCAGTTCAACTGCTGCTTATGCGGATGATATTGATATCATTGGGAGGACGAAGCGAGCTGTTACCGGTGCGTTTGCAAGTATTGAACTGGAGGCGGCGAAAATGGGTTTGGTTGTTAATGAGGACAAGACGAAGTATATGCTATCATCGAGAAAGGAATCTCAACATCGTCGACTCGGGAAAAATGTCACGATGGATAGGTATAACTATACGAAGTCGTCAAAGACTTTGTCTACCTGGGCTTCACTATAACATCGCAAAACGACATCAGTTCAGAGATCAAGAGAAGAATTATTCTTGCCAACCGCTGTTTCTTCGGGCTAAGAAGACATTTGAGTAATAAAGCCCTATCTCAAAGAACCAAGGAGACGTTGTATAAGACCCTCATCATCCCGGTCCTGCTGTATGGTGCAGAAGCATGGACACTGTCTAAAATGGATGAAAATCTGCTTGGGTGCTTTGAAAGAAAAGTTCTTCGTTTGATCTTCGGTCCAGTCTGTATCGATGGAGTATGGAGGAGAAGGTTCAACAACGAGCTGTACGGGCTTTACAGCGATGTTGACCTCTTTAAGAAGCTGAAAATACAACGGCTGAGATGGCTGGGAAACGTGGAGCGTATGGACACCGACGCACAAGCCCGTCGAATCTTCGAATCCACCCCTGATGGTCTGCGCAGCAGAGGAAGTGGAGAGCGACCTCAACCAACTTGGAGTGAGTAACTGGAGGCAGCTAGCTAGGGACCGATCTAGCTGGAGGGGCTTGTTGGTTGAGACCTTAGTCCACCCTGGACTGTGAGCGCCATCTAAAGTAAGTAAGTAAGTAGTACCTTTCCCAGTGATTGGAAGGATGGCGTTATAGTTAAGTTACCGAAGAAAGGTGACCTCAAAAACTGTATTAATTGGCTTAGTATTACCGTTTTGTTCGTGCTCCCGAAGATGGCAACTATGATTCTAAAAATGATAAAGTTCTGGAAAGCTGGATAGCTTACGGCAAGGGATCATTGAAGAGGTTAAGCAGTTTAATTATCTGGGTATTTGTGTAGCAATTGATGGTGGAACAGATCTGGATGTTAACGTGAGAAAGGCCTGACGTGCATTTAGAATCCTCTTTCTTATGTGGAACAACTTGTAAAATATCTCTATGCACGATATAAAACTCTTTGAATCCAACGTAGAATCTGTGCTATTAATCGAGTACGCCTGTGAAGCATGAAAGTGCCCTGCTAACATCTCTAACAGGTCACAGGTTTTCGTTACAGCCGATGCCGATATCTGCGGTAAATTTTGGAGATCTACTGGCCACAAACTGTATCAAACGTCGAGTTGTGAAATAGAACCGGGAAGAAAAAAGTGGATGCAGACATTATACAACGAAGATGGCATGGCGGTGAATTGGCCATACATTGAGGAAGCCTGACAATAACATTTCGAAGCAATCTTTTGAATGAAAACCTCAGGGTGCAAGATGTGTTAGCAGACCAAATTCTACCTGGAGGTCAACTGTAATGGTAGAAGCAAGGTCTAAGGATATCCGTAAGTGGCCACACCTAAAATTGCTTGCATCATGGTGGGGTTTTCTTGCTGGCCTATGCTTCAGATGGAGTTGAAATGCTACTCAAGTTGTCGGAAACCATATAAATATTTGGGTTAGTTCACTGTAATGCTCACGTAACTCCTTTATCTGCTAATGCTATATTCAGTCGTCATGGCAGACGCATACAAATAACTCCAAAGGACATAATACTCAATTTGTATTTTTGGGGCCTTAGGCGGGGCAGAAAACCCAACGGAATTGCATGAAGGGTACAAATAAACCAAAATGAGATTTGTAATCATAAGAACCTACGAAACGAGCCACACTGTCGTCCAAGAAAACTGTTTACATTGGTGCTTGCCTGACGATTGAACATTATCTTTTTAAGCTCCAAGCTGGATATAGCCCCCATTAAGAAGGGCATAAGTCCTAAATTTGTTTTGGATCTTCTGTCCCTACTTTTTTGGGACAGTAACATACCCCAAGCTTAGCAACGGACTAGCTTGAGATGGATATAGTAACCAAAACCTTTGGAACCTTTGAAGAGGAACAAGAACGGAGGTAGACAAAGTTGACCAAGAAAACTATTGATATTGAGTTTTGATCGTATCCAAATAAATTTTAGCCCATTGCGATTTCGAACTGAAAAAAATGTTTGGACTTAGTACATTATAGTTACGAGATATTGGGATTTACTTCTTAAGAAATTACGTGGTACTTCATATGAACCGCATGTCCCAATTTTGTTGGGAGTAAGTTCCTGCTCCCTTAAGGTGCATTCCCGCTTTCCATCCTCTACGATCCCGAGCCCAGAACAAGAACTTTCGTATCCACTATAGCTTGACTTTTAAATCAGAGATTTGGTCTTCCTTACTTTTAGAACCTGTGGTCTGGAATTCAAAGACTCTATTCGTAGTAGTATTCTCGTTCATTCTTTCGGTGTGGTCAAGTCGTTTTTAAATTTTCTCGACTTGATCTACAGCTTGGCACTGCTCATGGAATTCATGGTTGAATAATCCCTCCATTCGCACTCCTCTCATAGAAGATCAAATTTAGCTCTCGTCCAATTTTGAACGCTGCGATAACGCAGAGCTGATTAGCGCGTATACTTTCTCTTACGCGTCAAGAGTCTTGAAATCATTTGTCTTCCCAAAAAAAGAAGTAGCAGCGGTTTCCCAGGATAATTCTTCGTTGGATATCCACTAAGGTCTCCTAGTCACTAGCCCACCGACTAGGATGTACCACGTTTACTTAAATACCAACATTTTTTGAGTTACCTTAACCGTCGTTAATAAGTCTATTATGAATCTTTGGAAACGACCGATAATGTCGATGTGGTGGCATACCTCACTTGTTGGGAAGAGTTCTTCAAAATAATGCCTTCCCTGTTAACGCTTTAGCTACTAACAATATTCTCTAGAACGAGTTTGAAGAAGTCTTATAATAGCGCGTCTCCTTAACGAAACCCTGGGTATGTTGGAAATAGTTTGGAGGAGATAATTTTCAATGTCACGCTGCTCAGCTGAATCAGTTTTCCCGGGACTCTGAGTTCAGCTATTCTCATATAGATTATAGAGTTCCAAAACTCTGATGATGATTTCTATCATATATGCAGCCTTTCATTTAGTCTTCTCCCACTGTCAGTATTAAAACTATGATCGATCTGCCAATCCAAAACCCACTTGAAAATTAAAGTTCTGTTGCAGAATGTCTTGAGACGCTCAAACAGTAAGTAGACGAATTCAGCAGCGATATTCCTCGGCAGTTCTGTCAGCACGTAAGATCCCATTTTTGTAGACAGACCATAAGGAACTGAAAGTCCAATCATCTTCTATCCACCTTAACTTGGTTGCTGATTTGATACCAAAACTTTTCTTCTATATTAAAAGGGCTATGCTATGGTAAGCCACCAGATCCTACGATGTTCTTGTGCTTATAATTTTATTTCAGCTAAAACTGCCTCTTCTTCTAAGTACTGAAACTGGTTCTTCATTGAGAGGTTGTCTTCTTGCCCTTATATTACTCACTCAACACGATGCCGCCTATTTAACAGCTGCTAAAAATTCTTCTTAAATACATCAACTATTTCCTGGGATTCAGTGATTAGTTCACCTTCGCTGTTTCGAAGAGTACGCATTGCGGTCTTTAAATATTCAGCCAGTTGCTTTCAATCAAGAAACTCTTAGACCTTTTTGAGCTTGGACACCTCTTAGGCCCTCTCCATTTTACGCGGGTCTTCTTCTTCTTTCTTAAATTTGCTTGATTCTCTTCTTTCACTAATCTTTCTTTTTTTTAGCTGCAGCTTATGCGGATGTGCATCTAAAGATTCTACAAGTATTTTCAGCTTAACGCTTCCCATCGTTATATCACAGGTTCTTTTGATGGAGTGGTTGGTAGACCAAGTAAGTTCGGACTCCTTTGATGATATATCGATACTGAGACCAGTGGTTATTGCCACATATGTTAATGCATAAAGCTTAACTGAGGGCTTGTCGTTCAAGTTCTCTCTGAAGACTTCAGGTATGTTAAGACGATTACAACTTTCTTTTCGTTCGACAATCGAACTCTGAGTTTTGGTCTAATTAGAGAATGGTCAGCCTCTCAAATACACATACCTACGTCTATAGATATCTGATAGGGGCCTTGCGTCAATATGTACATCTATGATTTGGTTAGTGTCTGGACCGCCTGCAAACTTTCAGATTCATTTGTGGCACCATTGCCTCCTAGAATCTCTAGGCTCCATATCACCTGCATTACATGTTGCAAGGTCTATAATTTCGTATCTACACTTGCACCCATCAAAAAGATTAATAGAGCCTGCTAGTGGTCAATTAAATGATTTACAAAATTATGTCAAATTGGATTTTACCACAAGAAAATTTGTATTCCGAGACCGCCCTTCCTAAAGCAGAGGTTGTTCATAATGTACGACATACATACCGGAAGGTATTTTTGTTCCCATAATGTTCACAGGCCCAAAGTTAGCACAGAAAAGATTTCCTTTTAAGGTCGCGCCTCTATTTGCATTTTGCAGTAAGTATCCTGGGGTTCATGAAATTTGAATTTATTCTTCAAAAACACAAACAAAGGAGGAAAAGTTAGAATGTTGACTTTGCGTGTCACAGGCCAGGCTATAGGTACACCAAACACAATCGCACTCGTTATGAGTTTAAGTACAAAGTCCTTCGATAACGACTTGAAACGATAACTTTTTGAGCTGCGTGTGTAACCATCAGCGCTTTTCCTCTTGGCCATAATAATGGGCATCGTGAATTATTATGCTAATGCGATTCCCATTCACGAACAAAAAAAAAACATACATATTCCCTTCGCTCCTATAGCAGGGCAGGACGCGGTTACCTATGCCTCTGGGTGACATGGACATGAAAAAATTAATTCCAGAAAAAAGCAACAACATCAAAAAAAAAAAAAAAGACGTACCTACTCGTATAACAGTAAAAGATTTTATCGCTTAATTGAACGCAACATTATAACGTATTTCCTGCCCCCCGACTCCGAAGCCGAACAAAACAAAGAACTTCATTTTAACAGCCCGCAAATGACGGCATATTTATTTTTTTTCCTACCCAAATTGTTGGGTGGTTCGCTTAAGGGGTGGCTGTGTGTCGTCGTCGTTCAAAATACCTGCGGGCCTAAAAAACGCGCTTAAAATGTTTCAAAATCACCGCATATCTGAGCCTTAAATCCGACACATGGCAGTGGTATTATTAATAAACCCGAGCCACTTACATGGCAGTGGTGGAAAATAAAAAAAAAACTCAAAACCATCCCTCCTAACGAGCCGAGGGGATTTTATACAATTTACCTTAATGGACATTCTAAGGACCGCACACACGCCCCTAATTGCATTCAAACATATTCTGATTTTTGAGTGTTGTGGACATGAAAATGAGTCGAGCTCGAGCTCGATAGTCTCTGTATTGGAGGCTCATTCTTGTAAAGAATCTATTAACAAAGTGCTATGCACTTGAGTGTGAAGAGTATCGGACTAAAAATAGCACCCACCGGTAGCCCATCATCGCATCGTTTTATTTTTCACTCTTCTGCTGGTACGTGTAGATATATTTGGTATGCAATTACAAGCACTTAACGCATCATGTACACGAAAACATAAAAGGGATGCAGGATGATAATATCGCTGTGTTGTTTTGTTTTGTTTGGGTTAAATGTTGATCCTGAATAATGCAGGATAGGTGCTTAAATGGAAATTGATATGTATTTATTTATTTTTTCTAGGTATTCTGTGATGAAAGGGTGATGATGTTCATTTCGGCCGAGAGTGGTTTTATATGTTTTATTTGTTTTGATGGACAGTTGACTATGTGTAATGTAGTTGAGTGGAATTTTATATTTTATTTTTTGCCTGAAGGTGTTTCGGGATAAGAGTTGATGATATTGTGATGCTGACGATGATGATGATGGTAACATGACACTGTCTCTTGAAAATACCACAAGGTTAATTGCTTTTTGTTTTGTTTAATTTGAGGCTCATAGACTTTAATTTGGGATTGATGACCCGTTAAGAGTGAACCTTTTGTCTGGTATAATTTTTTGACTAAGTATTTTTTAATATCAAGAACACTAAAAGCTTGTCTCGATGTCGAGATTTCTATTCACGTTGCTGAAAAAATTCAGATGGACAGATGAACATTGTCCCTATTATTCCATGATATGAAAAATAAAATTTGAAATGTTCTCCGAAAAATGTTTGAATTCTGTATTTTTTATTTGGGATATGTGTCAAGTTATGAATTCGTAAAAAAAATCGAACTCGAGATTTTGATCAAAGTTGACATTACGATGATAGCGAGGACCAAAAAAGTAGGTCTCACAATTCTGTCTGTCTCTCTGTCTGTCTGTTTTTGCGACTACAGCCTAAACGGATCGGCCGATTTTCTTTAAACTTGGGGGTGGCCGTGGCGCGATGGATGTGTGCTCGCCTGTCAACCTGATGATGACAGGTTCGATCCCTACCGTCGTCTATGTCGCTTTAATTCCATTAAAAACCTTCTAAAAATTGTCATCAATGGGTTGCTGGTTTACTCATTTCATGTTGTTCAGGCATAACACTAACAACATGTAATTGAGTTAAACTAGTATGCCCAACAAGGATGAACACGAATAAAATAATGTGAATTATAAGCGACATAGAAATAAGACACGACATTTCTCCGCTTTAGCTCAGCCGCCATCCCTGGAGATAAAAATATCCGAGACAACCACCAACAGTCTCAGAACATCGTGCCACACATCTTTCCTATCCTTCTTTCTCTTCATTAACTTCACGCCCGCGCTGTGTTGAAACATTTAAAGGGTAATCATAATCCCTTGAGCGCGGGTAGATTTAAAAAAAAAAAACAAAAAAGATATCATTTTTAATTTTTCCTCCAGACGTTTTTTCCTTTTTTTTAGGCCCGAAAATAACGGTACCTGTCATACGATTTTTTTCCAAATTTTATAAATACTTTTTTTCTCGATAACAGAATTTTTTTTTTTTAAATTTCAAAAATTTTATTTAGTTAAAGCTAGGTAATGGTTGAAAAAAATATTCCAAAAAATTGTTATTTTTGGTAGACAAGGAAGCAATTTTTTGGTTTTTGATTTTCTTGAAAACTGTACAACCGATTTAAATCATTTTTTTTATGCTAAAGCTCCTCCAAAGTTTGAATATTATTAGGTAAATATTCAAATTTTCAATTTTTTATTTTTTGGATTTTTAAAAAAAATTTCATTTTTTTTTTTGGAAACTCAATATTGCCTCATTTCTCGAATTTTTTTTTTCAAACTTGACAAATAAAAGTTTCTTAACACAATCGACATGATTTGAGAAAAAAATGTTGTTTTACCTAAAACTAACGGTACCTTCCATACAAAAGTTAAAAAATTGTTTTCGAACATCGTATTTTTTTTTTAAACGGTTCCGAGAATTGTGCCAAGATTTGTTTTCTTTTGATTAATTCTTACGATTTGTAATTTAATAAAAAATAAAATGCACGACTGGGTTGCACGAACTTGCTCCTATGTAATAGACTAGGAATTTTAAAAACGAATGTTATTAAAGAAAACTGTTCATAAGGATAAAATTCAATTTTTAAACTCTTTTAGTAGTAAGAGATAAAAACGGAGTGCTATGCAAATATGAATGCATGCAAGAACAAAAATTATAAGTCGTTTTAGTGGTTTCTTAAAAAAGAAGCTTTTCTGTACAAACTATTTAAAAGGTTCTTAAGAATAAATTTTGATACACCAATTTAAAGATTTTATTATTGTTCGAATAAAAATTAAATTTACAAATAGTGCCGTTTCGGAGATTCAAAAAATATTTATTTTAAAGTTTTGAAATGCTATGAAAAATTTCATAAAGATCCATTATGTGGATAATGAGAAATTCAAAATTCTAAAAAATGGTTCTATGGTAGGTACAAGTTGTAATATCTTAATTTCAAATTTTTTTTTATTAAATTAAAGATCGTAAAAATTAATTGAAAGAAAAAAATTTTCTCAAAATTCTTGGTGTCGTTTTCGAGAAAAATACGATTTTTGAAAACCATTTTTTTTTTCATTTTTTAGCATTTGTATGGTAGGTACCTTTATTTTTAGGTAAAATAATTTTTTTTCCCACATCTTGTAGACTATATTGAGAAACTTCTATTTATCAAGTTAAAAAAAAATCTAGCATGGGGTTTTCGAAATATTGAGTTTTGAAAAAAAAAATTTGAAGTTTTTTTTAAAAATCCAAAAAATATTTTTTTGAAAATTTGAGTACACAATTCCATTTATGTTTTTGGAGAGCTATAAAAAAGAATGATCAAAATCGGTTGTACCCTTTTTTGAGAAAATCAAAAACAAAAAAAATGGTTCCATGGGGGGTACCTACCCTCAATATCCATTTATCGGAAAATTTTGTTCATCCATTACCTAGTTCTAACTAAATGAAATTTTTTTGTATTTTAATTTTTAAAATCTGTCGAACAGTTTTTGAGAAAAAAAAATATTTATAAAATTTCGAAAAAAATCGTATGGCAGGTACTGTTATTTTTGGTCTTCAAAAAAAAGCAGAAAAGAACCAAGTTTGAACAAAATCGGCCGAGCCGTTTAGGCTGTAGTCGAACTGACAGGCAGACAGACAGACAGAATTGCAAGATCCACTTTTTTAGTCTCCTCTATCATCGTAATGTCAACTTTGATCAAAATCTCGAGTTCGATTTTTTTTACGAATGCATAACTTGCCTCATAGTCAGGGGCGAACGCAGGTAGGGGTTTTAGGGGTTCAAACCCCCCCCCCCCCCGAAACGACCAAAAAAATAAGGGTTCATTTTGTTAAAGAAAAAAAAACAAAAAAGTGTTATTTTCGTGCATAAATTCTTCTGATAGTGTTGTTTTTTCTTACGATTTATAGGTACAATAAATGAACTCAAGATTTGTATCAAAGTTGATATTACTATGATAGTGAAGACGAAAAATGTGGGTCCCAAAATTCTGTATGTCTGTCTGTTCGAATACGGCCTAAAAGGCTGGGCCGATTTTCGTTAAACTTGGTAGATATCGTTTTGAATTTTTTTCCCCCACACGTTTTTTTTTTCCTTTTCTTTTTAAGACCAAAAAATAACGGTACCTGCCAAACGATTTTTTTTCGAAATCTTATAAAATATTTTTTTCTCAAAAACAGTCCCACAGAATTTTGAAAAAAAAATTCATAAGATTTTATTTCGTCATTTTAGGTAATGGTTGAAAAAATTTGTTCAAAAAATGGACATTCTTAGAAGCCATCTTCGAACCAGTTTTTTGCTTTTTGATTTTCTCGAAGACAGTACAACCGATTTTAATCATTATGAAGCCCCTCCAAGGTTTAAATATTATTGCGTATACAAATTTTAAAAGGTTTATTTTTTGATTCTTAAAAAAAATTTCAAAATTTTTTTCTGGAAACTCGAAAACCCCATGCTCAATTTTTTTTAGACTTGATAAATAAAAGTTTTTTAATATAATCTATAAGATCTGAGGAAAATAATTTGTTTTACCTAAAAATAAAAGTACCCACAATACAAAATGTTAAAAAATGGTTTTCGAAAATCGTTTTTTTCTCAAAAACGGCTCCGAGAATTTTGATATTTTTTTTTGTTTCGATTAGTCTTTACTTTTAGAGAAGCTTCTAAAAAGTTTAAAAAAACATTGTATCTTAAGACTTTAAAACTTTTTTTTTTTGAAAATTCGATACCTCAAAAAGTGCTCAATATTTTCTTTGTAAATTAAATTTTTATTCGAACAATAATAAAAAGTTTAAATATGCGTACCAAAATTTTTTCTTAAATATGTTTTAAAAATTTTGTATACAAAAGCTTATTTTTTTAAGAAACCACTAATACGAATTACAATTTTGTTCTTGCATAAACTAATATTTGCTCAAAACACATGGCATCCTGTGCTTAGCTCCAACTACTAAAAGAGTTTTAGTATTTTAAAAAAGAATTTTGTGCTTTTTCTCTAATAACATTAATTTTTGAAATTCTTAGTCTTTTACATAAGAGCAAGTTTGTGCGACCCAGTACGACACAATTGTCTTAATTTGAATTGATGATTAAAAAATAGAGACGAATAGAACAGCAATTGCGTTTTTGATAATTAACATTATGTATAGGGCAGAAAACGGACTAACGAACGGAGCAAATATACCGATACAGATAATCCGTGTTAATCTTAAGGGCCGATTTATGGCTAGTAAATGATTACGATTTTTATAAGTTTGAGTTATTGATGGCTCCAAGGTCGGAGTGCGTTGAATTACAGCAATAGAAAAAACTCACTCATTTCGTTTGTGTGAAAGTTACAGTTACAAATGAGTAGCACATAGCTACCTCTGATAGCGTTTTGGTTATAATTATGTAGTACTATAGTTAACGTAGGTACCGATTGACCGATTGAGTGTTGCCGGTGTCCTTATCTTTTTGTATAACTCTTTTTCCTATGATCGCAAAAGTACAACAAGTTATAACTTCACGTATTAATATATGCCAAATTTAGTTTTGAAGATTTGGACCACTAGGCGAACCTAGAACTTATTATAACTCTATTGTTAGGTACACTTATGGAATCACTTGCACTCTTTTTCTTCTTGATGCATTAATGATATTTTACGAACCAAATAATGGCCTCCATCACAGGGCCCGTAGTAAAAGTCTATGTCTAACAATTAATTCCGGAATAAAAATGCCCAAAAGGGAAGCACCAAAAATGCCCTCGTAGTGAATATTTTCCAACTTTTGGTAACATTATTCAAATTTGCCAAATAGGTATCCGTTGCACCATCTTTATGATGTTTTGTTTTTGTGATTAGCTGTATGAAATTGTTCCGATAGTTCCTATCCCTAAGAGCAAATATCATTTAGTTATAACATATTTATGTTAATTACAATAAAGAATATGTAATTAACAAGTATATATACAATATAGTAATAAAATAATATTTTTATGAATATCTCATATTTTTTTGAAAACCACAACCCCCCCCCCCCCCCCCCGAAATTATTTTCTGCGTTCGCCGCTGCTCATAGTACATATAAGTCGCAAGTAAAAATGAAATCAACATATTACATACTGACTATACCTACCATAGAACTATTTTTTCGAATTTCGAATTTCTCATTATCGGCATAACGGGTCTTAATAATTTTTTTTATAGAGAAGCTTTTAAAAATTTCAAAAAAAATTGCCTTTTAAAACTTAAAAAAAATATTTTTTGAGTTTTTGAAAAAAAAATGTTTTTTTTTTGGAAAATTCGATATCTCAAAAACAGCCCATTATTTTTTTTGTAAATTTAATTTTTATTCGAACAATAATAAAAACTTTAAATTGGCGTACCAAATTTTTTCTTAAAAATGGTTTATAATTTTTTTATATAACAGCTTATTTTTTTAAGAAACCACTACAAAGACTTATAATTTTTGTTCTTGCATAAACTTGTATTTGTTTGAATCACATGGCTTTCTATTTTTACCTCCAACTACTAAAGAATATGTTTTAGTCATTTAAAAATGAATTTTATGCTTATGAACAGTTTTTCTTTAATAACATTCATTTTTGAAATTCTTAGTCTTTTACATAAGAGTAAGTTCGTGCGACCCAGTCGTGCATTTTATTTCCTGTTTTTACTTATATCACTTAAATTACACTGAGATTTACTTCACACATTGACATTTAACCTTTGTTTACTAATTTAATTAAAGCTTCTTATTTCAACAGCAAATTAAGCTCATTGAAAATTTCCTTCAAACAAAGTTGTGACGATATTTTCATTTTCTTAAGAGTTTTGATTTTTGCAACCGAAAAAGTCTATATGGGCCAATGTGCGGCGGCCATTTTTAACAATGTCATATTGCACATATAATACAATCGAAAGACCTTTTAAAAAATTCAAAAAAATAGCTGATTTATCTCACAATTTGATAGTAAAATAGACTAACTCGTATACTAAATACCGACTTAAAACTCTATAATTACTTAAGACTGAAAGTTTAACGATCGTCATTTGAATTGATTTAAGACCTCTTTAAAGAATGGAAGGAATGAATGAAGGATATCAATTATATAATATTTTATCTCATTTAACCGAAAAATGTACCTTTTTCCAAACCTTTTGTTTTTTTTTTCTCACATGTAAGTCGCACATACCTATCCTGTTTTTTTTTTTTGGTTACCTCTTCCTCAGCGGATGTTTGCTTCAGTTGAACAATATACCATGAAATAATATCATTACCTAATATTGATTAACGATGACATGTCCATTCCTTACACTTGTCATTTAATCCCAATTCACATCCTTTTAACAAAATGCATTTCATGTCCTACCTACCTTTTTTTAACACCTTTTGCCCTTGTGACAGAAAAAAAATTAAATCCTGACAAATTGCTTCACAAAAGTACATCAATTTGAAACAAATTCAATAAACAGAATTCTTATCCTATCCTTTTCCTAAATAGCCATGTAATCCTGTTTTACCTTCACATTTAGCATCCCCTTAATTTCTATTGAATAAGATTGTGTAAAAAGTAGGCTCACTTTCATTAACAAACAATTTTCTTCCGTTTATTTGACAAAAAAAAATCAACAACAAAACAAAGTAGAGAAAACATCCTTAATTCCTTATTTGTCGGCCACAAAAGAAGAAGAAGAAAAAATCAACAAACAAAAATCCAATTGCAGATGTTTTCCCCCCGGAAGGACACAAATAAAAATGAATAATGCAATGCAACTCTATGACTTGTTTGCAGAGCCCTTCCACACTACCAAACAAACCAAACTCATACCTCATCGTCTTCACATATTGACTATATCTCTACCTTCCATACAAAAAGGACATTTGACAATTTTTCACATATTCCCATAAATGCTCCCGGTCGGTCCGTGTATCAGAAGCACAATTGTAGCCAAAATTGGATAACAATGCTGTGTCCGGAAAGAAGAAGAAAAAAAAAAAAGGACGAAGATCCTTAACCAAATCAAACCGCACATCTAGCCGAGAACGACATAAAAAAAGGAAGAGTCGAGTTATCGCCAGGAGTATCTTAAAATTGCACAAAAGATGCATAAGACGCGGTAGAAACATGAAAGGAAGCCACACCATAGGTAGAAAATATCAGTAACCACCATGCAATGGACAGGCCGGAAGGACGATGCAATAAAATCTCTCTTTACTCGTACCTTATTGTCATCCTCGGGCAGCTAGCTCTTCAGCAGGATACGTGTAATTGTTCACCGCATTTATCACATTTCACAAGTCTGAGGGTAATTTTTGTGTTGGATTCCTTTGACTCGTTACTCCTTGTTCTTTAACTTCCTATCAACTTTGAGCGGGAGGGATATGCCCAACTATATCCTCACCTCGGGGCTAAGGTGTATGAATTTATTGTTCCGCATTCCCGTTGATTAATTGTTTCCGATCTGTTTGCTCTGTTATTTGTGTGTGTGTGTGTGTGGTTCTGTTCCAAATTGAAATACTGTTCGTCCTGGCACAATGTCCGATCGGATGTCGATGGTAAAAATGCAAAATGCAAGGATAAGGTGGAATACAAAATTCACCAGAAAAAAAACCGACACAACGGAACCAATGCCCGATGGGAATATGAGAATGCAAACCAAACCAGCAGGAGGATTCTTCATTCACTCGGCGAGCTCACTTGCTCTTTCAATTGGGAAAAATGGTAAAAATGGGAAATCAGAAAGGAATTGAAAATTGCAGCAAAACAAAAAGCCAAGAAGAACAAAAACCAGGACATTGAGCAGAGGTGGGTCGAGGCCGAGGAGAGCATCTCCGTCGTCGTAGTCGTCAGGATGAGTCGAGCATGCAAAGGAAAAAATCAATCAGTCACTTGCTTTTTAAAAAGAACGCAAACAAATGACATCTGCAATTCACCATATATCCGATCCGTTTCCATTTGATTCGATTCGAATGGAAAATAAAAAGGACATGGACAAGGACACGGAACAAGAAGTACTCGTACAAGGACTACGACATAGCTACACATTCAATTGGAATTGAATGGCTCTTTTGCTCGAACACAAAAATGTGTGTCAGTGTGAGGCAGAGTCACGGTGGCCCTGATGATGGAGCAACAAATAAATATCTGTAGGTAGGTATGTGGGTGAAGACATAAATACAGAATCCTTCAAGCCAGACTCCCTGCCTGCCGCAGAAAATGTTCCCAGCAAGAGAGGTCTCGCAGAGACATTTTCAATTTGACTTTTCAATTAATGATGATCGCTTATATGCCCTGCCCAAGTGCCCATGCCCCAGACCCAGCCCGGGCATATACAATCATTAAAGAGACGTTCATAGATGGCAAAGGACGACCCTAATGAGTATTGAAACGTTTGCAATTGAGAATAGGTAGCTTCTTCTCTTTGTCTACGAGTACTACAACCTTCGGTGATTGATTGGCGGATATCCTTTCTTTTTTGTTTGACTTGTATGCTGCTTGGATTTCTTGGCTTGGATTTCTGCAAATGGTCCAGGTGATTTGTGATTTTGGGGGCATGATGGTTAATTACGAGTAATTTGGATTCAATAGGTATTTCTACTTATAGATACATTTGTTTTCCGATTAATTGTGTGTTTCCTTTTAAATATAGAGAGATCCTAACGGGTATGCATCCCACAGAGGATATGATTCATTGTGAGAAATAAATTAGCAGGAAAAAGGTATTTAGAATTTTTTTTTTTTTGGAAATTTAATTTGTCGTTAACCTTTCGTAGGCCGGATTTATCTACTCGACAAATTTAAACCATTTAAAGTTAGCACGATACTTAAAATAAATAAAATAGCAATTTGATGGTTTCGGACTTTTATAAGATCTTAGAGAAAGTATGCTCTCAGCAGCATTAAAATTTTAAAATTTAATATTTTACGTAGTATCATACTAGAACAGTTTTAAAGTATCGTACAAATTCGACTAAAATTTAGGCCATTTATTGCAGAATAGTACAAAATATTAATATATGCGGAATTATTGCTACCACAGATTGGCTTTCAAGTCGAAACGTATGAGTTAAAGATGCAAGTATTACTGCTAAGACATTTTAATAAACCTCATCATATAATAAAACGGCAAACATATTTTTTGTGGTACACTTTACGTGGCCCACAAAAACCAAAGGGGCATAAATTACATATTAAACGAAAGCATTTTTTGCATAGATGTGCACAATGCCAAAATTATTTAAATATACTACAAATAAATTGTTTAAAACAAATAAAAATTGCAAAAAAATGCCCGGACATCTGTTGCTGATGGTCTTGGTACTGCTGCTCTCGATAATTTTTATGCTGATGGTGTAGTTGCTGATGCTGTTAAAAATGTTGGCGGTAGTTCTAATGGTCAAATTATCGCATCCAAACAGGTAATCGTTGGTTCAAAATTACAATGCCATGATCTTAAAATAGCTAGAAATTTAAAATGGTTCCATATTGGAAGTTTCCATCCCGCTACCACCGTTGATGGGATTGTCAATTTCATATCCACTAACCTTGGAGTTGGATCAACTGCTATTTTATGCTATAAATCAATCAAAAATGAAGATTCCGATCGTAATCGCAGATTTGTTAATTTTAAGATTGGCGTTTCCTTCGAACTATCTAAACGAATCTATGTTGATACTTTTTGGCCAAGAGGCCTCAGCATACATACGTCCGTTCTTGTTTAAGCCAAAAAACTCGCAAGAAGAGAGGCCCTCAAGCTATAGTCCAAAGAAATTTCGTGATAATGTTCAAACCACAAAATGCAGTAAATCCTCACTTAATGTTTACTTCCACAATGCTAGTGGCATTCGCACAAAAGTATCTAAACTATTCAACAACTCAAGTCATCTCGATTACGATGTGATTATAATTGTCGAAACTTGGTTACATCCTGGAATATCTTCATCTGAACTTTTTGACTCTCGCCTATTCAACGTATACAGACTTGACAGATGTAGTACTGTAACTGAGCGTGGAGGAGGAATAATGGTTGCTGTTCGGTCAACACTTAGATGCAAAGAATTAGCTTTGCGTTATTTGGATGTTGAGCAAATGTGTATTTCTATTAACCTTCGTACCACGCATAATGTTTCTCTATTCTTTATTATCAGTTATATTGCTCCAAATAGTAATGTTGAATTGTATGAAAAACATCTTATGAATATTGAATTTATTAATAATATTTGCTCTGAATTTGATAATGTATGTGTTTTTGGCGATTTTAACTTGTCAAATATAGAATGGAACTTATCCGATAATGAAAGTATGCTAATTGCTTCCAATATGTTAAGAGATTATGAATCAATTTTTATTGACTCTATCTATTCATTAAATCTCGTTCAAATTAATAATATTTTAAATTCATTATATAAAATATTAGATCTAGTTTTTGTTTGTAATGATTTTTTAAATGCTAAAGTTTCGACTGTTCCTTTTTCACTTTTAAATGAATCTATTCATCATAAAGAATTATTTATTGAAATTGAAATGTATATCTTTTCTGAAAATGTTCCTAATAATCAACCTTCAAAATGTTTTAACTTTAAAAAGGCAAACTTTGTTGATCTCAATAACTTTCTTTTTACTTTTAATTGGTCTGATGAATTTTTAAATTTGACTCTTGAACAAATGTATACGCGATTTTCTTCGATAATTTTTGAGAGTTTTTCAAAATTTATACCTCTGGCTCAAAAACTGAACACTAAACTACCAAAGCTTCCGTGGTATAATAAGCAGTTATCTAATCTTAAAAACGTGAAACGTAAAGCTTATAATAAATATAAAAAATCCAAAAATGAGTTAGATTATGCTTCCTTTAGTAAATTGCGTAAAGAATTTTTCACTCTTAATAAGTTCCTTCATAAGTGTTACATCATGAATGTTGAAAGTAATATTAAAGGCAATTGTAATTCGTTCTGGTCATTTGTTAATGCGAAAAGAAAATCTACTGGTTTTCCTAAAAATATGTCGTTTAAGAATATTGAAGCTTCAAATAATACTTCTATACTTGAATTGTTCGCAAACTTTTTCCAATCAGTTTACTCAACCCCTGATTTGAATAACTGTTCAAACATGCCTAATATTCCAAGTAAGGTTGATATTGGAGAACTACAGTTAAGTCGTTTTGAAATTCTCTCGGGACTTCAATCTCTCAAACCTAAGTTAAGCTCAGGGGCCGACGGTATACCCGCTTTATTTCTCAAATCTTGTGCTTCTTCAATTTGTTATCCTCTGCTTCAAATATTTAATAAGTCTCTAGCTGAAGGAGTTTTTCTGAACACCTGGAAAATCTCTTACCTAGTTCCTATTTACAAATCTGGGTCTAAGAACTTAATTGAAAATTACAGAGGTATTTCAAAACTCTCAGCAATTCCCAAGTTGTTTGAGAGTATCGTCAAAAATAAAGTAGAGTTTTTAACCAAAGAATCCATATCGGAATCACAACATGGTTTTATATCTGGGCGATCTACCACTACTAACATGCAGGGGCGTATTTACCCTAGGGCTAAAAGGGCTGCAGCCCAGGGCGGCAAGGCTGCCAGGGGCGGCTTGCGCTTGGCCAATTTACAATATTTTTTTGAAGCGATTGAACTTTCAAAACATACAAGCAAAAGGGCGCAATCGCCCCTAGCAATTGGCCAATTTATAATTTTTACTTGCGATATAGGTACTATAGGGCAAGTTCTGCATTTGGAAAAAAAATCGAACTCGAGATTTTGATCAAAGTTGACATTACGATGATAGCGAAGAAGAAAACAGTGGGTCCGGCAATTCCGTCTGTCTGTCTGTATGTCTGTATGTCTGTATGTCTGTACCTCGAACTACAGCCTAAACTACTGGAGGTATTTTCTTCAAACACGGTACTTAAGGGTCTTCGGTGATTCCCTAGAGGAGAAATTGAAATTTTTTTTTTAGCTCCAAAACTAAGGGTACCCCCCATACACCCGTAATGCAAAATCTTATTTATCTCGAAAACGGCTCTAACGATTTTGATAAAAAAAATTAGGTGTGATATTATGGACATGGACTACATTTTGGTCAAACAAAAATTTGGGGGGAAATGTTATTAGGGGTACCTGTCATAGAACGGTTTTTTTGATTTTCGAATTTCTCACCAACGGCTCTAACGATTTTAACAAAAATTTTTATGCAGGAGCTGCTTTGCATTTAACAAAAAAAAAACTAAAAATTTTTTCGAAAAAATAGTTTTTGGATTTTTAAAAAAATAATAAATTTTTTTTTTTTAAATTCAATATCTTGAAAACCGATACACGATTAAATTTTTAAATTACGTTTAAAAATGTATTTTATTAAATAATAACAATTTGCATATCAATTTTTTTTATAAAAATTTTAAGGAAAATTTAGTACACAAAAAACATGTTTCAGTGTGTCTGTATGTCTGTACCTCTCACTACAGCCTAAATCCCTAGACCTATTTCTTTCAATCTCGGTCGTTAAGGGTTTTCGGTGATTCCCTAGAGGAGAAATTGAAATTTTTTTTTTAGCTCCAAAACTAACGGTACCCCCCATACACCCGTAATGCAAAATCTTATTTATCTCGAAAACGGCTCTAACGATTTTGATAAAAAAAATTAAGTGTGATATTATGGACATGAACTACATTTTGGTCAAAAAAAATTTTGGGGCAAAATGTTATTAGGGTTTTTTTTTAATTTTCGACTTTCTCATTAACGGCTCTAAGGATTTTATCCCAAAATTTTTAGCAGGAGTCCCCTTAAGTTTAAAATAATATTGTATATAAAAATATTCGAAAAAAATATTTATTGGTTTTTAAAAAAAAAAAAAAAAAAAAATTAAATCAATATCTTCAAAACCTATGAACGATTATTTTTTGAAATTATTTCCTAAACCCAATATTATTAAATAATTAAAATCCACATCCCACATTTTTTTCTTGAAAAATTTTAGAGAAATTTCTTATATAAAAAATTTATTTAATAATAAAACGATTTTTTAAGGTTTATTTGCATAAATTCATACTTTTCCGGAAACCAGACGGCAATTTTATGCAGTTGAACTTTATTATCTCATTAAATCCATGTTTTATATTTATAAAATGTATCTTAAATTCCAAAGTACTTTTACATAAGAGCAAGTTCGTGCGATCCAGTCGTGCATTTTATTTTGTGAAGCGATTGAACTTTCAAAACATACAAGCAAAAGGGCGCATGCCACCCCTAACAATTGTCTAATTTACAATATTTTCGAAGGATAAACAAAAAATACAAAGATTTAAAAAATGCGACTTTTTGAGTTTTTCAAGCATGACAATTTTTTCAGTGCCGTGAGTGTCCGGCTGTGAGAGAGTTCACGGTAATATGTCACTCACTTCTTTTACCATTTACTATTCTAATTTTTTATAAACGATGCTGCTATGTAGCTCTCCAAAAATGGGCTAGAACGGATCGTAATTTTTTGTTTCTAAGCCATCTACAAAAAGTCCCTTTTTATTAAAAAAAAATTATAAAAATCCATCAAGCCGGATTCTAGACATAAGGTCACACACAAATTTTTATTCTTTATATACCCAGCAAATCATGCCTCAATTTTTTTAGTTTTGGCTGACTCGTAGTCCTATATACAAATACCCTTCCCTTCGTCAATATTTTTGAACGACTTAAGAAACTATATAATGATTGTTTTTTGTACAATAGCTTATAATGATGGATAAATAAAAGGATAGGTATTATTTTAAAAACTAATGGCTCAAAATTTTAGTCGAATTGGTACGATGTTAATATTTTAGTATAATACTAGGTTAAAAGGACGATTTTGCTAATTTTAATCAAATTTAGCATCATGCTATCTCTAACATTTTACTAAAGTTAAAATCGTCGAATATGTATTTTATATTTTTAGTATCGTGTTCACTTGTCCCAATTGAAGTCCCTTGAGACCGAAATATTTTCTTAAATTTGGGGTTCTATACTCAAGCAATTCAATATTGTATCAAAAAAAAATTCAATGTGTTGATACAGAGGTTGAAACTGTGTCCAGGCTCAACGAGACACTCATATCGTTTGTGAGGAAAAAACGAGAATGCTTTTATGTTTTTGAAGAGATGGAAAAAAGCAAAACCTCTGAAAATTACAAAATGGACCAAAAAAGAATCGTCAAGAGGAAAAAACGAGATGATGAGTGTCGCGAAGGGAGGTTCTTTTTTGTGGTCGTGAAAATTTCAAAATAAATACTTTCATTCCTATTTGCGACCCATTATTGAGTGCGCTAAAGAGAAGAAATTCCTCCTATGAAGCAATAACAAATGGTTTTATTTTTTTATCTAATCTATTATCACATGAGTGAAGAAGCAATTCGAAAAAATGCAACCACTCTTCAGAAATTATACCCGGTTGATCTTGGGGAAGATTTTCAAGAAGAGTGTGTCTTACTTAAACATTTTCTGGAGCAAAACTACTCTGAAAATATGAGTTTAAGGCAGTTTAACCTTCATATAAGAGAAAAAGAATTGAAGGAAGCATTTTTATATGATGAGGTTGCTTTAAGAATATACTTGTGCACTGCAGTGTAGAGGTGTGTAAATCGTTCAACAATCGATAACGAAAATGATTCGATCATTTTCATTTCACTCAAATGGTTCAATACTGTTCCGATTCGATTTTCGTTTCGATTTCGATGATAAGATTGAGTTGAGGTTTTCACAAAATACTCTATATTGTAAACATTAAATTGCTAAAAAAAGCGTCAAAAAATTCAAGATAAAGAGATTTAATTTGTTGCTCCTTAAAAGATCAATTTTAGGACTAATAATTACTGAATGACTTGGTACTATCGAATAAATTAACTTTTAGATACTATCGCATACATATGTAAGTCGAAAGTTTTCATTCGATAAATCTTATTACTAGTTCAATTCCCACAGTAAACATACCAGATCCTGGGTCCGTATCGCGTAAGAGTAAAGAGATCACTAAATTAATTGATTGTCGTTTTGACAATCGTTCTCTCTATATTTCTTTATTGATATGATAGAGACAGCTATATTCCAAATGACAATCAACTATCATCTTACATGATTCCACCCCTGATACCTGAAATAACACCAAATTGAATCGAGTAAATCATAGTTAATCGAGTTAACTGATATTAAAATTTAGATAACGAATCTATTGTTAATGAATTTTGTAATGAATATACACACAAAAAGAAATTTGAAAACATCAAATATTATGCATTTTGTGTTTTTTTATTATTATTTTTTATTACTTTATTTTCATTGTTCTAAAGAACGGCAAAATTTATCAGCCCGGGGCGCCAAATCCTTAAATACGCCACTGCTAACATGGCTTTTTTCTCATCATATGTGATTAATTCCGTTGAGGGAAAATGTCAGGTTGATGCTATTTATACAGATTTTAGCAAAGCCTTTGATTCTGTGGACCATCTAACTCTGATAAGGAAACTTGAGATATTTGGTTTTCACTATAAATTTCTTAGTTGGATTTCGTCTTACCTTGTTGGTAGGTCTCAAAAAGTTTTAATTTATAATTCATTTTCGAGGTCTATAAAATGTAGTTCTGGTGTTCAACAGGGGAGTCATTTGGGTCCTCTCCTTTTTAACATATTTATCAATAATATTGTGTTAGCTATTCAACATTCCCAATGTCTTTTATATGCAGATGATCTTAAATTATTTTTGGACATAAAAGACGTTGAGGACTGTTATCGTTTACAATCTGATTTAAACCGAGTTGTTGAATGGTGTAACGACAATAGATTAAAATTGAACATTAAGAAATGTAACGTTATCTCATTTTATAATTCTAGTAACCGCATTGTCTTCAACTATTTGATTGAATCTAATTTGTTATCTCGTGTAGAACAAATCAAAGATCTTGGTATAATGCTCGATTCAACTTTTTCTTTTAAAAGTCATATCGAATATGTTGTTGGTAGAGCGAATTCACTTGTTGGATTTATTAAGCGAAACTGTGTTGATTTCTCCGACCCTTATGCGTTGATATCACTATATATATCACTTGTTAGATCGATACTTGAATACGCCGACGTTATATGGAATCCAGCCTTTAAGAATCTTTCAAATCGTATTGAAAATGTTCAACGGCGTTTTACAAAATTTATATTTTTTAAAATGAAATGGAATTTTGTTGTTTGAGAGATTATAAAGCTAGATGTCTACTACTTGGAATTAAATCTTTAGATTCAAGGCGAACGATTCATGATGCAATGCTTGTAAGAGATGTATTATGTTATCATATAAGATGCCCTCCTTTACTTTCAATTATGCCAATTTATGCTCCGTTTAGATCACTACGCTCAAGGAATTTGCTTTTCGAACGGTACCACAGGACCAGTTATGGTAGTAATGAGCCTATTTCTAGAGCTATAACTCATTTCAATGAAGTTTGCCGACTTATGAGTATTAATATAAGTTTTTCTAGAAATATCTTTAAAGCTAATCTTTTATTTTTATTTATTTTTTAGCATTATATGTATATGTATATAACTTTAGTTTTAATTTTATCCATAATCTGTTAGCTGTAAATTGCTTGTAGATGTAAATAAATAAATAAAAAGAATAGAGCATACAGCATAGAGTCATACAGTTACTGTCACACATTATATTATATATAATTATCTGTGGTTTAAGTTTAGTAAAAGTTAGAAACATTTTAACTTTTGCTTTTGTTGTTGTTTGGAAAAATACAGCACATTTTGTTCACTTTTCACTCTTTGAAGTTGAATGTAGTTAAGTCGTAGAGTATTAACTACATCTATCGGGGAATTTCCGTGTTAGGCTAGGCGCGCACATTCAATTTTAGTTGCACAACTGTTTCGTTGCTTATAGAAGACAGATGAACTATTCGGTTGAATGTCCGCCAGGTGCATATAATTATATATTACACAAAATAGCGAACTCTTTTCGGGCAATCGTTTAGTTTGTGTCCAAAATACAAACTTCTTAGTTGCTTGAACCAAGCAGTTGCGAAACTAAAAATTGAATGTGCGCGCCTAGCCTTAGTGTTTTCAAAAAGTGAAAAAGTGAAATTTAGAACCATTTCAACTTTTACTTCTTGTGTTTTTCTAGATAGAAGATAGAAATTTGAAATGAGTTGGAAAAAGAGAGCATGTAGTTCTAGCTTTATTCTATGGGTTACTGTTTTCAAATCTTCCCTGAAAATAAAATATCCCACTGGTTCTCACAAAATATTCTATTATTGTAAGCCATAAATTGCCAAATAACATCGAATGATGCCTACTTTGTACATGGATTAAAAAGTGTCAAAAAAGTTTTCGGCTGACATTTCGTACGAAATACACTTTGTACGCCAAAGCTGAATTATCTATTTGTCAAGTCATAAACTGTCAAATTCCATCAAAGGATAGCTAAGATTTCGATGGATTAAAAAACGTCTATATATATCAAGAAAAAAAGGTATTTTATTTGTTGCTCCGGAAAAAAGCAATTTTAGGGCTTTCGGCTAACATTTTGTACAAAATACTCTTTGAACGTCATAACTGAATCTGTCCTCTATTCGTCGAGCCATAAACTGTCAAATTCCATCAAAGGATGGCTACGATGTCGATGGATTAAGAAACGTCCAAAAATCCACATTAAACATACCGGATTCCGATACATCAAATAACATCAGTTCAACCCAAGAATTGTTTTTGCGGCCTACAACATCAACAACCAATCTGCAACGTGTCAGAAATGTGTATAGGTTTGAAATTTTGTTTACTATTTGGACTCCAGGATTGAGTGCTTAGTAGGTACTTCTCATTGCATTCAACAATTTAAAAAAATCATGAATTCTCTGTCTTTTATTCTTCTTCTTCTTCCTTTTCTTCGGCGCTGTTATGATCTCGATGTCGAGTGGATCATAACTCTCCCACGTATCCGCTTCACACTAGTGATCCGCCTGTGGGGTTCGCCGGGTTGACCTCAGAAATCGGCGGCAAGCCTCCCGGTTTTGTATTGTTCCATTTCTGAGGCCAACTGAATGCTGGTGTTTTTGCATTTGTTTGTACCAGGAGTGTTTAGGCCTACCTTTCTTTTTATTCCGAATTGGAACGTTGTATGATATTGCCTTTTTGACGGGGTTCTCAGGATCTCTCCTTTGAACATGGCAATACCAACTGAGTCGGTCGTGTTCAATTTTTTGGGAAATGGTATTCTTAACATGAAGGCTTCCTCGGATCTTCGTACTTCTAATTCGATCAAGCTTTGTAACTCCTGCTGTCATACGAAGCATCTTCATCTCAGCTGCCGTTAGCTTACTCTCATACTTTTTGTACATTGTCCAACATTGTGAACCGTATGTGAGTGCTGGACGCACAACTGAAGTGTAGAGCTTTCCTTTCAGCTTAGGGGGCATTTTTCGGTCACAGAAGATAGCAGAATTTTCCCGCCACTTCATCCACCCTACGCTTACGCGATGATTGATATCGTCATCACAAGTAGCTTCGTTATTTATCATAGACCCCAGATATTTAAACTTTTCACACTTGGGAAGCACTACTCCATTCAAATAAATGTCTGGAGTAGGCCTGTGTGGATCAGAAAATGGGCAGCATAGGTATTCTGTCTTTTTCGCGCTTATGCGGTACCCACTTCCTTCTAGAACATCCACCCATACGTCAAGTGCTCGTTGTAGGGATATCGGGTCTTCACTTATGATGGCTCCATCGTCAGCAAAGAATAACTGATGTACTTTTGGATCCGTCACTTTGCCTTCAAGCAGGTAATCAAGAACTGTAATAAAGAGCAGGGGACTCAAGACACTTCCCTGGTGTACACCTACTGTGATTTCGAATTCTTCGGTGACTCCAGCTGCGCATCTTACTTTAGTAACTGCTCCATCATACATGTCCATAATTATCCGCACATAGGTTTCTGGAACTCCTCGTTGCCTGAGGGCCACCCATATTAGATCTCGTGGTTGCCGATCGAATGCTTTTTCAAAATCAACCAATACGACATGCAAATCCTCCAAAGAATCCCGATGTTTTTCCATAATTATTCTTATACTCTGGATTGCATCCGTGGTTGACTTACCCCCGACAAACCCGCACTGGTCATCAGATAGCCTAATTATTTTTCGCAGTCGGCTACCCAAGACTCGCTCAACGATCTTCATGGTGTGTGACATCAGCTTAATCGAACGGTAATTATCACAGCTTCGAGTATCACCCTTTCCTTTATAAATTGGAAGAAGGTAACTTTCCCTCCATTGATTAGGCATGCGATCACCTCGTATAAGTTTGGAGACAAGAATCATGAGCCATCTAAACCCGATATCTCCCATCTTTTTCCAAAACTCTGAGGGTATTTCGTCTGGGCCAACAGCTTTTCCCTTTTTGGAGTATTTTACCGCCTCACTAACTTCTTCGACTGTGACGTCGGATACTTCTCTTAAGTTAGGTGAAGCTATTGGAAAGTATAGCCTTGGAAATTGTTCGTTTAGAAGTCCGTCACAATACTGTCGCCACCTGTGAAGAATTTCGTTGTCTTCCACAAGTAGTTGGCCTTGAGCATTGTTAATGAACTTTGGCGAACAAATCTCCTGGGCATTTCTTCTTCTTTGAGCGGCTATTTTAAAGATAGTTGCGCCCTTATTCGTGTTTTGCCGTAGCTCTTGAATAGCACCAGCTGTCGGGGTAGAAATTTCATCCAGCTCCCGATACAGGTTTTCTGTATTCTTTGCTTGAATTTGGGCGCACTTCTTCTTCGCTTCTTTCTTGCAGTTTCTATATTCCACTTCGAGGCGTGACTTTTGCTCTGTATCATTAGAGGGGCACTTCGACCAAGCCTTGAAAGCCATTTTCTTTTTACTTATAACTGATTTAGCTTCATCATTCCACCACCATGTTTCTTTGCCTTGTTGGTTGTGTCCTTTTGAAACCCCTAACAGTGTTTTGGCTTTTTCTTTGCAAGTTCTCTGTAGGAGATCCCACATACTTTGTGCTGTACTCTCTTCATTTCGAACTATATCGGTGTTGTTATACAGAAAGTTTTGCATATTCGAAATAAAAGCTTCGCCTTTTTCCTTATCCAGATTATACCATTTGATCTTCCCAAAAGTTTTTGTATGTTTGTTGTCGTTCACTGTCTCCATAAAAAATTCTGTCAGTAGGAGACGGTGTTGGTGGGCGATCGCTTCTCCTAGTATCACTTTGCAATCTTTTACCCGGGGTTTCATGAAACTAGATACCAAATGGTAATCAATCTGGGTTTCATTTCCACCACTGCTGTAAGTGACCAGGTGTCGGCTTTGTTTGACGAACATGGTATTTAGCACGATAAGACCGTATGTTTTGCACATGCTCAGGATGTCTTCACCAGGAGGGTTCCTGGTGCCGTATCCGAGGCCTCCATGGCAATCTTCATAGTCTTCGTTTGTCTTCCCGACATGTCCGTTCAAATCTCCGCCCACGAACAAAAACTCTTCCTTTGGGATGTCCTTAAGTAGATTGTGAAAGTCTAGCCAAAATGCATCTTTTTGTACCTGCTCACATCCAATTTGGGGAGCATATGCAGTGACAATATTATACAACTTTCCTTTAATCACCAATTTAAGGGACATCAAACGGTCGCTGGATTTCGAAATGGTCAATACGCTGCCTAATAGATGTTTTGCAAGGATGATTCCGATTCCGTTTTTACCCTTTTCCGTTCCATAGTAGAACATCTTATAGTTTTTTGTCCTCGTATCCAAGAAACGGGCCCTGTTTCCCGTGTTTCGCCATTTTGTTTCTTGAACACATAAGATGTCCACTCGCCTTCTTTTCATCATCTCTTCCAACTCGAAGCTTCGACCTGTCATACTGCCAACGTTCCAACTCGCAACTCTCAGATTTTGTATAATCTGCGGCATTACTTTGCTAGCCCCCGGAATCCGTCTAGCTCTGACCCGAGCATTGCTGCTCGGTCCAGGATCAGTACCATGTGTAACAATGGTAGTGCCTGGCGGGGTAGTGTCATTTTGGACGAGTACTTCCATAATGCTTGAATTCACAAAATCCGTTGTAAGTATCGACGTGTGCATGCTCCAGTTTTGTATTTGATCTCTCTTTTACGGCACCGGTGATCTCCAGTCGTGCCAACCCAGGGACTGGCATGCACACTTTTGGGAAAGTTTATAGGTGTTACGTGTCGCTAGGTTCACCTTGCTGTTTGTGGCCTAGATGTATTTACTCCTTTAGTCGCCTTTTACGACAGTCCCTGCACAGGGACTTGAAAAATAAAAAAGATATTTATTTTAAATCAAAATAACTTTATTTAAATACTATTTTATAAACAAAAATAGGAACGTAGGGAGAGTTCTCAATAATTTTTTTGTTAAAACAAAAACATTTAAACACAAAAAAAAAACGATAAGAAAAGTTGAGGGCGATATGACACCTGCTGTAGGGTGACATGGAACTCTACTTTTACAATAGTTTTTTGCCACATTTGTTACAAGTGTTAATAAAGGCGGTGCATGATTTATGGAACCAAAAGTGACTCGTCCGGCTTAGGCCTCGGCCACGCACTGAGCGGCCGAAGCCTTTGCCTTAGGGGTTCGAGCATAATACTCGCCACAGTCCACACAAATATTTTCCTCAAAGTCTCCTGGTTCAGTTGAATTATCATGAACAGACATTTTCTCATCCTGTTTTTAACTTTTAATGTCTTTAAAGATTTTGTTTTATAGATTACAAGTTTTCCGCTGATTTCAATACTCGAGGTTTTTGGGATCTTTTATGTGGCTTGTTACACCATGAGGTAAACGGTATCAAAGAGATCAAATGCAGCATTTTGCCTAGAGTTATTTCAATTACATCCATCTCGGGAACATTTTGCTTTGTATAGTTGAATAGTTGAAAATTAACGAAGAGGAGTTAAATTTCAATAAGACATTGCCTGAATGATAATTATTGGAGTGGTGGTGTGGTCTTCATGGTGGGTTTTTTAATGTCTAGCCCTTAAAGGAGTATTTCAAAGGTAGTGAAGGGAATTAAAAAGAAAACGACATAATAATAAAACCCCCTTTTGAGATTACTTCTGCTTTACCAAATAACATGAATAGACGTTTGGTTAGTTACTAAAATAAACAAATACAAACGCACACTATTAACAGTTCTTTTTACTTGCGATATATGAAGGTACTATATGGCAAGTTCTGCATTTGGAAAAAAAATGGAACTCGAGATTTTGATCAAAGTTGACATTGCAATGATAGCGAAGACGAAAAAAGTGCGGTCCGGCAATTTCGTATGTCTGTATGTCCGTATGTCTGTATGTCTCGAACTACAGCCTAAGTAAGCTGCTGGAGGTATTTTCTTCAAACTCGGTTCTTAAGGGTCTTCGGTGATTCCCTAGAGGAAAAATTGAAAAATTTTTTTAGCTCTAAAACAAACGGTACCCCCATACACAAATAATGCATAATCTTATTTATCTCGAAAACGGCTCTAACGATTTTGATAAAAAAAATCAAGTGTGATATTATGGATATGGACTATATTTTGGTCAAAAAAATTTGGGGGCAAATGTTATTAGGAGTACCTGTCATAGAACCGTCTGTTTTTGATTTTTGACTTTCTCATTAACGGCTCTAAAGATTTTAAACAAAAATTGTCAGCAGGAGTCCCCTTAAGTCTAAAATAATATTGTATATAAAAATATTCGAAAAAATATTTTTTGGGTTTTTTGAAAAAAAATTTTTTTTTTTTGAAAAATCAATATCTTCAAAACCTATGAACGATTATTTTTTGAAATTATTTCATAAAATCAATATTATTAAATACTTAAAATTCGCATCCCACATTTGTTTCTTAAAAAATTTTAAAGAAATTTCTTATATAGAAAATGTATTTAATAATAAAACGATTTTTCAAAGTTTGTTTGCATAAATTCATACTTTTCTAGAAATAAGACGGCAATTTTATGCATTTGAACATATAATATCTCATTAAATCCATGTTTTATATTTAAAAAATGTAGCTTAAATTTCAAAGTACTCTTACATAAGAGCATTTTATTTTTTGTTGAAATGAAAACCGGCCATCAAATACTTAATAAATAGTTACACGTACTTCACTGATACAGAAAAAAAGTTTTTGCTTCTTCATTTCAAATGATACTGCGATTTCAATTGGATCCACTGAAAGCTTTGGTAAGATTGAATGATATGTTGATCAATTTGTTTTGAAAAAAATGTATTAAGTGGAAGATATTGGAAGGGTGTCATATCACCCGACTTTAACCTAATAGATTAAAAATTTTAAAAATGAATGATATTAGAGAAAACTGTCCATTAACATAACATTAATTTTTTTTTGAAATAAGAGATAAAAACAGAAAGCCACGTGATTTCTTAAGCAAATATATGAATGTATGCCAGAACAAAAATAAAAATTTAAGTCCTTGTACCGGTTTCTAAAAAAAATCGCTTTGATATACAAAATTTTCAAAATATGTATTCCTAAAAAAATATTTTTGTACGCAAACCTTAAGTCTTTATTATTGTACAAATAAAAAAAAATCAAATAAAAAAAAAATATTGAACTGTTTTTAAGATATTGAATTTTTAACATATATATAGATATGTATCTTTATAATTTTTAAAAAAATATTTTTTTTCTTAATTCTTAAAAATTTTTACTTTTATGCAAAAGTTCTTATCAAAAAATTCTAGGTGCTGTTTTCGAGAATAATACAATTTTCCGTTATTTTTCGATAAAATAAAATGTTTTTTTTTCACATCTTGTAGATTATATCAAGAAACTTTTAATAATTGTTAAGTAATACAAAAATAGAGCATGCATTTTTAAAAATATTGAGTCGTGAAAAAAAATTGAATTAATTTGAAGAACTATTTTTCGGAAATTGGCACTTTTTTCGATTTCGCTATTTTCATAATGTCAACTTTCATTAAATTCTCGAGTTCGATGTTATTTACGAATAAATTACTTGCCTTATACCCAGTACCTAAGTCGCAAGCAAAAAGTTTACATCCCATGCTTTCGCAAAGTGAGAGCAATCTTTCACTTTCATTTATGCATGAATCCATGCTTATTTAATAATTTATTTGTCATCACTTCTGCATGAAATTGTTTTTATTTTTTCTTCAAACAATACAAAATGGACCCTTGTGAAAATTATATTTTAGGTTTTTGAAGGATTATTTTTTTTAAATTTGAATGTGTTACTTATTAAATAAATATGTAATGAATACATAATCCCTTTACTCATTTGTATATAATCATGTACGCACTTATCACATAAGACCGAAACATGTCTATAACAAGTACAAGGAATAGTTCACAAAAATTGTACTCACTACATAATTATGTTCTCATTACATATCATCGAATATGTTCATGTAAATGGATCACAGATTATTGGATCTGAAATTTATATTGACGTAATGCATTGGATGAACTCATCACATATTAACAACCAAAAACTATACAATAATCAGGTTATTATCACTGTTAATACATTTTTGTTGTCTGTACAGGTGTCAACATGTACCGCGAACTCGGGCGACTGGTAGTTGAATTGATTTTTTTTTTAAGATTTTTTATTCTCAAAATATTTATCATACTAAATTTATTTAAATAAATTTAGAAAATTCGGATGATTAAGAAAACATTTTTCATAAATATAAAAAAAAATAAACACAATGGCGCCAAATTTTAAACAGCCTATTATTAAAGTATTAGTATGATACTACTTAACAATTTGCTTATTTAATAGTAGTTTACTAACTCACTCTTAATTTTGAACATTTTCTAACTAGTATCGTACTAAAAGAATTTTCTTAATAAATTGCTTCTGAACACACCTAAAACAATGACATTTCGTGCAAAAAAGTAAGTACACGAACCTTTTTTGATGTTTGCAAATGTCAAAGAGTCATTATGAAGCTAGCACGATACTAAAAAAATAAAATAGGTATTCGATGATTTTAACTTTAGTAAAAGGGTAGACAAAATGTATGATGCTAAATTGATTAAAATTTGTAAATCGTTGTTTTAATCTAGTATCATACTAAAACAGCTTTAGCATCGTACTAATTCAATTAAAATTTTGCGCCCATATATTTAACGTGTTGCAAAAATGGTATTGCAAAATGACTTAATCTACTATAAATGCCTTATTATGAAAATCGAATTCTCTATATTCAACCTTTTTCACAATTTTATAAACATTTTTGTTTAATGACAACTGATGAGTCAACTTTGTCATGCTGTTGGGGTGTTTTTGACTGGTTGGCCAAAATCGTATTTTTTAATGTGACTCTGGTTCAAATCTTGTTAAAATATTAGTAACGATAAATGACTGGGGATTTCCCCCTGTCAAATTTTGATCTGCACTATCACCAAGAGCATTTTTGATCGAAAGAAAAAACAAATGTACGTATGTCAAAATTTAACAACAATTTTCCTGGCAAAGAGCCAGGCAAACAGCCACAGAGACAATATATCCTCCCGATTGTGCCAAGACATAGCTTTGGTTTCGACAATGTCCACTTATCTCAACAATCATGGTGTTCTAACTACTTTTTCTAGAGGCGTTTAATATCCAGAGCAAATAATGACAAATTTCAAGACTTTAATTCCATGCTTTGTAGCATAGCTACTGGAACTTTGCTACCTCTAAATATTTTAAAAGGTTGAAAACGTGTATAGCTGGGTGAAAAGGGGGTCCAATAAAGGTGTTTTCCGAATAGTTTCAAACAAGCAATCTTTCACATATCAGAAAGCTAATAGTTCGCTACCATGGGTAACAATTTTGACATACATACATATATTACGCTGAAGATGCTATCTAAATAGCTGAAGAAAATGATATTAAGATTCTTTCCCCCCAGAAACTGCACTCATATAGCAGAGCCAATAGATTTGCCCTTTATTCGACCTATACAAACAATATGGCATAAAATCTTAACTCATTGATGATAGAAAATTATTTAATTGAATAAAATCTTAACGCAATACAGGAAAACCCGCAAAATAAAACAGTCCCAAAAGAAGTGTATCCCTGGCTTCTAAAATCTGAGACAGTGTTCATGAAAAAGATAAAAAAAATATACAGTCTTTCCATTCGGTTAGCAAAAGCTGTAAGAAAAACAACTTGATTGAACATCTTCACGAACACTTGCAGATGATCCATTTACCATCAACAAGATAACCCTTGGCGTATCACTTTTAGAAGAGCCACTGAACCCCTTATATTTCCAGTAGAAAGCCAAGAAAAAGAAGAAGAAAATAAATTTTTTGAAAAATGCTTTTTTTTAAGTTTTGCTTTGCAATCTTTTTTTAAATTTTTAAAAATTTTTCAATTTTTATTTAGAACCGTAAACCCGATAATGAGAAAGTCAAAATGCACTGTAAGTAATGTCTCAATTTCAAAACTTGATTTATTAAAAAATTATTGATTCTAGAAAAAAAGTGGTAAATACAATTTTCAAAACCTTTTTTCCTACATTTGTATGTTGGGTAACATTTTTTTCCGATTATTTGTTACTAAATCCTGTAGATAGTACCTATTTAAATACTGTTAATTTTTCAGTCTCGAAATTATGACTTTTCAAAATCAAATTTAGAAAATCTTTAAAAAAACAATCATTTTTGAAAATTATAATACATTATGAGATAGAGTTTTAAGAATCCTTAGCATAAAAATGTATAACGGTTTTTGAGAAAATCGAAAAAAAATGTTTATATGTATATGTACATAGGAGGTCTTACTAAATATTTTTTTGTTTAAATATTCAAAGGCTATTGTCGAACAGACCGATGGACAGATAGAAGTGGAAGACCCAATTTTTCGTCTTGCGGAACTTTTTGTAATAGTTAAAATACCAAGTTAAAAAATGTTAAGAAAGAATAACAAAACGAATGTAAAATTTGGCATAACCACCATAATATGCACAAAGAAAAGGTTGAGAGGCCCTTGTAATTCACAAACAGTTACGTCTCGAAAAACCAATTTCTGGAATTGATACATTTTCATATTAAAGAAATCGAATATCTACCGCAAACGACCTTTCTAAAAGATTTTCCAATAGTGGCGTGTTAATATTAAAATTGAATAATGAAATACGAGTATGTAAGAGATATTATCGATGAATTTTGTATTCTTTTTGAACAAATCAATGACGTTATGTGTAGAATAGGACATCGGTTAAATGGTTATAGCCATTGGTGCTTATCTAATTTTAAGATCTCATTTTCGATGACTCTGGCGCATTGATCAGTCTGAATTTAAGCTATGGCCCGTTTGTCTTGACTTTCCCAGAACCGATCGCTCGAGGCTTATTAATGGACTTAAGGAAACTTCCAATAAAAGTTTAACGGATTCTTATCGCACAATCCCAGTAGTCAGTTCAAGTTTCCGCTGGATGAAAAAGTAGAGCTGGGTAAATCGTTCATTTCAAATGATCGAATCGTTCAACAATCGATTAAAAAAATGCGATCCGATCATTTCAATCTATCGATCATTCGATCATTTTCATTTCACTGAAATAATTCAATACTGTTCCTATTCGATTTTAATTTCGATTTCGATGATAAGATTGACTTGTGGCTTTGATAGTTCTCATAAAGTGCATGGTTTTAAAAGTGTCAAACAAATTTAAGAAAAAGAGATTTTATTTGTTGTTCCGGAAAAGAGCAATTTTAGGGCTTTCAGCTGACATTTTGTACAAAGTATACTTTGTACGACATAACTGAATTCGTCCTCTATTCGTCAAGTTATAAACTGTCAAATTCCATCAAAGGATGGCTACGATTTCGATGGATTAAAAAGAGGGTATAAATAAAAAAAGGTCATAAATTGTCATATTCCATACGATGTCGATGGATTAAGAAACGTCAAAAATCCACATGAAACATACCGGATCCTGATACATCAAATAACATCAATTCAACCCAACAATTGAATCATCTAAATGATTGAGATTGAGATCGATTAAAATGATTGATTTCGATCATCAATACTTTTCGATGATTGGATCAAAAAAATCGAATGGATCCTGATTGACACAGCTCTATGAAAAAGCCTTGCTGTTAAAGTTGCTCGTGCAGAAGGTTTATTGTGGCATTAGCTGTGTGCCACGTTGAACCCAACAGTTAGTACTAACTGTCACATTGGTTTCATCAATCAGTAGCGCATGGTACCAAATTCTTAAAAGTGGAGCTTAAAAAAAACTCATAGTTAGTTTTTAAGAAAAGTTCGAGATCTTGTGCGAGTCGATAGATCGCAGTGCACTTACACCTTAAGTAAACAGAATTTAGCTGTTAATGAAGATGTTCATTGAACAACACCTTTTTCGTTGAGTCAATGAATTTTTTTATTGAAATTTTATTGATTAATGAAATAATTAATTAATCATTGATTAATGAAATAAATTCCTTAGCTCAATGAAATATTTTGTCTTTAGTGAGAAGCTCCATTAATGTATTAACAACTCCATAGAAGTCCACAGAAGTGGGTTTTATATTAATTTAAAAAAGGATTTGGATCAGTCTATTGCAGCTATACAGCCTTCATCATCATCATCGGCTCGACAACCGGGTTCCGGTCCTGGCCTCTTTCAACAAGTCTCTCCAACTATCCCGGTCTCTAGCCGACGCCATCCAGTTGCGCACCCCAAGGCTTCGGGCGTCCTGGTCTACGCCATCTCTCCAGCGCAAGCATGGTCTACCACGCTGTCGTCTACCATAGAATGTACCACAAAGAACTTTCCGAGCAGGTTCCTCTTCGCTCATGCGAGCTAGGTGCCCTGCCCACCGGAGTCTACCGAGCTTAATTTTTGTCACGATATCTGCTTCTAGGTAGATTGCGTACAATTCATGATTGTACCGTCTCCGGAATCGTCCTTCCTCACATATGGGGCCAACAATTCTCCTTAAGACTTTTCTCTCGAACGCAGCTAAGAGGTCGGAGTGCCTTTTGCTAAGCACCCAAGTCTCGGATCCATATGTGAGTACTGGCAGGACCATGGTCCTGTACAGCAGCAGTTTTGAAGTTATGGTGAGATTTCTGGATTTGAAGAGCTTTGACAGACTATAGTAGGCTCTGTTGGATTTGAGAAGCCGCCCGCGTATTTCTTCTTCTATGTTGTTATCGGCTGCTACTATTGACCCAAGGTATTTAAAGGATTGCACCACTTCAAATTCGTGCTCCGCTACCTTGATTGTTTGACCAACTGTTCCTCTCGCATTCGACGCCACCATGTACTTTGTTTTACCTTCACTAATGTGCAGCCCCAGATTTTGTGCCGCCTGCTCGATCTGGATGAAGGAATCGTGTACAGCTTGTTCGGTTCTTCCGATGATGTCAATGTCGTCTGCGTAAGCCAGTAACTGGCTGGACCTGTTGACGATGGTCCCTCTTGTTGCCGTGCCAGAGTCACGGATTGCTTTCTCCAACGCCAGGTTGAAGAGGAGGCAGGCCAAACCGTCCCCTTGTCGGAGTCCATTAAAGATGTTGATTGGTCTGGATAGCAATCCGGCTATTTTTACTTGGCTTGTTACGTTGGTCATGGTCAACCTACATAGTCGTGTCAATTTATTTGGGATGCCGAATTCTCTCATGGCTTTGTAAAGTTCTACCCTGGCTATGCTATCATAGGCGGCCTTAAAGTCTATAAACAGATGGTATGTTGGGATGTTAAATTCTAGACATTTTTCCATCGCCTGCCTAAGGGTAAAGATCTGATCAGTTGTTGATTTGCCTGGAATGAAACCACACTGATATTGCCCGATGACGGTTTTAGCGTATGGGGTTATCCGGTCTTGTAGGATAGAGGAGAGTATCTTATAGGCGGTACTCAACAACGTGATACCTCTATAATTGCTGCACGTTGTGACATCTCCCTTCTTATGTATGGGGCATATTAAACCTTTTCGCCAGTCTTCTGGCATTTCTTCCTGCTCCCATACCTGTACTATAATATCATGAATTGCTTGACGTAAGGCTGGCCCGCCGTGATGGAATAATTCGGCTGGTATGCCATCGACTCCCGGGGCTTTGTTCTGTTTAAGCCGGCCTATAGCCTTCTCAACCTCTTCTATGCTTGGTGGCGGCAACATAGGGTATTCTTCTTGAAGTAGTGGAGCCTCCACTTCTGCAGTGAGCTGACCATTTAGCAATTCATTAAAGTACACTTCCCATCGCTCCAGTATGCTTTCAGGATCGGTGATCAGATTTCCCTCTCCGTCCTTGCAGTATGTGCAGCGTGGTGTGTACTGCGTCATGTTTCGGACGGATTGGTAGAACTTCCGCGCCTGGTGCGGACCTCGCTCTCGGCTGTTTTCTATTTCACAGATTAGGTTCTTCTCCCAGGCTGATTTCTTTTGTCTGTGAAGCCGTTTTTCTGTTCTTCTGAGCTCTTTATATTCCTCTTCGCGTGCCCGCGTTCTATGAGATTGTTGCATTGCTCGGTACGCAACATTCTTACGTTCAGTCGCTAGCTTGCATTCATCATCAAACCAGTCGTTCCGATTTTTACGACTGCTGCCTAAGATGGAGTTGGCAGTACTAATGACAGTATTTTTAAGACGTGTCCACTTCTCATTTACGCCCAGCATACTGGCTCCAGGACTTACTCTCCCTAAATTAGGTGTTTCTAGGGCGAGTCCTAACGCATTACCAAAGGTGTTACTGGTGTTTTCATTGCGCAGGGCAGCCGTGTTGATTCGAACCTGATCGGCGGATGCAATGCGTCTTCGCAAGGCAATCCGCCCTCGGAAAACCATACCAACAAGATAGTGATCCGAGTCGATATTGGCACCTCGGTACGTTCGTACCGTCATCAAGTTCGAGTAGTGGCGACGGTCTATCAACACGTGGTCTATTTGGTTACGAGTGACTCCATCAGGTGATACCCAGGTGGCTTTGTAGATATCTTTACGCGGGAACCTGGTACTCGCAACTACCATGTTTTTCGATGCTGCCAATTCTAAGACTCGAAGTCCATTGTCATTAGTGTTCTCATGCAAACTATGGGTGCCTGCGTAATGCCTGAATACCGGCTCCCGACCTATTTTTGCGTTCAAATCCCCAAGGATGATTTTAACATCATACCTTGGACAGGCATTGAGGGCCCTCTCGACTTGTTCGTAGTAAGTCTCTTTTTCTTCGTCTGAGGACTCCTCCGTAGGTCCGTGAACGTTAATGAGGCTGATGTTCGTAAATTTGCCTCGCACGCGAAGGGTGCATAGCCTTTCGCTTATAGCGTTAAAGCCGATGATAGTAGACTTCATTTTTTCGCTGACTAGGAAGCCTACCCCGAGCACATGGTGTTTTGTATGACAGCTGTAGTATATGTCATATTCTTTCTTCTGTAAAACACCATTCCCTGTCCATCTGATTTCTGGAAGAGCTGTTATGTCAGCTTTATATTTTGACAGGGCATCGGCTAGCTGCTGAGCAGCTCGAGCTCTATAGAGCGATCGTACGTTCCATAAGAAAATTCGTAAATCGTTTTTCCTTTTTCTTTGCGTAGGTTGTCGTCGTGAAATCAGTCCGTTTCCGAGGCTTGTTGTCGTTCTCGAAATTCATTAAGTTTTACGGGACAGGGAATTAACCTGTCGCCAACCTGAGGAACCAGCCTGATCATATTAGGCAAACCTTTTTTAAAAGGCTTGTTTCTAGCGGCCGCCGCGAAGAGGCTATGATCACACTTCCACCAGTCCCGAATAGTTACGGCACGTGCATGTTTTCGTATGCTACATGTTGTTCCCCCTATTCGTCTGATGGCTGACCGCCGCTATACAGCCTTAGAATCTATTATTTTTATGACCGCCAACAAAAATTAAAAATTTCTTTTCCACAACGGTTTTGGTGCCTTTATCAGCTTTGTCCTTGGTCAAGGGACGCACAATCATCATTTATCGAAAACCGAATACCTAAACAAAATTCGGACTCCTGCTTACTCCTATAAAATAATTCTTTCACATCTTTTTGAAATAAAATGTATCTCCGGAATCTTCTTAATCCATTAAATTCTCTTAAATATTTAAAACTTTCACCAAAGCATCCGAAAATGCAAATAATATTAAACAAAAACAGAAAAAATGAACCCCACGAAGTCTTGAAATTTACAACGAGGGAGCTGTGTCGCCGCTCGTGCAAAATTCCGGAAAACTTTATTGAAGTACATCAGAGCGAACTCGGTGCTGTACGACCCGCAATATCTGTCTGTCTGTCTGTTTCTGTTTGGCATCACTGACAACAACTCTGTGATAATAGTATAAATTGTTTCCTTCACTTGCATCACAACAGCCCCCAGGTAGCTCCGAATGCTACTGCAACAACTTTCACATTGCAGCCGCCAGACGTCGTCGCCGTTGTTTCAAATAAATCAATGTCTGGGAAATTTAAAAAACAATCCAAAGTCTGGCCGGGAAAGGTTGTTGTGTATAAATACACAAAACAGCACCGGAACTTTTAATGGAGTTTTTGTGTTAACACCTCGCTCCTTATCTCCGCCCAGGATCTCAGCAAGGAATGGCGAAAAAAAAACTTTATCCCCAACAGAACATCCTTCCGAATAAAAAAGAGGTGCGTACACGTTTACATCAGCCAAGTTTTAGCAGAAGAAAACTGCATCCAGAAGCCGGAATCTATCTCAGGGCCATCACATTCACCATGCTCCTGGGTCTCACAACCAACCAACCAACTGCGATGCAACGAAACCTTTTACCTTTCTCACCAAGGTAATTATCGAATGCCATTTGGGTGGGCTTTCCACCACTGTGTTCTGCTCTGGAAGAACACCAGCACCGGCAGTCTCGTACCATTCTATGCGTATTCGTTCCTCTTGTTGTGTCCGGGATATTTGGGAGCAGGCAGATGAATGACCGTTCGCAATAGGCCTATAAATGAGGCTAACAAGGCGGAGCACGAAACAAAAAACTTAGAAATCGTTCCGGTAACCTGTCTTGCTGCGAAAAATAATTACAGCTCTCTATCTAATGGAAGCTCGTACGTAGTTGGGTATACATAATGTGCCATCGTGAGTATTGTGTAAGCCTACCGTAGGTTGTGAGTCAGCCTGGTCGGTCCGACCGAAAGATACATGGTGCTAAATGATGTAGTACGACGCTAAAAACACGAGCGAGAATGTTCCCGTGATCTGTCTTCGCATAAATCTTTTGATTCCAAGCCTAGGAAGTCCATGCGATGTATAAAAAGATTCGGGCTGCTAGGCCAAGCTACTCGTACGTCGCTACATTTGCTCCTCATCCCATTTGTTCTGGTTAAGTGATTTCTTGAATCGACCCAATGTTTGTTATGGGGAGGGTTGGGTCGGTTTGATAGGCTTCTGATGCCAACTCATATGGTGGTCGATGATGGTGATGCTTGATGGAACACCCGCCCGCCATCTTTATCGTCCTTTTGGTTCTTCAGCATTTCAAGAAGTTGATCGATTGGGGTAATGTATTATTCTTTGTCCCGTTTTTTTTCTTTCTTCTATGCTTCAAAATGAATTAGTAGTTAAGTGGAGAGTGTATAGGTACATCGTCAGATATTGGGGTGGCAAATATCTTGGGACTTAAAAGAGACTTCTCCTTTGGAAAGGCATGGGGAACAGAGTTGTATTAATTAGTGGAATAGAAAACGAGACATGTTGTGTTGTTGTATACAGCGTGTGTAACATGATTTGGAAGTGATTGGTGTTACCCTGATGGACGCAAATGCCCTCAATTATTTATAGAACATTGAATGTCCGAGTTGGCTTTGCACAAATGGATTTTGCCAGGTAAAACACCAATCGATTTAGATTAATTAATCACATCAATGAGTGTGAGTCCTTGTTGTACAGTGAATTGAAAAGACTCTTGCGCTTTTGGAAGATGATATCTAGTAGTGTGAGAGAAGGTGATGGGACGCTTAACACTTCATTTAAGGAAAGCTATTAGCAGTTTCAGAAAATAGGGAATTTTAAACGTGGAATCTTTAAGACAAAAATTATTCCAGAGAATAAAATAACACTGAAAAACTCTTAGATATTGAGACGAGACTACAGCCAGGTCTCAAGTATGTTCAAAACATAAACCTGGAATAGAGAACAAACATACTTCGTTAAATTGAATTTAAGAGAGACTTCGTTTTTGTTTTAATATGTTTAACGCTATATTAAGTTATACATGAAACGCTAAATTAAATCAAATGTGAAGAAAAAAAAACGTTGAATGACAGACTAATGTCAAACAATTTGGGGGTGTTTAATGATTTCACAATAGTCAGAATTGAAATAAAAAATAAAAAAATAGAAATATGTAGAACATATAGTGCCTGAAATAAAAGGGGCCTAAGGGATTTTTTTTTTTTTTTTGAAAGAAAGGAAATCACAAACCATTTGGAGCGGAAAGCAATGACGACCAAATTTTGATTTAAGAATAACTTAAAAGTTTTAGAAGAAGAATTTTAATAGTTTTAAATTTGCTTGAGAAACCTTACAAGTAGAATTAAAGCCAAGATCTTTTAGTGAATTTTTGTGAAGAAACGAAAAACAAAAAAGATGGACCGTTAACACTTTGTGCCGAGAGGACAAATATTTCGGAACATAAGCCGAATGGAAAACTAACATATCAACACAATTTTTCAAGTAAAAAAAATCATTTAACCACCTTCTTGATAATCAGAAAATTTTCAAAATTAAAAACTACTTAAATTTAATTATTGCCAAATTTTTCAAAAATGACTCTCAAGAATTTTTCGTTCACTTTCTATCTGGGTAAAAATTGCCCTCCCATGCTTTTACCTTGCCTGGACCTTTTTGTCCAGTGCCAAAGTACTTTAAGCCAATCAGCAAGCGTGGATCTTGGTCACGCAATCATTAGGCTACACCCCGCATATTTGCGAGAGTGAGCGAACGCAGTTGAGATCCCACCCAACAGCTACGCTAATCGTACTTTACACTCCAGCTGTATGCACTTTCATCTCCATTGAATTTGTCGACCTGTGGTATGACATCCAGTGGGAAGCAATTCAATAAGTGCATTTAGCTAGCGTATTCAAACCCACTAAATTTTTAGAAGAATGTTTCGGAAAATTAAAAAGAAACTCAAATTTTGCACCGGTTTAATTTTTCTCTTCGAATATTAGATAAAATATCCATAGGAAAATTGGTGAGAAGTGGACGTCAGGTTGGCACTTATTTCTACTTCGCGATCTTACTCTAACTTCGTTGGAATTTCGCGCAGATTTACAGAATTGGGGATTCCATCTTGTACATACAATTACTTGATAAAAATAATAGTTTGGACAACCAGCTATTCTCAGATAGAGGGTGGTTCGATAAGTACTTAGTCTACAAAAGAAAAAAAAAACCAAATTTTGGAAAAGTGGCGATGTATTTCTCAACATAGTCTCTATTTAGCTCGATGCTCCAACTTCTTAAACCCATCCGAAAAAGAGGTTTTCTCGAGGTCTGCGAAGTAGGCCTCCATGGCGGCGATGACCTACTCATTCTACTCAATTTTCGGCCCGGCGAGTGATTTTTTCAAGCTTGAAAGCAAAAAAAATCGCACGGGGCCAAATCTGGAGAAAACGGTGGATGGGCACCAGTTCGTAGTGCAATTCAACCAATTTTGATACTGCTCTGAAGTAGTCTCACGGTTGCGGTTGTTGGCCGGAGTGAGCAAACGCGGCACCCATCGAGCCAACAGCTTTATCATACCCAAAATTTCATGGATGATATGACCGACGTGGTCTTTTGAGATGCCTACTGTTTCAGCTATCTCCCGCACGCCAATACGAGATGGTGAATTTTTGAGACTTTATCCTCCCTGGTAGCCATTTTCGGGGCACCTGGACGGGGCTCATCAAAAACCGATGTGCGACCACGGTAAAACTCGTTATACCAATTTTTGGTAATCGCCATCGAAGAAGAAGAGTCACCGTACACAGCATCCAAGCTCTCCTTGATTTGGCTGCGCGATTTCCCTTCCAAAAACAAGAATCAATTCACCGACCGATACTGCTCTTTTTCCATTTTTACTTGCGACTTATAGGTACTATAAGACAAGTTATGCATTTGTAAAAAAATCGAACTCGAGATTTTGATCAAAGTTGACATTACGCTGATAGCCAAGACCAAAAAAGTGGGTCTCGCAATTCTGTCTGTCTGTCGGTTCGACTACAGCCTAAACGGCTCGGCCGATTTTCTTCAAACTTGGTAGATATGGGTCTTAATTTTTCCCCCCCGGACGTTTTTTTCTGTTTTTTTTTAGGACCAAAAGTAACGGTACCTGCCATACGATTTTTTTTCGAAATTTTATGAATATTTTTTTTTCTCAAAAACTGTCCCACAGAATTTTTTAAAAAAATTTGAAAAATTTCATTTGGTTAAAACTAGCTAATAGTTGAAAAAAATTTTACAAAAAATTGTTATTTTTGGTGCCCCCCTGGGTCCATTTTTTTTTGTTTTTGATTTTCTCGAAAACGGTGCAGCCGATTTAAATCATTTTTATACCAAAGCTCCTCCAAAGTTTGAATATTATTACATATTCAAATTTTAAATTTTTTATTTTTTGGATTTCAAAAAAAACTCAAAATTTTGTTTTGGAAACTCTATATTTCGAAAACCCCATGCTCGATTTTTTCAAACTTGACAAATAAAAGTTTCTCAACATAATCTACAAGATTTGAGAAAAAAATTTTGATTTATCTAAAACTAACGGTACCTTCCATACAAATTTTAAAAAATGGTTTTCGAAAATCGTATTTTTCTCGAAAACGGTTCCAAGAATTTTGCTAAAATTTTTTTTCTTTTGATTAATCTTTACAATCTATAATTTAATAAAAAAATAATTTTAAATATTACTGAGTGTACCTACCATAGAACGATTTTTTCGAATTTTGAATTTCTCATTATCGGCATAACGGATTTTAACGAAATTTTTTATAAAGAATTTCCTAAAAAGTTTAAAAAACATTGCATTTAAAAACTTAAGAAAAAATATTTTTTCAGTTTTTAGAAAAAAAAGTATTTTTTTTTGTTGAAAAATTCGATATCTCAAGAACGGCATAATAATTTTTTTTGGAAATTAGACTTTTATTCGTACAATAATAAAAACTTAAGGTTGGCGTACCAAAATTTTTTCTTAAAAATGTTTTAAAAATGTTTTACATAAAAGCTTATTTTTTTAAGGAACCACTACAACGACTTATAATTTTTGTTCCTGCATAAATTCATATTCTGCATTCTGTTTTTATCTCTTACTACTAAAAGAATTTAAAAAAATTATTTTATCCTTATGAACAGTTTTCTTTAATAACATCCGTTTTTAAAATTCCTAATCTATTACATAGGAGCAAGTTCGTGCGACCCAGTCGTGCATTTTATTTTTTAAATTCTCGGACAAGCTGGCTTCCACACGTGGTCACTTTCAGTAGCGTTTTTGTGGACCATCTTTCACACACGCAATTATTTTGTGGACCACACGTGCAACACTTGATTAATGGTAGTACTGTAATCTAGTACTGTAATCTACTAAACACAGCGACCTACATATTTTGGTTGCTTTTCTAAAATACTTAAGAGTAGGTTTCTGGTTGATGAGTCTCAGATTTCAACTGACCTCTACAAGTATTTTGGAGCTGCAAACGGAAAAGGAGGTTCAAAAATGGATTGGTCAAGAATAAATAGGTAGGTGAAGCTTGTGTTAAATTTTACCGCAACAAAATCGGTACGTTAATTTTAAGTTTTTTATTACTGTACGAATAAAAATAAAATTTCAAAAAAGGAATTATTGAACGGTTTTTTGAGATATCGACTTTTTAAAAAGAAATATTTTTTTTTTAATTCAAAACTATTTTGATTTTTTTAAATTTTAATAGATATGCAGTGTTTTTCAAACTTTTTATAAACTTTTGTTATAATTTCATTAAAAAATCGAAAGATAAAATGGTTTATGGTAGGTACTGTCAGTAATATATTAATTTCAATTTTTTTTATTAAATTATAAATCTTAAAAGTTAACAGAAATAGAAATTTTGTATAAAAATGTTACCTACTGTTTTTGAGAAAATAAGAATATAACGGTGGGTAATGCCATTTTAAGATAAAATTAAAAATCTTAAAAAAGGTGCTTACAAAATTTGAAAACAAATTTTTATTCAAATTTTCTAGGTGCCTTAAGATAAATTTTGAAAAAAAATTGCTATTTTTGGTATTAAAAAAAAAAAAAAAGAAAAAACTTGGGGGTGAAAGAATACAAAAAAAATATGTCTACCGGTAATTACGAAGTCCTCGTCGCTACAAACGAACGGTTTAAGTATTTGATACCTATATCCCAATTTTAAACAAAGCATTGATTAAAAAAAAAATTCATAGATAGTAATAAATTAAATAATCATGAGAGTCCAACTCGCCTACCATTTTATGGCAACAGGTACTACCTTCGTTAGCTTAGGAGGCTTAGTCTTCTCCTTCAAAAGATCCAAGAATAACCTATTTATCTAGTACAACGAGTGAAAGTTTGGTGGGGTATTGGACTGGCATATTTCTTCGAAACAAAAATAGCTTTTATGGCCTTTAGTCCACAAAAATTGGAATTTCGTCCTGGCGATCTCACATGGACTCATCAGTTGACTGTGACTGTGAGAAAGACTAAAGGCCATAAAAGCTATTTCGAATCAATAACTCAACAAGTCCAATAATAGTGCTAAGTCTTCTACTTGCCTGATTTATTTCAGTAGTAGGTAAAAAGGGTTTATATTATAAAAACCTTCATATTCCTTCGAAAGCGATGCAGGTGCGAGCGTTGTAGTAAATGGATAGTATGGTATGACCGATTTATGTGTCGTACTTTACTTGCATGGAATTAAACAAATCTTTGGCCATCAAATTCTTATTCAAAAGACCTGTACCGTTGCAATTTTCAACACAACCAATCTCGATAGAAGTCTTCAATCAAATTATCTCGGTACTGGAATTTTTTCGAACATCCAGCAAGTGGTTTGAAAGGCTTTAAGGTGTTCCCAATGAAGTGCAAATCGACTTTAGGTGTATTCACCGGTTCATCATTGTTTTCAAGACCGCTTCTTACGTTTGATAAGGACTTTATCATATCATATACATATGTTGAATTCCAGCAAAATATTGTTATCTATAATAGGCATCGGAATAATTGCATTGACCTGCACTGCATGTAAACAACACGTAAGAACTTCAATGCTTTCCGACACTATTCCACCTGTTGCTGAATAGTTTTGAAGACGTCGTCATCGTGTGCAGGTAATTGTTTTGAAATCATAGGTTATTTTGACACTGACAGCTGTTTCCCGCTCGAAATTTTTACAGAAAGTCAGTGTCATACTTTTGCGGAACCAAATGAATCGCTTTTGGCTTGAACAACATTGGGGAATAATAAAAACTTATTTCCAAAGTGAAACACCCAACCCACCGCGCCTGCTGTATACACAAGTTGTGCAAAAAGTTCATGTGACTGGTATGATGGTGGACAACACTAATGATCCTCGGTGCGCACAGACGAGAATTTGGCTGCTGTAGCCGAGCGTGTGCGACTCAATTCACGAACATCAACTCGCCATCGATCTCAACAGCTCAACATCTCACGCACTAGCAATCCGCTTACAAGGTCCTATTGACTCAGCAATTGAAGGCCCACTACCAGCCACTTGAACGAATTTGTCTTTCATAATCAATGGGAATGGTTTCTATTCCTAATTTAGCCATAATACATTTAAAAAAAGTTAATTTTGTTCATTTTAATTCATTTTTAAAAAGAAACTTGTATTTGGCCCACTTATATTCGATACTAACTTTGTATGTATTATTTTTTTCATTATTTCTTTAATCAGACATCTTGCATCGCCAATGTTCTCCGCTATATTTCTCGAATTTAGAACAGTTTCAAGAAGTTTCTCGTACAGCTTCAATATTTTTTTTTCGAAAAATTGTTCATCGTCAAAAATTTGAAAAGAAATATTTCATATCGTAACTAATGCCACAAAACATTTAAAAAAATCGCTCTTCGTCATGTCAATTTAAACCGATATAGCTACTTATTTTCTTTTCGAAGTGAAACACTTCCCTATAGATAAATAGATCTATATTGATAAATATCCGTTCTTTATGATTCACGAACGATATTCTAGGAAGCCTGATTGAACCAACTCATTTATTCTCTATCTTAAGCTTGTTTTTAACGTTTTGATCATCTAAAGATGTTTGCAACCCTAACACATCATTTATTGTGAGCCGACTTAACTTGATTTAGATAAATGAGTATCGAAATTATCAGCACAAAGATCTGTGCCAGGCAAACAAATTTTCCAAAATTTATGAACTTAATCCCGGGTTTTCCTCATGCAGAGAGAGTACTACCCTTTTTCTGGTTTTCACATGACATCTCACATAAAAAATGATAGTCCTCCATAAATGCCGTCCTAATCTCTTAATTGCCTTCGATCTTCTCCCATTTTTCCCATAACTCCCGGTCCATTGTGAGTGGAATTTTTTCTACCGGAAGTGCAAATGTACATTTTCTAATCCATTAGACATGCTGCCAAAGAGAGTGCGACAAAATTGTCATCAAAATAATTTTTCCTTTCCCATTACCGGCTTATACGGCCTATATAGCCGTACCCCCAACCCCGACAGAAGAGACCAATGTGCCACACAACATATCATAATCGTAATATCCGCGTCAAAAAATTCAGTTATGCTTGCACAGATAAAAACGGAAACGCGTTACATTTGCTATGATTTTTTTTGCTGCTGTTTCATGTTGTATCGCATTTAATAGTCGTCCTTGCTGTCCTTGCTGGTGGCAGTGTGTATATAGAAAATTCATACGCTCGCAATCGCATCATCATCGTTGTCATAGCCTAGTGTAACCGCCGACTACCCTTAAACATATCAAAATAACACAGAGTTGTGTAACACCAACAACAACAACAACATCAAAATCCATATTAGATCGGTAATTTGTTTTGGCATCATGATATCAAGCCATGTGACATTTTTATCCCAAAGGGGCGATGGATGACACACAGAGTCAGAGTCGGAATCGTAGTGTATATTTATGTCGTACGAAGTCATTGGCTCTAGGATTTCGTTTACGGCAGCATTCTTTGGATAAAGGCTCTTGCTTGCGAGATTCCCTGGGATAGACATCGCCATCGTCGTTCGTCGTCGTTGTTGTTGTTGTTGGTGTCATACACCCTCGTGAGCCTAGGGAGCTAATCAGTGCAATCGTGCGTAGGGTTGCTTTTGCTTTGGTGGCTTATCATGAAGCTTGTGTGTGCGGTGAGATGTTGTTTTTTGGGCTCGATATACGTCTCAGGGAATGAGAAGAGGTGATGTTTTCATATTTTCCAGAGAAAAAAAAAACTAAGCTCATAGTGGAATTCTGTTCTATATGGGATCACTTATAGTATCTTTTAGAGGGAATTTTTTTCTTCCATATATTTTTATATCCTCATTTTCAAAGCTTGTCGGGTCGTTGTCGTCAGAGCCAAATGGGGGAGACAGTCCTGTTTTTTTGTCAATGAGGTGCGATAAGAGGAAATTGCATGTGAGTAGGTTTGACAGTTTGATTCACGAAGTGACACCTAATCCTATCTTAAGGGATGGTTGAATGGGAATGGAAAATATTTGATCACTTTGAGAGTTAAGACATTCAATAAATAGAATCACTTTGGCTGAGCTCTTAAAAAACAAACTTAAGTTGGTGCTGAAATCCATGCAATTTAGTTTTTTTTTTTTGTTCATGGAAACAAATTTCGAGAAAGACGGGTGTTTCTGAGACTTGTACCTTCTAACTCTTTTTGGCTTCCACTGAAGCATTTGGATGTAAGCTAATACTTTCGCTTTAGATCTACTACCTTGACTTGTTTTGGAAATTTAGCAACGTAACGCCGCCGCCACGCAACACTTATGTCCGAAATGACAAGAAGTCGTTGAAAAATTCGAAAATCCAATCGCTCAATTGAATAGTTTGGGATTTAAAATCATGTTTATTATAGAGCTTTGGAAAGCCTTACAATTTGATAAAAAGTTCTAAATTTTCTTCAGGAGAATTATGATATATTTAATGATAAATTTTATTACTACTTCCATACTATTGATTTAGGGCAAGTATTGAATTCGGGTCGAGAAGAACAAATGCGGCTTTGAATGGCTGATAATGGCTGTAGTTGCCAGAGTTTACAAGGAGTACCTTAACGAGAAGCTTATCTACTGTGGATTCACCTACATCTGAATCGCTAATCCCAGTGTCTCGATATTTTCAAGAAGGTAATTGAAATCACCATAAGGCCAGGAGCGCACATTCAATTTTTACTTGCGACTTATAGGTAGATACTATTAGGCAAGTTATGCATTCGTAAAAAAAATCGAACTCGAGATTTTGATCAAAGTTGACATTACGATGATAGCGAAGACCTAAAAAGTGGGTCTCGCAATTCTGTCTGTCTGTCTGTCTCTCGTTCTATCGGTCTGTCTTTCTGTCAGTTCGACTACAGCCTAAACGGCTCCACCGTTTTTCTTCAAACTTGGTAGATATGGGTTTTAATTTTTTCCCCTCACACGTTTTTTTCTCTTTTTTTTTTAAGACCAAAAATAACGGTAGTACCCCTTGGCATAATGGTTAGTGCGTTGGACTGTCATGCGGAAGGTCTCGAGTTCGATTCTCAGCGGCTGCAAGAAAGTTTTTTTCAGGGGTGTACTGCCTCTTGCTAGGAATTGACAAATCTTCCACGAGTATCTCTTGTCATGGAAAGTGCTGCTCATTAGCCGTTCGGAATCGGCAGAAAATTGTAGGTCCCCTCCATTCCTGGTAACACGCACACAGGAATGGTTGAGAGTTGTAAGTCACTAGGTCCTGGTTCACTTCGAGCTGTTGCACCACCAAATTTATTTAATTTATTTATTTAAAAATAACGGTACCTGCCATACGATTTTTTTTTTCGAAATTCTATAAATATTTTTTTTTTCTCAAAAAATATCCCACAGAATTTTAAAAAAAATTAAAAATTTCATTTAGTTAAAACTAGGTAATGGTTGAAAAAAAATTTTCCAAAAAATTGTTATTTTTGGTAGCCCCCTTGGGTCCATTTTTTTTGTTTTTGATTTTCCCGAAAACGGCACAGCCGATTAAGATAATTTTTTTTATGCTTAAGCTCCTCCAAAGTTTGAATATTATAACATATTCAAATTCTTAATTTCAAAATTTTTTGGATTTAAAAAAAAAATTCAAAAATTTTTTTTGGAAACTCAATATTTTGAAAACTCCAAGATCGATTTTTTTTCAAACTTGACCAATAAAAGTTTCTAAACATGATATACAAGATTTGAGAAAAAAAAAATTTTATCTGAAACTAACGGTAACTTCCATACAAATTTTAAAAAATGGTTTTCGAAAATCATATTTTTCTCGAAAACGGTTCCAAGAATTTTGCTAAGATTTTTTTTCTTTTGATTAATTTTTACGATCTATAATTTGATAAAAAAGAAATTGAAATCTATATATTACTGACTGTACCTACCATACCAAAATGAGTGCACCAATGAGGGCAACGTCAATAAAACAGCGTCGAAAGGAGAATATCGATCAAGAAGAAGAGACGAGAAGAAGATCCTGCTTAGAAAGTAAAGGGCGAACACAGATTCCCAGCTGATTGAATACCTTTTAAATACAGATTTAAATTTTTTGTAGGGTGAAAGCGTCAAATCATCAAAAACCAAGTATGACTGGAAATAATAACGGTCGATTACTAAACCATCAGTTTCATATACCCCACTTGAAAAGTAGACGAGACTGTTTACTTGCACGAACAATCAAGACATATAATTTCTGAAATTTCCATACAGTATACTTTCTGAAATCTCAACAAGATACTTTCTAACCAACGTTTGTTCATCTTATAACGACACTTTAATCGGCAAGTATAAGTGTGGCTTGTAACCCGCCAGATCGACCAAAGACCAAATATGAATTACAAGTTGAAACTCAATATTATTTTCATCGGCTTAAAAGTCGTATATGAAAGCATTAATCGTCAGGAACTCTATAAGACGATGGGCGAACTCAGGATCCAGGAAAATGCTCGATGCAACCAGTTGTTATACTGTCTCCGAGCTATTCCAAATACGCTGGGGATTTTGTCAAGCAGATTTCTTACTTGTGATTTCCCAAATCTCAAGCAGCAGATATATAGAGGGCATAGCTGGTGTTAACACCAAGGACATTAATTTTAACAAATCTGTACACCTAATGGGATATGTGGACCATATTGACATCATCACCCATTCAGAGTCCTTCAAGTCGATTGAAGAACATGCAAAACCGTGTGACCTTGAAGTAAACTTGGAATAGACTAAGTACATGCTGATATATACATACTTACCAACTAGGAACAAATGGCACTTTCGATACTAACAATTATGAAGTAGTAAAGGAGTTTATCTACTATTAAGTAAACATTAAATCGTCGAACAAGACTTAAGTGAAAATCTAAAGAAGAATTACCCTAGGAGTCCGGGTTTGGCGAAACGAAAAGATTCAACATTCTTATACGCCTAAGGTGAAGTGTATGTATTTAACCGTTATACGGCTATTGCTGAGAGGGTCCAAAAAAGTTGTTGAATCCCAGCCTCCAATTTCGATGTGGCAAGGAAATCAAACTTCCCATTTTACGACCAAGACATCGCGGTCTACGTAGTCTGGATGAGTAGAAGCAGCGTGCAGTATAGTAGAAGGTGAGATGCTATCGTGTCTCGGGCAGCAACGCTACAACGGTACGGGAACCATAAGTAAGAAGTAAGAAAATATTTCGCTTTCATTCTCTATCTGGTTACTTCCTAGATAGGTACCTATGTCTTTAATTCACAAATTTTTTAATATCTTTAAAGTATCGCTTTGAAATTCTTGGGGCTTTAATGCTTTGAGGGCGACAATAGATGATTACACTTATTTATTTCGAGATTTTGTTCGGCATATTTCCTTATGGTGATTACTACGGACTTGAAAATGCTTGTGGATTGTTCTATCTCTAAGGAAAGTTTAGTTCTAAGGTTAGAAGTTCTCGCTTCATAACCTGGAATCGTTCTTAATCCATGACCCATGAGAATACCACTTAAAATAGCAAAACTTGAAATTTTACCTCAACAGGATTGTGCGTCTTAGGAGGCTTCAAGGCCCTCTTGCCTTGACTTGACGAGAATCTTTCTTGTTCGAGAAACGTTGAAATTTATCTTTGAAAGCTTGGCAAGGGCTCTTTGCAGTCTGTCATCAAGGTGACTCGGAAATATTGTTGGCCTCAACATGGCACCTATTGGATAATCTATAATAGCGAAGAAGGAGGAAGTAATCCGGACACATTCTTCTAAAGCAGAGGGATGTCAGTACCCTCATTCTGGGAGAATGTAAGAACCTCTAGGATTAAAAGAATATAATCGTCTCGTTTCCTAACATCAAATGCAAGTAGGGTGAAGAGACATAAAAAAAGTTTCTAGTTGGAACTATTAACCAACGAATTTTGAACATGACGAAAAGGACCCCTAAAGGTACAGGGCGGGCGGATGGTGGAAATTGACGTTTGGAAAGAATCACCGGGTGACAAATGTCTTGTTTTTTTGGAAAAAACCTAAACACTTAGCAGCATTTTTGGCGGCATTGAATATATATGTGGTCATTTCTCAAAAGGTGGTTTGTGATGCACATACTGAGAACTGAGAGGTTTTCGGTTTCCTCAAGGTAGTGCGGCAGAAGGGGAGGATTTCGCTTTAATGACATGAAACGCAATTGAGTTTTTGAAGCATTACATTCCACTCACATGAGATATGAGAAGTTGATGGCACGGTGGCCACTAAAACTAAATTAAAAGTTTCAGACAGTATATCGTTGATAAATATGAGAAAGAGAGTCGGAGACAAAACGGGGGCCTAAGGCCCACCAGCATTTATTTTATGAATTCCAGTCTTGATATCATCCAATATTGAGCGGTGCAAAAGATAATTTCTAATCTGACGAAAAGGAGATAGATCAATATCAAAAGCCCTTATTTTTGGCTAGAGAGATTGAAGTCAAACTCTTTCGAAAGCTTTTTAAATTTCAAGAGCAATAATCTTATTTTCTCTAAAACGATGTAAGGACTGTTTCCACTGCTAGGTTAGATATACCATCAGATCACGATTGGAAATATTACTACGAAGGTCCTACTATCGGTCATTAAAAAGCTTCCGTTCTTCAATATATTTCTTAAGCTGATAATTAATTAGTGTTTCCATTATCTTGTAAAGAAAAGCCTTAAGTGCAATTGGGCGACTGTTATGGTGAGAAGAAGATTCAACTTTTTAGGAACTGGCTGGAAGAAATGCTGTTTCAGTCACTCGAATAGAGGTCAGTAGAGTTAGTAGAGTACAGTTAAGCAATGGTTTTGTCAGCTTTGAAGAACTAACTGAGAGGGATACTATCCGGGCCATCAGATTTTCGTACAGAATTCTTGCAACAGCACGAGTACAATACAAAAAATTGGTCCTGTGGAAACGTTTGTTCTCAAGTACAAGAGTAGTCATAACACTCTGTCATCATCGAATTATCAGCTTGGCTTTATTCAGGGACCTTGCATAGGAACTGTCATTAACAACAAGTATTGGGACCGAGGAAATAGTAGTACTTCGAATGATTTTTACAAATGAACAAAAATGTATACGTACTACCCTTGGGATATTGTAATTTTTTTGCCTTTAATTTTTGGTCATGTTAGACTTTGGTCTGTTAAATATGACTAAATGTTTGATATTCGAGTTTTCTGTTTTTCAATCAATTATATGTCCTTAAGTGGGCTTAGGGAATGTTCTGAATGTATTGTTCTCAATCAATTTTTAAAAAGTTCTTTCAAAATGAATTTAAAATTTCATTTAAAATTTCATTTAATCTAATCAGAGTGTTTCCATTAAAAATTTGCATTGCTTTTGACTTCCTCTATGTTCCGTCAAATCGAAATTCTTAACAAGAACTTTCCGCGAATTGCAATCAAATATTTCACATCCAATCGAGCCAATAACATTCAATGAACAATATTTTTCAATAAATGTTTATGGTTGTCATTGGATATATCCTTTCTGAGCAATGACAACACTCTGATTACTTCGTTGTTATTTGAAAGTCGCTATTTCATTTGCACAACTTCAATCAATCGATTGTAAAATTGTTTAATATCGAAATTGAATGCTTGTATTGCCATAGAAGTGCACTCGACATTTTGTTCTCATGAATAATTTAATAATCGTCCTTTGAGTGCATTAAACAGCATCCAGTGTTGGACAGCTCTGATCAGGATCCTTGGGAATATGGTGTTATAGAGAAGAGAAGGGGATTGGCTTCTCTCAGAAATAATAGTCATCGATGGATAAGCTTATGGATTATGTTGTGTCCTTTTGATCTTTGGGATTCAATATGGTTGTCCATAGAAGTAAACAGAAAACAATAACACATCACATTACTTATGCGGTTGCCCGAAGGATGTGCCAACAAATAACTGAACACTCATTACGAGTATAACATTGTTAGAACCGAAAACGAATTGACATTATTTGTTTATTTTGCCTAAGGAAAGGTTGTCCATATTAAGAGAGGACATAATGTAGGTGGTTTACATATTTTCAATTCAGATATACTTGCCACAAAATGTAATACCATATAAAAAACCCTTTTACATGTGGGAAAGGTGGATTTTTCCAGGGAACTTTTGTTTCCTTGAAGACAAGGGAATATCTAATGGGGATACCTTTACACATCAACTTAAATAGATAAATTAGTGAATTTCGCTTACCAAGACGTTTCGTATTACTTTGAAGAGTTTGACGGGTAGGCCATCCGTACCAGCTGCCTTGTACGTCTTAAGTTTGGATATCGCTAACTTCATTTCTTCTTGGTTATCATCGTCGAAGTTGAATACAAAAATATACTACTGCACAGTGAATTATCGGCTGCTTTTATCATTAAGCAGCGTTCTTTAAAGACATTAAGAAATTCTAATGACAAGATATTTCTGACATTTTTCAACCAATACTTTTCCTTAAGCTATTACAGCGAACGTTAGTCGCTATTCCAATTAAATTAAATTTGCCATCGTCTATATTAAAATATATTAATTCCTTGTTTTGACCCTTGAGGCTGCACAAGTCTTTTTAGATATTCCGAAATTTTTGCAATTCTTACGACAACAGAAAACATGTCCTGCTGATTTTTTGAGATCTTATGTAACAACAAATAGTTGTAAAAACAAAATTCTGAAATTCACCTCTTCATTTGAATGCCTTCCAAAATATTCGCCTGAACAATTTCAAGGCACATTTATAAACTACCAACCAGTAAAGGTTTGGTTTAGAATGAGAACTATAGAAATCCTGACAGAACAAAGTATCCAAACAACTATTGTAGTCCTCATGCTGCATTCCATTCCATCCATAGCAAAAACCCGTCCAATTGGAATTTAAAATTTATGAAATTGTTCAGGTTAGCATATGGAATGCTTGCAGAACTTCAGCTCCAGAAGCCCTAAAACTTCAGAAGTGTGTCAAATAGTTTTACGACAAACACAAAATGTGGACGATTACTAAGGTATGTACAATTCTCTTCAAAACTTCTACACCGCCATGTCGAAACCACAGTATACTCTGTACCTTAAGACTTACCACCACCAACAATCTATCCTCTCCATCAACTTTCCTTTGGATTTTGCCTGCTTTTCGAAACTAAAATTTGAGCCCGGAATTAATGAAATTGATTTAAGTGCTGCCGAAATGGAAGCTTCTCTTTATGGTGTGTTCACATAAGAGAGAGATGCAGTATAGAATGTGGGTATTTAGAGTAGGCGTACAAGATGCTGAACATGAAGTCTTAAATTATTTAATTGCAAACTATGCTCGGTAAAATGTTTTGCCAGTTTCCCAAAAAGCAATTTATCGAGGTGAAAACTATTGTAATCATTGGGAAGCTGTTTTATTTTTGGGTGATACAATTCGTTCTGGGGATTTTAATTAAACTAGCCGACCCAGCTCTCGAAATTCGAGTGCCAATTTATTTATTATTTATATATTTGGCAGTGTTTTCAAGCAAATTTATTAAATTAAATTTTATTTTATGTATATGCAAAGTGTACGACAGTGCAAAAACAAAAATGACCCACAGTGTGTAAATGCGTGTCTGAAGTATATTCTGCACATCTCCGTAACTGTGGCTTTCCAACCATATAAAATTTTTCGAAATTGGTTAAATACTTTTGGAGAAAAGTGTACCACAAAAAACATGTTTGCCGTTTTATTTAATTAAATTACAAAATTTGGAGTGAAGAATTTCTGGAGTGGTGTTTGTCTTAGGGCCGGGACATCCTCATCAAAAATTATCACCGATAAGCACTAAACATTTGCATATTGGTCGACCTTAATGGCTGTCGTTTGGTTGGTTGACATGAAAATTATTTGGCATGCTGGGGTTTACTTTATTGCAGGTCACTTAACGAAGGTATTAAAATTGTTCAATTAAAAGTCATGATATTTATGGAGGCATAGAGGGGCAGGTTGAAATGTGTCTTAATGTGCTACATTTACGTTAATATAAAAACAAATAAATAAGAGGCAAACGGCTCTTGAAGAACCTGAACTAGTGACCTAGAACTCTCACCCATTGCTGTGTGGGTGTTGTCGGTATGAATGGAGGAGACCAATAATTTTCTACCGAATTCAAACGGCTAGGATAGAAGCACTTTTCATGTCAGGCAATCCTCTTAGACAATTTGTCCCTTCCTCGGAAGATGCACTTCTGCAAACAAATTTTTTTTTAATTGGTGGCAGTGTCCACAGATAGAACTCAGACCTGCAGCGTGGCAGTCCAGTACTCTAACCATTATGATGAGAATACATGCTCATCGAAACATAGTCTAATGTAGTCTAAAGTATCAAATCTTGAACCAAGTGTGGATGAAAGGAAGGATGCCCGATAACTGGACTAGCTCTATAAGCTCTATATTTTCAAAAAAGGCGATCTTATGTTTTTCAAGAACAAAAAGTCTTTAAAGTCGAATAAAGGATTCTATTCAACTCTCCGTATAACAACATTAAGTCATTTTGCAACTACTAACATCCCTTTGGCCCGGTAGATCAACCATAGACCAAATCTTCACATTAAGGGATTGAAAAGCTAGCGAGTTGATAATCACCATAAGTTCAATGACTTCAAAGCCGCATATGATAGCATTCATCATCGTCCATCGTCAGGAACTCTGTATGGCGATTACCGAACTTGGGACTATGTAAAACTGATACAGCTGTATTGCGTAAAATTGGGAAACACGTGGTACAATGTAGAACTGCAATACCATGTTATTTCCTGAATCTAGTTCTGGAGTAGGTGTTAAGACCGAGAGCATTATTTGCAACAAATCGATCCAGTTGTTCAGCTATGTGGACGATATCGGCAATTCCCAATGGACAAGACTATCAACAAATAAACTAAAAAACTGTTTACCGCCTACGACAAAAATTCACTATTAATAGCAGTATCTTTGAAATAGTTAAGGAGTACATCTGCTTCGGAGAAAATAAAAACTCCTGCCGAGAACCACCCTGGGAAGCCGGTGTTATTTTTGTTTGGCGAAACAATCTTCTACAAAACTCTTAAATTTCAAATCCTTCTTAATGGCGGCTTAAGCCAGTAAGTAGAATGGGGAAGCTTTTACTAGGATCTTTGGAATGAAAAATTTTTCGACTGGTATTTGGCTTTGTATGGAAAGAAACTGAAAGGGGAAGAAGACAGAGGTGCTATATGCTATGAGCTTTATCAAGATGTATGTATGACTCGACAGCTTCTCGGGGACTATAAAAAAAAACTGAAAAAGAAAGCAAGATAGAGCTGAAATTATAAACTCGAAAACTAATGTTTCTAACACAAACTTTTGGAAACACTTTCTGGTATGTGTCTCTGATTTTAGGGAAACTGATTGTTACAGCGAATTAGAGATTTTTCCTGTAAAAAAGAACAAATCCTAACCGATCACAATCCAAATGCGACTTAAAGAACCTAGTTTGAGGATTGCTCTCGATCGTACAGGAGTTTCGGACAGATATGCTGTTATAATCGCAGTGTTGTTTTAAAAGAAATAGGCATAATATCCCGAGAAGACCAATTCAAAAGTTATAGTTCGCTAAAAAATAAGGTGAGTCAGATAAAACTTCCAAAAACTATCTTAGAAAATGGCTTCCGGCTTAGGCTAGGCGCGCATATTCAATTTTTAGTTGCGCAACTGCTTGGTTTGAACAAACTAAACGATTGCCTAAAATGTGTATGTGATTGCCTATTTTGTGTAACATATAATTATATGCATCTGCATCTGCTCATCTGTTTTCTATAAGCAACCAAACAGTTGTGCAACTAAAAATTTAATGTGCGCGCCTAGCCTTAAGGTCTATATTTCCTGGGCCAAAACGAGCGTTCCAAAACGTTGTCAAAAGAGGGTGAGCGATCATATCATAAAATGTTTGTCGAAGAACACATTTCTCTTGTACAGCAACCTGGCTTACAGTATGTGGGACATCGTTCTTATAGTGATAGAAAATCTAAAGAAGCTTTTGGGCGTCCATATTCTTCTTCATTGAAACGAGCTCCCACTTCGACGTCTTCTACAAAGTTTAGATGGTCACACAACTGGATTTTATGGCTTCCCTATTAGCCTATTTGCAAAAAGTTGGAATGTTGTGATAGCACTACCAGAAATAATCGATATTTTACCGGACACTACCAGAACTGTTACCAAGAATACCGTGCAAAGTACGTATATGCCAAGTCGTGGTCACGTTAAACTCCGTTCAGTCTAGAAATCTTAGAGTTATCATATGATCATTGGCTGATTACTGTACACAGTGTTAACAGATTAAATTGAATCCGAAAATTCTTCAGAGAATTTTGCAATTTTGGTTAATTTTGTTAGTGGAGTCAATGCTTCATAATTGTTTGTCAAGAGCTTTCCTCTTTACAAAGATGGCACGCGCAACTTACGGAAAATGTTTTCGGAAGTGAGTACAAATATTGGCCCCGTTATGCAATGCAACTCATTTTACGGTCATCCATAAAATTTGCTCTAAGCTATGGTGAACAAAATAATACAAAATAAAGACCATTACGACTCGTCGATACGCAAATACATATTAGTGACTTTCAACTTTCAACTATTCCAGTAATCCAGTGTGCTTGTTGGCAAGAATGGAAGGCACCTATTATTTTCTGCCGATTCCCGGGGGCTAATAAACAACAATTTTTATGACAAGAGGTACTGTTGGAGGATTAAACAATTCCTCGCAAGAGGGAGTAGATCTCAGAAAAATTGTTTGGACTGGCTGAGAATCGTACCCATACTGTCTACATTTTGCCAACGGGTACTATATGATGAAAGATACAAGCAAATTGGTTCGTTAGCTATCAATCTGCAGACTGATGAAAGCCATGTTCAGAAGCAAAGTAGGTTAGTACTGGGAAGATTTTGATTCCAAAAACTCAACAGAATGTTAAAGTTAGTGCGTAATTTTGAGTTTTTTTTTACCAGAAAGAGCGAGGTGTTAAGCTGATAACTGAAGCTTCGGATGAAGTTCTCGGTTTGAAGGATAGGTATGGGATTATGAGAGAATCACCTTTACAAAAATAAGCCCCAATTTTAGCACATACAAAAGATTTTCGCTAAGGAAGCAGCAATTGAGCACTTGGATGGAACTGAAATTTGACGTGCTCATTTTTTACTTGCGACTTATAGGTACTTTAAGGCAAGTCATACATTGGTAAAAAAATCGAACTCGAGATTTTGATCAAAGTTAACTATATGATGATAGCAAAGACGATGACTAATATCTGTCTGTTGGACTACAGCCTAAACGACTCGCCCGAATTTCATGAAACTTGGTAGATATCGTTTTTAAATTTTTCCCCCACTTGTTTTTCTTTTTTTTTAAGACCAAAAATAACAGTAGATACCTGCCATACGAATTTTTTTTCGAAATTTTATAAAAAAAATTTTTCTCAAGAATTAAAAAAAAAATCAAGAAATGTCATTTAGTTGAAGCTAGGTTGCCAAAAAATTTCCAAAAAATTTCCAAAAAATGTTTATTTTTGGTACCCCCTTTGGAACTATTTTTTTTTGTTTTTGATTTTCTGAAAAACCGTGCACCCGATTTTGATCATGTTCTTAAGCTAAAGCTCAATATTTCGAACATCACATGTTCGATTTTTCTTAAACTTGATAAATAAAAGTTTCTTCATATAATCTACAAGATGTGAGGAAAAAAATTATTTTACCTAAAAATAACGGTATCCACCATACAAATGTTAAGAAATGGTTTTCAAAAATCGTACTTTTCTCGAAAACGGCACATAGAATTTCGATAAAAATTTTTTTCTTTCGAATTATTTTTACGATCTATAATTTAAGAAAAATAAATAATGAAATTAAGATATTACTGACTGTACCTTACTATAGAACCATTTTTTCGAAAATAAAAAAATATTCTCATTATCGGCTTAACGGATTTTAATGAAATTTTTTATAGAGAAGCTTTTAAAAAGTTAAAAAAAGCATTGCATTTCAAGACTTTAAAAAACATATTCTTTGATTTTACAAAAAAAAAACCTATTTTTTTTTCGAAAATTCGATATCTCAAAAACGACTCATTATTTTTTGTTTTTTTTTTTTTTTAAATTTATTTTTTGTTCGTACAATGATAAAAACTAAATTGTTCTTAAAAATCTTTTAAAAATCTTTTATATAAAAGAAACCACTACAACGAGTTATAATTTTTGTTCTTGCATAAACTAATATTTAGCACCCTGGGGAACCATCAAGTTCCAGCCCTCAGCTTCCTTTTTGAAACCAAGTCATCGCTGATGCCAGAGCACTTGGTCGGGATGACTGGATGAAGTCTGCTCTGGATCGTAGAGGATGTAAGAACAGAAATATGTGGCAAGTTTGTCATTTAGTGTTGTCCTGGCTTAGCATATAGCACCCTATAATTCTATATGTACTTCTTATACCTTCCAGGTTGACCTGAGAAATCAACTTTTGCCCAAAAATAGGTCAGAAACTAAAAACCTAAATTCAATTACTACCAAAAAACCTACTTTGGACTTATTTGAGTGCTCCAAATATGTTCTGCACAACAACTTTCCACATAACTTATTTCCTGCTCGTGAACTCAGCATCCCCGAGAATGAAGAAAAATAAAAACTCATGCCCTTAATTTATTACTTTGAATGGATTTAAAATCATCAATAGCATCCATCATACGAGTATTCGTACTTCACAGGAATAAATAAATTTATACTGACCGTTATGGTTTGAGTGACTTCTTTGTAAGTGGAATTCACATTAAACCTGCTCCATACATCAACTTTTTAGAAAAACCTATTGAAATCTTCCCAAATGCCATCACAGTTGAGTTCCAACGAAGAAGGTTACCTACGCACATTGCCCACATGTAAGCCTGCCAACAACTATTTAAACACCCCCACAGCATTCGTGAATGGCCGCAGCATACCATTTGCAATTTGACTCCTGCAAAGGACATTTTTCTATTTCAATTTAGTGACCACCATTACCCACACACACACAGCCAAACACACAATATAAATCCACTTAAAGGTAACTGAAAGCCACAAATAGTAGATGACTGCAGTTTGTTCAGAATTACATGGAATTTTTGTTTAGCTTTGGGCCACTTTGAAGCCTGCTGTCGCTATGATGGCTATAGGATTGCCATTGCTGCTACTGCTGCTTTTGTTGACAAATTAAATGGACACAGACGAATCCAGGCGTGATCCACTGTTGTAGGTAACTGTAGTTGAGAGGGCTTAGATGGATTTCTCTGTCAGAGAATTCCCATGGCCGATGGCCGATGGTGGTTTTGGGTTTGTCGTTTGTTGTAACACACAGCCTCGATTTGTCATTTGGAATTCAGGAGCTGTCGTGTTTCTGTCCGTTTCGAGAAATAAGGACTTTTCTTTTTCTGTGCAGCTCTATTTGAATTGAGCTTCTGATTGTTGTATCGGGGGTGTACATTTGTATACTTTCGACTTTTGTACTACAGTTTATGGAGGGAGAGGGCGGGGGGGGGGACAATAATATAGGTAACCAATGGAGTGAAGGTATGGGAGTTCTTTGTTGTGCGCTAAGCCCTGCGGATAGATTAGTTTTTACCATTTATGTGTCCTTTTTTTCCAGCCCTACATTTTGGCTTGCTTGGGGTATATTGCTGTAGATGGAAACTAACGCTCTCTTTGTTGTTGTTGATTGATTGTCAGAGCGTTGATTTGGTTTGGATTAGATTTTGATTGTTGTTTGTCACTTAATCAGAATTGTTTGAGATTTTTCTCTATTTCTATTTGTATTTCTTTTTATTGTTGTTGCTTACTTTGTTGCATCGTACTGTTTGTTAGTTGGCATAAGGAATGGACTTTTCTTTTTGATGTGACAGAAGTGATTTGCTGTGATTTGCTTTGCGTGTTTAAGAAAATCAAGACGCCTAAATTGGATTTGGGGGTTTTGTTAGGTATTTCAAATGGAAATCTTTCTGCCAGTGAATTAATGAATTTGGCAGTTAATTTTGAGATCATAATATTTTTGTTTCTGTTTTTTTCTTCTTTTTTTTCAGACGAGGTGAAAAACGCAAGTGCTTGATTATTTTGCAATACTTATTTAAAGTGTAGGTTTCTCTAAATAAAAAAAATTGAAAACTCAGTCTATTAATTTTCAAACATTTTTCAATCGAAACTGTTCTTGGTAAGATCTTTAAAGTTATAAAACATGAAATAAAATATTGTTTGCAAGCTTTGCCAACCCCTATCTTTTTGGGAACTAATTACAGAGATTTTTAAAAGTTGAAAGAAGACAAAATTTGAAAAGATTGTCATGTGAGCTCTATTCCGTCTAGTTAATAATGACATATCATAGCATAGTTCTGTCAGTCATCATCAGATCAGAAATCACATATCAGAGCCTAGTTGTACTTAACCTGAAATTCGGCCTCAGCCCAGTCAAGCCATCAATATTTCAATCTATTCAATCGATTAGAGTTATTTATACCTATTTCAGGTATACTTATGCAGTATCTCAGGTCAGTACACCCGTCTCACAAGTCAAGAGTCACATAAAGGATTCTTTTATTCATTGCTCGTCTTGCATCATGGTATATTATAGGAACGTTTATTGAGTTTGATAGATAACCATTTGCATCAAGATACAGGAATGCCTCCAGTGGTATGTATCCACTTTCGAAAACATTCCTGAAATAGCCCGGATTCGGGTAGAAGAGTCTCCAATATGAACTCGTTTTCTGCTTCTTCTGCCAACCGTGCAAAGGAAATCCTTCCAAGATCCAGTATGACGTTATCAACTCTGGACACTCCAAAAGCATCCAATAGTTTTTTGTTTGAGACATAGTGACGAAAGTTAGAATGTGCACTTCTATATACATATGTGCATGTAGGTTCTTAAACTTCTTCTTCCTTTCAAAAATGCAAAATTTAGAATTGGAAGAATGAATGATTGTAAACAAATAACCTTCAATGTGGGTCTCAAGTAGCGGGGAGTAGAAAAGACTTTTTAGAGACATAAATATCGCTCTTGCCTTTTCATTTGCATTTGTAGTACAAGAACTTGTCCAAATAAACATCTAAATACTTCACAGCAGTTTTTGACTCGATATGAAAACCATTTAAACTCGTTATTCTGAGGTTCTCCAAATGCGTCTCAAAAACGAATTACTGCGTTTTGCTAAGGTTTGCTGATATTTCAAATCAATTGAACGTAATTTTGTTTTCAAACTTTCACAACACTCGCATTAATCAAATTTGCACTTGACTAAAACTTTCTTTGAAACAAAAAGAACAACCAAACAAAAGAGCTGACACAAGAACTTTATGAATTTTTAATCTAATATTATTTGAAACACTTCCAAAGAAGCTGGCATACGAACTTTGTAAGTCTGAATTTCCGTTGAAAGTGACTTACTATGATCTTAAAGAAAACAAAGAAATTTAAAGTTAAGGAATCAAGCATGTTGATGTGTGCCCAAGGATAATTTTGAAAACAAAAATGACAAAATTAGACATTTCAAGTTAACAGCTCTTGGAAATTACCCCTGAAGACATTATCCAGACTTTTTTCGAAATAACACATTCACATAAGATTTCTAATATAACGGCTCAATTTGCTGTACAATTTTCTGAATTTTTTGTAAAACATCTTTCGAAAAAAATTCAACAGCTTTTCCAAAAGAATTTCTTTCAAATTTTCGAAAGCCATTTGAGCCTTTCAAAAATCAATAACATCGTTTTTTTTAATTTATCTGCTCTCTTATTTTTTTTTTGATATGGTCTGTTTCAGTTTGCTCATAGATTTAATACAGGGTGAACCAGGGGCGAACGCAGAAAATAATTTCGGGGGGGGGGTTTCAAAAAAATTGTAGATATTCATATATATATTTTTTTATTACTATATTGTAGGTACCTGTTATTTACATATTCTTTATTGTAATTAACATAAATATGTTATAACTAAATTATATTTGCTCTTAGGGATAGGACCTATCGGAACAATTTCATACAGGGCCCGTATTACAGATTACGAAACGAAAGGCAAAAAAACGATACCCTAGAAAACAATAGTCAACACATGGACCGATTATGGTTTACGATAATGCATGCATCAAAATATTGCCTGATAAAATAAAAAAAATCTATTTTTTTAAGCGCATCCAAGTTCATTCTTTCAATGTTTCTGACAAAAATAGTACATGTGTCAGAACAATGAAATACGAGTGCCAAAAGCAGTCGTAAGAGAAAACGATTATCGTTTTAAAAAAACGAGTATCGTAAAACGTAATCGTAATACGGGCCCAGCTAATCACAAAAACAAAACATCATAAAGATGGTGCAACGGATACCTATTTGGCAAATTTGAATAATGTTACCAAAAGTTGGAAAATATTCACTACGAGGGCGTTTTTGGTGCTTCCCAATTGGGCATTTTTATTCCGGAATTAATTGTTAGACACTTTTACTACGGGCCCTGTGATGGAGGCCATTATTTGGTTCGTAAAATATCATTAATGCAACAAGAAGAAAAAGTGTGCAAGTGATTCCATAAGTGTACCTAACAATAGAGTTATAATGAGTTCTAGGTTCGCCTAGTGGTCCAAATCTGCAAAACTAAATCCGGCATATATTCATACGTGAAGTTATAACTTGTTGTACTTTTGCGATCATAGGAAAAAGAGTTATACGAAAAGATAAGGACACCAGCAACACTTAATTGGTGCCTAAGTTAATTATAAGTAGTACTACATAATTATAACCAAAACGCTATCAAAGGTTGGAATGTGCTACTCATTTGTAACTGTAACTTTCACACAAACGAAATGAGTGAGTTTTTTCTATTGCTGTAATTCAACACACTCCGACCTTGGAGCCAATAATAACTCAAACTTATAAAAATCTAAATCATTTATTAGCCATAAATCGGCCCTTAAGATTAACACTGTATCGGTATATTTGCTCCGTTCGTTTTCTGCCCTATATCATATAATAAAACGGCAAACATGTTTTTTGTGGTACACTTTTCTCCAAAAGTATTTAACCGATTTCGATAAATTTTATATGGTTGGAAAGCCACAGTTACGGAGATGTGCAGAATATACTTGAGACACGCATTTACACACTGTGGGTCATTTTTGTTTTTGCACTGTCGAACACTTTGCATATTACATAAAATAAAATTTAATTTAATAAATTTGTTTGAAAACACTGGCCAATAATATAAATAATAAATAAATTGGCACTCGAATTTCGAGAGCTGGGTCGGCTAGTATAATGTTAATTATCAAAAACGCAATTGCTGTTCGATTCGTCTCTATTTTTTAATCATCAATTCAAAATAAGACAATTGCGTTAAAATACGAAGACACATGAAATAAAATGCATGACTGGGTTGCACAAACTTGCTCTTATGTAAAAGACTAAGAATTTCAAAAATTAATCTTATTAGAGAAAAAGCATAAAATTCATTTTTTAAATGACTAAAACTCCTTTAATAATTGGAACTAAATACAGGATGATATGTGTTTTGAGCAAATATTAGTTTATGAAAGAACAAAATTGTAATTCGTTTTAGTGGTTTCTTAAAAAAATTAGCTTTTGTATAAGAAATTTTTAAAATATATTTAAGAAAAAATTTTGGTACGCATATTTAAACTTTTTATTATTGTTCGAATAAAAATTTAATTTACAAAGAAAATATTGAGCAGTTTTTGAGGTATCGAATTTTCAAAAAAAAAATTTTTCTTTAAAAAATTAAAATTTTTTTTTTTAAGTCCTAAAATGCAATGTTTTTTTAAAATTCTTAGAAGCTTCTCTAAAAGTAAAGATTAATCGAAACAAAAAAAAACTATCAAAATTCACGGATCCGTTTTTCGATTTCAATTTTCGAAAACCATTTTTTAGCATTTGTATTGTGGGTACTTTTATTTTTAGGTAAAACAAATTTTTTTCCTCAGATCTTATAGATTATATGTATTAAAAAACTTTTATTTATCAAGTCTAAAAAAAATTGAGCATGGGGTTTTCGAGTTTCCAGAAAAAAATTTTGAAATTTTTTTAAGAATTAAAAAATAAACCTTTTAAAATTTGTATACGCAGTAGGTAATATTTAAACCTTGGAGGGGCTTCATAATGATTAAAATCGGTTGTACTGTTTTCGAGAAAATCAAAAACCAAAAAAATGGTTCGAAGGGGCTTCCAAGAATAACCATTTTTTGAACAAATTTTTTCAACCATTACCTAAAATGACGAAATGAAATTTTATGATTCTTTTTTTCAAAATTCTGTAGGACTGTTTTTGAGAAAAAAATATTTATAAGATTTCGAAAAAAAATTGTATGGTTATTTTTTGGTCTTAAAAAGAAAAGGAAAAAAAACGTGTGGGGGGAAAAAATTCAAAACGATATCTACCAAGTTTAACGAAAATCGGCCCAGCCTTTTAGGCCGTATTCGAACAGACAGAATTTTGGGACCCACATTTTTCGTCTTCGCTATCATAGTAATATCAACTTTGATACAAATCTTGAGTTCGATTTTTTTTACGAATGCATTACTTGCCTTATATACCTATAAATCGTAAGAAAAAACAACACTATCAGAAGATTTATGCACGAAAATAACACTTTTTTTTAACAAAATGAACTTTTATTTTTTTGGTGGTTTCGGGGGGGGGGGGGGTTTGAACCCCTAAAACCCCTACCTGAGTTCGCCCCTGGGGTGAGCCAAATAAGACCTACAAATATTAAACACATATAACTCTTGTAATAATAATATTTTTTAATTAGTTTTCCTTATACATATATTAAATAGATTTAATGGAATTAATGATTAAGATGCACCAGAATATGTCATCAGACAAATGTTCACCATTTTGTTCGATACAGACTCTATAAGTTACTTGGCCCTGGTTCTCTACGAGGTGTTGTACCAAGAATGTATGTTTTTATTGCTAAAACAAGTCAATATGAATGTTTTTTTTTACAATTTTGTATCGAAAAACTTAAAAAAGGAAACATTTCTGTGGAGGGTGTATTTTTAATATTTGTTTTCCTTAAAAATAAAATATACCATTCGTAGTTTTTTTTAACCAAATATCAAATGGTCCTTATACAAAATTTCTAAAATATATATTCTTAGCCCGGAATAAAAACGACAGAACTCAATAAATTAAGTTTTTGAAAAAGTAAAAATTAATATTGTTCGAAAAATTAAATGAACTTGTTACCGCGACATCTCCTCCTCATCTATGGCACAGTAACCTAAATCTTTCGGCGGAATAAAAGGAACCTACATCTTCCAGTAAAGTCTGATACCCCTGGAGGATTTTTTACTTGCTTGATAGCAACGGCTGATTATCGAGTCCCAAAACATCGGTATGCCAGTCCAACGCACCAACTATCACTCCCGGAGTACTACTTATACTCAAACACATCTAAAATCCTTCCTTACATGTTTTCCTTCAACAATTCAAAGCAGGAAAGATCGGTCCAACGGCGTGTCTACAGCAGGCAGAAGGGGCGGTAATGTGTCAAATAAAAATAAAAACCACACGGCATCATCATTTGCACTTAATTAGAATTTCCCTTCCACTGCTAATTGCATTTCTGAAGGCCTCTCCGATCCACTCCAAAAATCCAACACGATTGCGTAGCTAATGTTAAAATTAGTCCGTTTTCATTTTCATTAATGCAACATTAACTAATTCGCCAATGCTTTTCATCAAAACTTCCCCAAAAACAATACAGATTCATTAGATACCCCTCGGCGAAGCGCACATAACTCAAGCCAACCCTTAGATTGTGTCAGCACGACGACGATACGTTATTTTTCGAAAATAAAAACAAAAGCCAGTGAAAACTTCAATCCCCTTCCGGGTTGTTATATGGTCAGCGCAAATGAGGTGTTAATGGCCACATCTGATACTAATAGCTAGACCCGATGATTCCATAGGTTTTTCTAGCTCATTCGTATTGAAGAAATATTATAGTTTTCTTCATATCTCTCTGCAACCTACATAGACGATACATACCACTCCTTCTAGAACACAAACTTTGGGTGGAACCACATAAAAACCACGCAACACATGAGACTAATGGTCTTTTAAGGAATTCTTAATTGTCCACTGCAATGGCGAAAAATGTTGGGAAAAACTCTTAATTATTCCGAGAAAATAGTTAAAAGCCTTTTAGTTATGGTCATGTGTGTGTTTTTTGGTTTTTCCTACAGCCGGCCGGTGAAGAAGAAGAACGAGAATCACAGAAAAATGGCTGTGTGGAATCATGGTCGACCAGGAAACATTATAAATTTGCATTTGGATCTCTTCTCGATGCAATAGAGTTCCGATGTGGAGTTCTTAAAAGAAAATCGCCCAATCTGGATGATGAAGCCAAATGAAACTTAAACTATGTAAAAAGATGCAGACTTATGCAGGAATCTCCTTTTGGTTGAGGTCTTGGGAAGTTTCAAAAAATTATAAAATATCTCAAAAATCAAAACATTTGAATTGGATTGTGTTTAAATAGATTCCAAGCTTATATATCGCCAAGTCCAGTTTATGTATTTTATTTTTAAAATTCAGCAAACTGGATTTTTCCAGCTAGAAAGAAAAACGAAATCATCACTTAAACACTTCTTGTCCATGCAATTATGAGTCTTCAATTCAGCACGAAAGACAGAGGGGATTTATGGCTGAAGTTTGAACTTTTAACGCCGCTGCGAGTTAAAAGTTTTCATTATTTTAGAATTTATTTTTTTCTTACTGCTTTTCACTTAGTTTCTACCCATCGTCACCATTTTGTCGAACATTCAGCGAAAGGCACTGGGATGTGATATCAAAAGAAGAACTTTAAATTAATCGAAATTATGAGTTTTTTTTTTAAATCATCGTTATTGAAGGAAGATAAAGTCAAGGATTAAGCGGTTGTCCTTGGAAGATTTTTCCATGCAAAAGAGGAATATTTATAAGTGACGTGCATTCTGTAGGAGTACAAAGGATAACTCGAGGTCATTTATGATCATGGAAGTTTTAATGCTTTCACAATTTACCTACTGGGTAAGTTTAAGTAGTTAAAAGGTTTTTTTATGTTATTAAACTTTGCAAATGGATGAATAAAATAAATTATTAACTTGTTTTGCAGGAACTGAATCGTACTTGTTTAAATGACGAGATACTGAGAATTTGTGACTTACCGGTTTTAAATAATTTTGAGCTGACGAACTGAAGTTTGTGTGGCTCGTAGAGAGCCTAAACCTACACTGAACCAAAAAGGTACATAATATCAATTAAAAATTTAATTGCGACAATGAACTTTTTAATTAAAACTCGTCCAATAAACTAGTTTCTTGCGACAATAAACGGCTGTTTATTGATTTCAATTTTCCATAATTTTTCAATAAACTGTTTATTGATTTTAAAAAACGTTTATTGATTTTTAAAAACGTTTATTGATTTTTAAAAATGTTTTTTGAAAGAGTTTATTGGCGCAATAAACCGTTTATTGCGGCAATAAATGGTTAATTGCTATAAACGGTTAATTAAAAAACTCAGTTTATTGGCGCAATAAACTCATTTATTGTCGCAATTAACTCAGTTTATTGGCACAATTAACCGTTTATTGTCGCAATAAACTCATTTATTGTTGCAATTAACTCAGTTTATTGGCACAATTAACCGTTTATTGTCGCAATAAACTCGTTTATTGTCGCAATAAACTCGTTTATTGTCGCAAGAAACTCAGTTTATTGGCACAATTAACCGTTTATTGTCGCAATAAACTCGTTTATTGTCGCAATAAACTCATTTATTGTCGCAATTAACTCAGTTTATTGGCACAATTAACCGTTTATTGTCGCAATAAACTCGTTTATTGGCACAATTAACCGTTTATTGTCGCAATAAACTCGTTTATTGTCGCAATAAACTCAGTTTATTGGCACAATTAACCGTTTATTGTCGCAATAAACTCGTTTATTGTCGCAATTAACTCAGTTTATTGGCACAATTAACCGTTTATTGTCGCAATAAACTCAGTTTATTGGCACAATTAACCGTTTATTGTCGCAATAAACTCATTTATTGTCGCAATTAACTCAGTTTATTGGCACAATTAACCGTTTATTGTCGCAATAAACTCGTTTATTGTCGCAATAAACTCATTTATTGTCGCAATTAACTCAGTTTATTGGCACAATTAACCGTTTATTGTCGCAATAAATTCATTAGTTAGCGCAATGCACTCAATTTATTGGCGCAATTGACTGTTTATTGCCACAATAATCGGTTTATTGTGGTAATAAATTCATTTATTAGCGCAGTAAACTCGTTTATTGCCGCAATTAACTAATCAATTGGCGCAAAGAACTCAGTTTATTGCCACAAATAACATATTGATAAAAATTTTAGTAAAAGATTAAAATTTCTATTCATTGATTGAAGTATATGTATATATATAAATAATTAAATTATTGATATATATAAATAAATAAAATGTTTAATATATTTTTAAAATTTCTATAAATAATTTACTGTGGCAATACGTACATGTTAAATATACTTACATTTTATTTCCAACCTTTCCTGAAATTTTTAAGAATTTTAAGTTCAAAAATGAAACATTTTAGTTAAACGTTATAAGATATTTTATTAAACTATATCATTTATTATTATTATTATTATTATTTTTATTATTTATTACAATATAAACTAAATGTACATTTTAATATAAGCGATAAACAGCATTAGCTTTAAGCTGGACAAAAATTTAAATTACTTTGGAGCAAGTAAACTTTTCATACATGTATTTAAACGAATACAAACTATTCTTTATATCCTTTTTTATAAAAAGTTACAAAACTTGGAAAAGGAAGTCTTAAGTTAAAAATGAAAACTCTTGAATCAAATCCCACGTTGAGGACAACAGTGGCACTAACCAAAATACCTACAACCGTATTATGGTTGTAAATTATAAATTAATAGTTAATAAAAATTGAAATTCGATATTTTATAACCCAATTAAAAAAAGTTTTGGTCATTTAATCATGCTTACCCTTATGACAGAAAGAAAATTGACAAATATTGTCAGATAGTTGATAATTTCTTAAGGTACTAGTACGGTCTAGAACGCCAAAAATCGCACGATTTTTGGGAATTTTTTTCTCGGAAACTTTATTAGGTACTAACATACTGAATTATTGAGGGCCCACCATCGACTCATCAAAAAATACATTGTCCCATTGCGGACAGTTAATCTCCGGAGCTACTGAACCGATTTTCAAAAAACTTGTCGCAACTTGATTGTTTTTATGTTTTCTAAGACAATTTACCACAAATTGACCAAAAAGTTATGAACACAAAAAAAAAAATCGCGACCCAAAAATGGCCTAAAAAATAGCCAATTTTTTTTTTTTCAAAACTTGACATTTTTTTCGTTTTTTATTTTTTAAGCAAATTGTGGTAAATTGTCTCGCAAGAAATCTTTCTTTAAATACCCGATTTTGATTTTTTTGTTTCAGTACAGCCAATCCTTTCCACAATGGGACAATGTATTTTTTGATGAGTCGATGGTGGGCCCTCAATAATTCAGCCAAAATTCGAAAATTTAAAAAAAAAAAAATTTGTACTCTTGACGCATGTATTCATTATTTAAAAAAGAATTATGTTAGTACCTAATAAAGTTTCCAAGAAAAAAATTTCCAAAAATCGTGCGACTTTTGGCGTTCTAGACCGTACTGGAACCTTAAATAAAATTGAGTTTAAAAGTACCAAATTTCAGTATTTATCAAACATTTTCATAATTAACAACTGTAATAGCGGTGCTAGTTTTGAAATATCGCATGCCGAGAACCACAGTGACACTAACAAAAATTTACACTTTCGAGTTAATGAGTCAGATACTCGTCTAGTTTCCACACGAGGTTCGCTTATATCACCCATAACTCAAAACTAATTTTTTTTTAGTGCCACTGTTGTTCTGAACATGGGATTTGATTCAAGAGAATCTCTAAAAAATTTATTCTTTTATTGCACTCAGGAGGATAATGTGCTTTTGTACAACATTTTTGTTTGTTCGGAAAATAGAGCGACTGCATAAAATTCCAAAAATTGGAACTTTGATTTGGGAATTCGAGGTTGAAAAGGAAAAAAGTTTTGAAACAGATGTCCACTGCTCGGATAAAACTAATGAATGGAAACTTCACTCCATCAAAATATAAAAAGATTTCCCTAAAGTTTATAACATCTTTACCCACCAAAATAATGAAGGGTTGCACATTGTCTCCTTTTTGTTGCAGGTACTGGATGTGGTCCTCAGCTACCTGAATTGATCCCGCCACAAAGATAAAAGATTCCTGCGAGTCCTTGATAGTTGGTTTTATCGATGTCTTCATTCCCTTGCGATCTTTTCGCACGAACTTATGTGTGGGTACTAAGTACCCGTGAAGTGCTCACAAGAGAGCAGCATCCCGACAGTCTGAAAATAAGAATGAAAACGTGGATATAAAATTTTGTTATAAAATTATGTAGTACTTAAATAAAACTAGTATAGTAGATATAAACTTTTGTAAAAGATAAGATAAATCGGGTCAATAAATGGGAGCCAATCTCGAATTTCGCTATATCGACCCTTTTCCTGCATTTTATCGTAAGGGATGTTTTAGAAAGAAAATAAATTATTGAATTTTGTTAGTACCAATTGAAGCCATCAAACCTGTTGTCATGTTGCAGCTAAAGCACTGTAAATATTCAATGCTGACTTTAGACATAAGTGGTTATATGGATCAGAAGTAAAATTTTGTTTTCTTCTCATACTTTGTTTGTGTCGCTTACGATAATTTGGTGGAAAGGGTTCGATATTCATTGATGTATAAAGGAGAATGAATATGATATACATAGGTCTTTAAGTGTTACACCAATGTGATGCAACCCATAAAATTATGCCCATTCTCCTTTAGTACCTGTAATTTTTAATACGGAAATAAACTATTTTCGTTTTTAATAGGCAAAAATAAAATAACTACATAATATTCAACTTACTTTCTGGAATATTATCGGATGCTATCTTCTCCAGAACGCCCTTAATTGTTTTCTCCTTAACCCGATCTTCCGTTTTTAAAAATTCTCGTATCTTAGTAAAAACTTGTTCCCATCGATCAAGGAGAGAATTATGGCTTTTAAACATGTACGCAAAATCCATGTCCACCTTTAAGAAAACAAATTAAAATATTTATTCATTGAGTGTATTTTTAAGGCCAGCACTTTTTATGAAATGATTCTAAGAAGTTCCCAAAGTTGGAACTTGTATCAGAAAATTAAAAAAAAAACTTTTGAAAGAAGTATATATCTACTCAAGTTTGACTTACAAATCGAAAGCCAGAAGGAATTTTGTATTGGGGCCATTTCTTAAAAATGTCCGATGTTGTTGTAGAGTTTTTTATATCCGTGAGTCTCGATTTGGAACACGCTTTCCAGCACCTATCAAATTCCTCGGAACTAAGGTTGTCAAATCTTAGTGCTTGATAGCACGTTTCAGCATTTTCTTCTGGAACTGAAAACCATAAATATGTATAACTTATTAGTTTTTTTTTAAATTAATTAATAAAAATAATATTCAAGCTCCTGTTTCTCATCAAATTATATCAACTATTTCAGAAACCAATAGTTTCGCTTGATTGAAATTGGAAAATACTCATTGATGGTACATTAGTTCAGAAGCTTAAAAAATGACTTCGTAAAGTTTAATCGGACTCACATATTGTTTAGAGTCGTTGATGTGTAATTGATGTAGATGATGAGGAACAGGCCCCAGGTTTCAAAAATAAAATGCACGAAAATGTAATCAACTAGCAATTTTACAAAGGAATGTTATAAGCGAAAATTGTTCAAAAGGATAAAATTAATAAGTATAAATTCTTTTCGTAGTATGAGACAAAAACAGAATGCTATGCAAATATGAATTTATCTAGGCAGTGGTTTCTTTAAATAAATAAGCTTTTATATACAAATTTTTTAAACCTTTTTCAAGAAAAAACTTGATTTTATTATTGTACGAATGAAAATTAAATTTCCAAACAAAAATATTGAGCTGTTTTTGAAATTTTCCACAAAAAAATATTCTTTTTTTTTTTCAAAAATTCAAATTATATTTTTTTTAAGTTTCGAAATGCAATGTTTTTTATTTTTTTTTTTAACCAAACCTATAAAAAATTTCATTAAAATCCCTTATGTCGATAATAAGTCATTCAAAATTTTAAAAAAATGTTCTATGGTAGGTACAAGCTGTAATATCTTGATTTCAATTTTTTTTTTATTAAATTAAAGATCATAAAAATTAATGTAAAGAAAAAAAATTTATCAAAATTCTAGGCGCGCGCCGTTTTTTGAGCAAAATAATATTTTTGGAAACCATTTTTAACGTTTTTTAAAACTGTTTTTAAAAATCAAAAAAAAATATTTTGGAAAATTTTAATACACAAGTGTGTTTGACTTACTGGGGGCTTTAGCATAAAAAAAATTATCTAAATCGGTGGTACAGTTTTTAAGAAAATCAGAAACTAAAAACTAGTTCCATGGCGGGTACCCCCACTGACCATTTTTCTGAAATTTTTGTCAACCATTATCTAGCTTTAACTAAATTAAATTTTTTTGTATCTTTATTTTTAATATATGTCGAACATTTTTGGAGAAAAAAATATTTATAAAATTTCGAAAAAAAATTGTATGACAGGTACCGTTATTTACGGTCTTAAAAAATGTGTGGGGGTAAGACATTTAAAGAAAATCGGCGTTTAGGCTGTAGTCATCGTAATGTCAACTTTGATCGAAATCTCGAGTTCGATTTTTTTACGAATGATAACTTGCCTTATAGTACCTATATGTAAGTCAAGTCGCAAGTAAAAATAAATCGACAAGTGATATTATGTAGGTAAATAAATAAATAAGACTTACCCATTTCGACTTCTGTGTCTGTGTCTACATCCACAGTTTTTCCACTCCTGGGCTTACTTGACGTTGGGGTATTCCCCTCTTCCCAGACCTATAGTACTCCTGCAAAATATTGAATATTTACTTTAAAAATATTGCTTTAAAAAAATTTTGTGTTTGACAAAAAAACTCTTCTTTTCCACTTTGCAAAACGAACAAAACTTTGAACGACAAGTGGAATAGTATGGTTTAAAAAAAAATCGAACTTTCGAGCCTCAAAATGTATGTACCTATATGAAGCAGGGTTGCGAAATTTTGAATTAAAAAAGTCCATGTCATAAGTCTGTAGATGACTTGTGAATTAAAAAAAAATTAAATTCAAAAGTTAGTTAGCGACTTATGATTTAAAAAAAAAAATAATTCACAACCTATTAAGTGGCTTGTAAATAAGAAAAATGTATTCTTAAGCTACTTGGTAGATTGGAAATTTGTAAGCTTGTTTTGACTACAAAAATTATTTAATTATTAATGAAACAAGTTTTTAAACTTTTGGAGAATTGTGTGTGTTTTATTTTATCGATATTGCTTTTTATTCTATTGGGTTATAGGGACTGCATAATCGGTTACTCACACACAATGCTCCAAAAGCTTGAAAACTGGTTTCATTAATAATTAAATAACCAATTGTCAAAACAAGCTTAACGCTGGATGGTTTTAATATGCTATCACAAGAAAAATCAACAAAAAATACCCCAAATAACAAAAAAGCAAAAAACGTGTTCATACAAAAATCACACAAAAGTTATCCTTCGTCGTTTCGACGAACATACCTTTAAAAAAAATATTTTAATTGATCACAGGATACCATAAATCCGCTCACTGGTAGAGATCAACACCAACTGATGTTGTACAAAGATTGAATTAAAAGGGATGAATAGTAAAAAAGAAATTATACAAAATAAAAAGGGTGTTCGTCGATTCGACGAAGGTTAACCATCCAGGGTTAATAATTTCCAATCTACAAACTATGTTAGGAATTAATTTTTTTAAATTCATAAGTCACTTAGTAGCAGGTTGTGAATTAATCTTTTTAATTGTTTTTAATTCATAAGTCTTCTGATTTAATTTTTTTAATTCAAATGTCACCAACTATCTTGTGAATTGAATTTTTTTTTTATTCAGAAGTAACCCAATAGCTTGTGAATTAAATCCAAGCTTGAGCTAAAAAGTGACTTAAGCTTTTGCAACCCTGATATGAAGTAATGAGTTCTGATGTGATTTTGTAAAATATGTACGTAGTTAACTTCCCGAAGGACCACTTTCTCATATTTAAAAGTGGAAAAGAAGAGATTTTAAATTATTTCACCTCTTTGTAAGGTATTATAATTTATTAATAAAAATATAATTAAAATTAAATAAAATTGAATTGATTTCTTATAAAAAGGCTTACCAGTTTTTCACTAGGAAATCGTTCAATGATTTCCTTTTCCAATTTATAGCTACCACCTAGTTCAAGATGGATTTTATTCATGATGAAATACTGCGCTATAACACCAATCAAATGACTTCTTGCTTAACTTGACTTTAATTTTGTAGTTTTTTGTATCGAACCTAAAACTGATCAAACAATATTGTTTTGAACTTCTGATCTATCGAAAATCCTAAGAAAGAATTATAGAGAAAAAAGGAATAATTTAAAGAATGAAAGACTGTTGACTTAAAAAAATCTACGAATCATCTAGACTGTCAATTTTCGGAATTTAAAAATAATGCAGCATTCAAGTAACACATAAGAGTTTTGTATAATTTGTTTAATGGGTACTATCGCGAATAAAATTTCTCACGGATTTTTTCCCATCGTCGATTACTGGAAACGTGAATTATGGTTGCAGTTTCTCTTATAATGTAATGACATCAAAAATGAATATTTCGTGGCAGCGGGACTGTCATTTTGATGAACCAAATTTGAGACTACAAGAAGCAGTTAAAAATTGTGAACATTTCCAATTTTAGAAGATGGGAGAAATTCCGTGGGAAATTTTATTCACGATAGCCCCGAATATGTACATACATATATTAATAAAATAACTCACCTTGTCTATTCTTTCGATATTTAGTTTTCTATAATTTTTCAAAATTATATCTTTGAGTTTTATTGTTTATCTAACAGCTGGACTTGTACTTGTAGTTCGCGTACAATATGAAAATAAAAAGAAGAAAAAAACAAAAAGTTAACGAAAAATTAAAAACAATAAGGACCGACTTTTCTTACGTCAGATAAAAATGTCTGATAGAACAAGCAAACATGGGTTAGTAAAAACGTGTTCAAACGTGTTAAAATTGAAAAATAGAAAATGCACAAATGTTTGTTTATTTTTATTTGTCAGATAGTTAACTGGAGATGAAAAAATCGGATCTAAATCTGCATCAATAAATAGTTTATTTCGGCAAATAATGGTTTATTGTGACAATAAATGGTTTATTGTGGCAATAAATGGTTTATTGTGACAATAAATGGTTTATTGTGACAATAAATGGTTTATTGTGACAATAAATGGTTTATTGTGACAATAAATGGTTTATTGTGACAATTAATGGTTTATTGTGACAATAAATGGTTTATTGTGGCAACAAAAAGTTTATTGCGCCAATAAACAGTTTATTGCGACAAGCAACAGTTTATTGCGCCAATAAACAGTTTATTGCGACAAGAAACAGTTTATTGCACCAATAAACAGTTTATTGCGACAATAAACTGTTTGTTGGGACAATAAATAGTTTATTGAAAGTTAACTGTTTTTTGATATGGCAATCTGGATTATCAATTAATAGTTTATTGCGACAAGAAACAGTTTATTGCGCCAATAAACAGTTTATTGCGACAAAAAACTGTTTGTTGGGACAATAAATAGTTTATTGAAAGCTGACTGTTTTTTGATATGGCAATCTGTTTATTGTGCGAATTAATTGTTTGTTTATTAAAAGTTAAGTGCTTTTTGGTCAACCATTTTAAAATGGGAAATTATTATTAAAATATTCCCAATAAACCATTTTCTGACCAAAAGAAATTCAAATGCGGCAATAATTAGCGAAATCAATTTTATTGTTCAACGCTTTTTTTCAGTGCAAGGAAAAATGCAATACTTACTTATATGGAATTGAAATTAACCACTCGCACAAGATTTTTTTGTAACTTTTTGAATGTATTATATTTTATATTTTAATATTTCTACTACAAACTTATTAATTGTTTTATTGTTTTATTTTTAACACAACACTTGGTATACTCTGTTATAAATTAATAGATATGACGTTTACTCACGAAACACACGATCACGACAAGAACAAGGAATAGACTGAATCGTCCCACAATTCTTATTGTGCGTTTGGGTTAGCTAAGACAATAAATGGTTGTTTGCGACAATAAAAAGTTTATTGCGCCAATAAACAGTTTATTGCGACAAGAAACAGTTAATTGCGCCAATAAACAGTTTATTGCGACAATAAACTGTTTGTTGGGACAATAAATAGTTTATTGAAAGTTAACTGTTTTTTGATATGGCAATCTGGATTATCAATTAATAGTTTATTGCGACAAGAAACAGTTAATTGTGCCAATAAACAGTTTATTGCGACAATAAACTGTTTGTTGGGACAATAAATAGTTTATTGAAAGTTAACTGTTTTTTGATATGGCAATCTGGATTATCAATTAATAGTTTATTGCGACAAGAAACAGTTTATTGCGCCAATAAACAGTTTATTGCGACAATAAACTGTTTGTTGGGACAATAAATAGTTTATTGAAAGTTAACTGTTTTTTGATATGGCAGTCTGGATTATCAATTAATAGTTTATTGCGACAATAAACTGTTTGTTGGGACAATAAATAGTTTATTGAAAGTTAACTGTTTTTTGATATGGCAGTCTGGATTATCAATTAATAGTTTATTGCGACAATAAACTGTTTGTTGGGACAATAAATAGTTTATTGAAAGTTAACTGTTTTTTGATATGGTAGTCTGGGATTATCAATTAATAGTTTATTGCGACAATAAACTGTTTGTTGGGACAATAAATAGTTTATTGAAAGTTAACTGTTTTTTTGAAATAGAAATATCAATAAATAGTTTATTGTGACAATAAATGGTTAGTTGAAAGTTAACTGTATTTTTAAATGGCAGTTTGGATTATCAATAACTAGTTTATTGCGACAATAAAAGGTTTATTGTGACAATAAATGGTTAGTTGAAAGTCAACTGTTTTTTGAAATGGCAGTTTGGATTATCAATTAAAAGTTTATTGTGACAATAAAAGGTTTTTGAAAATGGAAATATCAAGAAATAGTTTATTGCGACAGTAAAAGGTTTATTGAAATGCTAATTCGGATTTTTTGTGAACTTAAAAATAAATATAGAAAATAACTTCTAATTTTAAACATTTTATTTCAAGATCAGATCTTTCAAATAAGAGTTAAATAGAATAAGAAACCAAATACAATTAGGTAGATTAGATTTTGGAAATTGTTAATATTGGTCAATTATTTTATGCAAAAAGAAATCGATTCAAATTTTGAACTCGTTTACTATGGAAATAAACTGTTAATTATATATAAAATTACAACTGGGGCTTAGAAAATAATATTAAATTGTAATAACTTATTTATCGTCACAATAAACGATTTTTAATGCTTAATTCAATTAAAAAGTTTATTGGGACAATGTATGAGTTTATTGCGGTACTAAATAGCTTATTATTTTCCGATTTCGAATTCAATAAACTCAAATTAATTGTCACAATAAAAAGTTTATTGATTACGGAAATCTGAAATCAATAAAAGTTTATTGTGACAATAAAAACTTCATTGCGACAATGAAAAGTAAGTCAATAAACGGTTTTAAGAATTTTTATGACGATTTTTATTTTCAGTGTATAGAGACTTACAACTCTCAACCATTCCGAATAGCTAAAGAACAGTACTTCTCATGACTCTTAGAAGATTTCTCAATTTCTGGCAAGAGGCACTACACCCCTGAAAAAAATTTTTGCACCACACACATTCGTGTGGTACGGCTAAAACAAAAATCTCTAGGGTATACTGAGGGGCATTCATAACTGAGCTAAAATCGATTAAAGGGAGGAATGCAATAGCGATATAACGATAATGAGCCATTTCGACGGTATTCCATCGAAAAAAATGTTTCCGTAATCGATTGTCACCTATTATTTTTAAAGTTCTTTTTAGATTCTATCCCGTAGATGCAGTGATGTTTTGGATACGCCTGAGAGTTATACTCTAGTTTTGTGCGTATGTATTGCTTTATAAATTCATCTTTGAAGAAATACAGCTCAATGATTCCGCCAGCCCATAATCCGCATCAAACAGTGACTTTTTCTTGATGCATTGGTAGCTCTTGCAATGCTTCTGGCTGGCTGCTCTTGACTCCAAATACGGTAGGTTTGCTTGTTCACGTATTCATTCAACCAGAATGGTTGAACACAATTTTTCTATAAAAAAAATGGATCTTCGGCCAACTTTTCAAGAGCCCATTCACCAAAAATTGGGCGTTCTGGTAGGTCGTTCGGCTTCAATTCTTGCACCAACTGTATTTTGAAACGCTAGTGGAGTAACAGAGGCCCAATTGCTGCGAACGTTGCCGAATCGATAATTCACGGTCATCACTAACACTCAGGCCCACAAAATCCAAACTCGAAAGCTATATACCCCAAAAACGTTAAACCCATATAGCCCAAATCGCTATTAACCCAAAACTGTAAACTCAAAAAATATTAAATCCATGCAGCCTAATTCAGGAAAGGTTTGCCAGATTGAAAAACAAATTGAATTCGTATCTTTTTTTGCGAAGTGTGGAAATATGCTGGACTAATTATCTTGAGTACCTTATTTATTCTTGATTAAGAGAGATGTGCGAATTAAGCGTAACAGTACATTTCGATACTATCTAGTGTGGTAAAATTTAGAAAAAAATAATGTTCAACTTAAAGGTGTTCGAATTGAAATATTTTACTATGTGCTAGGTTTTTAAAAGAGGCGCTAAAAAGCAATGTATTTGTTTTGATAAAACACCGGGAGAGTAACGAAATCTCGCCGCACAAAATCCTGAATCACGAAATCCCGCCGAAAATAAAAATAAAAATCCCGCCGACAGATATTTTTGGAAATATTTGGCGGGATTTTCAATACTATTTTAGTACTATTGATTAAATATTTTATTTTGATTTATTTTTAAACAACTGGAAAGTATTTAAGGAACTGTTGGTTCGGGAAAAATTCAGTTCTTGTTAGAACTCCGAGGAGGTAAACCTCCTCCATTTTTAGAGAGATTAGATGATTTTCATTGTTTTGGCCAATTAATTTTGAATATTCGACCAACATATTTTTGGACTTTTGCCAAAAATATTTTTGGACATTTTGCAAATATTTTCTGGACATTTTTTTCAAAAATATTTCTTGACAAAAATTTGCAACCCAAGGTGCTTTTAATCAAAAAACTTGTTTACATTGGCGCCTGCCAGGCGACTTAACATACCCAAAGCGGAGCGACGGAGTCGCGTGAGCCGGTGTGTCCGCGAAAAAGGGACTTAAAGTTCTTAAGTACCGCGGAGCGGGCCACCCAATGTACTTTTCAACGTGAATTCTGGCTAAACTAGGCATCTCAGCGAGTTAAAAATTACATATTCTCGTGATCTAGAGAGTGCCACCTTTTAATCCACGTATCGCATGTAACGAAAAACAAATGCGATTTGCGACTAAACGGAGCTTCGTAGACCCCTAAAATTGAATTTTCAAACGTGATTCCTGGCTAAACTAGGCATCTTAGAGAGTTAAAAATTGCATATTCGTGATGTAGGAGTGGCGTATCACATGATTTTTTTTTTAAACTTTTTTGAATATTTTTTTTGTAATTTTCTTATTTTTTCGACTCAAGATACTTTCAAGACATCATACTTTACTTGTCTTTAAGCCAATCAGAGTTCGTTAAAAATTAACGAAATCAGAGCGTCTTCTTCGTATTGAATATTTCAGTACAATATGTAGTAGGAAACTTCGTCCTCGTTGCTTCTGATTGATTCGAGTCCGAAATGAAAATACATACTGTGCTGTCAATTTAGTATTGAGACGGCGGGATTTAGTGATTCGGGATTTTGTGATGAGGGATTTCTACCCAATCCTAAATCATCGACACTCGAGAAGAAAAAAAAAAACAAACGAAATTTACGAATACATGTCAGAGCATGTTATTGACGCCGTGAAAATATATAGCGGTAAAGTCAAATCCAGTCGCGACTCGCAAGTATGCAGACGTACTCAGCTGAATTTCTTTTTTGACGACTGCCTCTGACGACTAGTTGACTTCTTTAATTTAATAATAAATTCTAATTACTAAGTACATAATTTGTTACTTTTAATTTTTAGAGTTTTGAATAATCAAAAAAAAGGGTCTGACGGTTTTGAGTTCATGGTTTTTGGATTAATTACGAATTGAGTTATGTGGGCTTAACGCCTTTGGGCTTACGATTTTTTATTTGCGGTTGCGATACATTTAATTTTTTTCAAAAACGTTAAAAAGAGGATCCCCTGATAAATAATAAGCCCCGGGTATCAAAAATTCTTATCTTATCGGGGGTTGGAGCACTTGGGGGATAGCTTCTTGGATTTTCGATGCGTCAACTCCTCGACGCATCGTCTCTGAGAGTGTGGATTGGCTCGCTTGGGGTTTAGGACGCTCTGGGTTATGAGGGGTTGGCTTGCTTGGGTTTCATATCTTTTAAGGGGGCCTCAAATTTGAAAAAAACCCCGGGCCCCAATTTTCCTTAATCCGGGCCTGCTAACACTGGCCGATACAACTGCGATATGTTCCTCAGTTTGCACTCTATGTAAGCGTGTTGGTGTACATTTGGTGCGAAATTTAGTCACAATAGCCCGAATAGCCGACGAATAAACTGACAATAAAATGGAAGAAGCGAGCGATGAACTTTCTTAACAGAGCACGCATTTTGATAATAAAATTCAATAATTTGCAAGCGTTGTTCGTTTGTAAGACGATTCATGGTTAAATTATAGACCAAACAGAAGATGTTTGACAGTGACAGAAAACACAAAACTTTGAAAGTAAATTGTTTCGGAATTCGTCCGTAATTATTACCCAAACTCTGGGTGATATTTCCAAAGCAAATTTAGATCAAATTTGTTGAAACAATGTATACACTGTACATATAGTTAAAGGACATTTTGTCCGACCCAGATTTCGGATGAATATAAGACGTACATTAAGACGTTCGTTGCATAATCTTAATTGAGCTACAGATCAATGATAACCATAATTTAATGGTAGGGTGGCGGTGGACTCTAGCGGAGATGAGATCTACAGCTCTCAAAATCAACATTACACAGGCCATCCTTCAAATTTATCTAGATCCATGCTATAGATTAATTGAACACTTTCACCTCAGGTTCGTTGGACATTGTAAATCCGCAGCGGATATTTTAAAGAAGTCAGTTCTCATTTCACACATAAAAGTATAACTTGATCTTATGTTGAAGAGACTTAGAATTTACCATAAGAGCGTTACCCATGTGCCACGTGACTTTTCTTTTTGTTTCTAGAATTTTAAAACATTTATAAGAAAACATTGTAGTATGCCAATTTTAATTGGTTATTATTGTTTAAATCAATCAATCAATTTTTCAAAAACCAAATATCAAATCTCAAGGTAAATGTAAAGCATGGGCCGAATACAAGTTTCATTTTAAAAATGCAAGAAAATGAACAAAATTAAATTTTGTCTATAGGTGTGTTTTTTTCGCAAAGCTATCCGTAGTGAAGTAAGATTTTATACGTATTACAAATACAAAGTCTTCACTGCCGATAAAAGTAGAAGTAGGATCCAACTGCGGATAGAATGTTGACGTTTGCTCGAGTCTCGAATACAAAAATGTTGGTACAATTGAAAACTCTTTTGTATCTCGAAGGCATGTTCGTAGAGTACGAAAAGTAGTTTGTTGTTTAGCATTTTCCATTGAGAGTTTAAGTCTTTTTTTTACAAAACCATTTTTATAAGAAAAACGCTGCATTTTGTATCGTGTTGGTGTCGAACTCTTATAGAAAGCTGTTTAATAACTAACGCGTTTTTGTAGGAGCGAAATATCGTGGTCAGCTGTTATACTTTAGTTAAACAGCGACATTTAAGAGTTACTAACGCGACAAAGCCTTCTTATGAAAAAAGCTGTTGAGAAATCCAAAACTAACTAAAGTCTGCGAACAGATCCCTTGACTTTTGTGGTGATAATAATTGTCAACAAAAAAAAATCACAAACAAAACTTCTGCTTTATGAAGAATGGCTGGTGAACAGAAAAAGTAAATACAAAATGATTTAAATTGAAATTCATAAATAAAAACCTCCATATATATTTTCAGAAACATGAAAATTACTTGGCAAAAAGTTATTTGGTTGTTTTTTTTTTTCAATTAAATATTTGACAACTAGTCAGTGGTACCAACTTTAAAGTAGAAAAATCGCACAACTGCGGATACGTTTTTTTGGGAAATCCTACTTCACTACGGATAATTTTCCCAAAAAAACACACCTTATGTAATATAGCTTTATTAGTAAGATCAAACATTCCCATTAATTATGGAATAAAGTGTAGTTCAAGTGGCTTCCTCGGCTGGCTTAGTAGTAGCGCATTCTGTCACTCCAGTTTTCTAAGACGATGTTGATTGTTTCGGGTTGAAGCTTACAGATTGCTTTGATGATATTGTCCTTAAGTGCATGAATGGTTTTCGGAATGTTGGCATAACATCGGTGCTTCATGGTTCAACACAAAAAAAAAAGTACAAAGGGGTCAAATCGCAGCTTCGAGGCGGCCAATTAACATGGCCAAGATGTCTAATAGCACGATTTGGGAATGTGGTGCCATCCTGCATGAACCAGAGATCGTCTAAATCCATGTCTTCATGTCAGTAAGAAAGAAAATCGGTAAACATGGCTGTAACGCCCACCGTTGACCGAAACGTTTCGAAGAAAAATGGTCCAATAATGCCATCGCGTCACAATCTGAACGAAACTGTAACTCTCTGTGGATACATTGGCTTGTGGATAATAACCCGCGATGGGGCAGTTTTTTTTTTGTTAACGTAGCCGCCGAGATTAAAATGCACCTCGTCAGAAAAGATAATTTTTCGCCCAAAATCGTTGTACAATTAAGGCTGTTCTAAGGCTCAAACTGCGAAGCGATAACGAAGCGGCTGGGCGTGCGCCTTCAATTGCTGAGCCGATTGGACCTTCTACTAAGCGAATAATCCGAGATCTTTGTGCGGAGTTCTCCTGAGGCTATGGCGTGAAAAGTTGAGCTGTTGTGATCGATGGCGAGCTGATGTTCGTGAATTGGGTCTCACACTTTCGGCTATAGCAGCTACATTCTCATCTGTGCGAACCGTACGACGACGGGGACTATGAGTATTGTCCACAAGCATACCAATCTCACGAACTTTTTGCATGAGCAGGTGCTGTGAGTGCTTCATTTCGGCCAAAACTTCTTTTAAATAAAAAAAACAGCGGTTTGACTCATTTTGGAAATAAGTTTTCGACATTCCCTAACGTTTTTAAAGCATAAAGTGACTTATTCCATTTCGCAGATGTATGATACCAACTTTCTGTCAAGATTTCGACCGGAAAACAGCTGTCAGTTTCAAAATAACCTATAAATTAAAAAAAAAACCACTAGATGGCCAGCCTTCGTTTCGAATGTGCTTACACCCTTCTTTAAATGTTTTACAAACTAACATTAAACTTAAGCCTACTCCAGACGAAATAATTTTTAATAAAAAGTTCTTGAAAAAGAAAAACAGTTGCATCGTACTTGAAAAAATCGAAAACAAACAAAAAGAATTTCCATGCGGGGTACCATTAATAATGAATTTTAGGAAAACATTATTCAACCAACAACTAAGTTTTAAGAAATCATTGTAAAAGCTTAAAAAAAAATATTTTCTAAAATTTCTATTTTTTAGTTAAAAAAACGTGTATCGGTCTGATCGAAATTTTCACTTTGATTCTTTTTTTTTTTTCAGGGGTGTACCGTCTATTCCTGGTAACACGCACACATGAATGGTTGAGAGTCCTGGTTCTCTAAGAACTGTTGCGCAATCAGATTATATTTATTTTTGCTTGTATCTTGCCATATAGTACCTCCACGTATGTATGTCGCAAGAATAAAAAGATGAGCTTATTTCTCACTTAAAATTTTAAATGTTTTAGTGGAGAAATTTCTGTTGTAGCTCATCTAGAATGGATAGCGACCACAAAACAATTTCTTTTTTTATTGTGTCAAAAACGGCTTTAATGATTTTGATTAAATTTAAGAAGTCTTAAAGCAAATTCGTTTTTGAAAAATAAATCTAGAGTTTTGATTTTTTTTAAATTGCCCTATTTCTGAGACAATCGTTACTCTATATATGTAGGTATTTCGAACTTTTTGAAATGTTTCAATTCTGGACAAATTTAGATATCTTTCTTGTGTTTTTTGATGTATGAAGTTGTTTTCTTACAATAATTGATAGTTGCGATGAGGAAAACAGCTTCGATCTAGAGATTTCGTTGTATATTTCTGGTATATTTTAACATCCGATATTGGCTTCCTAGCTTAAATCAGCTTAATTTCGTAATAACTTAGTAACTCCATTCTTTGGTCAATGACCTCTCCTCAGCTGCATTGCAATATAATTCAATATCTCTTCCCGACCCCTTGATTATGGTTTATCGTTATGTTGGCTTTTAATCTCCCCTTCTGCATCTCTCGGCCGGTCTGCGGCCATTTATCTAATGAAGAACCAACTTTATGCCATTCTATCATCAAAAATTTGCCAAATGGATCTATCGATCCTTGTCGAGTATAATGACTATAAGCATTTATTCGAATATTATGATGCTGAGCCAGCTTATCCGCTCCGCCGCCATATGCATGCACTCTCTCACATATTCGCTGTATCCTGTCCAAAAGAACTGTCATAATTCATTAAGCCCCCTCACTGGCTGTACAGCGCCGATACTAGACAATTGATAATTACAATGCTTGGGACGAAGGATTACTTAAACCAAAGGGGCTACCGCCACGCCCGTTAACTCCGTTCTTCATATAGTTTTAATGGAACATTTACGCTACCACATGGGTCCATCCCCCTAAATGCCCACAAAGGTACTTTGTCAGAGACTGCGGGGCAAAACTTTGCTGCCCCTCTGCCAGGATAATAACGTTGGTCTAATACTACAAAACAAATAACCATAATTCATTCTCAACAATCCCACAGGAATGTTGTCGACGTCGTGGGTCGTCGTCGTTCAATTTTGCTTAGAAAAAAAAGGGAAGAAATAAAAATGTTGGCACTAAGCAAGGTTAGAGGTTGCGTCTCTCCTTCACGGAAAGTAAGGGTGATTTTCATTATAAAAGTACGCTAAGCCGTGAAGAAAAGAAACTTACATACCACATGATCTCACAATAATGCTGCCGCTGTGAACAAGGAAACAAGGATTTCTCAACAACAACAACAACACAAAAACTTATTATTAAAAAATAAAATTCAGCAACCCTCTTTCGAGGGCAATGGCGATGTTCTAGAAGTCCTAACGCGGATATGCCAATCTTTGAGCATAAAGAAGGAAATTAAAAAAAAAAAGGCTTCGAACACATCAACTTCTTGAGAATGGCATTGTCCTTGAAATTCCTTGTGGCATATTGGACGGGTGGATTTTTCTGTAATTTTTTTAGTACAGTAAAACCCGCTTAAGAGAAACGGCAAAATGTCACAGTCCTCCTTTCACTTAAGCGGGTTTTTCACTTAAGCGAACCCCGCTTAAGTGAAAAATAATTTCACTTAAGCGGAGTTCGGATAAGTGAAAAAAAATTTCACTTAAGCGGATTTAAAAATTCCATCAAGCGGAGATTTAATGCTAGAAACAATGGCGCAAAATTTTATTTGAATTAGTACGATGCTAAAGCTGTTTTAGTATGGTACTATACTCTGTCCAACAAAAATATGCAGTGTTGGCAAGATAGGACGTTTGCCTCCCATTCTGGCTACAGTGAATTGCATAAATCTGTCCTTCATTAAAGCTCTCACAGGGGGGTTAGCGTTGTGTTGGTTTTAAATTGACCCTTTTTTTTAAAGCTCTTAAATCAAAAGCACCTCAACAGAAACCCAAGGAAAAAAAACTGAAGAAGTTTCGAAATGAACAAGGGTAACTCTGAACGCACATCAATATTTAATGGGGGTTAAAATTTAATAGCACCAACAGCCATAGACCACAGCAATTCAGTGCACTGCATACTCAGATTTGCAGTCAATAGCACGTCGGGCCTGCGTCAGATGCAATCGAAAATTTATGGGCGCACAAACACTTTTTTATGGAGGAGTTCTTTCAAATTAGTATGGTGCAAAAATATAGAACGCTACTGATTTTGAAAAAGCTCTCCCATAAGAAGTGTACTGCATATTTTTGTTGGATGAAGTATAGGTTAAAACAACGAATTTGCAAATTTTAATCGAATATAGCATCATACTTTCTCTACCCTTTTGTTGAAGTTAAAATCATAGAATACCAACTTTATTTTTTTAGTATCATGCTAGTTTCATATGACTCTTTGACATTTGCAAACATCAAAAAAGGTTGGTGTACTTACTTTTTTACACGAAATGTCATTGTTTTAGGTGTGTTCAGAAGCAATTTATTAAGAAAATCCCTTTAGTACCATACTAATTAGGAAATGTTTAAAATTAAGAATGATTTAAAGTTATCAAATTGTTAAGTAGTATCATACTAATACCTTAATAATAGGCTGTTTACAATTTTGCGCCAATATTGTTTTTTATTTTTTGGAGTTAAATAATACAACGAACAAATAACACAAAAATAATTTATTGAAAAACGAAAACTAGCAAATTTTTGTTCTGTTCTATTCAGTTTTTTTTTTCACTTAAGAGAGTTTTTTTCAATGAAAAATATTAAAAATTAACTGAAAATGGGTTTCAGTTATCCGGGTTTTTCACTTAAGCGAGTTTCACTTAAGCGGAGTGTTTTAAGGGAAATTGGTCAGAAAATACTTGGGGATGAAGAAAGTGTTTCAGGTAAGCGGGTTTTTCTCTTAAGCGGGTTTCTCTTAAGCGGGTTTTACTGTATTTGTTTTTTTTTTTTTTTTTTTTGAAAACTTCTTTTTATTGAACTTTTCGCCTGAAGTCTTGATTTTTCAACTTTGAATACAAAAGGATTTTTCTTTTCAGACGAGGGTTGAAGTAGGATTTTGAAAAGGATTCGAAGGAATTGCGTTTTTAATCAGACTTCTACGATGATGTATTGCATTTGAACAAAAGATTTGTGGAAGTAATTGTGGTCTATTTTAGAAGCTTTTGAATAGGGATTTAGAATTATCGAGTACAGAGTGACTGTGGTTCATGAGATAAAAGAAGGAAAACAGAGTTGCCGTAATGTACCTAATTGTGGGTTTAAAAATAATTGCATACATAGAATTGTTTCATAGCATTATTTGAATAATAACATAGTTTGACTACATTGGGCCAGCCAAATCGAGCGGATGAACAACAATGCTCCAGCCAAAAGATTCTTCGAATTCCAGTCCCAAGAGGTTCGAGACAATAAGAAAGGCCGAATTTCCTGTTTAAAGATCAGGCCATCGTGGATTCCAAATCACTTGTCCTTGAAGACTGAAAGAAAGGAAATCTGGCACGTCTAAGGCAGAGATCTTTCATGGATCAGGGCTGGATAAAAATTTGAAGTCCCTTTCATAGTTCTGGCTTTTAATTATTCATTCTTTTCGGTTTTTCGCTAGTAATTATAATTTTTTTCTACAGTGGACTAGAACCCGACCATCAGTTCTCGCATCGTATGATTTCTATTTATAGCGATATTCATTTAAGTCAGTGAATATCTCAGCAGAATTTTCTTCAGCGGTTTTTAATTTGTGCCAATTTTTATAAATATAATAATTTATTTATGACATATGTGCATAATATATATTTTTTGAAAATTTCTTCAACACAAAACTCCTCAAAACTTTCTAATACAGATATCCCTCGTTAATATCAATGAAACAGAGCTTTTGAGTGACGCTAGGACACTCTGACATATAAATACGAGTAGATATATTTATTCTCAGAGGTTTCAGTTTCAGTTTCAGTTTATTAAGCCCCTTTTAGACGATCAGTTGTTCCTTCAGTTATCAGTTCAGTTGTCAGTTCAGTTAAAAAAGGCATTGTATTTAGACGATCAGTTATTCCTTCAGTCATCAGTTCAGTTGTCAGTTCAGCTAAAAAAGGCATTGTATTAAGACGTCAGTCCGGTGTTCAGTTGAGCTTGTATTCTGCTTCTCTCTTAACTGAATTGTGATAAAAAGGGTAACTTTTCTTCCATAAACATGGACACACGCGATAAATTTCAATTAAATCGACCAAATCATCATTCTGTTTCGACATATTGAAAAAAAAACATGAACTCGAATAAGGACTGAACTGACAACTGAACTGAAAAGTATTTACACATCAGTTTAACTGATAACTGAACCGAAAACTTATGGGAATTTCATCAGTTTCAGTCTCAGTTTCAGTTTCAGTTAAACGCTTCAGTTTTTGTATTTAGACATCAGTTTAACTGAAAGCTTAACTGATAGCTCAACTGAAACTGAAACTGAAATGATCGTCTAAAAGGGGCTTTAAAGCTTAATAAGAATAGTACATTAAGAAATGGTTCTTTCATAGTACAAACATTTTAAATGTTAACATAATTATATGAAATAAGAAAAATAAAAAGAAAAAGTATTTAATTTTAGATTAAGTGAGTTTATATAAAAATAATAATTATAAATTGAAAGTTTGAATTCATAAAATCAGAAAAAAATTATTATTGCTGCGTAGAGAAGTAGTTCATGATTGCTTTTTTAAAATTTGAAGTATTAATAAGTCTTTTTATAGAGACGGGTAAGGTGTTCCATATCCTTATAGCATGAATAAAAAATAAACGGGACGAGATTAAGTATTTGAATTTAGGCAAAAGAAGGTTATGAGAGCGTTGCGATCGCGAAAAAATTAAATTATTGTAAAGGTACAAAGGTGATCTGGTTTGCATTAAGGAATGGAGAAAAATGCAGTTTCTAGCCTTTAAATAATTTTCCAACAAACATCCTGTGATGTCTCTGGAGAAAGCTGATATGTGATCATATCTTCTAATTCCATATATATAGCGTGCTGCATCGTTATAAGCTACCTGTAGCTTATGACGAGATAACGAGTCAAGATTACTATAGATAACATCTGCATATGTTATTATTGGTAAAATTAGAGTTATGACTAGCCGTTTACGAGTTTCCACAGGCGTGAAACTAGCAGAAATCCATAGCTTTCTTAAGCAACCATATATTTTTCCAATAACGGAATTTATATGATTGCTACAAGATAATTTTTCATTAATTCGAACACCCAGGCTGGTAACTGAATCAACCAGAGAAAGTTTGTGATTGAATAGCCATAAATCTTCTAAAATGTTTTTATCAAAATGCTTGTGGGAAATTGCAATGGCTTGTGATTTGTTTGCATTTAAGAGAATGCCGTTTCTAACTGACCATTCAAATATTCTTTTCAGTTCATCATTCAAAAGGGAAGTTAGCTCAAGGACAGATGCGAAAGGTCGTGCAATATGAAGTTGTACGTCATCCGCATACATATGAACTGAAGCAAATTGACATTCTGCTGGAAGATCATTAATAAAAACGCAAAATAGAATCGGACCTAAAATTGAACCCTGAGGTACTCCTTGAAAGAGAAATTTTTGCGACGATGATTTTTCCTTAATAACGACTCTTTGAGACCTTTTATGCAAATAACTCTCTATCAACTTTGCTGCATTATTTCCGAAGTTGAAGAAATTTCTGAGTTTCCAACAAAGAATCTTGTGGTTAACTTTATCAAATGCTTTTGAAAAGTCAAGTAAGCAAAGAAGTGATAAATTACCTTTGTCATAGTTTTGTCGAATTTCTTCAAAAACATTTAACATGGCGGTAGAGCAACTGTGCCTAGGTCTAAAGCCTGATTGTTTATAAAATAGTAAATTGTTACTTTCTATGTATGTTTTCATTTGTTTGGCTAAGACTCCTTCAAACACTTTAGACAAACACGGAAGTATGCTTATAGGTCTATAGTCACCTGCTGAACTAGGGTTGGACTTTTTAGGGACGGGTATTACCTTTGCAATCTTCCAATCGTTAGGGAAAATTGATGCCATTATGCAAAAATTAATTATATGTGTCAACGGAGATATTATAAATGGAACAATCAGCTTAATAAATCTTAGACACAGTCCATCTTCACCAATGGCATTTGATTTCAAAGCAGCTAAGCTTTGTAAAACTTCGAAACAGGATACCATACCAAAAGAAAACTTAGGTTTTGTGTTAACATTGGCAATGACGTTTGAAATAATATTTAGATTTTGTGTGTTGTTGGATATAAAATAGTCATTTAGTTCGTCAGGATCAAGATTTGAATCGTCAATGCTCCTCTTCCCAACACCAATTTCACGAATATTGCGCCAGAGCACCTTGGGAGGCAGAGAAGTACTAAGTTTAGATCTGAAGTAATGGCTTTTGGCATTTCGTAGGGTACGAGTGGCAATATTTCTAGCTACTTTATAGGCAAACCAGCTTCTACCACTAGGGCTGTGCTTCCATTTGCTGTAGGTTCATGACGCATTTGTAGTATTTGAACAAAGATAGCCGAGAATGTGCCAAAATACAATTGGTTACAAAAAAGTCTTAAAAATTATCGTGTTTTTGGGGAGTCTATCGAATTTCAAGAAAATTTTTAAATATTTTTTATTAAAAGTTCATGTGTATACAGTGCCGGATTAGCCACGAAGCAAGAGTAGCAAATGCTACGGGCCCCGCGCATTTGGGGGCCCCGCGCACCAACCTTTTTTGACCATAAAAAAGTATTATTTACATATTAGATTTAGTCACAATTACTAAGAAGAAAATATTTGCATCAAAATGATCAACTAAAATTTTATTTTTCTATCTTCTGGTCTTACAAAAAATCATGTTTCGCACCGCACCAAACGCAAATTGGACAACGGTATGAAATTCAGGTATTTATATGAAGGTTTTTATAATACAAATTCTATATACTACTGAAATAAATCAGCCTAGTAGAAGACTTAGCACTATCAATGGATTTGTTGAATTTGTTGAAAATAGCAAAATATTTCAACGTTAATGATTACAATTTTAATCTTGGTTGGATATAATTCACATTGGATTTTTGTCAAAAAATCAATGTAAGATGAACTGAATTCAATAAAACTTGCGTATTGACAAGGTCCTCATAGCCAACTAATGAGTCCATGTGCGATCACCCGGACGAAACACCAATTTTTGTGGACTAAAAGCCATAAAAGCTATTTTGAATCAATAATTCAACAAGTCCATTAATAGTGCTAAGTCTTCTACTTGGCTGATATATTTCAGTAGTATATAGAATTTATATTATAAAAACCTTCATATAAAATCTCTTTCACCAGAATAAATTAAAAATCTGCAACCATAATAAGTACTTACGTAGATGATTTGGAGGACAGTCTGGGCAACGAATTAGTGCAATTCGCTTCAATGCTCAATTCTGATGTGGCTGGTATTATTGACAGCAGGAATCATGAGGCTCTGGAAATGCAGGTTTACAAGCTGTTGATAAATAATTCTTTACAATCTTGTTTCCCGAACGTTGAAATTGCTTTGCGCATTTATTTGTCTCTCATGATCACCAACTGCAGTGGTGAACGATCTTTCTCAACATTAAAACGTGTTAAAAATGAATGGAGGAACACGATGAGCCAACAACGTCTTAATCTCCTCACTTTAATGAATATTGAACATGATTTACTCCGAGAAGTCAATATCAACATTCAACAGCATTATTTATAAATTTTCCCAAATTAAATCAAGAAAAGTTTGTTTGTAACAGTTTTGTTTTATTTAATGCCATAAACTTGATAAGTGCCTAACCTAAATCAGTCTAAGGGCCCCTTGATAGAATTTGCTACAGGCCCCGGTCTGGCTTAATCCGGAACTGTGTGTATAAGAAGAAAATTTAATTTCCTGGGAAATAAGAAGCCTTTGCATTTGATATCCTATTGACTATTCTAACTGACTTGGCACGCTCTGTTTTCGTTAAGGCGAAAATTTACACAAACCACAAAATACCGCTGTACCTACATATATTGTTTATTATTGAATCTGACTGTTTATTTTAATTATTTAATGACCTTCTAACGCGGCTTATTTCTTCCTCATGCCATTGATCCATCACTGATGGAAGAATTTATCTTCTCAAAATATAAATATGTAATATGTAAATTTAATAAAGATTTTCTGCACATAAACATTTTATATCTAAATTACTCGTATAATATCTATTACATGCTAAAATCTGTACAGACTACATAAATTTGTCAACAGTCATGTAGCCAGTAAATAATTTTTTGAGCTCATCATATAAATTTTTGTCGATTTTGTTTGCGATCAGAGCATGCGTATCTAGAGAATACTCCTCAAAATATGTTTCAAAAATTAAAATGTAATGCGTAATGGGTACAGTTACTATGCACTCATTACATAAATATGTAAACGAAAAACATTTTATTTATTCATAATATAAATATGTTATATAATAAGTGTTATTGTTATTGATAAGTTTAGGGTATAATTACTCACTACATTTTTATATAATGATTCCATATGACCGTTCATAAACCGTCTAAGGAACTTACCAACCCTCTACTGAACAATATTTTTTACATTTCGTCTTAACAACATAATTTAATAAAATATTAAATATTGGGATAGTTTTAAGTGAAGATTTGAAGACTCGGCTCAAAGTTAGAAGGTCTACCACATAAATCTAGAGATTTTTTGCCTACTCGTTAAACCATTTAGAACACCTTATGAAGCGGAGAGACTATAAATATCTATATTAATTAGATCACTACGTTACTCGAAGAAAAACCCTCCAAGATGCAGCCCACGTGAGATAGGCCAAGGCATGCACATAGAAAATGAGGAATTGATTCTACTTTTTCTTGTCATACAGCTTCTGCAAAAATTGTTGGATATACCTATATTAACCTTCCACTGTTGTCAAGTTTGTCAAGCTTCCAGTTTCCCTAGTCCCTGGCACCCAAAAGAGTTGAACATTGAACTGCTACCGTTAAAGATTCTTATAGAGTTACTAGATATCGGGTCCAGAGATTTAATAGCCAAGAAGATGAGGACACTATCACTATTTGAAAACACGTTTCACTTAGGTCAAGACGAGACTTATTTAATCGCCATAAGTTCCGCCTGAAATACGCTACAATGATTACGAAGACGAAAAGAGAGTCACATTATTTTAGTCTGTCTGCAGATTACACATCCCCACCAACCTGTTTTCGATCCGTCGGTATTAAAATGGATAGAATTATCTTCCAAGAAAATCATATCCTCCCAGAACGATCTTGAAGGAACGTTGATTTGGAAGTTTTTGTCGAACTGTAGTTTTGTGATAGTGTAATCAATGCGACTTGAAAGTGATCGCAAAGAGTTCAGAATGATGAAGTGGCCAATTTAATTATTGATCCAAAGGAAAGAAGCTTTTAATCGGGCTGCTATTCTCGAAGCCGTTTGTTTGTTAAAAATATGGAGTGGTGGCAGATGGAACAGAATGTCTAGTGCGGTAGAGGAGTCGTTTGTAGTGCTTCGCTTACGCACAGACATTGGTCATTGGGATTTGCTTAACTTGTCACAATTTACGGTAGTTTCTAAAGCGGTACCCCATACTGATACTCTATAACTAATGAGCGGTATGATTACCGAAGTAAATAGCCAGTATGTAATGTAGGTTTGGAGGCTTCATTTGTTCCCAATAGCTTTTTTGCATAAGAAAAGTGCCACTGTTTCCTTTTTGACTTTTTCTTATATACTACCCCATCGAATTCCATATACCTCTCGAATGAATCTTTATGGTTCTTGAAAGTCATGACATATCTTCCGGCATCAGAAAAAGAAGATTGGTGATAGGGTTTTCCCTTGTGGTTGCACTTCAAATGAGTCCAGGAGCTTATTAACTTAAAAATCTCATTTAATACCACAAAGTCTTAGAAGACCCAACTCACTCGTATCATTTTAAAATACAAAATTGTATTATCTATTTTTAAATACTTATTCATTTGGCTTATTCGGTAACACTGCCAAGGATAGATAAACACTGCCAATTTAAATTTGACAAAAATGATTCCTAACGACCCCAGATTACTTTCGCTCGAGAACATTTTTCTTTGTGTGTAGCCGATTGTTTAACTCTCATCATCGGAGTCATCATTATGCTTAGCCAAAAAGAACTCAAACTTTTCTATGTAATCTGCCTGTTTGCTGCCGGAGCAGGGAGCACGTCTTAACATTTTGACATTCGACTGTTCAACTGCCACTGCCGATGCCAACCCCGACTTCTTCTCGACTTCAGTGATGATACTGATCTATCGACAGATGAGTCGTTGAAGTGCACCGTCTTCTTTCAGTTTATTTGTTTTATAATGGGGGTCCCTTCGTCTTCTTCTTCTTCTTCAACAATAAAAAACTCTCGTATCATCTATCGACTTTATGAGATAAACCCTTTCATTTGGGGGAATTGATTAAATGTTTTGGGCATTAATTCCAAATGATATGTTCGGAGTTAAGGAAAAGGAGATTTGGATGATGAAATACATACATTCCCCCAAACTGATACTTAGGGACCACACTAAGGCAAGAATTGTTGTCAGCTTTAATTTTGTGTTTGATTGGCCTTGAATTGTGCTGGCTGTCGGTGTGGACTTGGTGTAGAGAGAATTTGTTTTGAGAACCAACAGCAGCCGACCCATGATGAAGGATACCCTTTCTTCAAACGTCGACGATGACAATGGAGTTAAGGTTGATGATGATGACGCAAGGAGACATGAAAAATCAATTTGTGTAATTTATTCGATCGACGGATTGATTAGTCCTCAATCCTCATCGTGCGTGGAGATGAATATCTACCTGGGTTTGGTAGATCCCCACCGATACCTTAACTCTTCGATCGGAATCTGGTAGACTCGAACCCTTTCCAATGAAAAGGAATTCATGGCTAATTGACGGGCATAATTTGGAAAACACCAAAATACTTTTAAAGCCACACTCAATGGCTCTTATTGTTGGTTTTTAAATTCAAAGGAATTCATTGATGGCATCGTCATTTCGTCATCATTAGGGCGAAGGATATATTATTGTGAATCCTTTCATAATGAAAATAACTTCTCACCGAAATTGGTCTGCATTTTAATCGTCGTCGATCAAAGTCTCTGCCATCAGATTGTACCTCGAAAACAAAAGACAAAAAAACACACACACATCACCACATGACGAATGATTGTTCAGTGTTCACTTGCGTTACTACGGATTATGTGCATGATGCACTTCTATCCGTATCCTGGTTGCAAGGATAAATTCATGCAACTCGCTGTGACTGCGTTTGGATTGGAGTTGTCCGTTCGCATGCATGAATTAGCAGATCTGGCGAATATGTGCGCTTACACGATGACAAGCTGATATACATCGTAGACATTTTGGAGTCAAACATGAGTGTAGTTGTATTGTAGTTGAGGAAGATCCGACGGAACGACTATAACAAGTGCTTATGTGGGCTTGCTTAAGGTTTAAACTATAGGCGGTGTTGTTTTTATTTCCTTGCATGGCATTGTGTTGATGTAATCCTGGAAAACATTATTGCTGTGACTTAAAAAGCAATGTCCATGTGCGGTAGCGGTGGACATGATAGGGATCGACATTTTTAAGGATATACCAATGGTTGTTCGTCTTTTTCCTGTAATATTTACAGAAATGGAATAGTAGTTTTGCGAAATTGGTTCTACTACACTGAGAGAATAATTTTAAGAAGGTTTTAATACTTCATGGAGATTTATTATGTACCTTTATCTTCATCCTACATAAATGTTATGGCAAGCTTTTCTGATTAGGTAAGATGGCGCTAATCGTTTAGGGTGAAGCATATGTCTTACTGAGAGTCACTTTAACAGTTTAAAGAATGAATGTGTAGTTTGTATATCTAGTAATAAGTTATAATTTTTGGAAATAAAAGTCTTGAAATAGAATCCTTGTCTTCAATTTCAGAAGTAGACGAACGGTACCAGAAATCAAATGAACACTTTTGAGCGGATACGCCCTTCAGTTCAAGTTATTTATGCATTCTACTTGAAGACTGTTCGCAGATCGAAGAAGCCTGATTCTGCTGAGAAAATGTTACTTACATATTGAAGCATGAAACATTACGTTCGTAAATTTCCTAGCAAATTTCGGAAACAGACATTCGATTTCCGAAAATATTAACAACATGCGAAAGTCCTCATTCAATTCCTCTTAAACAATTGCAATAGCGTTCCACCATAGTTATATAGTTTGTACATACATACATTTTTTAGAAAACAAATTTGGTGGGCTCATTTTAATTAGTGCTCAAATAAAAATAAAATTTCAAAAAATCAATTGGATAATTTTATCAAAAAAAATGCACGACTGGGTCGCACGAACTTGCCCCTAGGTAATAGACTAGGAATTTTATAATGAATGTTATTAGTGAAAACTGTTCATAATGCTAGCTACACACAAGGCAACCGTTGCAGCAACGTGTTTCGTTTGTTCACTACACACGTGGCAACTGTTGCCGCTGTTGGAGCAACCGTCCGAAAATATCAAAACTTTTTGATATTTTTTGGCAACGGTTGCAGCAACACAAAATCAATTGGCAACATAGCTACACACGAAGCAACGGTTGCTTCAACATGGCTGTGTTGCTGCAACGGTTGCCTCGTGTGTAGCTACGTAGCATAAGGATAAAGTTTATTTTTTAAACTCTTTTAGTTATAGTATCTAACAGATAAAAAACAGAATTCTATGCAAACACGAATATATGCAAGAACAAAAATTATAAGCCGTTGTAGTGGTTTCTTAAAAAATAAGCTTTTATATAAAAAATTTTGAAACATTTTTTAGAAAAAAATTGTTACGCTAATTTCAAATTTTTATTATTTTTCGAATAAAACTTAAATTTACAAAAAACGATAGATTTTTTTTTATCACAATTCAAAAAAATATTTTTCTTAAAGTTTCGAAATGCAATGTTTTTTAAACTTTTTAGAAGCTTCTCTCTAAAAAAATTCGAAAAAATCGTTCTATGGTAGGTACAGTCAGTAATATCTTGTTTTCAATTTTTTTTATTAGGGGAAGATGGCCTAAAATGGCCCACCAAAGTAAAATGGCCACCTTGCTAGAAATTGTAGAATCGAACAGAATTAGAAGGTTTTGGTAACACAATTCTTTAGTTTATCTGGCATCACTGACATAAACGAAGTATTAGCAGCTTCAAGCTATTGCTTGAAATTTTACAGGTCAAACTGTCACTAGCCATCTACAAAAGTAGAACCAATAAAATGTTGTAAAAAGTTTGTTGACAAAAAAAATTATAAAAAACATTCAATTTTGGAGAAAACAGTAAATGAATGTAAGTAGTAAGTATTTCTTATTAATTTACTGATATTAGTTGGCCTATAAGTATTTCAGTGTGTTCGGAATTAATACTTAAATAAAAGAACACTAAATGGGCAAAATGGCCTACTAAGCACTCGCCTAAAATGGCACAGTGTGGCACTTTATGCTTACCCTTATATTTTCATTTTCTTTGTAGTGAAAATGGTTGGAAAATATAAACGATGTACAGAGTGGCAGTCCTGGACTGATAATGCATTAACAAAAGCCCTAAATGCCGCCAAAAAAAAAGTACTTGCAATAATTGAGTATTATTATAATTTCTACTTTTCCTAATTTTGTTTTAAGTGAAATTGTTTTAAATGAATTGTTGTTTTTATTTTTTTTTTTTTTTGAGTATTGTTTATGTTTATTTTACTTTGAACTATGATTTGTTTAAAAAAAAGTTTGAATTAAATTGAAAATGGTTTTTGGTTTACTTGCCTAGTTGGTTTACTTGCAAGGGTAAAAGGCATACCAGTATGTCATTTTACCCGGACAATTTTGATCGTTGGAATTTGAAGAGTTTTTGAAAATTAAAAACTTTGAATATTTTTTGAAACTTTTTAAACTTGTTGAGCAAAAAAATGTAAGGGTTATTAATTAAGCTTTGAAAAGAATATAACATTTAAGTTTAAATGTCACATTTTTGTGAGATATGACACATTTTCTTTAGGGGGGCCATTTTAGGCCACCTTTCCTCAGACTTGACATAACGATGATATAGGGAAGACTAAAAAATGGGTTTGGAAATTCGGCCTGTCTGCATTTTCTGTTAGCTTCAAAAAAAAAAAAAAACATTTTCTAATTTTTACCGCATGACACGTTTTATTCTTTTTCTAAGACCAAAAATAACATAATTTTTTATAGAAATTTTAGAAATATTTTTTCTCAAAAAAATGTTCCACAGATTTTACAAGCAAAAATCCATACATTTTATTTAGTAGCAGCTAGATAATAGTTAAAAATAAATTCCAAAAAATGGTTGTCAATGGTACCTCAAAAAGATACATCTTCTTAGTTTCGATTTTTTCAAAAACTCCTCCTAAAAAGTTTTAAATAGTATTTTGTTTTAATTAATTTTTTTTTGGCTTAAGGAAAAAACATTTCTTTTTTCAAATATATTATTTCGCAAAAACACATATTGAATTTTTCTTAAACTTGCTTCTTAACATTTTTTAATACTACTAAGAACAACAGTATCCATCGTACAATACTTAAAAAATGGTTTTCGAAAATCTTATTTATCTTAAAAAAGGGTCTGACGATTTAGAGTGTGCTATTATAAGCATGGACTTCATTTTGGTGAACAAAAATTTTAAGATAAAATTGTTATTAACGGTCCCTGTCATTGGATCGTTTTTTTTTGTTTTTCCACTTTTTAGCTCTAACGATCTTAACCAAAACTAATTAATGGAATCCCTTTGAGTAAAAAATAATATTGTATACAAAAATATTCGAAAAAATATTTGTTGGGTTTTAAAAACAAAAAAAAAAATCCTTTAAAAAAAATCAATATCCTGAAAACATGTGAACAATAAGTTTCTGAAATTAATTCCTAAAATCTATTCTAAAATACTTAAAATTGGCAGCCCAATTTTTTTTACTTATAGAAAAATTCTAAGAAATTCCGTAGATATAGAAAAAAAGATTTTTAAAAATTATTTTCTTAAATTCATACTTTTGTAGAAATCAGAGGGAACATTTATGTATTTTAAAAATTTGCTCTAACTAAATTGTTAAATTCCAAATCATTATCCGCATTACGGATTTTAATAAAAGTTCTTGTATAGAAACTCAGTAAAAAATTAGAAAATATTGGATATTGATACTTTAAAAATATATTTTTTGAATACATTTTCTTGAATGAAAACATATTTTTTGTATTTTTACGTGAGAGTGTCTGGGGAGTAAGACTCCGGCATGGCAGTTTTAATTGACCGTTTTTTTCTTTTAACAAATCAATATAATTGCTATATTTCAGGGAACTTTTAAGTTAAATCTAAAATATTTTCCGAAATTACAGGCACGTGTCTGAAAATTTTTTAAAATCTTAAATTACAATAAAAACCCAAAATGTGAAACCATACTATTTATCGCTTTCTTGTGCGATAATCTTAATTATTTTTATTAAAATCAATTTTCGCAGTGCACGTGGTTTATGATGCCTAATCCATGACAAATCGAAATTCGAATTGCAGTCGTTGTCGTCGTTGTCCATGTCAAATATGGTCCCTGATGCTGAATGCTTTTCATTCATAAATGGTGTGTGTTTTGGTGTTCGAGATGTCCTCCGTGTTACACGAAACAATTCTCTGATGTGCGTGCTATGTTGGTTCAGTTGGATAAACACAAAGATTCCGGAACCCGATTTACATCTGCAAGTCCAGCCTCTCTCTGTATAGCGCACAGTTCAGTTATCACAAAAGCACCCCATTCCCCGAATCATAATAATAATCAACGACGAACGATTGCTTACTTCTGTCCATCGAGAATCATCCATCACAATCGTATGGCCGATGGCCTGGCGGATATATCAGCACTTTGCAGACACACAACGGGACGCATGGAATATGCTTAAATAGCTTATGGACGACGGCATAACTGAATGGCTATATGGTTTGTATTTGTTTGTTTTTTCTTTTTAATTTTTCGGACACCCAAAAGATTGCCCAGAGAGCTGGATGACAATGACAATGATGACAAGAACCGACACGGCCCGGCCCAACAATGCTTCTTCTCCCAATCCAAATGGGTGATGAATGTTTTGCACACTTGGAGTCGAGTCGCAATTTCGAATGCTCAACTAAATCCATGATGGATGATGGTTTTTGTGTTGACGCATATACGGTGTCTGATGAAGGCGAAAAGGCTATGACCTATAACGTGTCTGATGACAGGAAGTGAACACTAAAAAGGATCCATAAGATAAACGGAGGACGGAATATGAGATTAACATAGAGTTAGTGTTCTTATATGTAACTGAATATATGTGACATGCGATTGGGAAATTTAATTTCAGCCTCAGCATCAGACCCGATTATAACCTCAGGAAGAATGCCACCGTTTTTGTAAGGTAAGGAGGTTCAGTTAGAGCTGTATGGTTCCATTTCCATTTGTGATCAACACTTACCACTTGATTGTTGTGTGACTTTGTTTTAATAGCTGGGATCCAAAATACTGCCCTAGTCCTTATCACCATTGCAAGCACTAAACTTGAGGAATTTCTAAATATTAAGTTCTAGTTCTGTTAAAATAAAATAAATGACTGAGTCGCATGAACTTGCTCTTATGTCTTATCGACTTATTATTTAAAAAAAAAGTAAGTATCAGACTTTTCAGTGATATAACTTCGATTATTTGTCGGTTACATAGGTTCACACGCAGCGCAGGTGCATTCGTGACTTTTCGTTATTAAATAAAAACAAAAAACTAAAACAGGTGAAAAATATATTTATAAAGGGGTTAACAGTACCTATTATCGATCAAATAACACATAGTATCCCCCAAGGATGTATATTCCTGTAAAAAAGGGTTCAACATGCAATTAACCGAAGAGAGTGTATAAAAATCGATTTAGCTACACACTTCACATCATCAACAACATAAAACATCCTTCGAGCACTATAATGGCAGTGCCTTAATGTGGAAACATATTTTTGACCGTGAATCTTAAAAAAGGTCTAACAAGAAAAACAAAAATGAAATGCAAATGGACCTGGAAATGCCATGGGGATAAGAAGATACAACAAAACAAAGCAAAAAGAGCGAAAGAAGAACAAAAGACCAAACAATTTATAACCATTAAATGATATCCTGTCTAAATATTTATAGAATTGAAATTGAATTTAAGTCCTTTTTTTAACACTTCTATGGCTATATCGAGTGCTAAATGGAAATAGGGGGCCAACAAACACACGCCACAACAGGAAAAGGTATAGGACCTTGGCACTTAGGAGAACGAACTTGATATAGGGAATAGGTGGAGAAGGTGAAGGATGTAAGATATAGGCCAGTATAATAGGTCATGGTGTCTGTTAATAGCATCTAGAAGCATTATTGGCATAGGAAAAGCGTTTCCTTTCTGGTTTTGTTTGTTTTTATGGACTTTTGCCTTAAAGGGTTTGCTTTGACGAGCCCTTTTCGCATGAAAATCTTTTGATTAAATCATCACTTGCGGTTTAAAGACTCGAACCAAACCAGGTTCTTCGTTTTGGGGTAACAAAACTTCGAGAATTAGGGGAACTTGTGAATTATCCTTTGACTTGTTTAAAATTATTTCAAGGTCCGTACTCCTTTGAGAGTAAGAAAAACTAGCAAGAGTTTCTTAGACAGATCTCGAAAATACGACTTTCAAGTGAACACAATCATGTAGCTATGCGTTGTCCAACAAAAATAGCCAGTACAGGGAAGATGGGCTATGCATAAGCTCTCTCTTTTGTATGCTCTGTCAGGGTTGCCGTACTGATCATTGTTTTAAAAAAATTGTGAAAGAATCAGTAGGGTTGTAAAGGGTTGTTTAATACTTTTTCACATTGTCATAATTTCATATTATTGGATGTCAATCTTCATTCTTTCACAATGTAATACTGTAAGACAGAATTTACCCCACACTATTATACGTTTACGTTTACGTCGGCTGATGACTACTCGTTCGATTATTGTTTGATAAGTGTTTTTAAATTTTCCACCTACACGTTTTTTTAAGACCAAAAATAACGGTACTGCCCTCAAAACTTTTTTCGAAGTCTTAAAAAAGATTTTTTTTAAAAACTGTTCCATAGATTTTTTTGAAAAAATGTCCGAACATTTCATTTGCTCCAATGTAATAGACTAGGAATTTTAAAAACGAATGTTAGGTACTAGAGAAAACTGTTCATAAGGATAAAATTAATTTTTTAAACTACCTACTGAAAGCAGTAAGAGACAAAAACAAAATGCTATACAAATATTATGCAAGAACAAACATTAAAAGTCGTTGTAGTAGTTTTTTAATATAATAAGGTTTTATATAAAAAATTCTTAAAACATTTTTAAGAAAAAAATTTGGTACGTCAACTTTAGGTTTTTATTATTGTACGAATGAAAATTAAATTTCCAAAAAAAAATATTGACCCATTTTTAAGATATCGAATTTTCCAAAAAAAAAATGATTTTTTTTCAAAAATTCAAAAAATATTTTTTTTAAAGGTTTGAAATGCAACGTTTTTCAAACTTCTTAGAAGAATCTCTATAAAATTTTTAATTAAAATCCATTATGTCGATAATGAGTAATTCAAAATTTGAAAAAGTGGTTCTATGGTAGGTACAAGCTGTTATATCTTAACTTCAATTTTTTACTTGCGATATATGTAGGTACTATAGGGCAAGTTCTGCATTTGGAAAAAAAATCGAACTCGAGATTTTGATCGAAGTAGACATTACGATGATAGCGAAGACGAATAAAGTGGGTCCGGCAATTCCGTCTGTCTGTCTGTCTGTCTGTCTGTCTGTCTGTCTGTATGTCTGTACCTCGATCTAGAGCCTAAGCCACTAGACCTATTTTCTTCAAAATCGGTAGTTATGGGTCTTCGGTGATTCCCTAGAGGAGAAATTGAAATTTTTTTTTTAGCTCTAAAACTAACGGTACCCCCCATACACCCGTAATGTAACATCTTATTTATCTCGAAAACGGCTTTAACGATTTTGATAAAAAAAATTAGGTGTGATATTATGGAGATGGACTACGTTTTGGTAAAAAAAAATTTGGGGCAATATGTTATTAACGGTACCTGTCATAGAATGGTTTTTTTGATTTTCGACTTTCTCATTAACGGCTCTAACGATTTGAACCAAAAATTTTCAGCAGGAGTCCCCCTAAGTTTAAAATAATATTGTATATAAAAATATTCGAAAAATTATTTGTTGGGTTTTTTTTTGAAAAAACTTTTTTTTTGAAAAATCAATATCTTCAAAACCTATAAACGATTATTTTTTGAAATTATTTCCTAAAATCAATATTATTAAATACTTAAAATTCGAATCCCACATTTTTTTCTTGAAAAATTTTAAAGAAATTTCTTATATAAAAAATTTATTTATTTAATAATAAAACGATTTTTTAAACTTTGTTTGCATAAATTCATACTTTTCTGGAAATCAGACGGCAATTTCATTTTAAATTCATGTTTTAAATTTATAAAATGTATTTTAAATTCCAAAGTACTTTTACATAAGAACAAGTTCGTGCGATCCAGTCGTGCATTTTTTTTTATTAAATTAAAGATCATAAAAATAAATTAAAAAAAAATTGTATCAAAATTCTAGGTGCGCGCCGTTTTCGAGAAAAATACGATTTTTGAAAACTATTTTTTAACATATGTATGGCGGATACCCTTATTTTTAGGTAAAATAATAATTTTTTTTTCTCAAATCTTGTAGATTATATTGAGCAACTTTTATTTATCAAGTTTAAGAAAAATCAAGTATGTTGTTTTTTTAAATCCAAAAACAAAATACTATAAACTCTTATATGAATCTGTAGATGGAATTGATATGGCATATTGTGGACATTCTCACGGAGTCATCTAGTTTGGATTAAGTTCAAAAATATCAATCTAGTAAAACCTACTCTTACTGTGAGTGTGTTTTGCATAATCATCCGGAAATTGGATCACTCACTCAGTCGGACCACCAACTCATCCGACACCATCTACACTGTGCCAAGCTAGGCAGCTTGACAACTGGTGCTGAAACGTATGCCAATTCGATTGAGTGATCATCCAGCTCTCCACACCGTAAGCCTCCATCAGAGCGGCTCTCAGACTGTTAACTCGGGATCTAAGTAGAATAATATTGAAACAGCTACAATGTAATAGTGAAATTTTATTATTTAATGATTACTGACTAAAATTTGATGGGTGCACTTGTCAAGTTTTTAAAACCTTTCGAATTGGGCATACAAAAAACTTGCCAAGTAAGCCCATCAAATTTTAGTCAGTAATCATTAAATAATAAAATTTCGCTATTAGATTGTAGCTGTTTCAATATTATTCTACTTTAAATATTCGGTATTAAACCTTCATGAAGTAAGAACTTGGCGTCCTTTTAGATCTCAGTACTTTTCACGGCTGACTTGTTTGACAAAGTTTCTTGTATAAAAGAACTGGGCCCTTTTTTTAACATTTATGTTTTTGGTCTGATATAATTTATATCAGTTCTGAGGAAGTGGGCGGATACCACGCCCCTAAATGGAAAACCTCAAATTTTATATTTTTTTCTTTGTATGCAATTTAAGCCCTAAAACTTTACTAAATTTCATCGTTTTACAGCAGTCGGAAGTGATCCATTCAACCAACACCAATTCGGAAATATTGGGCGGATACCACCCCCGGAATGGAAAACTTCAAACTTTCAATTTGATTTTTCCTCTGCTTGAATGACAAGATCTACCGTTGTGCAAAATTACAAGATTCTACGATGTCGGGAAGTGCTCCATAATTTTGATGATCTGTCAGTCAGTTACGATTTTTGAGGACTTATATCTCAGTAAACCGCTTATGCTAGACAATTGAAATTTGGTGCCTGGCTAGGTCGTCCGTCCGTTCATTCGCATTAATGCCACAATGACACGGAACGCAGATAAGAGTGATATTTTGGTTAATATTGGGGCTAGCAATTTCAACGTTAAAGGTATTTAACGTAATTTGATCAATTTTTTTATTTTAAAGCTCCTAAAAAGTTTGAATAAAATGTTGTGCCCAAATCTTTTAAACATTTTTTGTTTTGGATTTTTAAAAACATTTAACATTTTATTTTTTTTTTAATTCAATATAATACACGCTTTTATTTTACTGAATTTACTGAAACTTCACAATTTAGAGTATTTTAATACTCTTCATATCTAAAAGATGCCCAACCAAAATTTTTATTTTATCAAGAATACGAAAACGGCACCTATTGAGTCTTAATTATTTTTTTTTGCTTTCATTTAATTTTTAAAATAAAACAAACTGAAATTAAGATATTACTGAAAATATCTGCCATAGAACAATTTTTGGCTTTCTCATTATCGGCATGACGAATTTCAATAAAATTATTTCTACAAAACCTTTTAAGAATTTTAAAAAAACATTGCATATCAAAACTGAGAAATAAATATTTTTGGATATTAAAAAAAAAAAAACAATTCTTCTCATTTTTTTTGAAAAATCGATGTCTTAAAAACTGGTCAGTTATACTTTTTTTTTTAAATAAGATTTTTTTTGCACAACAATAAGAACTTAAAATATTCATTCCATTTGAATTAGATGGTTTTTTTCTTTCAATTCGAGTAGATGTTTTGGTGATATCTTTCAAACCTGTTTTTTATTATTTAATTACTGATGCCAAATCACAATAGCAATCAATGCGATTGAATAGCACGTCCAAATGATAAAACTTAATTATCGAAATGAGTATTCGTATGTATAAACGTTGCGCGCTTTTGGCCCATTTTACGGTAGACCTGGTGGGACTTCAAAGTCCAATATTTTTCAATATTTATGGTAACCTAGTTTGGGACGGCTGGTTTGGTTATCAATTAGCCAACATTCTTTCTTCAAATAAATGTAAGATCGGCCGACAAGATCGCCGCGGTCCTTGAAAGTATAAAGCAGAACTAGAGGCAGTCGATTCCTCCCCATTCACACTCGGATTTTCGCAGACTTCAACTTGGTGGATTTGACGTTGGGACTTGGGACTATACATCCGTACAAGATCCAACTGACCCAAAGGAGTTTAAATTCCATGACCATAGCCAACTCTGACTGGACTTCTAAGCGTTTGAAAAAGGATCTCAATTTCGTCCAACAAATCACCTTTAGCGTTGAAGCGTATTTTTGGATGAATGGCTGCTTTAACAAGCAAAATTGCCACATGAGCAATCCACACGAGGTTCACCAGATGACAATGCATACTCAAAAAGTTAACATTTGGAGTGGATTTTGGGCCGGGCGCGGCGTCCTTGGTCAGTCCTTTTTCTAAAACGACGTGGGATGGTCACCTTTGTGACAGAACGGCGATAATTAATTTCTTATGGCCCGAATTCAACCACATAGACTTAGATGACATGTGGTTCCAGCAGGACGGCGCTACGTGTCACATAGCGAACGTAACGATTGACATTTGAAATGAAAGATTTAAGAGTAAGGATATTTTTCGCTGAGGTTACGTAAATTGGATTTTTCTTGTATTGTTTCCTGAAGTCGCGTGTTATATATGCGAATAAACTATAATCGCCTAATGCCATCGCTAAAATTCAGCTGGATCTATGCGGAAGAGTCACCACCCGGAGCCGTTCTCACCTCACAAGGTTACTTAATGCTCACGTATCTCAGCTCTTGAATCCGAAAGATCCAATGGCGTAATATCACCTATCCAGCTGATTATACTTGAACATGACGATTTTACTCAAGCCATTTGATCTTACCTTCTTTTTGAGACAAAATCGAAAGACCCAACCCTTTTTAACAAAATTTCTTAGCTCAGCACACATACCATATATGACCCCATTCTAAACGAAAGCCCATACCTCAAACCATAAAATGTTAGGACTTCATTATTCAATCTTAAACGGGTAAGAGGTTTGGCTTAGTCACACCAACTTGCATTGGATCCGCTCTTGAGATTTACCCACAAACCATCCGAAAATAGCCTGCGTGACTAACAGCATATGTCCAGCCCTCTTGATGTTTTCGATAAAACGGCACAAGAATATCCTTAAAAAAAGGACGCATAGAAAATAAATAAAAATGACCGACAAAAAACGGAACCAACAATAATTCATTACCAATTCAACACACCCGGTGTTGGGTGCCCCAGCCACTGTGTCCTTCCATCCACATTCACCACCACTTTCGACAGCCAAATGGGACCCCTTCCACACTGACATCTAGGTCGGTCGGTGATATAAAATGATTGGACTGACAAACTAGAGCACCTTTAGGTGCGATTTATGTCTAAAGACCGGAACCGCACAATGATGAATGCCTGGGCCTGCCCCCGTCCTTGTCCTCGATTTTTGTTTTTTTTTTTTTTTTCTCTCAGAAATAGTGTGTCAGGTGTTTAACCAAAATATGGCCATTGCGTGCCTACGTTTAATTACCAGCGCCAGCAGACCGGACATACTTCAATATTTGACAGACGCCACACTATACACCGATAGGGGGCTCTGTGTCCTGTCCACGGACTTTGGCTCTTATGTTGCGTGAAGTGTGAGTCGAAATGGGAACGCAGCAAAAAATATATCTACCTATTTCTATATATTCCCAATTGATTCATAAATAATCGGACATTCGAACCGCACACAATTTGTGTAATAAATTCTCAGCAAAATGTGCTGTATCATGCTTTTGTGTTTGTTTTCCTGTGGCAAGGGGTGCACCGACTCTGTGTCTAACTTAGATAGCTACGGCTACCCCTCTTCGAACTGAAAAGCAATCTAACTGACTACTGCAGAAATAATATTTATATCTTGCACCGGCCAGTAACCTCTTCGATATCGTAATGGACAGAAATGTACACGTGGCCGGAGACGTAATTGGACATAAGGCGGGGGTTGCTATAATATGAGACACTGATATGGACTCAGGGGGAGGATTGCATCAGGTGACGTTAAATTCACAAAACTTCCCATCAAAGTGCATCATTAACGAAATTGCAAGTTCACTATTGACACTGGCAAGGATATGCTATAGAAATGGATTTGCGTGTGTGTGTATGTGTGTTTAAATTAATTTTATCTGAGGCACATGGATGTGTACCACGCCCATTTCTTTGATGAAAAATACATGATTAATGCATGACACGTTGCATGCGTGTCGGATGCGGATCTATCTATGAAAGAAGATCGACCTCGACATGAAAATTCGTAGAGATAGCGGCGTATGAAATAATTTCAAGGCAAATATCCTTTGAAAAGAATTTTTCAGTTTGAAGGACATTGTTAGTTGCGCAGTGAAAAGTTTCAGCAGCGTTATTTATAATGATATTGCTGCCTAACAGGGGTTTCTTTAAATTGACAAAATTTAAGGATTTCTTGTTTTGAGTTGCCCGAAGTCCGTGTGGAGAGAGATTTCTCCAAATCATTTTTGATTTTCATTAAATTAACAGATATTTCCTGCACTGCTAATCTTTCATTTATCTGTGTCTATACTTCTATAGTGATAAATTGACCTTTAATACTTCTAAGCGTGTCGCGACGCCCGTTATGCATTGTGTTAGGTTATTCTTGTAATTATTCTAGATTTTTGTAATAGACCTTTCGGAAGCGTGTTGTTTATTCTTATCCTCTCTGACCGTCAAAACCAAGCCATCTCTTCCTAATTGATACTCGCGAAAGTGCCAATGAAGCCATGTTCTTCCGATGATATCCATATCGTTGGTGTTTGCGAATATTTGGTGGAACTTTCGTAAGATATGTATTGTTGAACAAACCGATTAAGAACGACTTCAGGCTTTTACATAATAAAACACAAAAGATTTTGTAGCGAGATTAAGAAAACTGATGTCACTCGATTTTTAGGCTGGTCGAGGTTGCAAGGGCTTCTTCTTTGAAGACGGGTATGCAAGGGCTGATATTTAATTCACAGAGCTTGTTTTCCGATGACAATATTTTATAAATGAGCTCATGCGTGCTCCTAACCAAGCCAACATCTGCCCCTTTGAACAGATCAGCACCAAGGGCTTCAGCATCTGCAGATTTATTGGACTTAAGATGTTATCTTCACGTTGTCGAAATCAGGTGGATGTAATCGTAGCACTATGTCGTCTAGATTGAATGGGACTGTATACCTAACATCAGGAAATTTGGATTATCATCGCCGTTATCCAGGTTACGTGAAAGATTCTCCCATATTCTCAGTACAGGGTTTAGTTCGGTCTTTGATGCTTTTAAGCTTTTTCCTTAAACCTTTTTCTAAAAGTTCTTTCCTTCAATGACATCGCTATATTTTTTCGATTGCGGTATTTTCAAAAGCTCCTTCTTTTTCTGCTGAGAGGCCACAGAACATTTATCCTCTTATGCTATTAGAGCTCCCGAGTAGTTTTGCTCCTTCCATGCAATGCTGTTTTATATACCTCGTTAAACTAAATGTGCTTGTCGGCATTCATTTGGAAGTTGACCCCAATTTCGGTCGAAAAATCATATTCAGAAACTAGATGCATTTATTGATCGTCAGTGATGGCTCGGACTTTTTGATACCTGCCGCTAGGCTCTAGTTCATGCTGGACGAGTTGTTGCACTTCTGAGTTGGGATGATTTTCCAGGTTCCTGATGATATTTTCCGAGAGCTGAAAAAAATTCTGGTCCAGTGGTATTAAATTTACTTACTCGTACAGCTTGTACAGTTGGTATGTATTTCTACGTCCGTGGATTACGGTGCATCGCAGTGTAAATGCGGAGCATTTTTCTTTCAAAATGCTTCATCTTCTTCATGACTGTAGGTGATATAGTAAAACAAATGGGAAAGGCGTAGGTCAGAACGGGTCGGATGGGTTGTTGGTATACAAGTAGCTTCATCTTCTAACTTAGTCCATTTCGGCTCCTAAGTAGCTGAGTACTGAAAATAGATGGATCTCTTCAACAAGTTTACAAGCTTCTTGAATTTCAAGTTGTTGGTAAAGTTGATTCCCAAGTACTTCGTTATTATTTAGGTTTGCTGGTGTATGTGTAGTAGACTTGCGTTGAAGGTATTTTGAAAGCTAGACCAGGGTTCGAAAGAGCCTGTCCACCAATAACTTGTTATTGGTAGCATGGAAATACTACTGGAGACGTGGATCTATTTGTAGTCTAGTCGACCTCCACGTGGTGCCTGTGGATAGTGTGGATAGGCTGCAAAAGAATAAGGACGGAGAAATGCTGACACATTCTTCTACCGTAGCTGAACCAACTAGACAAGACAAAGGATACTAGTTGTAGCCCAAGCTGTATCCGAAAAAAATCTAGTGCTATATCCTATCTCATGTAAATTGAGCAACGGACTTTTGACATATTTATACAAATCTTGGGCGAGTGATCAGGGGAAGTCACGGCCAAAACATAAAGAAAAGTAACTGGGATGGTGTTCTCTTTTGCTATGATGTTTTGGTTTCAGGAATCTTGGATAATTGATGCTAAGAGATTAAGATTAAGAAAGATTGCTTAGGACTATCGTTCCTAGTTCGTTGAGGGCGAATAAAGATTAATCAAAGGTGCACACTTCTAGTTGTTGATTTCTACTTCGATCAATTGCTGGGTATGTGTATTCTAGAGTTGACAGGCCCAGAGTTTTGCGGAACTTATCTGGAAGTGACCTCACGGTTGCGAAAGCCTTGCCACAAGGTATTTTCTGGCACCATGGAAGATAGTGTCCAGGAAGTAGAGATGGGTTGCGTAGTGCAACTCCCCCTAGTGGCAGTATCATGGTGGCTGTGGTTACTCCAAACGCGGAGGCATATGGTTTCCAAGTTTACGCGTTTACCTGGTTTAATTGGATTCAATAGGTGCTTGGTAGACCTCGCTCTAAAGCAAAGTGTGCGTTCATGCGGCAACATGCCACAGAATTTCTACTGATATGGCTTCGGCTATATCAGAGCTAATGGTCAGCGCTCAATCTAACTCCGATGTGGGTAGGCCCACCGTGGAATTAAGTCTTAATTGACAGGTGTCCACGTTAAGTACAATACGGTTCTGTTATTTAGGTCTGGAAACTTTAGTTTGATCGTGCGTGTTGCAAGCGATCGTCTTCGATTAGCAGTCACTGGTTTTCGGAAGCTGATGAGTTTATAGATTATATTCCCATAAGCTTTCAATGGGCTCTAGCTCTGCTCTACAGCAGCAATCTCTGATGAAAAAGGGATGACGTATGGACTTGTCTGTATAAAGCTTCGACTTTGTATCTGGTATATTGGCTGGTTGAATAGCAGTTTTTTAAGCTTTGATTTCCGTTGGTTGATTATACGTCTTCCAATACATACAAAAGTCTATGGCAATATTTTTGTTATATTTCTATAAACAGCAATAATATTAACTTGGCATAACTTAACTTGGTTTTTCTTTAACGTCAGTTTCACCCTTGCTTTCACATTCATTCTTTTTCTTTCTCGTTACCTTGTACGCTCTTCAAGCCAACAAGCCACTTGTTCCGTATTCTGATATAATTATATAGTTTTATCAAGACACCAATTTGAAATAAAAAGCATACTGAATTGAATTAAATAAAATAACACATCTTTGATTTATAAATGGAAAAACCACTCAGCCACTGTATAAATACACAACAACTGGCGAACGATGCTGAGGAGTAAACCCAGGAAAACAAAATAAAATTTCATTATACGAGAAATTATTCAAGATTAACAGAAATAAGGTTATGTTGCCACGTGCAATTTGGTTTGGTAAATTGAGGTACGTACATTTTACAAATTACATTACATTTAACATTACGAAACGAACTGTATTACAAGACGAATTACATTAACAAAAAAAAAATAAAAAAAAAATATTCTGTTATGGCAACTACTATTGAAGAAACTTTAGAAAAACTAGCTCAGACATTGCTTCAACTTCCTTCAAAATTAAGCCCTGCTACTCCATCTCAAGGAATTAATCTGCAATCATTTGACGAAAACAATGAAACATTCGATTCATATTTACAAAGAATCGAAAATTATTTGGACCTCAGAGGATGGTCAACCAAAGATGAAGAGAGCGACAAAATTTGCGTGAAAATATTACTTAATTGTTTGAGCCCAAAATTATACCACACTTTGACCTGTTTGACCGCTCCTGATAATCCAAAAACAAAAAAATTTAAGGACCTAATAATCTTATTACGCTCGCACTTATGTCCGATCCCAAGTGAAATTTCGGAACAACATAAATTCTCTAATCGAGTTCAACACGAAGGAGAATCAATTTCAAATTTTCAGGCCGATCTGAAGAAGCTATCAACAAATTGTAACTTTATCTGTGCCAGCTGTAAAAATTCAACAAATTCGACCCATCTAAGATCACAGTTCGTAAGGGGAATTCGTGACAATGACATCCGAGAACGACTTCTGCAGCAGGATGCTAGCAAAACATTTGACGACGCAGTGAAGCTTGCGCTGTCAATAGAATCCTCTAAGATTAAAAGTAAAGAAATAAGAAGTCAATACCAAGTAAACCAAATCAAAAATAATTACAAATCTACAAAAAAACCGAATTTAACAAAGAAATATACATATAATACAAATAAAAATAATTCACATGCGAAGTTTGAGAAAATTCAAGGAAAATGTTTCAAATGTGGCCAAACCAGTCACAAGGCTAATGCATGTCCTCACAAAAATTTGAAATGCCACAAATGTAAAAAGAATGGACACGTTCAAGAAGTCTGTTTTAGCGACAAAACCGCGGAAAATCGTGCTATCGGAATTGCTACTTACGATAGTGATGACACCAATTCGGATACATTCGAAGATATCAATACGATACAAATAGTACAAGTAAACAACATACATACCAAAAAATTCATGATTAAACTAAAAATCGAAGATGCACCGTGTTTGATGGAGGTGGATACTGGTGCGGCGGTATCCACAATATCTTTGCAGGCCCAAGAAAAATTGTTTCCAGGCATTACATTACAACCAACTTCATTACAATTAAGAACTTATACTGGTGAAATAATAGATCCTGTCGGAAGAGCTAAGGTAAACGTGTCATACACTGAAAATAAAATCTAGGTATATATGATAAAAATCTAAGTTGATTTGACAAAAATTTTGTCAATATACGTCCAACAAAAAGTTTTGTCAAATTGACAAAAATTATAGAATTTTGTTGAGGTAACAAAAAATATTTTGTTGTATCCACAAAATTATTTTGTTATGCTAACAAATAAATTTGTTGAAATAACAAAAATATTTTGTCAATATGACAAAATTTCCTAGAATTTACAAAATTAATTTATCATATTAACAATTCTTTTGTTGTATTAACAAATTTTTTGTTAGTGTTATTGTTTTTTTATTATTATCGGATTACCAAAATTTTTTGTTAAATTAACAAAATTGTTTTGTTAAATTAACAAAATTATTTTGTTAAATTAACAAAATTGTTTTGTTAAATTAACAAAATTATTTTGTTACGTTAACAAAATATGTTGTTAAATTAACAAAAATTTCTTGTTATATTTTGTTTAATTAACAAAATATTTTGTCAATTCAACAAAATATTTTGTCAATTTTACAAATTTCTGTTGTTGAATCCACAAAAAACAAAATTAATTTAGTCAAAATATTTTTTTTTGGGATTTAAGTCCACAAACATTGGCGTTTCGTCCCTACGATCTCACATGCAACCATCTGTGAGGGCGTATGGACAATACGCAATTTTTGTTAAGTTCAGTTAATCTTACATCGATTTTTTAACAAAAACCAAGTGTGAACTATATCATACACAAAAGAAATTTTTTGGTTTCCTTACAAAATAGTTTTATCTATCTGATAATATTATTTTATCAATATTACAAAATAATTCAACCCCAAAACTAAATATTTGTCATTTTAACAAAAATGTTTTCATTTTTTGTTAAATTGACATAAAAAAACTAACAAAAACTTTGTGATATTGACAAACATTTACAAAACAGATTTTTTGTAGATACAACAAACATTTTGTTAACATCACAAAAAAGTTTGTCGATGTGACAAAAATCTCTGTTGTATTTTGTTATATTAACAAAACTTGGTTTGTTAAACTGACAATATTATTTGTAGTGCATATTTTGTTAAACTGACAAAAAATTATGCTGGATTATAAAAATTTTGTGAAATCAACAAAATCATTCTTTCCTATTGACAAAAATTTTATCAAAACGATAAAATTGTTTTGTTAAAGGTCAACAAAACGTTTTTGTCAATATTACCTGGGAACTTATTTTCAGTGTACAATAACTCAATTATACAATCAGATTTATACGTCATTAACGCAAAAGTTGATGCAATTCTTGGAAGAGAATGGTTCCGAAAACTGGAACTGAACATTTCAGATTTAAATTTGCTTGAAAATAAAATGACCGAAAACACATGTAAAAATGAAATAGACAAAATTATAAATGATTATAAGGACATTTTTATTGAAACTACCGGCACAATCCCAAATTATAAATGTAAATTAGAACTTCTAGAAAATATTTCACCAAAATTTATAAGACATCGCCCTGTACCATACGCTTTAAAAGATCGAATCGAAAAGGAATTATTACGCTTAGAAAACAACGGAACAATAGAAAAAGTAGAATTTTCAGTTTGGGGTACGCCAATCGTTCCTGTCGTAAAGAAGAACGGCGACATTCGCTTATGTGCTGATTATAAGGTCACTATTAACAAGGCTATCAAAGATGATAGTTACCCAATACCCACGGTTGATGACATATTTGCAAGAATGAGTGGGGGTAAATACTTCATGACGCTAGATATACATCAAGCATATTTACATATGGAAGTTGATGAAAGCACATCCTTACTACAGGCCATAAGTACGCATAAGGGTACTTACAAAGTAAAGCGATTAATGTTTGGTGTAAAAGCTGCCCCAAAAATATGGCAGAGGTTCATGGATTCAATTCTACAAGATATCGAAGGAGTATCATGCTTTTTTGACGATATTAAATTACAAGGAAGTACTTATGAAGAATTGCTGGCACGTTTCAAACAAGTACTTCAAAGATTACGCTTACATGGGTTGCATTTAAATAAAGCGAAATGCCAATTTCTGCTTGAACACATTACGTATTTGGGACATTATATTGATAGGTTTGGTATTAAACCAATGAATGATAAGATTCAAAGTATTCAGAATTGTGCTCGACCAAGAAATGTTTCAGAAACAAGAACGTTTTTAGGTTTAGTAAATTACTACCAAAAATTCTTACCGAAATTAGCTAGTCGTTTACAGCCAATTTATAATCTCTTAAAAAAAGATGTTAGATTTTGTTGGTCGCCAGAATGTGAAGAAATATTTATAAAAATTAAAAACGAAAGTATTAATTCCGTTTGATGACAAGCTACCCTTGATCCTAGCCACGGATGCATCTCCCAATGGATTTGGAGCAGTAATTTCTCACATAGACGAACATCAAAATGAAAGACCAATAGCTTTTGCATCGAGATCTTTAACAAATTCAGAAAGAAATTACTCACAGATTGATAAAGAAGCCACTGCAATTATTTGGGGATTAAAGAAATTTTTTCAGTATTGTTACGGCCGTAAAATAACTTTAATCACAGACCATAAGCCGTTAACCAGAATATTTCATCCATCCAAAGACTTGCCATCAATGTCAGCTGTAAGATTACTCCATTATGCAAATTTTTTATCAGGATTCGATTACAATATTCAATACCGAAGTACAAAAGACCACAGTAACGCAGACTTTTTATCAAGATTCCCAGCTAATGAACCGAGTGATGAGTTTTCAAAAGATGGAACTACCATTTTTCAGTTGCACCAAATTGAGACCATTCCAGTAACACAAAAAGAAATTCAAAGAGAAATATTAAAAGATATTGAATGTAAGCAGTATTATAATGCATTACAAAAAGGCGAAAGACTACCAAATGTAGAAACTGAAGGAAAATTCTCTTTAGAAAATAATTGTATTTTTAACGGAATAAGAGTTATGATACCAAAATCTCTTCAAAAAAGGATTCTTAATGAGCTTCATACTGGACACACAGGCATAGTACGTATGAAAGCTTTAGCTCGAAGTTATGTCTGGTGGAGGGGAATCGATAAGGATATCGAGACTGTGTCAAGAAGCTGTTATAGTTGCTGCAAAAATAAAAGTAATCCAGTAAAAGAAACACCGCATCCTTAGGAATATCCTACAACACCCTGGCAAAGAGTGCATATCGACTACGCTGGTCCTTTCATGAATTCTTATATTCTCATCGTAGTTGACGCTCATACCAAATGGGTGGAAGCCATTCCTACGCAAACCATAAGTTCCACAAAAACAATTAAAATACTTCGAGATATTTTTGCTAGATTTGGTTTACCGCTCACCTTAGTTTCAGACAATGGAACAAATTTTTCATCCCATGAATTCCAGGAATTTACTAGGTCAAATGGTATCCATCACATATTTTGTGCTCCATATCATCCATCTTCAAACGGACAGGCAGAACGTTACGTTTCAACGGTTAAGGAAGGACTAAGAACAATGTTGAGCGAAGATGGCGATTTGAATCTCAAATTATGCAGATTTTTGATGCAGTACAGGAAAATACCACATGCAACGACCGGGGTTTCACCGGCTGAACTAATGTTCAAAAGAACAATTCGTACACGAATCGACCTAGTCAAAACTGATGTTAAATCTAAGATCACTGAAAAACAAAACGCTTATAAAGAACCCAAAGAATTTGCAGACGGTGAAACGATTCAAGCTAGATTTTACAATAACAAGTGCTGCAAATGGAAATTTGGGAAGATAATACGAAAAATAGGAAGTAGAATATACGAAATCTTAATAGATAACCAGAAGCACACTCGCCATGTAGACCAACTGAGAAGAACTGATTGCCAAATAACCAATGATAAATGTAATGCCGATCCTTTAATTAATACAAATAATAACCACACCACGACACACCATAACGACACAAGACATGACATTGACATACAAGCAACGAACACCTCTAAATCACTACCAAATCAACCAGCTATCACACATGCACCACCGGAATTGTCACCATCACCTATTATGTCATCACCACCAAAAAGTCAACCAGTCATTATTCAGAAATCACCGAAATTGTCACAGTCAACATCAGCAACGACCATACCATCACGATCACCACCATCAAGAAACGAAACTACCGAATCGGAAATAGGAAAAGCACCAGCGAGTCCAAGACGATCTAACAGAATTAGAAGAGCACCAAATCGTCTTAATTTATAAGAAGGGGAAAGTTGTTATATTTCTATAAACAGCAATAATATTAACTTGGCATAACTTAACTTGGTTTTTCTTTAACGTCAGTTTCACCCTTGCTTTCACATTCATTCTTTTTCTTTCTCGTTACCTTGTACGCTCTTCAAGCCAACAAGCCACTTGTTCCGTATTCTGATATAATTAACATATATAGTTTTATCAAGACACCAATTTGAAATAAAAAGCATACTGAATTGAATTAAATAAAATAACACATCTTTGATTTATAAATGGAAAAACCACTCAGCCACTGTATAAATACACAACAATTTTTTATCATTCTTACCAAATTATTAGGAAGTCCAAGATCCAAGAGTTCGGATAGTAGTCCTTTTATTCAAATGCTGTAGATAGCTTTTTCGAAGTCCAGCATGCACTTTTAACATCACTATTAAGTCCAAGCAATAGATGTCGGGTAGATTGTTTATTTTGAAAGCCGTACTGGAACTTCCGAATGACATGTTTTTCTCTGCAGAGAATGCGTTTCTTCAATATTAACGCCTCCAATATTCTGCTCATACTATACATCAAAGGGGTGAAATTGGCCCACCACATTTGCGCGGTTGTTCTTCGGAGACGGCGGAGACAACTTTTTCCATTTTTCAGGCTTTCAATGATGGCTGATATCTTTTCAATGCTAGTTTCTGTTTCTTAACAATAAGTCAGGAATGTGTATGGGAGAGCGGTCTTTGAAACTATTGGCAAACGCTTTGGCAGCTTTTTCAGCAGAAGTTTATTAAAACTTATTGTCCATGAATTGAGGAAGCTCTTTCAACAATCAGACTGATTTTTTTAAATGTGTGAGGCCCAGGTTTCATATCTAGGAGTCACTTCCTGAAATTTGTTTCATGATGTTATTTAACTGCCGGCATGGACATTGTGTTGGATCACAATCGATGCGAGATCCATCAAATTGCAGTACATCCAGAGAAAGTCACTATTTACTTATACTTACTTATTCGGCTCCCGATCCATGGAGAGTCTCTGCCTGAGATATTGTGGTCTTCCATCGTTTGCGATTCCTCGCGAGTTTGCTCCAGTCGTTGAGACCAAGCGCTCTTGCGTCTGTAATGGCCTGGTCCCTGTTGCGGAGGTTCAGTTTTCCTCGTCATCTCGAACCTGTGAGCTGGGATTCGAAGATTTTCTTATCTGGAGCGTTGGGGTCCATTCGCTCGATGTATGACTGAGCCAGTGCTTTGGCTCTTTGATATGGATTTTTACCTGGAGATATGATCGGTCCATACCTCTGTAAGAACGACGTCGATGGACAGCCCATCAATGTCAATGGCGAGTGCTATCGGTCGATGATAATCAATTATTTTTTCTACCCGATTTGAATGCAACGGAGATTAATGACATGTGGTTTCAAGAGGACGGTGATACGTGCATTCTGCACAATAAATTTCTGAATATACATTATGGTTATCTCACGTGGACTTAGAGGCCATGTGAGATTAGCGATTCGACCAAGTTGGACTTGTTCTTGTAGAATTTTTACTAGTCACAAATTAATAGATACCAATAAACTAAAAAATCCCAGTGCCCCGAAATTCAACATAATTAATACCATTGGTTAAATTCAACCTAAGCTTTGCATACAAATTATGGAAAACTGGATGTTTTGAATGCGTGCCACTCATCAAAGATGTGAGAGACATTTGAAACATATTATTATGTATCCTACATAATGGCAAACAAGGCCTTATGAATAAATAAAAGTTTTCAATGATATCTTATGCACTGCTTGTTTTGTTAAAATTTGAAGGTAGAAAAGACCTATAATTGGGTTTTCCGATAAAATTTGCCCCAAATTCTGTGATTTGAAAAGAACTGTTGTAACTTTTTAGTCTTGGCAAGAAAGCATTTGTTGCAGTGGTGTGGAGCTAATAGTACTGTCAATCGTTTCAATTTTATTTTTCTAATCGCACAACGCTATTCTGGTGGTTCGTGTCGAAAGGAAAACATTTTACAATACTGACGAATATTGTTCATAGGTCGACTGGTACACCCGAGGATTAATCGTCTGATCAATCATATCCGAACGCAAAACTTTCATTTAGAATTATCAGGTAAAGCCCACTATTTTGTCGAAATTTCAATTATTTTCTTAATAAGCCCCAACTGAACGAGACGAACTCTATTATATTCGTTGTTCCTGATGGAGTTAAAATGAACTGAGACATTCTTATTCGATTTGTCTCCAAATACTGTCTTCGCTCTTCCTCAGTCTCGTTGACTCGACGATGGAGTGGACATAGTTGCGCGAACCCGACCAATACTTAAACGTCCCAGTACCAGTAGTGATATTTTTCCTCAAAGAAATAAATTAGAAACTGAAATCAATCCATCTTTGCAACACACCGATTTGAGAAATTGTATGGTTTATAATACACAATTCAATTCTTTTTTCAAAATATATATACATATATATTCAAAGCGGAATTGGCTACTGATAAGAAATCATGTGGCAGCAGAATTGTCGAACTGAACGTCGTATTTCTTGTATTGGAATTTTCATACAATAATACCATCCAACTTCTGACTTTTTCGGTGGATTATCAAATATTTTAATTTCATACGAAACTTGTCCTTACAATTACCGTCGAGCCGTTCTCAAGAGTTGATCTTTTATGCATAATGAAATTGATTTTTATTTAAGGTGTCAAGGAATTTTACTGTAGTTTCCTTATACGATCTCTTCATTGTATTGTAAAATAAAGAGCTTCTAGAGAACCATGGACCTAGTGACTTATAACTCTCAATAATTCCTGTGTGCATATTCTCAGGAATGTAGTGAACCTACAATTTTCTGACGATTCCGAACGACTAATGGGCAGCACCTTTCATGACAAGAGATCCTTCTTGACGATTAGTCAATTCCTCAGAAGAGGCAGAAAACCAGACTGAAAAAACTTATTTTTGCTGCGGCCGAGAATCGAACCCGAAACATTCTGTTTCAGGGTTGTAAAACAATACATCTTTTGTTTTGCAATCTTACATGTCTTCAGTTAAAAGATTGCACTGATTGAATTCACTTTGAGACTGCGACTTCAAATTCGCAATCATAATTCATTTGACATTAAAAAGATTGCAATCACTTGTTTCCCCATTCTTTACACAGCAACCAATCGATTGTAATCTTTTGAGAATTTATGCATTCTTTGACTTCTTTTTCATTTATTCGAATCAAATTCAAAGACTCATCATGGCTCTCTAGATTAAAATTCGTTTATCAAACTTAAAATAATTACTCAAAACCCCAATTTCCTGCATTGAGCTTAAAAAAATTCAACTTCAATCCTCTTTGAAACTTCAAAATCAACAAATATCCTGCGAAACGTATTCGTTTTTTTTTTTGCATTAATTCCTGATACTGTCATGTTCGAAAACATCCGATTAGTTTCACATAGCAAATTCAAACGCCTCCCAATGGCCTGATTTTACCAAATTCCTGTATTGCACATCGTTCAATTGCCTGCCGGACTCGCAAAGTTTTTTTTTTGTTTTTTTTTTCTTTTTTTAAAAATTAAATTCCACTCGAAATACTCACTGATACCGCGGAGACAAATTGCAAATGTGAACCAAAGCACCGGATATCCTTGAACAAATGAAATATAAAAAAAAAAAAAATAATAATACATACTATAAAAAGAGCTCTAGAAACTATTTTCAAAACATAAAGCAATAAAATGTTTTGTGAGATCAAAAGCTTTAGCGAGAGGACAATACCTATAGAATAGTTGGTTTGTTGTCCGAAATAAAACAGCACACACACATGCACGGTTAAAAATTCTGGGATGTTTTTTAATACGGCCCTCGTATTACAGCCGTATGCAATACATGAATAATTTGTTTTTAATATTCCAACTTTATTAAACATTTTTTGTAATAATTTGGTATTAAAACTCAGTACATATCCCACTAAAATGTTTTTTTTAATACTTTTCCACTAAAATTTAATCTTCAAATATTAAAATATAATTTTTCTATATTATAATGTATTACCATTATTATTGAAAACTTATATTTCAATAATTTGTTATTTGATTTTAGTAAAATATCTGGTTAAAAGTGACCATAATAAAATAATGTATTGAAATTTAATATTTGATTGTATTAAAATTCAATAAATTTTTTATTTAGCGCGAAACTCTCGGCTGTATTACACTTATGGAACGGTACATTCTAATACACAACAATACTTATCTTTAATATTTCAGTATTACATTTATGTAGAAACTGTATAATTAAATAAAGTATTGGAATTTAATATTTGATTGTATTAAAATTCAATAAATTTTGTATTTAGCCCGAAACTTTGGACTCAATGCTCTAGAAATACTTTTTAACTCGTACTTGAATTGAATATCGAGGTATTAATTTTGAACACATTAATATTAGATTTTAATACATATGTAGGTATTGATTTTTAATATGTATAATTTTGTCGAAAGAAAACTCCGTTAGTTTGTTTCAACACGTCGGCGTCTTCGGTCGGCAACATGGAGTTCCTAATGGAAAATTTAGTTGGGATTTACATTAAAGTGAAAAACGTGGAAAAAAATACAATCATTTAAAAAATCAGACGCATGAATCATCTGAATCCTTAATTGTTTCAAATGAAGATATCCTTCTTTCAAGTAAGTATAATAAATAGCAAGTTTAAGTGCCATATATTTATTTCCTGGAGAGTGCAAGCCGTGCTAATTTATGTAAATTTTTTTTGTTTTAGTCTTGGAAAACGAAGAACTGGTGAACGGATTTACTTTGAAAGATCGAGACGGTGTGCTGATTCCAGTGGATTCCTTGTGCGATATAGTGCGGCAGTATTAAGGCTGTGCCTGCTTCCTTGTGGTTCTTGACACTGCTGATGGAGAGCCTCCTATAATTAAATAAGTGAAAATTTGAAAAAACAAGAAGCAGCAATTGGGAGCTCTCTTCTTTTATACAAAGAAGTAAGTAACTTTTTCAATAGTAAATTTAATGTACCTATATACATAAATAAAATTTTCCTAATTTTACAGGGATTAAAAGCACTTATAAAAACAAGCACAGCGGCATACATTTTGGATGAGTACGCTAAAGGATTCTTCTCGAAGGGCGTTAGTGATGGCGGGAGCTGAGTATCTGCTATTAATTTTAAATACTATCTGGGTTCAAAAGTAATCCATTCAAATCTTATAAATAGTATTGAAATTTAATAAATAGGTATTAGTTTTCAATACTATGTGGGTTCAAAAGTAATCCAATGAAACCTTAAATAGTATTAATATTTAATAATCTTGTATTACATTTAAACCCTCTTTGGGCTTAAAACGAGTAAAAAATATATTCAATTTAAATGAAAAAATATATGTTTTCAATATCCAGCGTATTAAATTCTAATATAAATGCATTTAAAACCAATACAAGAAGTGATGAATTTTATTTTTTTGGTTTAAATACTAATACTAATGCGTGTTACTATTTAATAATACGAACTTGTTTTTTAATATAAAACAGTATTAAAATTGAATATGTATTCTATTGAGTTTGAAAATCAAATATATTCAAAGTATTACATTTAAATACCATTTTGGACTGGTCATATATGCAACCCAAAAAATATTAAATTTAACGCCAGGATTTTTAACCGTGTGGCTTACCATAGAAATGAAACTGCAAGCGACAAAAAAAAATCGCACATGAGACAGCACAGAAATCCGTCCAGAGTTATAAAAACGAGGATACGAGAGTACCGTTATGGGACCATGAAACTTGCATTCGTCCGTCTAGCGGCCACCAGCAGTACAATATCAACAGCAACCAGCCAGATCAAATGTATGCACAGCGGCGCAAAAGGCTCAATTGCATTTTGTACAGAAAAAAATAAATAAAATAAAGGACATACAAATCCTACCCCCCAAAACTCTCCAACACTGAAAAATAAACAAGGACAAATCTCAGTTAAATATGAAAACATACACAGATACAGGATTATGGACAACGCTAGTGAAAACACGAATATTTGAATCCGTGTTTTTTTTGTTGTTGTTGTATCTGCCATAGCCCCATCTAAAATTTCGTATATACAAATTCCCTGGCCCCAACCCAATAGAATTCCAAAGCAAGATATCCTAATGGTACATTCCGGAAAATAATGCAATGTGGGAATGGGGACAAGGATCGGGCAAATTTGATACTGTTACCCGCTATTATTGCGCGTGTAGGTGCATTACTTTTTAGAAACTGGATTCGAAACAAACAAACTGGGATTATAATCTTTTATTACGGAGCGAACGGATTTATCCCTTTATCCAGCAGCTGAGCTATTTATTCTGCGATTGTGAGACTTTACAAAACAATTTAAGCCAGCAAAGTGTCGATTCGATTTGATTTAATTATTTGAAAATAATCTCTTAAAATTATTTTTGGCGATTCAATTGTTTTTTTTTTTATTATTTAAATCAGACAAATGCTTACCTATTCTCTGAAAGAAGACTTCATTTTATGTATATCGGAGAGAACAAATATGATGCGGCATAAAAGTATTTATTGAAGCATAATAAAAGTTTAAATGGCGCCCGGGTAGAGTTCCTTATACTTAATAGGCGCCACAGCTCGGAGTGAAACCGGGCTCCGAGCATTAAGTCTTCTCAGATTCGCTATACTCCTTCTTTTTTTCAATTGCTCATTCGAAGTTAGTTAGTCTAACATTCAAAGGGTATTCATTTGTCCCTGAGTACCTACTTATCAGTTATACAAATTAAAATGCACGATTGAATCGCACGAACTTGCTCCGACGTTATAGACTAGGAATTTTAAAAACGAAGATAAAATCAATTTTTTAAACTCTTTTAGTAGTAAATACCAAGTGAGAGATAAAAACTGAATGCTGTGCAAATATGAATTTATGATAAAATAAAAATTATAAGTCGTTGTAGTGGTTTCTTAAAAAAATAAGATTTTATATACACAATTTTTAAAAAATTTGGTACGCCGACTTTAAGTTTTTATTACTGTACGAATAAAAATTAAATTCAAAAAAAAAATATTGAGCCGTTTTTGAAATATCGAATTTTCCAAAAAAAAAAAACATTTTTTTTTTTAATTCAAAAAAATTTTTTTTTTATTTTTGAAATGCAATGTTTTTTAAACTTTTTAAAAGATTCTCTATAAGAAATTTCATTAAAATCCGTTATGACGATAATGAGAAACTCAAAATTTGAACAAATGTTTCTATGGTAGGTACAGTCAGTAATATCTTAATTTCAAAACTTTTTACATGCGATGTAGGTACTATAGGCAAGTTCTGCATTTGGTAAAAATCGAACTCGAGATATTGATAAAAGTTGACATTACGATGATAGCGAAGACCAAAAAAGTGGGTCTCGCAATTCTGTCTGTCTGTCTGTCGGTTCGACTACAGCCTAAACCGCTCGGCCGACTTTTCTTCAAACTTGGTAGATATGGGTTTTATTTTTTTCCCCCCGGACATTTTTCTTTTTTTTTTTAAGACCAAAAATAACGGTACCTGCCATACGACTTTTTTTCGAAATTTCATAAATATTTTTTTTTTCTCAAAAACTGTCCAACAGAATTTAAAAAAAAAATTTGAAAAATTTCATTTAGTTAAAACTAGCTAGTGGTTGAAAAAAAATTTCCAAAAAATTGTTATTTATGGTAGCTTCCCTGGGTTCATTTTTTTTGTTTTTGATTTTCTCGAAAACGGTACAACCGATTTAAATCATTTTTTTTATGCCAAAGCTCCTCCAAAGTTTGAATATTATTATTTATTCAAATTTTCAAATTTTTTATTTTTTGGATTTAAAAAAAAATTCAAAAATTTTTTTTTGGGAACTCAATATCTCGAAAACCCCAATATCGATTTTTTTCAAACTTGACAAATAAAAGTCTCTTAACATGGTCTACGAGATTTGAGAAACAAATTTTTGTTTTATCTAAGACTAACGGAACCTTCCATACAAATTTAAAAAAATGGTTTTCGAAAATCGTATTTTTCTCGAAAATGGTTCCGAGAATTTTTCTTAAATTTTTTCTATTTGATTAATTTTTACGATCTATAATTAAATAAAAAAAAATTGAAATCTAGATATTACTGACTGTACCTACCATAGAACGATTTTTTCGAATTTTAAATTTCTCATTATCGGCATAACGGATTTTAATGATAAAAAGTTTAAAAACCATGGCATTTAAAAATTTAAAAAAAATTTTTTTTTCAATTTTTAGAAAAAAAAAGGCTCCGTTTCTTTTTGGAAATTAGACTCTTATTCGTACAATAATAAAAACTTAAGGTTGGCGTACCAAAATTTTTTCTTAAAAATGTTTTAAAAATTTTGTACATAAAAGCTTATTTTTTTAAGAAACCACTACAACGACTTATAATTTTTGTTCTTGCATAAATTCATATTTGCATAGCTTTCTGTTTTTATCTCTTACTACTAAAAGAATTTAAAAAATTCATTTTATCCTTATGAACACTTTTCTTAAAAAACATCCGTTTTTAAAATTCCTAGTCTATTACATAGGAGCAAGTTCGTGCGACCCAGTCGTGCATTTTATTTTTCTTGCACTCGTACAGTTTGAAGAGTACTGAAAGATCTTGATAAATAGAAATCCGCTGGTACAGAAAGTATCCGGCTAATGTTCTGAAGAGTGGATGGAAATCAGCAATTGACCAACCTGTCTCTAAAAAAGGTAAAAAAGGCGAATCTTCTTCCCCTCTAACTACCGTCCAATTGCACGTACATTCCCTTTCCCAAGGTTATGGCAATGCTGATAAATTATCTGCTGAAGAAATATCTTGAAGAACAGAAGCTTCTTAAGTTGTATTGGATTACTTAAGGTCTGAAATTCATAAAATAAATGCTGGTGTGCCACAGGGCTCCGTTTTACCTCCGACTCTATTTCACATATTCATCTTTTGTCTAAAACTTCTAATCAATTAAACTGTTTTGCTGACGACAGTACTATCAGCTTTTCATATTCATTTCCAGATGCATGTCTTTGTTCTTTAATGTGGGTCTAGAAGGGCAGCGTATGATAAAGTCATTAAGTTCTAATCTCTTAGTATAGTCAAATGGGGAACTATAAGAAACGTAAAATTTAATTCTTCAAGAACTCCATGTTGTCTTCTGTAGATTAAGCGCAACCTACTCTCTATGCCACTATCCATGAGCGGCACTTTCATTGAAGAAACCTAACAGCTATCAGTTCTTGGTGTGTGCTTTACAGACAACTTTGTATAAAATGGCCACATATTCGACGTCGCCAATAACGCTGCTAAGAGCTCGAGTAGTACGATATTCTCATATCTGGGCAGGTGCACCAATAACCTACTTGTGTCTCTTGAATAGAATCCGAAAATGGAAACATTTGAATATCTGGAGCACCTCCGCAATGTTTACTGTCTTTTATTATCTTACCGTTCTTTTTATAAGCAATGCTCTAGTTAAATAGTGAGTTGCATTCAATCCTCGCGCTACAAGAAGGCCACCAGTTTACGCTTGAGTCCAACTTCGGGCGTACTGTTCAATTCAGTGATTCTTTATTTATCTGGATTACACGAATGTGAAATACCTTACCAGGTGATTTTCCAACATTCAAAACCAATGTGCATCGGCCGGTATCTACTTTCGCAAATCGCTCGAACTGTGCTCAAACATTTTAAGAGAAGAGTAGTCATAATCCCTTTATTGCCCACAAAATTACCCTTTTACCCTTTATCAGTTTTTGAGATGAATGGACACGGAAGTTTTCATTGAATCATTTCATCAGAATCGGTTGAGCGGTTCTAATTGTATTGCATAGAGACTGTCTCTCCATGCAACCGGAACCTATGGGACTTGACAAAATTTTTTTTATAAGCTAGCATCTTGAAACTAAAAAACATTGTTTTTGTAGACTCATAAAGTATATACTTTTTTGGGCCCTAAGGCACGAGTTGCTTGGTAATGGTTTTGTTTAAAATAATTTGTTTAACCATTTCCTCCGTTCTTTTGTTCTAAAACAACAATTGTTTACTCATTATTTCAAACTAAAATATTTATTTCCGAGCCACTAATGCAATATTGGGATTAATAACAATAATTAATTATCGATGTAGAAATAGTAATAATCGTTAAAACAATAAAAGGGAATATCACATTATTTTAAATAATCCTTTTTCTGCTCCAAATCCTCTTAAAGGCCAATTAGGCCCTTAATTTCATTCGAAATTCATTCTGAAATTCGAAATTCATTCATTTAGTCACAAACACAATAAAATAAAATAGTTGCAGTTTTATTTGGCTCACAATAAATATCCTGATCCTGTGGTTTTGCTCTCCACGATACACAACAATATCATTATCATTATTCAAACAACTAAGTACGTATACCTATTTATGGATTTCCAAACAAAAATCCATTCCGCGAATTATTGCAATATAAAATTGAAGTTTATTTTTTTTTTTAATTTAAATTCCAAATAAAACCATGCGACACCGAACTAATAACAATATCTCTCTGAAATATGTTTGAACAAAAATAAATATTAAAAAAACAAAATTGGTATTTCAAAATCCCAAAATCGATTCGCAGAAATGCAAATTAGCTGTGCACGTTCAATCTAAATCCCATCATGGAGGAATGTCGCCGGGGATGATGGCGCTGCTGGGCTATCATCATCCACAAACAGTACATTCCGCCCCCTTAAACAAATTAGCGTCATAAAGTTTGGACGGGTATCAATGAAGATTCGCATGGTTGGACAAGAAAATAAATTCAGATAAATAGTTCCGAGCACTGGGAATGGCACATAGTCCAACGGAACGAACTCTTAGTCATCCAGAAGCTGAAAAGTACTCAATAAAACAATATGGCTAGCAAGGCCTCAGATCGAATTCCAGGAATTATTGTCGAAAGATGACGAGGCAAGGTAGGACCGTGTGATGATGGGATGACTATAACACCAAAGGTGATGGCTTGCCACAAGGTTGTCAAGATTGTCTGCTGGCAGATCGATGACAATGGCCAATGACGATGCGAAGTCGACGGAGGTAATTGCGCTAATTTAGCCATAAGCTTCAAATACGATCAATAAATTCGACTTGAATGGTTGCTGGACGGAGTGTGCAGTGTGAAGTTGATATAAGCACTCTTGGTTTCCGAGCCGCTGTTAAAGTATCCTCCATTAGTGAGCTGCGAGTTGTGTGTCATAAAGTTTTATTACTTATCAGCATCATTACATGGTCGGCGGCGACGCACGAAATTGTTGCTTTGGTCTGGCAACAAAAAATACCGTCATTTTCTTGTTAAGCTCATTTTCGTCAAGAAAGAAAAAGAGTATAAATGTGATTTCGATGGCTGGACAAAAGTGTTTTCAAGCTACCATCTCGATATATGAAATTTTATGATTTTATTGAAGGATGGAGGTAAGACTACACTGAGAAAAATAGTATCCATAAAAAACGATGTGTCATCCCATAGGCGGTACCAACAAAAATCTTTCTCTGAGGTGGGAGGGGATGAATCTGATCGAAAATTTTAGTAATTTTGTTTACCGAAAACCGAAAAATTTGTAGTATCCTTTAGCATAACGGTAAGTATTATTTTCGAGGAGGTGACATATCTCTCAAGAGTAGCTCTTGTCATGAGAGTAGTGCTTCTGATGCTACTCATCTAAGCTGTTAGGACGCGGTGGAAAATTTTTGATCCTCAATGTTCCTGATAACATGCACACTGAAATTTATGAAAGTTATAAGTCACTATGCTTAGGCCCTCTACGAGTCGTTGGCCTCTGTTTTTTTAACTTGATAGTATCTTGAACGAGCTTACAATGGGGCCGGTTGTTTGAAGAGTGTGCTCAAAATGATAAATTTATTCTTATAAAATAATTATTTGCGGTAAAATAACCCAGAGGGAGTATAAATATTTTTAGCTTTGGAGTTCTTAAAGTTCGAACAGTGAAAGAGGATTAATGGTTGAAATTGGCTGTTCCTATAAAGTTTACCTTTTTTATCCTTTAAAAATGAAATAGCTATATGAATTGTAAGGCGCGTAAACACAATTCTTAAAACTTCTTTCTAAGATAAACATGCCAGGCTTTCAGTTCTGACATCTCATTCTGAGAAGCGAATATCCATTATCCAATATGAAGGGATTCATGTTAAAACAAATAGTGTATGATGGCAATTCCATCATTGTTTCCTAAGAAGTACGGCCCGATGATGCAGCCGACCAACAATCCATACCAAACGCAGACTTTCTGCGGATGTTATGTCACTTGGTGGTCCTCGTTTGTAAAGGCATCTTTTCTAGCTGGCGTGCACCTAAAAATGGGCAATGTGGCTGAAAATTATTTTTGTTTTTTTTTTTTCTGAATTCAGGATCCGATTCTAACCGCTCCAGAACTCAGTCAGCGACTATTGGCATGTTTTGCCATAGTGGTTTGCATTTAATTTCGGAATTATAAAGAAAATTGGAAAAGATATAAGATTTCCATGATCCTGTCCTTATTGGAAAATACTTAATATGAGGAAGAAAATTCTTGGTTTTAGAATCCTAACTTATTAATCTGCTAAGCTCTATGAACCACAAGACCGAGAGATTGGAAATCGCCTTTTACCACAGTAAGAATACATAAAAAGGGTCACGGACGACAATGATAGAACAAACGAAATTGAAAGGATCATACTCTTAAAAGGAGTCTACCTTTCTTCAACCAGGTGATTATGTGACGACATACATTTCTTCAATGACATAAAACTACCCTCAGACATTTCGGACTTAAACTTGCTGAAACTAATCAATACCCTTAACGGGCATGAATAACATAGAATTATCATATGTTTCAATACACAATCACTTTTCCTATTGTATCACAACGGATCTACTTTGATCTATTTAAGTTTGACGGTAGCAAGATCAACTTTCCTATATTTTTAGAACATCCTTAATTCCAATTAAGAATTTTGAGGAAGCTCCTCGAAGTATACCTAGACGCTGTACATGAAGATACATCACACTTTATCTGTCATTGCCCTTGGCTTGATAGTTACTTCTTTGACAATATAGAAGATCTTTCTAATATTTCAGGAATTAACATTTTGAACTTCGTCAATGCCTCAAAATGGCTTGACTTGACTGATTAACAGAACACATAGGTTTTTATCAGAAAAGAGTGATAACACTCACGGGTATAACACAATGGATCTACTTTGATCTAAGTGTGACGATAGCGACATCAACTGTCAGCCCAACAACCTAACCTAACCTATACCTAGACGCTCGTTTTAGAGTTATAACCTCTGGAGCTGTTTTCTTGGTTTGATTTTATTTAGTTTTCTTGGAATAATTTTCCCCGTTTAACAAACATTACGTAAAACTTTTTTTTTTTGTGGAAAAAAGGCCAATTTTGTATTTTAGGCATCTTAACCTCCAAAAATACTGAACCGTACGGGAGCTATTAAAAACCGTGTACGAAAAAGGGAATTATGAACTTCCCATAGGGAGTTATTGTAATCGGTCCGATTTGTCAAATTGGAATTTTTGACATTTCTCGACGTTTTAAGGTCTCTAGAGGCTATATCAATCATTTTTAGAGAGATGTCTGTGTGTGTGTGTGTGTACGTACGTTCGTACGTTCGTACGTTCGTACGTGCGTACGTTCGTACGTCCGTACGTTCTTGTACCATTTTTCGTCGTCGATATCTCAAAAACGAGTAAAGATATCGACTTCAAATAAATTTTGTTTAATAGATAATAACTTCGAAAGAGGCTGAAAGGGCGTTTATTAAAATTCAGTCAGTAGTTTTTTCACTATAACGGTTTAAAAAAAAGTAAAAATTTTGGTTAGATTCAAATATCTCACGAAAAAATAATGTTATTCACTTCAAATAAAATTTAATGTACTCATTATAAGGTCATACAGATTTGGTATGAATTTGGAAAAAAATGACCATACCGTTATTTTTTTAAACAAAAAAAAACTGAAAAAAAAATTTCATAACCCAGATATTCTAAGAACGGAAAACAATTTGAAACTCAAAATAATTTTATTTTACGAAAAATAATGTGTTTGACAACTGGTGAAAATTTCAAAAAAAATCAGTTTACAGTTTTTTTTACAAAAAATAAAAAACTATATAAAATTCTATTGAAAATTGGTAAAAATTGTTTTTCGACTCAAATTTCTCGAGAACTAGTATTGATATTGACTTCTAATTTAGTTTATTTTATAAATAGTATAATTTTGTACAATTGGTAAAATGTTGACAAATATTGAATTAATAGTTTTTTTTAAAATAAAAAAACTATTAAAAATTCTAGTGAAAACTAGTTAAAATTGTATTTCAAGTCGAATTTCTTGGGAATGAACACCGATAGCGCCTTCTGAAGTATGTTGTTTTATACATCGATACCTTCCCGTAAGAATGTATACTAAGCGACATTTCTAAAATTGTTCAGGAAACGAAAAAAACGAAGAAAGTTCTAGTTGAATTATAGTGTGCTAAGAGACAATTTTGGTTAAACTAAGTGACATCTAACAAAATTTTTTGTTGTTCACGACAATGAGATCTTTATTAATGTCGCTTAGCATAATTTTTTTGGCGGATAATACAAATTTCAGGGGGCAACATTATTTTAATGAGAAAACATGGCAGTTGATAAATTTTTTTATTTGTACTCTAGTTTCCTTTTCATGCACAATAGGTTGGTGAAACCCAGGCCAAAACGTGGCTTTTAACATATAGTACCTATATTTCCTCATCAAAAAGTCATTTTCGAAAAACGTGTCGCTTAGTACATTCTTACGGGAAGGTATCGACATAATACAATTATTACCATATGGTTAAATTTTGACAAGTATCGAATTGACAGTTTTAACTAAAATATAAAAAAATCTACTAAAAAGTGGTAGTATTTATTTTTCGACTAGAATATCTTGAGAACGAGCAATGATATTGACTTTGCCATTATTTAATTTTATACATAATACAATTTCTTACAAATGGTTTATATTTGACATATATCTAGTTTAAGAGCGGATATATTTTGTAAGTACCCTTCCATCAATAACCAAACCATATCTTTTATATTTGAATATTTCGTTTTTAATTTTTTTTTTTCAATTAAAATGTTTGGAACCGCAATAATAAAGTAATTTCTATAATATAATACATAATTTTATAATTTTGTTATCAACTTAGTTTTTAGAAGAATGTATGTACTGTACATACGTATATGAATAAGGTTGTTCAGTTGTACCCAAGTCCCACATATTCAAATTCCGTTAATAGCTATGGTAAAATTGAAGAAAACGTCACAATATGTTTTTATCTAAAAATAAAGTTTTCAAGACCACAAATGGGAAGTTGTCAGTGTGGGTCGCACCCAGCCTCTTTTTTCGATTTTAAGATTATACAAAATATTCAGCTTAAAGTTCTGATAATTTCTTGTAGTGGCGTCGAAATGTTTATGCAGGGTGCATTCTATGTTCAAGGTCGATTTTATTTGTCGGCCATTTTTGTGTGAATGGAATTTGTTAGTTGACATTTGATAGTCGTAGATAGTGGTCGATAACAATTTATTGTAACTATGAAGCATGGAGAAGACCATTAAAATCGATAGATTTGGCGTGCTTAGCTCATAGTAGACAGCTCCTAGTAGACAACCGCCATTTTAGGCTAAAAATCTTTATGAGAACCTTCGATTATGTATATAGACCAACGACAATTAAACCCTTGTAGAGTAACTTTATGGTGCATCATTTGGGCTGGTGGTGGCGTCGTCGTGCTATATTTCTTCTTTGATGCCATAAGCGATGCTGTTACAATTACTGGTGTCCGCTATTGGTACATATTGAAAAACTTTCTTGAGCCCAAACCAGATTAATAATGCCAGAATATATGGTTCAAACAAGACGGTGCGAGACCTCACACAGCTGGTGCGTATTTTACGAGAAAGTTTTCCTCGGCCGAATAGTGTCAAAAAAATGGTGATATCAACTATTCCATACATAATGTTAAGGACCATTCCTATATAGTCAATTAAAAAATATAAATTATAAAATTTTATTGCATTCAAAAGTTGTTGAAAAAAAAACATCACCCTGGAACAGAAAACGCACACTGTATATATGTATTTATTGTCCAATAAGAAAGATTTTGAAAAATCTTCCAAAAATTGTTAGTTTCACTTTTTTACCAAAAAAAAAATAAAATTTTTGGAACAAACACTGCCCATAGTCTCTTAGGATACCAACTTACAGAGTTTAACCTCAGGAAAAAAATAAAGAATTTTAAGTTAAACACTTTTCGTCTACTCACTTTTTTCTTTGACTTAAAAGAATTGAAATAGATCTGATATTTGAAAAAAAGGGACAAATGGTATTAAGTTGGAGTGGGAAAGAAAATACACAAATGTGTTTGTCTGTTTAAGACTGTGACCAATAATAAAATAATATATTCTCAAGTCTAAAGTCCAACTTATTAAAAATGTTTAATGTAAGCCCAGGAAAACTTGATGAAAAAAATGACGAACCAAATAGACCAAACTGAATTTAGTTATAGAGAGTTTTATTTGTATATGTCTTAAACCTTTCCAAAAAGTACCTTAAATATTGGTCAGGGCTTAAGCTCTTAGGAGTGAGCGTTGGGTAACGTTGTTGTTGAAATGTGGTCTAATTTAGTTTTTTGTATTGTAATTTTTTTTTTGGAAGCTAATACAGGTGGAGCAAAAATATTCACCATTTCGGAAGATACTATAATTTTTGCAAATGGCTGCAAATGTCAATTCTATTACGACATTAGTGAAGTAAACCGATACAAAATAAACTTCAACACGACATGAATTGCTATACTTCTAAAGAACGCAGAATAATTGCTTCGATTTGTTTGGGCGTGAATTTCAGCTGCTTTGCTAGAAAAATATGACACAACAAGAGATACTGCCTAGTCTGGTAGTCCTGTAGCAGCCGGTCTGCTGATAATATCGCTGCTGTGCCTGAAGATGTTACAGAAGACCACGTAGTATCATCCAGATGACATTCGCTCTTTGCAGTAATTTTGGTGAAATACTTGAAGATGTTCCCTTTCAAATCACAGAAAGTGCATCAACTGTTAGTTGTTGATCTCTCGAGTGCGTTTAACTTACACTCAAGCTATCCTGAATCTCAACTGCGGAGCCAACTTTCCATCGAAAACCATCATGATTGACAAACCCTATTTTCTTTTTATCTCTGTAGATACGTGAATAAGCAAAATTAACGTTCTGGGGAACCAAAAATCTTTGTGTAATCCACCAAGGAGCCATTGCACCCACATGAAGTCATTGCATAGTCTGCTGCTTATGTTGGAGCCGCCATCATTTTTTCGAAATCGCCGGATAAAAATGATTTCTGTGAACGGCGAGCCCTACAGAGTAATACGCAACGATTTTCTTCTTATTCAATTGGGACCGGAAAATATGTGTTTCAAATTCTGAGGGCTACATTTTTGGGTCGCCTATTCTCACGTTCAACTATCTGGGACAGTACCAAGTGAAATAGGAACGACCTATTCTCTCTGAAGATGCCCCAAATACTAAGATTCATAAGAGCAGTGGGGCACAATAGACCTATAAGCCGCAGTGAAATACCCCCAATACATAATTCATTCATTCAATCTCACATTCTAGAGATTTGCGTTCGCGGCAAGTTGTCCCGCTTTTTGATGTCACGAGTCTATCTCAGCAAGCTGGAGACTCTCAAAGCCTTAAAGAGAATATCCCTTAAGAATGCAAGGACCTATCTCAACACCGGACGTTCTGGAGTGATGAGTAATGCCATAAAACGAGTCCGGATGGTCACCAAATGGTCTGCTTATCCAATATCATTTTCTCGACTTCAGGGAAACAAAAAAAAAAAATTACTACATCGAAAGAACATCGGGTAACAACTTTTGCGCCACCTAGTGTCAGTGAGACAAGGAAAAAATTAGACATCCAAAATACCAGCCTTATTGAAGAATGTTTCAAAAGTAGGAAACATACAAAGTTTAATCAATATCGTAGTAGCCGTTTTAGAGAGTTTTACTATAACTTTATTTGATTTTGAAATTTTTAGAACATTGAGTTTTCAAACAAAAACAAAATTGTGTTTTAGCTTTTTTTGAAAATATCGGGTTTTTCAATAAGAGCGCTACAAAAGTTTTTTTAAATAAAACAAAACGGTTTTGGATATCAATGAAATTCTTTATTCCTGTAAAAGTACGTTCGATGCCATTATGTATGGAACTCGATTTCTTTTGCATGTCCAGACGCTGAACCCAATTTTCGACGGTTTTCAATTCGCCACAACGACGTCCAACGCTTGAGAACGACGTGTGAGAGACAAATTTGGGCTTTCTGCAACTGAAGCCTCAGCGGCAGCAATATTTTCGATACTACGAGCACTTCTTTGTCTCACTGGCACGTTAACATTTTGTACTGTGCCTGTGGATTCAAATTTTTCCACTAGACGCTCAATTGTTGATCTGCTAGGACGAATATGATGACCATAAATTGGACGTAGCGCTCTTAACATTGAGGCCACTGACTCCGAATTTCGGTAGTAAATTTTAATAATTTCGACTCTTTGTGGGATCGTATAACTTTCCATCATGAAACGGCAAACCTTACTGAAGAGAAATGTCAAAAGAACGGCAAGAAATATGGCGTCGTTTGCTGTCCCAGTCGCTCTACTTTTGTAGCGTCCCTGTTGAAAAACTATGTATTTAAATATATTTAAATAAAATTACTGCGTTTTTGAGACCTCCGAAGTGCTAGTGGTTTGAATTTTTCTCTATAAACTTAGTTTTACTTAATGGCTTAAAAATTTTGAACTATTATTTTTGGCCTTAATTAAAGTTCTTTTTAGAAAATTGCTTAATACACAAAAATAAAGCTTTCTATCAAATTTCAGCTTTTTGGGGATTTTTTTAGTAAAAGTCTAATTTTCCTTTTAGAAAAAATTCGAAATTCAGAATTTCTATTTTTTTCGAATTTTTGATTTTGATATATCAAAAACTTTCTGACAGTGTAGTATTATGTCAGTGAAAAGAGGAATGTCCCAGAGCCATCATTTCCATACCTCTAATATCTGATGGTCGGAGCAATATTTATGATCGACCATCACATTCATATTTTTTTTTAACGATGATACTTTTTTATGAATCCAGTCTTGAATCCGGTACTGCTCGCATTGACACAAAGTACCCACTCCAAAGCATGAAACCTGTAAAATTTATTGATTGAATAGTTTTCTTGATGTTGCTCTTAATGTTGCTGAAGAAGACGATGATGATTCCGACGCCACGGATGGAGGTGGTGATGATGATAATGGCCGGAGAATTGTTCAATCCCAATGATGGTGTCGTCGCCACTTAAAAGGACAACGCAACACTTAACAAAAATAAAGACATTTTAAGGTACCCCATCGGCACTAAGCTGAGGACAAAAACATGCGATGCATCCGTCAAATTGTATTGAAATGCGACTGTCAATAAAAAAGAAACTCTAAATGACGTTTTGGAAGATGTTTCCTTGTAAGGCTAATGCCGTCATAAATAAATCAAATGGTTGACAGTGTTTATAAATTATGATGCTGCCGCGGCTAGTTGAATGGTGCTGTAAGTAAAGTCTGAATTTGAGTCTGAGTGCTATGGATCATAAAAAGGAGTGACAGTCAAAAAACAGGAGAGACATTATCGTCGAAAACGTTTTCGATAAAAGACTCTTTTTTTATCGATTTTTTAATGATATTTCTTATCGGGTCGGTATTTTGTTGAATGTATTTTTAGACTTTTAGTGGCATATTTGGTATTTTATGTTCACGTCTATACTTTGTATCAAGCTGAAATGTATAAAATATTTTTTAAACAAAAAAACTAAATCCTAATAAAATGTTGTTGGTCTAAGAATGGTTTAAATTTTTTATGTTTTATCAATTTTTTTTTTATTTCAAAGCGATTGATATACTGCTTAGAAAAGTAAAGAGGTTTGACGATTCATAAAAAAATAAATACTTAAATGATAAAAATAAGAGGCCACGACGCGATGGCCCGGCCCAAAGAAAGCCTAAGCCTTAGTGACATACAACTATCAACCATTTCTGTATGCTCATTTGGAGAAATGGAGGGGACCTAAAATTCTCTGTCGTTTCCAAACGGCTATTGAGCAGCTCTTTTTTCATGACAAGAGTAATTCTTGAAGGTTTTGTCAATTCCTCACAAAAAAACAGTACACCCCTGAAAAACTTTCTTGCAGCGGCTGAGAATCGATCACAATACAATTTACCTACGTCTATGTTAGAACTTACTCCATAGTCACGGTAAGAGCGACTTTTTTTTTTAATATAATAGATATCTTAATATCTTCTAAACTGGCTTGGCTGCACTTATTTAGTGCATTTTGTAGCTAAAACGTGGCTTTCAAATTTGAAAAAAAGGTATGGGTGAATAATTTTCAAAATTTCGCGGGGGGCTTCGGCTTTAGTAAAAAGTTTTACTATGGGCCCCGTTCTTCCTGAACATACCTATCGGTTTAATTAATTTTGAATCTAAAAATTTACTTTGCATTTTCTTAAAATTATTTTAAAATGCCTATAGCGTTTTTAGGTAAGGTCTTTGAGAAATTCTTATATTATGTTTCAGACTTACTTTTTTTGTCATTGGAAATCTTCACTTGGTAATATTCGGTACTAAGTAATGTGGGACTCTTACAGCACCAAAACCACCGGGATCAGAACCAATCTATGAAAGATCGACAAATGATTTTTCTCTCTTATTTTGGATTAACTTTGGGGGAAGTTTAATCTTTTGATACCTTCCCATAGCTTTTAGACCATCATCTCACGAGGCTTGGTTCTTCTAAGTCTCCGAAAGCTGTCTCTTACATTTAAGACGGTTTCCATCTCTGAGCTTGCCTGAGTTCGCAGTCGCTGATTGTTGATACAGCATATTTTTTTAACTTTAACTTCAGTTCTTCTCTTTACTTTTCGAAGTGCTCTTTCAATTGCTTTGTATCGAAAGGTATTTGGCACTATTGGCGTAAGGTACAGCTTTACTGTTAACAAAAATTGGAGCATTATTTAGTTTTTTGTTTGTAGGGTAAATGCGTCGATTTTGTTTCATTTAGTTTGATACGCCATCGTTGCGTCCAATCTCTTACTTTATCGACCGCATTAAGCAGTTTTTCTGTAGCCTTCCAAACGGATTTATAAGGCACGAATATTGCAGTATCGTCAGCAAAGGTCGCCATGATAGCGTTGATTGTCCACTGGAATATTCCTAATATATAACAAATACAGTGTTGGTCCTAAGATACTTCCTTAGGGTACGCGGCGGCTAAAATTTTTTTTAGTCCCGACTAATTTTTTTTCAACATGCATAATTCTATATGCACTTGGTCTATCGTGGAATGTTTATTTCTTAATCCAAACTGATGGTTCGGGATCATTCTTCTTTCTTCTTTCTAAGCCTTTTTAGGAGCAGTAGCTCGAAAACTTTTGCAATGATTGGTATAAGCGATATAGGTCTGTAAGATGTTACTTCTGTTGGTGGGTTACCTTGCTTAGTTATAACAATGACTTCTGCAATTTTTAATATGTTGTGGCACATATCTAAGCTTAAGGCATGCTTTTAATACAGATTGTAGTAGATTGTAGTAAAGGCTATTGAAGGCAACTCAATAGCATAAGCAGTTACCCTGTTGATTTTTCGTTAGATAACTTATGTTGACGTTGATACATGCTTCTTACTTCTTTAAGCGTGACAATGGGAATTTCACATCTGTCGCTTCTTTCAACAAATAGTAAGTCATCTGTAGCTGTATTTGCTGAGAATGGCTTAAAGAAATTCGCAAGATGTGCAGCGAAGATATCAGCCTTCTGTTTCGGGTTTCCGATCCAATTTCCATTTTGAGACTATATTGGCGGGACTTTTGTCCGCGGGCTTCTTAGACGCTTGGCTGCTTTCTATAAGGATTATTTTGTAGAAGCATCCGTCGTCAAACTTTTTAGGAATCATTAAGTGAATCTCATTATTTTGCCATTTTCTTCGAGCTCTTCTTTTTTCTAATACTAGCTCATTTATTTCGACAGGATATTTTATTTTTTTTATTTTTCTTTCTCTGCGTATTGAAATAGTTTGAGTACACATCAACAATAAATTGCCCTACTTTATGATCAAGTTGCTAAATTGTTTCCATAGGGGATCGAAAGTTTATAAATCCGTAAGGCTTATCTCTGAATTTTGTCAGTTTGTTTTCTTATTCACGACTCACGAGCTTAGGATTACTTTTTTCTATCATTTTTACCTCAGTCAGTGACAAAATTACTGGAGTATTAATTACCTTCGTTTTAATCCTTTAGCTACGAAAGAGTCAATAGGTTGTGGTATTTTGTTATGATCAGATGGCCTGTATGTTCGAAAACCAGCGGAATAGAACTCGCAGTTGTAACAAGTGAGTATTTAAGAGCTATCGGAAATTAAAAAAGAAAAAAAACATAAAATTCAGAAAAATGCATGAAATTTTTATTTGAATAAATAGTACGGTCGATATAATTTAATGTTTGAAGATTATTTCTTGCTAATGCTGGCCGCGGTGCGCCTCAAATGGTCCATCCGCTTAGTCCAGTTTTGGCATACTCTTTCTAACATTTCGGCCGGTATCTCACGAATAAATGCCTCAATGTTGGCTTCTAGTGCGTCACTCCAAGCGGGCTAATCGCTATATACGTAGACATGAGCCTTAGAATAGCCCTACAGAAAATAGTCTAGAGGCGTTAAATCGCACGATCTAGGCGGCTAATTGATCGGCACCAAACGTGAAGTAAACTGTTCACCGAACTCGCCTCCAATTGGTCCATTGTTACGCGTGCTGTGTGGCATGTGGCACCGTCTTGTTCAAACCACATGTCATGCAAGTCATTTTGCGCAAAAAAAATTTGTTACCATCGCACAGTAGCGCTCAACACTCACAGTAACGTTGCGATTTGCATCATCTTTGAAGAAATAACGCCTAATGATTCCGCCAGCCCATAATCTGCACCAAATAGTGGCAGCTCTTGCAAAGCTTCTGGCTGCTCTCGATTCCGAATACGCCAGTTTTGCTTGTTCACGCATCCATTCAACCAGAAATGAGCTTCTTCGCTGAACACAATTTTTGGATAAAAAAGTGGATCTTCGGCCAAATTTTCAAGATCCCATTCACCAAAAATTCGGCATTGTGGTAGGTCGTTCGGCTTCAATTCTTACACCAGCTGTATTATTATACACCTAAATCCTTCCGCAAAATTTTCCAAGTAGTGGAGTAACAGAGGCCCAGAGGATATGTTTAGCATTTAAGTCGTCACGAACAAGGAAGTTATGCCCTAGCAAATTTAGTAGTTCTCCATAGTCTTATTCAGTTGGAGAGCGCCTTGGTGGACAGTATATAGCTGCTATCTTAAACTTTTTCTTTTTTATACCAATACTTATGGTTGTTATTTGCATGTTTTCACTAGTGAACTTAGAACTAAGTGCACAATTTAAATTTACTGAAAAATACATATTAAAAACTTTAAATATAAAATGTCACCCTTTTTCAATTTTTGTGTGTGGGTGGATCTACTTTCAAACCTTGACGAAATATTTACACCAAATGTTTTTCTTCTCTTTTGCACCAAGTTTTGATAACTTCACTACGCTGCCCATTCAAAAAGAACCCAAAATAGGGTAATTTGTTAAAAACATTTCACTATTTCGAATAAATCTTAGTATTTCGTGCCTAATTCAAGTATTTTTATTTTCAGAAAATTGTATACACTCCCTCTAATGGGATCTTACTTTTTGTTGTACCCTATACCTGATGTACATTATATTCTTTTTAGGTATCATAAGACATGAAACCTAAGCACTGATTAATAATTTACAGATATTTTATTGTTAATAATTTAACGAGCACAAATATGACATTCTCCTTATTAATTGACCGTGAAATTCCCAACACCCTTCTTACCATCACCAGCATCTTAAGTATGAAAATAATTTCCAAAGGATTAAGTTTATCATCTATCTGTTTTTCTTTTTAGATAAAAAAATCTTATTCCACGAAGCAGATGTGCCGGCTCTTTTACTTAACATGGGTATCTTCGGCATAATCCTCAGCTCGGTCAGAATGGCAATAAATTATTATATCCTAGCTGAAGCTATTTATCTATCTGCTGATGTTTTCTTCGAAAACAAACAAAAATCAGCCTCCACCTCCTGGTTTTCTGTGAGATTGACTTCCAGCTTCAGTCTGATGCTCGTTTTATTAATAGTCGTGCTGTTCGATAGGTGGAATCGGTATGGCTATAGATTCCCTTAAGTCACAAGATAAAGAAGCTCTCGCATGTTTAACAACCCCACATATAGCCGCATCTGGATTAACAACAACAACAAGAGTGCCTCAGTTCGAGATACGATTTGGATTTTTCGTGTTCGTGTTCATGTCTGATCACCCGTCGAACGGTAAGTGGAGACGTGCCACGCCACGCTCTGTTGCATCCTCCTGTGCACATCATTCATAAACTTTAACACAACAAAAAATATATTTTTTTTTATAGATTCTTATGCATCCATCTATGAATGACGCAGAGCAATATCTCTAAGATACACAAAACATAAAAAGAAGATTTTCTTCAATCAATCGTAATCTCGGGGGCTTAATACAACTGACGTCTGCTGCTTAAGATTCGACGTTCATCATTGGTGGCAGTGGGGGAGGGGGAATCTATTGGCCGTGCTGTCCTGCGCATCCGTGTCGTGCCGTGCCGGCTAAGTGCACTTCTCAATATCGCCGGCGGATTGAGCGCGCATCCAATGGATATTATGACAGGCGTTGAGACAGCCTAGGAGCAAGTGTGCGCACGTATAGCTACTTATCATATTCGGGCTGGAGTTGCTTCCATGTGGTGTCTGGAGTGTTGATCTATTATCGTTCTGGCTACTTCTTTGTTTTTGGGGATGTTAAGTTCAAAATTGTATATGTCGAAATGTGGAAGTAATTTGGAACCCATTTCGACACTAATCCGAAGCTGCAACTGTTTTGTAATTTTTCTCTTAACGACTTGACTGGCACCACTAGCAGTCAATGGCATGTTTTTATGAACTTAAATGGTTAATTATGTTCTTGTTGTTCTTTCGTCGCAGAGGGGGAGTGGAAATTGATAGAAAAGATGAGTTGATGGATCTTAAAGATCGGTCCCTGCTTCGAGAGGCATCAAACGTGAAGGGATTAGAGGCGATGTTTGGCTATGTTCATTGTCGCATTAAGACAAATAGATAAGTCAAAGTCAAAAAATAAAAAAAAAAGATTAATGGACTAAGCTCCTGATGGCCTCGGTGTTTGTTAACAAAAATGATGACAAAAATAGACCATCTATCAGACCATGAGAGTGACAGATGTTAGGGACTATAAGCTAAGTGCCTTCAAGGGTGGGCAAAGCAAAACTAAATGATTCAATTTATTTTTTTTAGGAGCACTTAGTAGCTGTTAAATATTATAAAATAAGAGTGCTTAGGATTTTGTATCGATAAATTGATATCACGTAATATCTACGGGAAATAAAAATAAGAAAAAACAAAAATAACTTATGTATAAACTTGAGATAAAAGTATTTTTGATGAAATTTTGAGTGTTGGAAATCTTTATTTGGACTTTTACAATTTTTTCCGTTAAGTGCAAAAGATGATATCCGTCGAGTGGCTGCCGCCAATGTTGATACACATTTGTACCCGTTTTATTTTCCATGACTTTTTGCTAGATTTAAAGTTGTAACTTTTCGCATTCTTGCCGAATATTCTCCTTAAGGGATGCTCTTTTCTAAAGCTTGCTGGCATAAGCTTGAGACTTCAAGGTAATTTCGATTTATCGTTAGATCATACTCCAGTAATTTTTTTCTGAATTAGGTAGAAATGATAGAAAAAAATAGCCCCAAAGTTGTGAATAAGAGAACAAACTGAAACCAATTCAGAGATAAGCTTGAAAGTTTTATAAACCTGAGATCCTCTATGCAAACAATTGAACAACTTGATCATTAAGCAGATCAATTCATTGCTGATGTGTACATATCCTGTCGAAATAAAAGAGCTGATATTGGAAAAAAGAAGAGCTCGAAGAAAATGTGAAACTACTAGATTTCCAGGCCACAAGGCAGTATTCAACCGTCTTAAAAATGAACTAAAAAAAATCAAAGAATTCAAATAATATACTTGGTGATTCCTAAAAAGTTTGACGACGGATACTTCTACCGAATAATCCTTATAGAAAGCAGCCAACAGTCTAAGAAGCCCGCGGGCACAAATCCCGCCAATATAGTCTCAAAATGGAAATTGAATCGGAAACCCGAAACAGAAGGCTGATATCTTCGCTGAACATCTTGCGAATTTCTTTAAGCCATTCTCAGCAAATACAGCTACAGATGACTTACTATTTGTTGAAAGAAGCGACAGATGTGAAATTCCCATTGTCACGCTCAAAGAAGTAAGAAGCATGTATCAACGTCAACATAAGTTATCTAACGAAAAATCAGCAGGGTAACTGCTTATGCTATTGAGATGCCTTCAATAGCCTTTACTACAATCTACTACAATCTGTATTAAAAGCATGCGTTAAGCTTAGGTATGTGCCACAACATATTAAAAATTGCAGAAGTCATTGTTATAACTAAGCAAGGTAACCCACCAACAGAAGTAACATCTTACAGACCTATATCGCTTATACCAATCATTGCAAAAGTTTTCGAGCTACTGCTCCTAAAAAGGCTTAGAAAGAAGAAAGAAGAATGATCCCGAACCATCAGTTTGGATTAAGAAATAAACATTCCACGATAGACCAAGTGCATATAGAATTATGCATGTTGTAAAAAAAGCACTTGAAAAAAAGCAAGTATATACAGCTCCATTCTTAGATGTTGCACAAGTCTTTGCCAAGGTTTGTCATTTGGGAATTGAGTCTAAACTGCATAGGGATCTTCCCAGGCAGTACTACGAAATACTGAACTCCTGCGTTACGCACCAACTCTTTTGAGCTCGGTAAGACCAAAATTACTCGGGACTAAAAAAAATTTAAGCCGGCGCACCCCAAGGAAGTGTCTTAGGACCAACACTGTATTTGTTATATATTAGGAATATTCCAGTGGACAATCAACGCTATCATGGCCACCTTTGCTGACGATACTGCGATATTCGTGCCTGATAAATCCGTTTCGAAGGGTTCAGAAAACTGCATACGATAAAGTAAGAGATTGGACGCAACGATGGCGTATCAAACTAAATGAAACAAAATCGACGCATTTACCTTACAAACAAAAAACTAAATAATGTTCCAATTTTTATCAACGGTAAAGCTGTTCCTTGCGCCAATACTGCCAAATACCTTGGAATGACTTTCGACACAAAGCTAAAATGGAAAGAGCACTTCGAAAAGTAAAGAGTAGAACTGAAGTTTAGGTTAGAAAAATATGCTGTCAACTCAGAGATGGAAACCGTCTTCAATGTAAGAGTCAGCGTTCGGAGACTTAGAAGAACCAAGCCTCGTGAGATGATGGTCTAAGAGCTATGGGAAGGTATTAAAAGATTAAACTTCCCCCAAGTTATTCGAAAATAAGAGAGAAAAGTAATTGGTTCTGATCCCGATGGTTTTGGTGCGGTAAGAATCCCACACTAGTTTGTACCGAGTATTACCAAGTGTCTTTTGAAGATTTCCACCGACAAAAAAAAATTTAACCAACAAAAAAAACAGTAAGAATTTGATTTTCTCCAAAATTAAATCACCCAAACTGACCAAGGATTTAGTTTATCTTACGCTCGCAATTTATACACGTTCTTGCGCATATAGTTGTTGGAAGATTTTTCAGGTCTACTTGAATCAAAAACCAAAACCACCCTAAACGAAATGTTCGAGTAGAAATATCTACCAATGGAACTCGGGAGAAATCGAAATCAATATCAGTGCATTCTGTACACACCTTTACGTGTTCGAATTTCGAACACTGATATTTGTTTCGATTCCTCCCGGTCCGAATTGGCGATTGCATCATCGATGCATGGCATCTTTTTTCATTCGACATTTTATATTCGCTGTGAGTGGTCTGCCTTTGCTATTCGTCATCTCGATGAAACAAAATTAAACTTGTAAACTTGTTTTTAATTCGCATATGTAACGTGCATAAGAAAACTAATAGCTATAAACAAAAATTTAACTAAAAGAGTTATTTAATTTGGTCAAATGTGTGCTTAAAAGGTTGTGGTAAAGGAAAGATATATATATATGATATATATGTATGAGATATCAAGCCTCAAACGGAACGTTCTATATGTTGATCAGGGAATAAAATTCCAAAATCCAGCGACTCATACATTTGGTCCTTCGGCGGATTTTAGTATCTATTTTAACCAAACCACGAGGCCACCAGTCTGGTACATTGCGACCACCATTGGCGACAATATTTGAAAAGGGCGTTCCACTTACGTCATCAAGTCATCATCAGAACTCATCAAGTGAAGTCTTCATCAGAGTTAGTCAAGTCAAGTCATATTCAGTCAAGTCATCAGATTTCATTAAGTCAAGTCATCAGAGCAACAATCAAGTCTTCAGTCAAGTCATCATCATCTTCAGTCAAGTCGTCAAGTCATCTTCAGTCAAGTCATCATCAAGTCTTCAATCAAGTCATCATCAAGTCTTCATCATCGTCGTCATCGTTGCAGCCATCGTAAATTTTTGGAGTTGTACAGGTACAATTACATTTTTTTTGTTCTCTCCATTTGCTATAAAATAAATTTTTGAAAAAAAAAATTAAATCTTATTGAATTCAATTTGGTATAATATTCGGTTTTATAGTATTGGTACGCTCAAAAGTAACGGGTTGGATATATATGCACGGTAAAATTGGAACAGTATATATATATATATATGCACGGTAAAATTGGAACGGCATATATATATACATATGCACATACATACAACGGTAGAAAGTCGTACGTTGTTTAAAACGGTTAACAGTTAAATTGGTTAGTAGTTTGCTTTGTGCGGCGTGTTTTTTTTCGCTTAAATAATTGACTTGAAATGAATCTGGAGGTTTTAATTTTGGCATGCGACGCGTTGGTCGATTTTCATGCATCATTTAAAGAAAAACCCATTAAAGGGCTTCAAACATCGGTGTTTGAGGCATATAGGGTTGAATTAAAAGATTTATGGCTAGAAGTAAAAAATGCGTATAGTCGATTCATTATTGAGGCAAATTCTGATGACGAGCTCAAGGCGTCACTCCTTGAGGTGAAGGCAAAATATAAGAAGTCTTCTGACACTTATATTGAATTTCTTAGTGACATTATCGAGGCCACACGGCCACAAGAAAACAAATTGAAAGGTTTCGAGGGCAATAAATGCGATGGGGAAGAAAAACAAAATCCATCATTTCATAATATTCATTTGCCGCCGTGTGAAACGGAAATTTTTAGTGGTAGTTTTCTGAAGTGGCCAGCGTTTAGAGACATGTTTACGGCACTTTACATCCGACATGCAAAGTTAAGTCCCGTTCAAAAACTTTTCCACTTGCGTGCTCGGACGAGAGATCATGCCTTAAGCATAGTCTCTAAATTTGAAATAACAGATGAAAATTTCGAGGTGGCGTGGGCGGCTCTTAAGGAACATTACGAGAACAAACGGGTTCTTGTAAATAATCATCTCAATATTTTGCTCGGGCAAAATTGTATTGCAGTTGAATCGGCACCTGCACTTAAAGAATTGCAAAGTAATTTTAATGATGCCATTTTAGCGTTAGAGTCTTATAATATTGAGGTGAAAAAGTGGGATGCGTTGATTACCTACTTGTGCGCGACGCGTCTTCCAGCGCAAACGTTATCGCTGTGGGAAGAATCACTCGAAAATTCAAAAGAGATACAAACATGGGAAAACATGAATAGCTTTCTCACAAATAGGTATCGGGTTTTAGAAAACGTTTCGGATATGCAAAAGGGCACTACAATTTCGCGAGTTTCAGTACCTAAGCCACATGCGTCAACAAGTACATCTCGTGTTCGTGCACACCACAATAAATTAAGTACGCAATGCAAAGTTTGCCGAGGAGAGCACTCATTGCGTCTATGTCCAGAATTTTTGAAAATGAGCGTTGCCCAGAGAAGGAATACTGTGCGAAAATGGAGGTATTGTTACAATTGTTTAGCTTTTAACCATATAGTACCCGAGTGCAAAAGTGAAGGTACATGCTTTCATTGTAAGGGAAGGCATCATTCGCTTTTGCATTTTGATAAAACTCCACCGGGGAGTTCTAATGTTAATATACAGTCCATTTGCCCTCAAGATGCACCTCCGAGCACAAGTCAAAATTTCAGTTTCTCACCCTCCGCTCAAAATCTCAACGTTAATGCCCAAACCTTTTTTTCCAAATCGAAAAGAACGACTTTATTAGCGACGGCGATAGTGAAAATATATCAAAATAAAACGGATTTTGATTGCCGCGCGCTCATTGATCCGGGTTCGGAAATCTCTTTTATTTCCGAAGAAGTTCAAAGGAAACTTCAATTGCCGACACGATCAGTCAAAGCTACGGTTGCAGGCATTAATTCTTCAGTAACAGCAACTTCATCGAAGATGTGTTCGTTTTTATTAAAATCCAAGTTTGAGGAATGTTTTGCTCTGTCTGCTCAAGCTCTCGTTCTTAAATCGGTGACAGACAATTTACCTTCTATTTCGGTTGATTTCAAAGAACCTCAAAATTTGTTCGATTTTCCATTGGCCGACCCCTTTTTTGCACAAAGTTCAAAGATTGATTTGCTTATCGGGGCGGATTTATACCCATTTATTATTCGGGATGGGTTGAAGAATATGGTGTACCAGCAACTAATGGCTCAAAATACAGTTTTCGGTTGGGTTTTACTTGGCCCATTACAAAACCCCAACTCCAACGATAATACTCATTTTTCAAAATCTCTATCATTTTTCAACGAAGTTAGTTTGGATGGTGAAATTCAAAGGTTCTGGGAGTTAGAAGAACTTCCCACAACTCAAGTTTTGACAGCAGCGGAGCTGTACTGCGAGGGTCTTTTTGAAGACACGACATACCGCGATGATACTGGGCGATTCGTAGTTCGGTTACCGTTTAAAGAAGATTTTTTACGGGATCCTTGTTTAGGTGCATCGTATGAAAACGCACAAAGGCAATTTTTGAAAAATGAAAAGCGTCTCTTATGCAACCCAAGTCTTAAACATCAGTATGATTCGGTGTTATCGGAGTATGTGGACTTAGGGCACATGAAACCAAGTGAATGTTCAAAAACTATTTTAAATGAAAGGAAAGCATGTTTTTTGCCTCATCATGCTGTGATTAAGCCAGAGAGCTTGACAACAAAGGTTCGTGTCGTCTTCAACGCTTCCTTTGCCTCTTCAAACGGGAAGAGTTTAAATGATGTATTGTATTCGGGTCCAGCACTCCAAACAGACATAGTAATGTTGATGTTGAATTGGCGGCTTTACAAATACGTGTTCAATAGCGATATTGAGAAAATGTACCGCCAAATCAAAATACACTCCGATCAAACGCAATTTCAAAAAATTCTATTTCGTGAAAACCCTAAGGATCCAATCAGCACTTTTGAATTGACGACACTTACATTTGGTGTGTCGTGCTCACCCTACTTAGCCATTCGGTCGCTGCATCACTTAGCGAAAATTGTCGAGAACACCTATCCTTTAGCCTCTAGAATTCTTCAAAGGGAATTATTTGTAGATGACGTCCTATCGGGGACGCATGATATTTCCACTGCTTTAAGGGCTCAATCAGAGTTAATATTCGCCTTAAAATCGGCAGGTTTTAATTTAAGAAAATGGACTGCGAATTCTAGAGAACTTTTGAAATCCATTCCTAGAAACTCGCTTCTGAACGAAGATTTTTTAAAGCTTGACGACAAAAGCTCAGTTAAAACCCTCGGCATCCAATGGAAGGCAACTCTGGATATCTTGTCCTTTTCAGTTCAAGCAGTTCCACTAAACTGCGTCACAAAACGTTCAGTTTTATCAGTGATAGCGAAGTTGTATGATCCGGTAGGGTGGTTGGCCCCTGTCGTGATTGTCGCTAAAATACTTATGCAACAAATATGGAAGGACAAGACAGACTGGGATGCGAGTCTCCTCCCCAGTACTGAACAAAGATGGAAGTTATTTGTAGCCGGTTTGGCAGAAGTTGCAAGTGTGCGCATTCCTCGGTGGGTAGAGTATAGTCCACAGGGAGTAACACAGATACACGGGTTCTGTGATGCCTCCGAAAAGGCCTACGCTGCATGTATTTACTTACGGGTACAACATTCTGATAAAATTACTTCACATCTCTTGTGGGCAAAATCGAAAGTAGCCCCGGTTAATACCATATCTTTGCCAAGATTAGAGTTACAGGGAGCCGTCCTTTTGTCGAAAATGCTTCGTTTAACTTTAAACTCTCTTCAGATTCAAAATTTATCCTCAGTTTATTTGTGGACGGATTCCACTATTGTTTTAGCATGGCTAAAAAAAGATCCCAGTGCATGGAAAACCTTCGTAGCAAACCGAACAGCGGAAATTTTGAAAAATACGTTAGTGCGAAATTGGTCACACGTCGTGTCTTCTGAAAATCCTGCTGATCTCGCTACGAGGGGAGTAGCTCCGATTGAATTAAAACTTAGTGTCTTGTGGTGGAATGGTCCTCAGTGGTTGTTACGACCTCAATCAGAATGGCCAAATCCAAAAGGGAGTCCAGTCGATGAAACAATTTTAGAGTTGAAACCAACTAAGGCATTCGCGGTTCAAGTCACAAAAGATTTTGAAGATGACTTAAGTATCATTTCAGATTGGCATAAAATTGTGTGTGTAATTGCGTACATCTTTCGATTTTTTAATTCGTTCAAACGGCAGGGACATATTAAACATTTAGCTACAGAGCTTTCACATGAAGAAATTGTTGTAGCAAAACGAAAATTCGTCATTCTCACTCAGAAAAAGTATTTTCATAGGGAATACTCCGACTTAGCAGCTGGAAAACAAATTTTTTCTAAAGGTTGGCTTGGAAAGTTTAACCCACTAATGGATGAGAATGGTGTTATGCGCTCAAATGGTAGGCTGGTTTTGTCAACTTTATCCTATAATGAGAAATTTCCGATTTTGTTGCCAAACAATTGTCTTTTTATGCTCCGATTCGTTAATTATGTTCATGATCTTTCTATTCACGGTGAAATCCAGCTCATGTTGCGCATGATTCGCGCGGAATATTGGTCACCACGTATTAAGAATCTTATCAAAAAATGTATTTTTAAATGTACAATATGCACTCGTTACAAAAAACACGTCCAAACTCAGTTAATGGGTGCTCTACCCAGAGAAAGAACTATTTTGAATCGTGCTTTTACGAATGTTGGTGTAGATTTTGCAGGGCCTTTCCTAATAAAAACGTATTATGGGCGAAAATGCCGATTAGACAAAGGGTACGTCTGTATATTTGTTTGTTTTGCGACTCGAGCCATACACCTGGAACTTGTGAGTGATCTCACCACACAGGCCTTCCTGGCTGCGTTCACACGTTTCGTGTCCCGAAGAGGAACGCCTGACCAAGTTTTCTCCGATCATGGAACAAATTTCGTGGGAGCTTCAAAATTCCTCTTATCGGAATTTCATAAATTGCTCACTCACAATTCCACCGCCTCAGCTCACAACTTTTCCCAAATTAAGTGGAATTTTGTTCCGCCCGGTTCACCTCACATGGGGGGGTTATGGGAAGCGGGAGTTAAGAGCTTCAAAATGCATTTCCGAAAGGCGGCTGGCAATGAAAAATTCACTTTTGAAGAGTTCACTACTCTACTAACTCGCATTGAATGTAGCTTAAATTCACGCCCTCTATCTACCATGTCGGAAAATGTGACGGATATAGTCCCGCTGACTCCTGGCCATTTCCTTACGGGTGGCTTAATGACTGGTTTACCAGAGCCGACATGTAACGACCAATCCCTTAGTATTATGAATCGGTGGAAAAAACTAAAAATTCTTCATCACCAACTGTGTGCACGATGGAAGGAGGAGTATTTGAAGGAACTCCATAAGCGGTATAAATGGAAATACCCTCAAAGAAACATTCAAATAAATGATATAGTCATTATTCGAAACGAAAACCTGCCACCCAACGAGTGGCGCCTTGGGCGCGTCATCAACGTTCATGCCGGGCATGACAATAAAATTCGCGTAGCTGACGTACAAACCGAAAAGGGAATCATCACGCGGTCAATTGCCAAAATTTGTGTCCTCTTACCTCAGACGGTAGAATAAAATATTGGTCATATGGTTTCTTATCATTTCGTAACAAAGCAATAACTTTCAAAAACAAAAAGTTTCAAATTACCTCATATACATATTACGCCTTTAATATTATTAATAACAGAGCAGTTGGCTCAAATAATAATGCAAATGAAAGACAAAAAATTTTGTAAATATGTATCTTTAAGTTTTTGCATACAAATTTAAAATATGTATTCGTTTATGATATATAATGTAATTATAACCATTGAATTTTGAATTGTCTCTCTAAATTTTAAAAATTTTCTTTAATTTCTTTTCGCAGACAAATTTAAATAATGTATTCCTATTGATAAAGAATGTAACTATAAACATCTAATCTTGAATTTGCTTTCTAAAATTTTAAAAATTAACGTAATTAAATTCAATTGTAAATTAATGTAATTGCAAACGATGTTGCAAGGCGGGCGGTAATGTTCGAGTAGAAATATCTACCAATGGAACTCGGGAGAAATCGAAATCAATATCAGTGCATTCTGTACACACCTTTACGTGTTCGAATTTCGAACACTGATATTTGTTTCGATTCCTCCCGGTCCGATCGATGCATGGCATCTTTTTTCATTCGACATTTTATATTCGCTGTGAGTGGTCTGCCTTTGCTATTCGTCATCTCGATGAAACAAAATTAAACTTGTAAACTTGTTTTTAATTCGCATATGTAACGTGCATAAGAAAACTAATAGCTATAAACAAAAATTTAACTAAAAGAGTTATTTAATTTGGTCAAATGTGTGCTTAAAAGGTTGTGGTAAAGGAAAGATATATATATATGATATATATGTATGAGATATCAAGCCTCAAACGGAACGTTCTATATGTTGATCAGGGAATAAAATTCCAAAATCCAGCGACTCATACACGAAAAGTATTTCTAATTTATCTAGTAACATATACATACATAGGTATATGTATACGAAGTCTACCCCTTAGTAAATACAAACCGTGAATTTCAACTAATACGACTATTTAGTGAAGATTTTGAATTCAAACGAAGTTTTCTACGCACGTGATCTGGACATGCTCCCCCATTTTAAAATAGTAAATTATTTATTGATGACAATATTGTCACTCGAGTTGGTTATAAAATCATTCAAAATATTTTTGTAATAGGAAGGTACATTATAGGCATGAGTTATACACACCCTTCTAGTGCACCCTTATACCTTTGACGTGTGCTATAGACGTATTATTATTCTAGTTGTGGCAATAAAATCAGATAGAGACAGAGAGTCCTCTTTATAGTTTGAAGTATCAAATAATTAATTCCTTTGATCTCATTTAATTTAAATGCAATTCCTCAAGCTCAATGCCCCTTTAAAAAGTCCTTAAATACCACTCGCTGTAAGTTATGTGCGAAGGTATAAAATAAAATATAAACTTTGATAGGTAGGTATGTGTGTTGTGCGAGCAAGTTAGCTCACAGAATTTATTCCATCAAACTTATCCACTTAAATGTGTATATACCTAACGTATGTGCCCTCACACGATGACGACGATATCCTTGACACACTCAAGCCCTTCAACCAGGAGCACCCTGCAAATAGAATTAGTTTCAAAAGAAAAAAAAAAGTTTTAAGAAAAAGATATACCGCTCATCGCCGCCGCCGACCGACGACGCCACCAGCCCAACCATCGTTGCCTACCTCCTCTCATAAGCCAATTTCAACTATTCGAGGGTTATATCTTATATGGATGAAAGAAAAGTTAATATATTCAACTACCATTAGGAGAAAAAATTGTAATTCTAAGAAATGGTATATAGGTACCTAAGTTGAGAATCATTTAAGAGCATGTGTGTGCTTGTGTGGGTGTGTGAAGTAAAGTGAATGATGGAATCTCTAATAAGGCTGCATCATCATCGACCAACTTAAAATGGAATTTGCTTTATCGTTTCACCCTTATTTCGGGTTCCGAAGATTTTTTTCTCTTATTTCTTTGCCGAAGTCAAGATGAAAGTCAATTGACATTTTCGAGTGATATTTCAAAAGGTAGCAAAAAAAAAATCGCATAAGTTATGCCACTTCAAGTGGCACCTTTAGAGTGATGAACTTGTGGAAATAAACACTCTTTCCATTAGTGAATTAATTTTTTGAGCTTTCGATTTTTGAACTTTAATTGTTTGACAGAGTATCAGAAGTGGGATGATGATGAACAATATGTCAAATATTAATGATTCAAAACCATCGAAAAGGGAATGATTCGTTTGAAGATGGGTAAAAAAATAGCAATCACAAGAAAAAGATAAATGTTACGAAAGAAAATTTACAACTTATAAGTCCCATCGCTCGACAAAATGTCACATTTAACAACAAAATAATAGAAGATTTTAAGGTCCTACCTCTCACCAGTTTTCATAGTTCTACAACAGTCGGTAGTGCTCCATATAATTTATAAGAATTTTTGAGAAAGTCACGCCCCTGAATTACAAATTCCAAATTTTCGAGTTTGTTACTTTGGCATGCCTCTGAATTCCAAATTCCAAATTTGTATGCACCACAAGACCTAGCATTTTACGAGATAACAAGGTTCTACGGGTTCGGGAAGTGATCCATAGCTTTGATGATCTGTTAGTGAGTCAGTTGGCTACGGATCTTGCGTTTTCTTGAAGTACTATACCTCGGAAACCACTTACCCTAAAAAGTTTAAATTTAGTGAGTTGCCTAAATTTGATTAGCTCAGTAAATACTGTGAATTTTGTGTTTCTAGTATTATTGTTACTGAAGTTAGGAGGGGTCGACAAAAGCTTGTTCCTGTAACTGCCGCGAACTTGACTGAGCAATACTATGTGCTCTTTGATTTCTGTACGATAGCCCCGTTCTAGTCAAATCTAGGATATAATTCTTTCAGGTAGGGTCAATTAACATAGCAGTAACAGAAACTCTCATATGCTGCATTTATTTATTTATTCGAATTATTTTTGTCATAAGACATAATATGGCACTTTGACAGTTTTCTATATCCAGCATAAGTCAGAAGATGTCTTTATTGTGGAATTTTTCTGTTTGGCCAATGTTGCAACCTTGGCATGCATATTGAACGCGGTATAAGTTAGTCGACGAAAAGTCAAGCCAGAAGAAACGAGAAAAGGAGAGAAATAGAGAGATAGCATGATGAACACGAAGAAATTAATATAAGCATTAAGACAAAATGTAGTTATTCAAATTTTAAGTATTTGTTAATGTGCAAGTAAAAATTAAATTACAAAAAAAAAAAAAACATTAAAATGATCGAATTTACAAAAATTTGTTTTGATTTTTTTAAGATCAATATTTTATTTTTTTGAGCATTTTTTTTTTTAAATTTGCAACATTAGCAAAATTTTTTTAGAAGTCAATGTGTACAAAAATTGTATTTAAGTCCAAAATCAAAAAAGGGCTGTTGAAAACGTCTAAGTAAACATTTTTCTATTTTGAATAGTAGATGGTGACCGTTTATTTTCATGTAAAAATTATCATTGAAGGAGCAATTTTCGAAAAAATGTCTTTTTTAAAGCTTTTTCCAATAATCCAGATTGGATCTCTTTAAAATTAAACCGGTGTAAAATTGAAAGGAAATCGATTAAGTCATCACTTTCAAAATTGTGAGTTCTCAAATTCAAGAAGAAGAGGACAACGAAGATACCAGTAATTTTATCCTAACAGTGGACTTCCTTCTCGAAATGTTTTTGGAAATACCTTTCGAAGACATCGAGAAACTGGGTCAATTTCAACTGCAAAACCTAACGCGGGAGATGCAAGCATAAGAAGAGTTTCGGTCGACTAAAGAATACTGGCAGCTGTTGAAATCGATCCTTTCATCAGCTTAAGACGCTTGGCTTTACAGTTTAATGTTTCCAAACACAGAATTTCCAGTATACTGCATGGAGAATATATGTATCCATATCCATGAAGCTGTGCAAGAACTGATTTCCGATGATTTTGAAAAGAGCCTCGAATTTTGTAACTGATTGCTAGAGAAAAGCTTGATTGACAACAAGTTTATAAACAGAATTCTTTGGACAGACAAATCTCAATTCACAAGAGATTGTATTACGAATTTCATTAATCTCCATACATGGACTTCGAGCAATCCACAACCAACACGGCAAAGATCATTTCAGCACAAAGTACCAGTCCTATTGGAAGATGTTCCACGGCTTCAACTAGCTTCATCATATTTCCAACAAGATGGTGCTCTGGCCCACTATGGTCGTGAAAATAAGGATTGGCTAGATGAAGAATACGGTGATCTAGATAGGCAAAAATGGACCAATTCACTGGCCTGCAAGATCTCCCGATCTCGCTGTACTGGATTTTTTTGTATGGGACCGATGGAAAAAAATCGTTTACTCATCTGAAAAAAACAACTTTAACTGAATTACAACAACGTATTTTGGAAGGATCACTAAAAGTAAGGCAAGAGTTATCGAGAATAAACATTCAAAATTAAATCTAAAAACGGGCTCTAGCATGCATTCAAAACGCATTAGGCCACTTTGAGCACTTATTATGACTGTGTTTGTGTGTACATAAAAACTACTTAAAACTACACAAATTATTGATTTATTCAAACCCTTTACACCTCAGGGCAAGGAATCATTTATTTTTTTTAATTTTACCTGTTTCAAATTTTCCAAAGTATCAAGGTAAAAATAAGAAAACTTTATGTTTATTACGCATTTTTTGAAAAAAAAAATTACCTCAAAGTCAAAATTTTTCTCGGGCAATAAAAATTGAACACCATTTAAAATTGAATATCTGGCAACTCTAAAAACATATCAGCTCAATTTAAACGTACTTTTAAAGGTTAGTTTTTGTACTAAAAAAGTCTAAAATGAGGTCCCCACCATTAGTACTGACATAAAAATTTACCTTAACATGGGTCAGGGTACACCAAAGTTAGCCTTTTTTTAAATCGTTAAAAAGGGATTTTCTTAGAATATGACCAAGAATCACATCCCAACGTTTGGCACACGAATTTTTGGACGCCCGGAATAGTTGTTTTACCAATTTAAATAATAATAATGCACGACTTATAAGAGTTTGTTCATAAACCGTCTTGTTATTAGATAAAATCTTTTAAGCTCAAGACACAAAATTGCATTTGATTTCTTTAGTAAATATGAATATATGAATAAATTCATTGAAGCGGTTATCTTTAAAATTACCTTTTTTACATAAATTTTTCTTAACATTTAAAAAATATTATTTTGCACTGCCAATTTTAAGTGTTCACTTATATTCGCTCAAAATTCATAAACCGATCTTTGAAATATTGATTTTTTCAAAAACAAAATAGTTTTTATGAATTATGCAGCATTTCTTATACTTTTACGTAAAAATGATCAAAATCAACTGACTGACGGCTTTAAATAAAAAATTCAAAAATCAAATAAGAAATATTGCAGACACCGTTTATAACAGTTTTTGATACATATTTTTAGCAAAGTATGTTCCTTGCCTGCATTCGAATAGAGAATTATTCTTAATTAAATCGTTACAACCAAAGTTCAATTATAAGATTGTTCAATTTAAAGAGGTAAATAAAATTTATTTTACTAGCTGTTGAATAAAATTAGTAGGGCATGACATATTTAGACACAATATTTCAACTAAATTTTGTCTTTCTGATATCTGCAAAAGGTCAACATTTTTTAACTCAAAGTTTTTCATTTTTTAAATAACTTTTTCTTTAAGTAGAATAGCTTTTTTTTTGGTATCTTTAACTTTTCGTTAAGTTGAAATAAATTTTAAATTTATGGACTTTTTGTTTAAAAACAAAACAAAACAAAAAAAAATGTACGGATATTCAGATTAGTATTTTGTAGGTTAAATTTTATATAGAATTAATAAACATTTATTTTGCCTTAATTATTTTTCAAAATAAGAAAATGAATTTCTTAGTGTATAGTCTATAGTTAGGGCAAAACTCCAAATTAAAAGAAAGTTTTTTTTTTTTAAGGAAAACGAAATTTGTATTTTCGAAGTCTAGAATTTCCTTATGGGTTTTGAGTAATAAAATTAAAAAAAAAAAAATAAAATAACTTTCATACAATTTGTATCAGTTTCATAAAAACTTACCCCCACTAAATTTTACTGTTCGCAAAGAAGGAACTTAATTATTTAATGCAATGCCTGCCTGGGAAGCTAAAATAAGATTTAATCTTTATTATTTTTTAAAGGAGTCTGTTTAAATTTCTTAGTAGAACCATTTGTTGTGCAGCAAATTTGAAATATATTTTACACTTATGCTGTTTTGTCCTGAACCAAACTTAACCAAATTCTTTAAATTCTCACTAAATTTATATAACTGCTGTTGATTTGTTTTACAATTCTTAATATTAAATAATATTAATTATTTATATATAAGTATATTGTTTTCAATATATTTTATTATAATATGCTCCTCTATAAGAAATAAAAATGAAAAATAATAAAAAAAAAACGAACGATAACGTTCTGACAAAAAAAAACATTAAAATAACGATAGCTTTTCGACATCTTCGATAGGCTACATTTTCTTGACGGACATGACAATTTGACAAGTTTTAAGTTGATTTTTTCTTATACATACCTAGTACAGCCACTGTTTTCCTCATGTGCGAAATTCGAGCCCTTTAGAGTCATTTTTGGGCATGGACGAAGCATATCCTCTTTAAATATTGTAATGAAGCGTTCCATGCTGATCTACTCTATACTACTCGTACTTCTGCATTAACACCGAGAATTGTAATTAATACTAAGAGTTATACTTCTCCCGAATAAGATTCACACACGCCATAGGCATATGACGTCACGCAAAAATCAAACAATAATATTTTTCGTTCGCCACCTATATAGTTCACATTCAGTTTCTACTGAAAAACCATGAAGAGGACCTACTTGGGTGAACGAAAGGCACCTCTTCGCTCATACGCACAGACAGGCGGCACAGTAAATTGATTTGATCAATCTTTCGAAATCCAGTCGTAGACAAGAAGTATAGACGAGTTGGTCATTTAGCAAGTTAGGTAGGTGAGATTGTCCAGCAATTTCTTATTAAGGCTTCCCCCCACCAGCGGTAAGGGGTCTTAGTTCGAGGTTTAATGTCCTAATTGCCACCAGGGGTTTCGGTACCTGCTGATCTACCAGAGCGTTTAGCCTGCCGTTTAGTGCCACCAGGCGCCTTGAAACTGCTGATCTACCAGAGCGTTTAGCCTGCTGTTTAGTGCCACCAGGGGCCTTGAACCTACTGATCTACCAGAGCGTTTAGCCTGCCGTTTAGTGCCACCAGGGGCCTTTAACCTGCAGATCTACCATAGCGTTTAGCCTGCTGTTTAGTGCCACCAGGTACCTTGAACCTGCCGATCTACCAGAGCGTATAGCCTGCTGTTTAGTGCCACTAGGGGCCTTGAACCTGCAGATCTACCAGAGCGTTTAGCCTGCTGTTTAGTGCCACCAGGGGCCTTGAACCTGCTGATCTACCAGAGCGTATAGCCTGCTGTTTAGTGCCACCAGGGGCCTTATACCTACGGACCCCGTCAAGAAGCAGACATCCGAATGAAAGGGCCCCTTTGAAGCCGAATTACCAGAAGCCAGAATAGCCGTAATCAAGTATCAGATCCAGATCATTAGCAAGCAGTATAAGTGATGCAAGGAAGCTAGACTAGAAGCCAGAAGAGTTGATGCCCGTGAACCGTCCAATTACCCGAATTAAGTGAAATATTAGTAGCAGAACATTGTATGTTATAGATTTAAGAGTTATTTCCAATAAAGATTTTCTAATAAGGTTTGAAGACCTTTAAATCTGGAGTTTCGTGTTTTCTTCAGAACGACCCTGGCAAGACCGACGAGCAGAACCTCGGCTGGAAAGCAAAAAGCACATCACAATATGAAAATATTAAAAAGTCTTATAAAAAGAATACAAATATTAACATACAAGGCACTACGCCTTGGTATAATGGTTAGTGAGTTGGACTGTCACGCAGAGGGTTTTGGGTTTGATTCTCAGGAGTGTACTACCTATTGACAAATCCTCCAAGATTATCTCTTGTCACTAGAAGTGCTGCTCATTAGTCGTTAGGAATCGGCAGAAAATTGTAGATCCCCTGGGAGTAGTAAGTCACTAGGCTCAGGCTCTCTATACGAGCCTCTAATTAATTTTATTTTAAGGCAACTTTCTACTAGAGGCCTTTATATCTTTATGATAATTACCAACTAAACATATATGTACGCATACATAGATAACCCATCACATTTCAAAATTAACATCAATCACAATCATTTAAGAAATCTAACTCAAGGGTGGGCGCTTATCAGTTTCTGTCCAAAAATTTAGTCAAATTTTCTTCTTTTTCGAAAAAAAAACTACAACCTCAACTTTCTGAATCGTCACATTTGAATAAATAACCAATTATGAAGCCATCTCTGATGCAAAGTCAAATAAGAATGAAGAAAATTGAAGAAAACCCTCGTTCCGAAAACCCATATCACTCAAAATTAATTGTGATTGACATTTTACAAACAGTGAAGCATGCATCTGCCCCTATGATCAATGCACCAGACTACAGAATGTTTGTCTAATAATAGGTATATACCTTGCCTTGTTCGATCTTAATTATTTCATCATTCCAAGTCAATCAAATCAACGAAAAATCATCCTAAATCCGAAAAAATCACTTCCAGCTTCAGAAGGATCCAGCTGGGTTGCGTGTGTGATCTTCAATTGATAAGCCACGAGAAAAAAATTCATGAAACATTCCATCTTTCTCCTCCAATGCAAAGGGCTAATAGTCATGATAGGAATTTTTAGACTCTTCAAACTTCGACACGATGAAGCTGCAGGTGAAACGGATTCCAAATGCCTTTCTCTTCTCCAACTTTTTAAGTCCGATTCCGTGACCATAATTAATGGGCAGTTTTGTTTTGGTAATTTCAGAAGATTGATTGAAGATGGACGGAATTGACATTCGAAGAAAATGGCCATTGCGTGTCCCGTTGATAGCGTTTTCATGAGCCATTAGAACAACCGATTCGGTTATCGATGATTAAATTTTAAATTTCTTTAGATTCCAGATTAGGGGTTTTGTTGTTTGTATTTTTTTTTTCTTTTTGATAGGGACTGGATACTTTTTTTTTCATGGAACTTATTAATTCATGTCGATGATAGCTGAGCTAGACATTAATTTTAAGGACTCGATGGGAGTGGAGTTGGGACACACAAAAGTTGTTCGTGTTGTCTTGTCTAGCCTTTCATTATTTTTATTATTTTTGTTTGTTTACTATGAGAATTTTTTTTCTGGTTTTCTTTTGACTTTGTCTGAAATTATGAATTGAAAAGTTAATTACAGACTTTACCCCATTCATTGCGATGACGCAAATACAAAAAGGATAATGAACGTTTACAAAAGAATAGTAATGAGATATATTAGTAGACAGAAAGTCCTGCAGACGTATAGGTACCTCTATTCATGAAAAATAAATTATTGTATAAAAAAATGAAGGACTTCGGAGTTTTCTATTTTCGGTGATGATTTTTATATTAAATATCCTTTTTTTGAAGTCATGGACACTCTTCTTTGGGTAGGTTAAAAAAACAATTTTTGGTCTCTATTGATTTATTAATTCATAAGGCATCGGTATAAGGACCTGCCTTTGTTAAATGCTTCAATTGAGAATTCAAGTAGTATAAGCTTCGTTTTTGATATATGTATACTCGTACAAGGGTTTGAGGCAATGGGTTGTCCTTTTGAAAGATAAAGGTTTTAATAAATAATTAAATTTGAATGACAATGCCTTAGATGACTTTTTAATTTGGTTGTTTGTTAGAGCTAAACAAACATTAATTAATTAAATAAAAATAAATCATTTGTAGAAACAATGACGTGAAATAGCGCCATAGGAAATAATGCTACTTTCGAAATATTGCATCAGGCTACTCTAAAATTTCTGAGCACAGTGTGAGCGTTCTAGGAAAGTTGAATACGATTTAAAAAGAGTTACGAGTAAGGTTTCACATTGGTTTTGAATGTTTAAATATTAGTATGAGAGGGAAATATAGAGCCTGTAGAAGCATGCGACATTCGAGTAGCCGGCTAATGAAATAATGTCTGAATTTAACAAGGCTCTCAAGAATCTGATGGCTATTCTCTGAAGCGTGAGTATTAAGGTTAAATTGTTTAAGAAGAGGAATGCAACTGACTATTTCTCTAGAGCACCGTTTATACAAATCACAGAAAGATAATGCAAGACAAGAAAAATAGCGGAGGTACTCGAGAGAAGCAAATGTTTTTGTTATATACTTAAACAATCTTTTTTGTTTCTATCCAAGATACTCAAGTGAATTATTGGAGCACGTGGCCAAATATGAGAATTATACCCAAACTTTGGACGTATATAGACCTTTTAAATTACAGCCAAATTAGCTTGGTCGAAGGAAACTTAAATACTTAGCATCGTTTCTGGCGTTGATGTCGAATATAATATAGTCATTCCACAAAAGGTGGTCTGTATTGCGACAAGAGACAGCAATGTGTTTTCGAAGCATTAAATTCAACAGGGTTTTTCGTTCCTCATTTGAAAATGCTATCGAGATCAGAATTCAATGAGCTTATCATACGCTGCCGTTCTAGATCCACATTCAAAGGACAAGGACCTTAATCTGGAAACGAATACGAGAAGCTGAAAGTACCTTAATCTGGATACGAATATGATAAGCTGAAAATACTTACTGCACAAAATATTTCAATGGATTAGAAGTTTCAGACAAAAAATCATTAATAAAAATCAGAAAGAGAGTTGCAGATAAAATGGAGCCCCGTGGCACACCAGCATTAATGAATTACAAACTCTAATTTTTGAGGTATGTATTGGCATTTATGTCTTAGAAATTATTTTTAATAAAATTTTTTGGAAATATTAAATAAAAAAATCAAGTAAAAGAAATTATTTATGAAAATATACATCTACAATTAGTTAGCTTTAAACAACAAATTGAAGAAAATTAATATTAATATTTGTGTAAGCGATTTAGACATCGACATTCAAAAATAAATAAATTGATTTAAGAAAATTCTTCGATTTTAGCAAAAAGATAAATATGATGACTGTACATACAATAAATTATTACGAATCACATATAGCTAGTGGATTATTAGTGATTATAGAGGGTGGTTAAATTTTAAGGGCCGATGTTGATTTTGAATAAAACACAAATTATTTAGGAAATTGTTGTCATTTCTTTTTACTATGATAATAATGGTATGGAACAAAATATCGGCCAAATCAAATGGCCGCGCCGCGACCTCAGCGGCACACCTCCATCCGATAGTTCAAATTTTCGATGACGTTGAGGCATAATTGAGGTTCTATGCCGTTAATGTGCCGAATTATCTCATCAATTAGCTCTTGAATTGTTGCTGGCTTATCGACGTACACATTTTCTTTCAAATAATCCCAAACAAAGGAGTCCAACGGTGTCAAATCACATGATCTTGGCGGCCAATTGACATCGCCACCAGGTGATATAACACGGCCATTGAATTTGTCGCGCAAAAGAGCCATTGTTTCGTTAGCTGTGTGGCAAGTGGCACCGTCCTGTTGAAACCACATGCCGTCCACATCCATATCTTCCAATTCGGGCCATAAAAAGTTCGTTATCATCTCACGATAGCGAACACCATTCACAGTAACTGCCTGACCGGCCTCATTTTAGAAAAAATACGGCCCGATGATGCCGCCAGCCCAAAAACCGCACCAAACAGTTACTCTTTGTGGGTGCATTGGTTTTTCGACAGTCACTCTCTTGGATTATCATTCGCCCAAATGTGCCAATTCTGCTTATTGACGAATCCACTGAGGTGAAAATGTGCCTCATCACTGAAGATGATTTTCTTCGAAAATTGATCATCCACTGTTGCCATTTCTTGCCACCATTCTGACCATTGACGACGCTTGAAATAGTCGAGAGGCTTTAGTTCTTGAGTCAATTGCACCTTTTGTAAGCGTGTAAATGCAAGTATTTATGCATAATGTTCATCAACGACGATCGTGAGAGGTGCAATTGTTGGGCACGACGACGAGTTGACACTATCACGAACAGCAGCAATATTTTCTACAGTACGAGCTGTACGAGCATGCACTGGTGTTTTCACATCTCCTACAGACCCGGTTTGCTCAAATTTTTGCACGATTTTTCCAACTGTACGCACATTTTCATGATAAGCCTGAATAACTTTAACGCGTTGCTCGATTTAAGTGTGGTTCACATTCAACATCGGCCCTTAAAATTTAACCACCCTTTACAAGAATCTACCAAAAAAGGGACTAGAATTTGTTTTTCAAATGAGCGCCGTTTTATCGTTTGATGAAATAAAAAACTGATATTTTCAATTTGCATATTAATAAAATTACACTGATGCTAGTTTCCAAGGAGTAGGAGCTGTACTCAAGCAACAAACAAAAAAACGTGTAGCATACTTCTACAAAAAGTTAAATGAAGTTAACGTGGAGAATCATTTACCATTTTTACTTGCGACTTATAGGTACTATAAGTTATGCAATCGTAAGAAAAATCGAACTCGAGATTTTGATCAAAGTTGACATTAGTTACATTAGCGAAGACCAAAAAAGTGGGTCTCGCAATTCTGTCTGTCTGTTCGACTACAGATAAACGGCTCGGGCGATTTTCTTCAAACTTGGTAGATATGGGTTTTATTTTTTTCCCCCCGGATATTTTTTTCTTTTTTTTAAGACCAAAAATAACGGTACCCGGTACTATTTTTTTTTCTCAAAAACTGTCCCACAGATTTTTTTTTTTAAATTCAAAAAATTTCATTTAGTAAAACCTAGGTAATGGTTAAAAAAAATTTTCTAAGAAATGGTTATTTTTGGTACCCCCTTGGAATCATTTTTTTTTGTTTTTGATTTTCTCAAAAACGATACGACCGATTTTGATCATTTTTTTATGTTAAGTTCCACAGCAGTTTCAATATTATTGTGTATTCAAATTTTCAAAAACTGTTTTTTTGGAGTTTTAAGAAAAAAATTCAAAATTTTTTTTTTGAAAACTCAATATTTCGAAAACCCCTTTCTCGATTTTTGTATAACTCGATAAATAAAAGTTTCTTAAAATAATCTACAAGATATGAGAGAAAAAAAATCATTTTACCTAAAAATAACGGTACCCTCCATACAAATGTTAAAAAATGGTTTTCGAAAATCGTATTTTTCTCGAAAACGGTTCCGAGAATCTTGCTTATTTTTTTTTTCTTTCGATAAATTTTTAAGATCTATTATTTAATAAAAAAAATTGAAAACAAGATACTACAGACTGCACCTTCCTTGAATTTCTCATTATCGGAATAACGGATTTTAATGAAATTTTTTAGAGAGAAGCTTCTAAAAAGTTTAAAAAACATTGTATTTCAAAATTTTAAGAAAAATATTTTTTTTTAATTTTGAAAAAAAAAATCTATTTTTTTTTTTGGAAAATTCAATATCTCGAAAACAGCTCAATATTTTTGTTTGTAAATTTAATTTTTATTAAAACAATAATAAAAACTTTAAATTGGCTTACCAACATTTCTTCTTAAAATTTTTTTAAAAATTTTTATATAAAAGCTTATTTTTTAAGAAACCACTCCAAAGACTTATAATTTTTGTTTTTACATAAACCTATATGTGTGATTCAACATGGCATCCTATTTTTACCTCCAACTACTAAAGAAGTTGTTTTAGTCATTTAAAAAATTTATTTTATGCTTATGAACAGTTTTTCTCTAATAGCATTCATTTTTGAAATTCTTAGTCTATAACATAGGAGCAAGTGCGTGCGACCCAGTCGTGCATTTTATTTGAAACCGTTTGGCAGTTATTAGGTAAGAAGTACTTTGAATTTTGGATGTATTTTTGTTAAATTATTCGGTGAACATGTAATTATTAATTTAGCTTAATTTAATAAAGGTTATAAGAATAAAAATTTTAAAAAAGTTAGCCATTTATAAAGATTTCAATTTGAAAGAAACTTCTTCATTGTAGCGCAAGTTCAAGTTGTATGGAGAGGCAGCCTTCACTCTATAAAATCTGAACCAGGCAACTGATTTTAATGAAATTTTCAGCGTGATAAATAATCAGATCAGAGTAAATTTCCGTTTAAGTTCACGCCTTCTTTAACAAAAAATAGGTCAACTTATCTTGAAAAATGATACAAATGTTAAGTATGCTATTCGGAAAATTTGTAGCTAATGATTATTCTTATAAATCTTCTATGTGAAAAATTTTTGCCACGCTTACTTTTAGAGGCATTGTGTTTTACGAACAGATTTTGGCAGCCTGTGGCGGTTATGTTTTTCTGATGACATCTGTCTAAACTGTTGTTTAATACTCAGTTACGCGGGGCAGCCAATTCCTCCCCGTTCATAAGAACTCGGCCTTTCGCAGACCTGAACTTGGCGAATTTTACATCTGGACTTGGGCCTACACCCATATAAGATGCAACTGACCCAGGAGTTCAAAGGTTTTGATCATAGACAACGCCGTTTGTACGCTAACCGGGTTTCGTAGCGTTTGGAAGAGGCACCAATTTCGGCCCAAAAATCATCTTTAGGGACGAGAATTATTTTTGAGTCCCATTAATTCTAGCAAAAATGTAGGACACAAAATATGTTATTCCCATCGTATCGAATCATAAATACTACAAATCCCAATTTAAAATCGTCTCAAAGTTTAATAAAACTTGTAGAAAATAAAATGAGTTTTAAAGAGTAAACAAAACAAAATATCAAATACGGTTAGGTATTACACGAATTTTTATTCGTATCTTGCTTATTCATAACTAACTTACGATGCTTTAGGAACCCATTGCTTGGTTAAGCAAACTTCATATTAAAAGCTCGTACCCATCGTTGCAAAGCTAATTACAACTTTTTGCCAAATGAAAACTCAAACCTAAATACCCATCATCTGAACTAAGTGAAAAAAAAAATTAAATAAATAAGGATGCAACAGCAAAACCAGTCACAACTAAAAGATCTTAAAGGATTCCACCTTCTTAGTAAGGTTATGAGGTATGCCGTATGCCACACTGAACCGACACAGGTACGAGTATAATAGACGAAGAAAAAAATATGGTAAATTAAAATCTGCAAAGAGACCCTTTTCGAAATGAAATTCATTCCTCGTGAATTACTAAACAAGAACATCCTTAAACCACAAGAATTACACACGAGAGAAGATGAAGAAGTACAAAAATAAAAAAAAACTCACAAAAGTTCTTCGTCCTTTTCTTTGAGAATGAAAACCGAAAATCGCTTATCAAATATTAAAAAATGTCGTTCTTTCGATTTTGTAGCTTTCTTCTTTTACCTGATTCTAGTTGTGTGTTTTTTTTGTTGGCAAAGTACAGAAGGGTTGGTAATTTGAGGTGGGCTAAAGTTTGGAAAAGAAAAAAAAAATTTCTGCGAAAATTTTTAAGAGAGACTTTGTTCAACCAAAAGGAAGAAATCGTCTTCCAAATGACTGACTATTTAACAATTTAAGTGCTTCCCCACAGATAGAGGTCTGCATGGAACAACCCTAATAAACGTCCACCTTTTGGTCTCAACAGTATTATAGAGGCACCATGCCGGCATCATCCACAATTGTCCTCATTAAAGATGCATCAAGCGCAATTCAATTCCACTCTCATTTCGAAGGATGTTGAGTTTTGAAATTTGTAATAAAAAAGCAAAAAAAAACTATACAGAATGAGATTTCAAACACTTCTAGCTTTTTCGTCTTTATCGTCCTTTTCTCTCATTTTTATTCCACTCTCTTGACTGTTAATCGAAATGACTGCAATTTGAAGTAAAAAAATAATAATGCCCATTTGGCTATTTAGGGACAACCATGATTTTAAGATCTTTGAAAGGTATAAAGAAGATTGTCCTTTCGAATTACTTCATTCGTAAATGTAAAATTCTTGTGTTCTTAATTTTGAAATAAGGTCTGGTAATGTTTTTCACATGAATTAAAATGTACAAACAAATAAAGAAAAGAATTTAATCAATATCACTAGTTATTTTAGACCAGTTTATACCAATCATAAAAAGTAAATAAATATGTACATATGTATGTAATTCTTATACATTTGAGTTAACAGCACTGAACTGAGAACAAAATTAAATACTAAAACCATTTTCGGCACTCCATTTTTTTTTTTTGGGTTATACCAGTCAGTAGCACATATCGTCAATTACCACTACCAAAGTATACATCGACGCTGTTGGTTTCCTGATAGTTGCAACAAAACAAAACTTAGCTTTTTGACAATCATTAACATTAAATGTTTCTTCGAGGAAAGATTGAGGTAGTTTTAATTGGTCGAATTTTGGAAGCGAAAATGATACGTTTGGATTCCATTACACTTCAAACATTTTATAATAAAAGAAACATGTTCTTTTGGTGAACAATTAATATGTTTTTAGATATCTTTTATAATATTTTGTTTGCATATTATGTCCTCTTCGTTATACAATTGTATACCAATTATCAGCAGAATATATTTCTATTTTGCAATATTTGATGTGGAAAAATATTCATTATATATATTTACATACATATATGTATGTACATGAAGAAAAAAGAAATAGTATTTCAAAAATTTTCTAGTTTCGGTGCTTTTTGTGAAAGAATTCACATTTTTATACCAATCAGCCCTGGATATCAAATAAATAGTACCAAAATATGCTTGGCAATACATAGTTCCACGGTATAACCCGCCTTTAATTTCAATATTTTACTTCCAAAATCAAAAAAATTTATTGGTCGAATTTTCTTAACTTATAACTTATTTTTGATTCTATCCAAGTACGCATCAAATGGATTTTCAAATATGTTGTTTTGGCAAACAATAATTCTTTTTATATATCTAAATACCAATTTTCGTGTATTTGGGTCGTATTTGTTAGACCATTTTATACCAATTAGTCAATGAATAATTTATGTTGTAGAGTTCGATGTGTTTAATTAATATTTATTCGAAAGACGTCAAAGAATGATTCAAAAAATTATTCATGCAATTTCGACGCTTGTTTTAAAGGTATTCAATTTTTGCCAGTGAGTCTCAGGTATTAAAAAAGTAGGTACTACCACTTCCATTATTTTATAATTGAGAAGTTGTGGTCCATTCACGTGGTTATAACTATATAAATACAGGATCTTTTTAGAAATCTTTACAATCAAGATTAAATTTAAAAGCATCGAAGAAAATTCAATTGGTCGAATTATGTAAGCAAACAACTACATATGTTATCACACTCCATCGAAATAATATATAAAAAATAAGTTAAAACGATTGCAACGCAATTGAATAATAAGGCAAAAACTATTAAATTTCAAAGCTTTTAAGGATGGTTTTAAGTTTATATCAGTTCGACAAACTATTCTAATACCTTTACTACTAAAACATAGTAAGTAACTGATTATTTCCATCTCAACTCATACGTTAAAACTTTTTGATAATATTTAAGAATTATGATTGCAGTAAGAAAAATGGAAAAATATTTTACTGGTCGAATTTTGAAAAAAAAAAAAAATTTTCAACTAAACCCAACAATTTAAAAACTTTTTCAATTAAAGGTTTTGTCAAAAAAAATTTTAAACACTTGATTATTTTCTTACAATCTCATATTATTATGTTTTATACACTACTTCGTGTTTGCTTAAATCGTTAGACCAATTTATACCAATCATCGAATGGATAAATTTGGTTGTTATGACTTATACATTAATTCTGAGCTTATTAAAAATGGTTTCATTTTGGAAGTGTATGGCACATATAATATCCATTTTTCTTTAGTCCGACATTAATAACGACTATCCCAAGAGTTATTGTATGCAATATAAATACACGAATTATTTTATTATTTTAAAATTAAAGATATGAAAAATTAGTGTATATAAATTGTTTCCCTGATTGGTATAAACTAGTCTAAAACACAAAACAGTTTATTATTTATTTCAAACTTCGTGAAATAAAAAAAAATTCACTATTCAAATTAACTTTCACATGCGATACTGCAATTATTTTGTACAAAACTAACAGAAACGTGTCGTTTCCAATTTCTATAAAAAATATATAATGTATATTCTAGACCATTCATTTGAGTGTCAGGTCTGAAAGGAAATATATATATAGCCGAAAACATCTGCAATAGAAACCACAATTAAAAGAAAATTAATGCAATTATTACCCAACAAAGGCCCGAATCCGACAACCCTTTAGCGTAGTAGTGTAAGTTATATAGTTATAAGGCTTTTCGTTTAGCTGTTGGTTTATTTTTCGTTGATACAGTTATTATTTCGTGTTTGCTTCGTGACCACATAAATCACACGAAAATTAGTTTATGCCAGGTTGCTTTCTTTATTCGTTCCTCTTCGTTCTCTCTTTGGCAAAAACCTTTGACAAGCTGTCAAAAAAGCCAACAATCATAATTTTGGTTTATTTTCGGGCTTCAATTATTGCTACCACCCTTCAAGATTCCTATCATAGCACAAAGGCACCACCGTGGGTTTTGCTGCAATTATCTCCAATTCACAAAATAGTGGATTTAGAGTCGGTGATTTGTATGCACGAAAAACTCAATTTGACGTTCCTTTCGTTCTTTTGACATTTATTATGTTTCCAAAAATGTCTCCTTGGCGACGAATGCACGAACACAGGGTGGGTGGTCTGACTTTTCGGTCACAGTCGAATGTAATTCAATTAATTTGCGAAGAAAAAGCTGAATGAAAAGACTTATTTCACTCCCGAGGGAAACAGCAATTTTTTTGTCATTCAAATACAATTTTCTTGTGAATCTAGTGACAGTTCACAGCCCTCAAGTCAGACAGAAGCATCAGAGCACTACTCCCGAAGTCCCATCTCAAATCATTGAATGACCGACAAATTGACAACACGCGAGAGAAGCAATCATCGTGCACCGTGTTTCAAAGGATATGCATAGGGGAAGGGGTTTTGCTTTTAGGAGGGAACAAATATAATCATAGTTTTTCCTTCGTGATCCTTTAATATTTTTTTTTTGTTTCCATAATTTCTCACATTTGCGTGCAGGTCGTTTTTTTTTGCTGTTGGGAGAGCAAAATAAGGAACTGTTGAAATATCCTGCCCCCTGTTTTTTTTTTTTGCAGCACACACACACCACGCAGGGATGGAAATTTCGATTAAGGACACATTTTATCCCTCGTAAATTTATAACAACACGTAATGGCGGTTATAAAAGGTATATGTAAGTATACAGACAGCGAGGTTATTGGTGAACATTATAATCAATGAAACCGTTAATGCAGACAATTGTATGTGAGTTGGGTGCAGAATAATTGCCCATATGTGCATTTTTTTGTTTTGTTTTCTGAGTAAGGAAGGACACCCCCAGGAAGTAAGTTGAGTAATTTCAACCCCAAGCGAAAGTTTTTGTTACACCAATCAGCCTAATGTACCAACCGTCATCTACCAAATAAGAAGTGACAGGATCTAGCTGTCAAGGGAATGGCCTTTTAAACAAAAATTATAGAATTTTTTTTTTCTAGATACTCAGGAATGATTTTCCAAGGGTAAAGAAGCATATTGTTGCATATTGGTTTGACTAGGAGTTCCTCCTTTGTTTACCAATAGAACTTATCTTATCCAGTCTTATTTTTCAAGTTAATAATTCTAACTAACGGCGTTATACGCAGCTATTTTTAAAAATGATATTTTATCTTCTTAAACGTCATAAACATAATCACTGAATCCAAAATATTAGGCACTCAAATTTCTAAAAAAAAAGGAATGTACAAGACATCTTATTCACAATACTTCAATAACAAAAACATCAAATTCATTTCCTAACTTTATTTTTCATGATGCTTGCAGTCCATAATGGACCAACAAAACAGCCTTCTTTTTCCATTTCAAAAACCTTCAGTTTGCTCCTATCTCAAGGAGAATTCTCTCTGTTATGGGAGACCTCTTTCATAACCCCAATACATAAAAAGAGGCCAAAGCGTGATGTTACAAGGTCTTTAAAAGCATTTTGTGAGTAATCTTAAATTTTCATTGTAAGTTTCTCATTCGTTTAGACAACACGGCTTTGCCAAATATAAGCCCACAACGAGTAACCTATAGTCAAGTTCGTGCCCCTTAATCCCTCAGCCTCAGAGAACGGACAGGAATTCGACGTTGTCTCAACAGATTTCAGTAAAGCCTTTGACAAAATTTCACATAAGCTCTTCAAACTCTCCAATCTTTGGCTTGAACCTATCGTCTTAAGATGGATATCTACTTATTTAAAAAACCGTTTCTATAAAGTTTAATTCAAATCCACCTTCTCTGATAATTTATGAGTTACCTCCAAAGTCCCACAAGGCCGCCACTTAGGACCTCTTATTTTTATTTTTATTTTTATTGTTAACGATATTGAAATAGTCATCAAATATTCCCATATCTCACTGTACGCCAACGCTACCAACTTTTCCAAAACTATTTCCTTGACACATGGTTCTACTCTTTTTCGACTTGATCTCGACAGTTTCTCTGTCTGGAGCATTCAACATCGGTCGTTTTCTACGTTTCCTTGAATTTATTGAACAAAAAATTGCAATTTTAAAGGCATAGACAATTGTTTGAACTCGATTTTTTTTTTTAATTTGGACCACAATTTTAATAGAAGCTTTAAAAAAAATGAAACACAAAACAAAAATGAATCATGTTTTATTCCCTCTAATCCATCTTCCGAAAAAGAATTTCTTTTCACTGATAGATTACTTGAATCAGGCCTACTCCAAATTAGTGGTATCTGCAAAAGTTTAGGGAGACAACTTGACCTGGGCTTCTCCTCCGATCAATTTAACTGCGCTGTCTCCGAAAGCCTACTACTTCTCTCTACTCTAGATCACTTTCATGCTCCCCTGTCTTTTACCGTCTGTCTTGATGATCACATTCCAACTAAGGAGTCTCAAAATTCTTTTCAACACTTTCGAAAGCCGACTTCAGTCATCTTAGTAACCTCCTTACAAACACTGACGCAAAATTTTTGTCGAATTAGGACGATGTTTAGACTGTTTTAGTATGAAACTAGGTTAAAACAACTATCTTGCAAATTTTAATCGAATGTAGTTTAGTTTAGTTTAGTTTATTTCATCAATCTGAGATTAACATTCTCTTTTAGATTACATAAGTATAAATAAAAATAACGAAAAATAGTAACTTAAAGATATAATAAATATTTAAAATAAATACACATAAAATACAGAAAAACATAAATTTAACATATATCACAATGATTAATGAGATAACAAAATTAACATTACATGTTTTTTAAAAGTTTCTCGTGAACTGTGCATACCAATCATCATATCAATCTTTTCAATTACAGCATTAGTTTCTCTGATGCAACGCATAATCGGTACATTTCTACCATAATTACTTCTAGAAAAAGTCTCCCGTAAATGAAAGTTTATACGAAGGCCTCTACTGGGAAAATAAAAGTTTATTTGCTCTAGCAAGTAAGGACACATAATGTGACTACTTACTATATCCTTTATCATCATAATAGAAAAATACTTTCTTCTGACCTCAAGCGTTTGCATGCCAAAAAGCAAACATCTCACATTATATGCAGGCATAATAATGTTCCAATTTAGCTTAAAAAAACAATATCTTGTGAAACTTCTCTGAATCCTTTCAATTCTCAATGAATGATTTGCATAGTACGGATTCCAAACCACGCAACAGTATTCCAGGGTAGATCTCACAAAAGCCATATAAAGAGATTTAAGAGCATATGAATCCGAGAATTCTCTAGTGTTCCTTTTTAGAAAACCCAACATTTTATATGCTTTATTAACTATATAGTCGATGTGACTACTAAATGTGAACTTCCTATCAAATATGACTCCTAAATCCTTCTTTTCAGTTACTTTATCTAATGTTATATTATTGATAGTGTAATCAAATACTATTGTTGCAATTTTCCTTGAGCATTATAAAGCTTTGACATTTGGCTACATTTAAGAAAAGAAGATTTTTATTGCACCATGATGCAAGTTCACATAAATCTTCTTGCAATAAATAACAATCAATTTATAGAATGTATAATTCTGAATATTTTGACGTCGTCAGCATATAATAAATAGCTGGAAAACTGGAAAATATCAGGAATATCATTGATAAACAAATTAAAGAACAAAGGACCAATGTGACTTCCTTGAGGGACGCCCGAGGTTACTTTTATGCACTTAGAAACATATCTGTGTATCTTAACGAATTGGGTTCGATCAGTAAGATACGAACGTATCCATTCTAAAAGTATGGAGTGGATACCAAGCTTGGACAATTTATATAATAATATTTCATGGTTAACTCTATCAAATGCCTTGGCAAAGTCAGTAAAGATGATGTCGGTCTGGAGACCACTTTCAAATCCACTAACAACTGAATCACACAAAATAGTGAGATTTGTAGCTGTAGATCTGCCGGAAACAAATCCATGCTGAGAATCGGATACTATTTGTTTTGTGAGAAAAATGAGCTTATCATATACAATTTTTTCGAAAATTTTAGGAATAATAGATAACTTACATATTGGTCGGTAATTACATATTTTTTGCTTTGCTCCAGACTTAAAAATCGGAGATAAGTACGATGTTTTCCACTCATTTAAAAGTTCACCTGTTTTCAGAGACTTATTGAAAATTAGCAACAAAGGTAACGCAAGGGACGTTGCACATTTTTTGATTATCTTGGGAGATATACTATCTGGACCAAGTCCTTTGTTTTCATCAATCCCATTTAACGCTTCAAGTACATCTGATATTTCTAACTGAATAATTCCTATATCAACTACATTAGATGGAGTAAATTCGGGAAGCTCGCTAGGAGACGTAACTGCGTAAACAGATTCAAAATAATCTGCAAAAAGATTACAGATAGTTTGAAAATCACTAGATATAGAACCCGAAAACTCCATACAATTTGGTAAACCACTAAATTTTCTTTTGGAGTTTATAAAATTCCAAAAGCTTTTGCTGTCCTTCCTAACTTTGGATTCAGCTGTTGAAACATAATTACCATAAAAACATTTATTTAAGATATCAAAAGACTTTGCGGTTACAAGATAGTTCTGTCTGAAAACCAAATTATTTTTGTCTTTTTTGTAGCGTTTATATGCTTTATTTTTTTTATTTTTAAGCTTAGAAAGTCTGTCTTTATACCATAGTGGTTTGGAATTCTTTCTACTTATTTTTTTCGGAATAAAACTTTCAAATGCTTGTTTTAAGTAAGTTTTAAAAGATACGACCGCTTGGGTCAGATCTTGGCTTTCTATTATGGACTCCCACGGTAATGAGTTTAAAAATAAATTCATTGCTTCGAAATTACCACGCTTATAATCAAAAAAATTGTCGATATCATTAGTGGTTTGAAAATAGGCTAAGAGCTTACAATCTATGACTAGGCTAATATGATGCTGAGAATTTTGAACCACCGGTGAAAGAGCTTTGTCAACGCTCACTTCTAGCTCATTATCAACAAATACTAAATCTAATATGCGATTCAATAAATTAGGAACATTATTTTTTTGCAATAAATTAATTAAACTGGCTGTAAAAATCTATTACAGAACACTCAATTTCAGTTTTAACGTTTTTTTCTACGCTTTTATTAAAGTTAAAATCACCAAATACCTATTTTAATTTTGACTTACGATATAAATGTAGGTACTATAGGACAAGTTCTGCATTTGGAAAAAAAATCGAACTCGAGATTTTGATCAAAGTTGACATAAAGATGATAGCGAAGACGAATAAAGTGGGTCCGACAGTTCCGTCCGTCTGTCTGTATGTCTGTATGTCTGCATGTCTGTACGTCGATCTACAGCCTAAGCCAATGGACCTATTTTCTTCAAACTCGGTACTTAAGGTCTTCGGTGATTCCCTAGAGGAGAAATTGAAATTTTTGTTTAGCTCCAAAACTAACGGTACCCTCCATACACCCCTATTGCAAAATTTTATTTATCTCGAAAACGGCTCTAACGATTTTGATAAAAAAAAAAAAATTAAGTGTGATATTATGGACATGACCAATGACCATATTTTGGTAAAAAAAAAATTTTGCGGGAAATGTTATTAGGGGTACCTATTATAGAAACGTTTTTATGATTTTTAACTTTCTCATTAACGGCTCAAAGGATTTTAACCACAAATTTTCAGCAGAAGTCCCCTTAAGCCTAAAATAATATTGTATATAAAAATATTGGAAAAAAATTGGTTGGTTTTTTTTTGCAAATTTTTTTTTTTTTTGAAAAATCAATATCTTCAAAACGAACGATTATTTTTTGAAATTATTTCCTAAAATCAATATTATTTAATACTTAAAATTCGCATCCCACATTTTTTTCTTGAAAAATTTTAAAGAAATTTCTTATATAAAAAATGTATTCAATAATAAAACGATTTTTTAAAGTTTGTTTGAATAAATTCATACTTTTCTAGAAATCAGACGGCAATTTTAGGAATTTGAACATTATTATCTCCTTAAATCCATGTTTTATATTTATAAAATATACCTTAAATTCCAAAGTACTTTTACATAAGAGCAAGTTCGTGCGATCTAGTCGTGCATTTTATTTAGTATCGTACTAGCTTCATATGACTCTTTGGCGTTTACAAACGTCAAAAAAGATCTGTTTACTTAGTTTTTTTTTTGCACGAACTGTCATTGTTTAGGTGTGTTCAGAAAAAATTTATTAAGAAAATTGCTTTAGTACGAAAAAAAGCTGTCTTTCTTCTTCTTCCTGGAACATTTCCTTTCTCGGCACTTCTTCCTTTGAAGCTGAAATAATAGTTAAACTCTTACCTCGCTACCTTTTTTAGTCAATCTTATTCTAATGCTCCAATTGCACTTGAGCTTGAGTACAAATTACTCTCACTTACTGTCAGTGCGTCAGTGATAGTTAAGTTTTGTTTACTGAAAGATGGCCCCGATAGGATCCCAGCAATTTTTATTAAAAAATGCACTAATTCACTGTGCGAACTCTTTGCTTATTTCTTTCAACTTTCACAGACAGTTTTCCCCTCACCTTGGAAAGAATCTTTTATATTTCCAATTTTCAAAAAGGGTTGTAAAAATCTGATTTCAACCTATCGACCGATCCCAAAATTCTCTGTTATCCCCAAGCTTTTTGAAAGCATAGTTTACGATTTCCTCTATTTTCATTGCAAATCAATTATATCTCCACTATATCACGATTTCCTAAAAGATAGTTCCATCACCAAATTTTAACCAGTTTGTCTCTGTGACACTCTTGAGTCTTGACACTGGAAAAAGGCCGTGACGTTGATGTTATAACCACTGATTTAAGTAACGCATTCGACAAGATCAGTCACACAAATTTAACTATATCAAACTCAAACTCTTTGGTTTTTCACCATTGTGTATCAAAAGAGTCCAATTAAACCTCGGGAATCGTGTATATAGGGTTGTTTTCAAAAGTGCAGTGTCTGATCCTATTGATGCCTCTTCCGGGGTTCCTCAGGGCAGCCATCTTGGTCCACTTTTATTTGTGTTTGCCATTGGCAACGTGAGCAGAGTCATTTCTTATAACATCGAAGGAATCCTAGGCACTTAGCAGCGTTTTTAGCGACGTCGAATATGTGGTCATTCCACACAAGATGGTCTGTGATGTACAAACCGCGAACAGAAAGCTGTTCGGTTTCCTCAATGCAAGTGCCACTTATGGATAGCGGCATGGTGAGTGGGTTGCGCTTTAACCACAAAAGGTATTAAGTTTTTGAAGGATTAAATTCTAAGCGTCTTATAGTTCCCCATTTGACAATGGAATCGAGATCAGAATCTAATGAGCTTATCATACGCTGCCCTTCTAGATCCACATCCAAAGAACAAGGACATTCTTATGTAAATGAATATGAGAAGCTGAGAGTATTGGATAAGAAGTTTCAAACAAAATGATGATAATCAGAAAGAGAGTCGGAGAAAAAACGGAGCCTTGTGGCACACCAGCATTTATTTTATGGGTTTCATACTTAAAACCAGCCAATACAACTTGTATTGAGCGATTTGATAGCTCGAAGAAGAGCTTCATCAATACCAAATGTACGCATTTTAGTAAAAGAGCTTGATGCCAAACTCTTTCAAATGCCTTTGACATATCAAGTGCAATAATTTTGCTTCCATCAAATCACCGTTGGACGGATTGCTACGCAAGCCATACTGCCGATCATTAAGAAGCTTTCGTTTTTCAACGCATTTCTTGAGCTGATAATAATTTATCAGCGTTTCCATGAACTTAGAAAGAAATGATGCAAGTGCAATTGGACGTTAGTTGTAGGGGAAAGAAGACTCCCCTTTTTTACTTGCGACTTATATGTACTATAAGGCAAGTTATGCATTCGTAAACAAAAATCGAACTCGAGATTTTGATCAAAGTTGATATTACAAAAAAATGGGTCTCGCAATTCTATCTGTCTTTCTGTCTGTCTGTTTGTCTGTTCGAATACAGCTAAGCGGCTTGGCCGATTTTCTTCAAACATGGTAGATATGGGTTTTAATCTTTTCCACCTGGATGTTTTTTTCTTTATTTTCTTAAGACCAAAAATAACGGTACCAACCATATGAATTTTTTTCGAAATTTTATAAATATTTTTTTTTCTCAAAAACTGTCCCACAGATTTAAAAAAAAAATCATAAAATTTCATTTAGTAAAACCTAAGTAATCGTTGAAAAAAATTTGGAATTTGGAACCATTTTTTTTGTTTTTGATTTTCTCAAAAACGGTACGACCGATTTTGATCATTTTTTTTATGTTAAGGCTTCCCAGCAGTTTACTTATTAAAATTTTCAAAACAATTTTTTTTTTTTGATTTTCAAAAAAATTTTCAATTTTTTTTTTTTGAAAACTCAATATTTCGAAAACCCCATGGTCGATTTTTTTAAAACTTGATAAATAAAAGTTTCTTAAAATAATTTACAAGATATGAAAAAAAATGTAATTTACCTAAAAATAACGGTACCCTCCATAAAAATGTTAAAAAATGGTTTTCAAAAATAGTATTTTTCTCGAAAACGATTCCGAGAATTTTGCTTACATTTTTTTTTCTTTCGATTAATTTCTAAAATCTATAATTAAATAAAAAAAATTTAAAAAAGCAGATATTAGATACTGACTGTACCTACCATAGAACGATTTTTTTAAATATTGAATTTCTCATTATCGGCATAACGGATCTTAATGAAATTTTTAAGAGAGAAGATTCTTAAAAGTTTAAAAAACATTGCATTTCAAAACTTTAAAAAAAATATTTTTTTTGAATTTTGAAAAAAAAATTTTTTTTTGGAAAATTCAATATCTTGAAAACGGCTCAATATTTATTTTTGTAAATTTAATTTTTATTCGAACAATAATAAAAACTTCAAATTGGCGTACCAAATTTTTTTCTTAAAAATGTTTTAAAAATTTTTTATATAAAAGCTTATTTTTTTAAGAAACCAATACAAAGACGTATAATTTTTGTTCTTGCATAAACCTATATTTGCTTGAATCACGTGGCATCCTAGTAACTCCAAGTACTAAAGTACATAGTTGTTTTAAAAATAAATTTGGTGGTGCAACAGCTCGGAGTGAACCAGGACCTAACGACTTACAACTCTCAACCATTCCTGGGTGCGTGTTACGAGTACCAGAAACGGAGGGGACTTACAATTTTCTGCCGATTCCGAACGGCTAATGAGCAGCACTTTCCATAACAAGAGATACTCTTGGAGAATTTGTCAATTCCTCGCAAGAGGCAGTACCCCCTGAAAAAAAACTTTCTTGCAGCGGCTGAGAATCGAACTCGAGACCATGACTGTCCAACGCTCTGACCATTATGCCAAGGTTGTTTTAGTCATTTAAAAAATTAAGATTTGTTCCATAAAATCGCTCAATCTCTAAGAATTGAAGCAGTTCAGCGATGATTTCTCCGATGCGCACTGCGCAATATGTCTTGGTGTGATACCTTCTTATGAAGACCGTTTGCAATTTATTGACATGTAGTATGTAGAACCTTTCTCAATATCACCGTATCGCTGAAATATTATTTTTCCACCAACTTACTGATATCATTGACTCTCTAGCGTTGGCAGAATTAATATTAAGGTCTGTCACTTTCTTCCGCGCATCCCTACCATACTACTCGTATATTAATTCAATAAACATTTCCTAACTTGTGGACTTAGTTCACAAGAACTTATTTTACTTCATCAAGTATCAAATTTTATATTGTTATTGCCGGAATGGGATGCTGATTTTGACATCTTGTCTTCTAAGAAGATTTGTGCAGTTGATTACTTCCATGAAATGATTAGTTCCGGGACTTTTTCCTTACCAAAACTTTTGTTAAGGAAAATATAATAAAATGTAAAATTGAAGATAGTGTTTTTCAGAAATTCTTCGAACGTCCATGATACCTAGTAGATATTTACATTCTCTTCAAGTCTAATACATAATTTATCTACTAATTTACTTAAGGATTAGGCTTCTTTATTAGACAGGTTTTTTAGCCAGAAAATGACGTGTTTAAGACAGAACATCTCATTGCATTGAGAATGTAAGGATTTTCCTGTTCATCATAAGCACACCAAACATGTGAAAAACTCTTTCTTCTCAGTTTAATTCTGTAGAAACACACATGAATCGTCCACCTCATTAAACTAATATAAACAATTAAGCTGCACAAGAGTCGAAAATCAATAGCACAATTCACATGAAATTGAAAAACCCTTAATCAAAATACCATCAGTTACTTTGAATCTTCTTGATCAATTCAACCGACATTCCTCCTAATTGGCTCCCGATTGCCACTCAATAATCTGAATCGTGCGGCAAAATACTTCAACATATCAATAAAATCAATTATCATCTCAACAAAACGCAAACTTTCCAGGTTATGTTTACCCATTTAAAGTAGACAGGCGTCTGAGTCTGAGTCACTGTTTCACCAGAGTCTACTCTGTGATGATGAAAATGAATCATCTTTTCGTTCAAGTCGGAGAACAGCATTCGTTTCCGGACTTCTGGGTTTTGTTTGATTTTTCAATTGAACTTCCTTCAATTAGATTCCATCTTTGGGGATTATTGAACATTTTTTGTCTGTTTATCTCGAATTGCAATCAATCAATAAAAATGTCATTCCGTCGCTCCCGAAAGCGTGTCTACAATTCATACAATTAAATTCCCGAAGAATGAAAGTATTCTATGTTTCCCTTGGCCTTATTGTGCAATCCTTATCTCCATCTACCAGTCATTCCCTTAAATTCGAGCCACAACAACGAATGAATGGAAAAAAGGGAACAATATATCTGATAAGGACGTAATGGCAAGAAGGAATAAAATTAGTGTAAAACTAAAATCCTATTTAAAGAACAATGCATCCGATAAAAAAGGAAACTATCCATGCACGGTAATTCTCAAGAGAATTCCACCAAGCCAACCAAACCGACGTAATTTTGGCAACCATCAGGACAAAGGGGATCATAAAAAAAAGCCAGCTTCAAATCCTTAACTACAAAAAAAAATCTAGAATGACGAAAATATCCACGTAGGATAGATATGTATATCGGTATCAAGGAAAAAAGTGAAAGTACTCTTAATAGTGGCAAAGGATTAGGCCGGTATTTGTGCGTTGTACTAGTATGTACCTCTGAAGATGACGATGGGGAGGGTTTTCGGCGGGAATTACATTTCGCAACACTGGTTTCTAAAGGATTTCTAATTCGATTATAAGGCTGTTTTTGGAAGAGCGACTAAGTATGTCGACAACGACGGCGGCAACGTTTTAGACGGGCGACAGGAAACTCAAACAGAGCCAAGCAACCCCTCTCAAAGCTAAGTCCAACGATGCATGCTTAAGAGTAACTCTTATCGCCATATGATACCAGAAAAATCCCATCATTCCGCAGACTCTAACTACTATACACTGCCACCAGCCAGACCTTCAAGGATATTTTCTAATCCTTCCTCCGCCATCAACCACCCTTAATTCATATACTTTCTGCCATTTTTGTTTGGCCTTCGTGGTGAATTTAGGTTTCAAGATGATAAATTTCGCTTGGGCTTGTTAGGCTGGTGATTTTTTTTTTCGTTTGGCATTTACTGTAAGCTTACAAAACAGATCTGATCTTTTGAGAATTGAAGGGATATTAATGCATTTTTTAAGGGTCGATAGGGAAAATTGAATTTGAAGGACGATTTTGTATTCCAATTCCACTATAACAGACGCCAGCGAAGTATTTATTAGACAAGATTGAGCGAAGGCTCAGTGCGGGGCAAAATAAATCCAAAATTAATGATGCATTCTCTGGGACTGTATTCCGAAGGGATGACGGAATCTCGTATAAACGTCGTCGATGGTACCATGGCTGGGGGTCGAGTTCAGAGTTCAAATTGAGTCTTTGGGGAATTTGTTTATTTCCAGGTTCTAAATACTGTTTGTTGTTGGATTAAGAAACAAATCGAAAATAATATTTATTTGATGAAGATGGATTTTTTTAAAATGACTGTTAGGTAGAATTGGAAGCAGATATCTATATGCAATGTGTGTTTTAAATATTTTTAGATATTTTATATTTCTTGCACAGGAAATTAATTCAAGAGTTTTAAAAGAATTTCTCATAACTTTTTTTCAGACGGAAAGTATTTTAATATTGTGAATGTACCCACTAGAGTTTCTGTGACTTTTCTTAATGCTGTATATCCAGATCTCTCAATGACAGCTCGTAGCCAGAGGGGCATATCACTAACAATCTTATCTCTACCGAAATAGACGTAAATATAATAAAGAGCAGATATAAAAAATTCAGTTAACTTTACGTATGCCCTCTGGAGGCGGTAGTTTCACTTTCAGTCATTGCAATATCGCACAGACCTCTCTTCAAATGTTGATTCAGCTCTGATCATATCAACTTTTGTACCTATATTCTGTGTACTGATAGATAGTTGGCATCTGAAAGGCATGAGTCATTTAGGCTACCTCCTATCACCTTGACGTACAATGGATTTGTTGATATGGCAAATAAAATGCACGACTGGATCTCACGAACTTGCTTTTATGTAAACGACTTAAAATTTACAAAATAAATTTAACTGCAGGTACTATGTGGCAAGTTATGCTGTCTGTCTGCCTATTCGACTACAGCCTAAAAGGTTGGCCGAATTTCTTTAAATTTGGTAGATGACATTTTTAGATTTTCCCTCCACATATTTTTTTTTAAGACCAGGCAGTAACTGCCAGACTATTTATTTCGAAATTTTATAGAGTGTTTTTTTTAAAACTGTTCCACAGATTTAAAAAAATAATAATAAAATTTGATTATGTATGTTAATGTTTGGAAAACATTTTCATTTTAAATTGAAAAAATTTTTTTTTGAAACTTCGATATCTCTCTTATTTTCCATTCATACAATTATTATAAAATCTTAAGTGGGCGTTCGAAATATTTTAAAAATTTTGTATATTTATAAAAACGTATTTGAAAAAAAGCTTAGGTATAACAACTACTGTTGCTTATATCCACCGAGTTGGAAAGTAGTTTCAAGTAAGACAAACATTAAATATAAAATTAAAGAGAACCAACTCTTGTTTTGGGAGTTCCTCGAGATGTTCGTTTCTACGAGTAATTTTGTCAATTCAAAAAACCTTATTATATTTACTTATTCTTATTATATCTCAGACTTTATAGTAAGTGCTGTAAGAAATTTATTTTGTTAATTCTTTTTGAATCATAGAATCTTTAACCAAGAAAATTGTTTAATCATCATCATCATATAAGCGACAACCTATAACTCGCAAGTTAATTTTTTTGAAATATCAAATTTTCAAAAAAATTTTGTTTTAAATTTGAGGATTTTTTGTATGAAGAATTTAATCTAAATGAGTATCTATATCCAAAAATAAAAAAATGATGACTATTAAAACTGTGATTTGCAAAATTTTCAAAAAAAATCACACTTGCGGTTTCCTGAAAATTAAAAAAAAAAACAAAAAAATATATAGAAAATAAAAGAATTGAAAGCTACCCTTAAACGCTGTTCAGCTGTGACTAAGATTTTTTTGTATTATCATTTGCGATATGTAAAGTGTTTTTTTCATTTTTCATCGTTCATAAATTTGAGAGTGAGATATTTTTCATTTATTTAGAAGGCCTATGTACGTTCTTATGTTTGGAATGTAACATAACTTAAATGTTTGCTACAGCTTAGCTGAGTGGCGCGCATTATGAATGCATTGTAATTTGTGTAGATTGTGATCGTCCCGAATTCAACGGTTTTGCTTGTTGAGAAACTCATTCGTCCATAGGAAAATGATTTTTCGAATGAAATTTGGGTTAACTTTCAACTGCTCAAGAGACCAGTTAGCAAACAGATGGGTCAGTTGAAGTTTATACGGGCATTGTTGCTAGAAACACCGATTTATCGTATTTCTCCCGATTTCTAAACCTATTTCCGATACACCGATTTTTGATGTAAATAGTGCACTTTCTCCCGATTTTCATATTTCAAAAAAGTTCATATTATATTCTCCGCTCTTGAATGAAAATAATTTATTATTTTATTAAAAATTTTGTAACATCTTACATAACTTAAATTTGCATTTAACTATTAATAGCAACTTTTTTGATATGAAAATACATTACAAAGAAAATGTAATCGGTTTTGCGGCGGGCGGATGTAGCAAAAAATAATTTGTCAGATAGTAAAAACTCTGTTGCTTTATTTTCAAAGGGTGATTGCCCGAACATTATAGTTTTGAAATGCATCTGCAATTCTTTTACCATCTGTACATCATATGCCTGCTTCAAACTTCAAAAGTTCTTGAAATAATGTGTCGCGATATATATATAACTATATTCAAAACAGTCAAAAAGAGTAGCGAAATATCAAGAATTTTTAAAATTATTATGGCTGCTTCATCTATCACAAACTCGTTGTTTATCATAAGAATGTGTTGTTTCCCGGATTTTAGAATTATACGAACCTCTCAAAATGTAGGTACTTTGCATTTGAAGCCAAAGTAGATAATCTTGAAAGGGGAAAGTTATTTTTAAATATTAAGAAGATCCTGCTAATGAATTATATCTTAAATTCTTACACCCATATTAATAAAGATGGTTTAGTGAGAGTTTATCGTTAAGTCCTGGACTAAGTGTGAAATTTCATAAATAAAAAAAATGTGACGTTTACTAACTATGATTAAGCTACACCACCAAAGTAGGTAGTTTAGCGAAGGAATAAGAAATAAAATTGTCAAACTTGCTTTATTTTATTAAAAAAATAAACAAAAGTGCGACGTGCGCGTCTTCACGATTTGTCAATAAATTTGCTTTGGAAGCCAAGCAGTTTAAAAAAAAAATGACAAATAAGAAAGGTCATAAATGGATTTCGACAAGTCATAGGACTAATAAAACAGGCAGGAGACAGCGGTCAAAAATATGTGAATGTGAAGTAAGGACAGCTTAATAAAAATTATATAAGTAAATACAAATCCAAACATGTTTTTAATTTTGCTTCCTTATCTTTTTATCCTCCGTACATAGGCAGCTTGTGACGTCAATTTAAAAATACTAAGGGAGAAATATTTTGGAAAATTGTTTGTTCAATCAAAAGGACCAATCAAAGTTTGGCCTTTCCATTGATGGCTAACTTTATTTCATCGATATTAACATTACCAAACTATGCAGCTAATGTTGAGAGAACTTGTTCTCAAATAAATTTAAATAAAACAAAACTCAGAAATCGCCTTGATGTTGGAACATAATAAGGAATTTTACTATCTAAGAACTTCTTGAAGTATAAGGAGTGTAATTGCTTGAACCTTAAGGTTTCTGATTAATTATTCAGAAAATTCAGTTACAACAAATAAATTTAATTTAAAAAAAATTGAAACACTAAGTTCGTTTGTGAGTGCGATAGGAAACGCATATTTATAAATATCTATAAATAAATCTATAAATATTTATATGTATATAAGTACTCGTACATATTATGTGGTTCAACTTAAACGCTTATTTAGTATTTTTTTCTTTGTAAGCTAGAAGAACTTAATATTAAAGTTTTTTATAAGCTACCCATATACAAGACTATTCAAAGAACTTACTGTGTTCAAACAATATGAACTTAAATAAAATAAAATAAAATAAAATGACGAACAATATTTTTTTTTTTAAAGTAGGTAAGATTATTTCAACTTCTAATTCCCCGATTTTCCCGATTTCTGAAATGGAAATCTCCCGATTTCCAAAAATATTTTATGGCAACACTGTATACGGGTGCGGGCTTAAGTCATGACACAAAGAAAGACCGAGTTCTTGTGCTTGTACACTGCTTCGAACTGACTACTTCGGATTCTAGTGCGCACTTTAAGGGATAGCTGTTATATTTTCGGCAGATCCTGCGTTCCTTTAACGTTCGTGTGTTCATGTATTGTGCTCTGAATCAGCTGACTCAAATGTATCCATCGCAAATAATCCTCTCCGTAAGAAGATAGTGGGGACCGTAAAATGGAATAAGCCCGCGAGATGTTGATCAAACAGAAGACACACTTTCATAGAACAATTTAATAATTTTGCAGATGTTTCTTATAGCTAAATAAATAAATAAATGACAACCAATTTGACAGATGTTAGCTTCAACAACCTGGTCGCAATCACCTGTCAAATTTCCCCATTGGAAAATGCCTTTTAATTAAAATCGAACCAGACGTATCCGTTTATTCTGTAGGTAAAAATAGATTAGATTAGATTAGATTAGATTAGAATCTTTATTGATTGTTCTTAAAAATATACATAAATACAATTTTAATAAAGAAATTAAAGCATGGCCTATGAGCCGTCTGCCGCTTATCTATAAATTATTATTCTACATAAGAAGATTACAAAGTTTAATTTAAAACAAATTTAAAATAAAATTATTCTTAAAAGAAAAAAGAAACCAAAGGTAGAGTTTAAAGCTTTTATAACAGAAATATAATGAACAAGCAATCAACAGTAGTTTTTATATTTTTATATTCAGAAATAGGTACAAAAATAAACATAAAAGAGAACCATTTAAAATATATTTAAGAATACAGGCTTAAGAAGCAATAATAGACAATTTTTAATACTTGAGGAACGAGTTGGGTTAGAAAAATGCAACATCATTAATAAATTGGCTTTTAGTTTAGCTAAAACAAAAAAAAAGTAGTTCTGTATTTCGCAAGTGAAAATGGGCTTTTAGTTTAGCTAAAACAAAAAAAAAAAAACAATTATGTATTTCACAAGTGAAAATGGGCTTTTAGTTTAGCTAAAACAAAATTATTAAATGTGTGTATACTCACGACATATTCAAATATGTGTTTCTGTAATTTTTTGCATATGAGATATATCGTACTAGCAACTTCCAACCATATTCTCCATTCAGAACACTGACACATTCTTCGTAAGTCAGAAAACTCTTACTGAAATAGAACCTTCGTATTTCTTGCAAAATAGGACAAACTGCTAAGAAATGAATGACATCTTCATTTTGGTTTAAATTACACAGTGAGCAGATAGGGTTTATATCGGGTCGATATGGTCTAAAGTTCAGTTCAAGAACTTCCGTTCTTGCCTTAAAGATAAGACTCATATCTAAGACAGAGAGATCCCTCCTAAAATAACTGTTTTCAAACAAATTAAGATTTAGGTTTCGATATATAGCCCTAGAAGTTGACTCCCTAGCTCTATTAAGATTCAACTGATACATTTGTTCATCTACTTTTGCAATGCAATCATAAAAAATATTTTGCCATTCTGCTACATTGCTAGTACTCAGGTTCAATGGAACATAATGTGCCAAAGCAAGTTCCTGCCAGTTTTTAAACGGAGTATAGCCGCAATGATGGGAAACTTGCAATATTCTTTTGTGCAAATTGTTATCTGGTCTTTTCATTAGTTTAACCATGAAATCTGCACTTGCCTTCAAATTTCTTACGTAAATAAGGGGTAAACCGGACTCAATATAAATAGCGTAACTTGGAGTATTCGAAGGTAATTTAAATATTCTTTTAAAGAAATATCTTTGAATTAATTCAATCTCGTCTATCCATTGGTATCCATACACTTCATTACCATAGCAGAAGCAACTGTTTATTGTAGCGTCGAACACTTTGAATTTTGATGTCGGATCAACAAGAGACTTTGTAAAAAATTGCGCCCATATCGTATTAATTGCTGATTTAGCCACAGTCAATTTTTCTTTTATATGAGCCCTTATATCCAAGTTATAAGAAATTACGAATCCAAGATATTTGAACTCATTCACAACTTCTATGCTAACGCCATCTAGTGTCCAATTCCTTAGATTCGTATTAACACGGTTTCGAGCTCTGAAGACCATGATCTTAGATTTGGTAGTATTTATTTTTAGATCCCAAAGATCACAAAAAGTTTTAAGTTTATTAATTTGGTGCTGAAGTGTCGTCGGGTTATCAGCAAAAATTACGAGATCATCTGCGTATAGCAGCAGTTTTACATATATATCCCCAAAGAAAACTCCCCCTGGTAAATGGTTCTCAATGTCGTTTATGAACAAAGCAAACATTAAAGGGCTTAAAACACACCCTTGTGGGACACCTGTTTCTGACCTAAATTGACCTGATTGATTTTTACCGCTGCATACCACTGCAGACATATTAAACAAGAGCTGTTCATACACCCGAATAAATTTAGTCGAAACCCCAATGAGCGCGAGTTTATACAAAAGGGACCTTCTATTGATTGTATCAAAAGCGGCTTTAAAATCCACAAAGATTGCATATAAGGGCTTTTTTTTATCAATAAACCGTCTTGCTATAGTAGTCAGTGCGAAAATTTGGTCCACTGTCGACAAGTTGGCTTGAAAACCAGCTTGAAAGCAACTGATTATGTTGTTTGACTGCACCCATCTAGAAAGCCTCAGGTATAGGACTTGAGTGAAGAGCTTCCTCAGGGAGCTCAATACAGAAATGCCTCTATAATTTTCCGCTCGATTTGGGTTCCCTTTTTTATATATGGCAGATATTTTCGCCAAGCGAAAACTACTCGGGAAGGCTTCCTCACTAAACATTTTATTTAGAAGATTTAGAATATATTCCAAAAACTCAGGAGTTGAATTCTTGTAGAATTCTATTGGAATACCATCCGAGCCAGGGGCTTTATTATTTTTCATTTTGTTGAGTGATGTTAAAAGTTCAAACATAGTGAAATTGGAATCTAACTCTGGGATCAGTATATACGGGAGTACAAAACTTATTGAGTTTTGGTTTGGATCAGGTAACAGAAGGTTTTCAAAATATGAAGCGAGCTGGTCAACGCTGATGCTCAAAGACACTGTATTACTACGTCCTCCCAGTACGCGCACGTTGCACCAAAAAGACCTAGAATCTCTGCAGTCAATGAGATTTTTTGCCGCTTTTTCAAGGAATAGATGTTTCTTATGACTACATAGATCCTTATATATTTTATTTTGCTGTAAGTAAAGATGTTTGTGAGCATCATTATTTGATTCTCGAAACAGTTTTAAAAATTGAAAAGATTTTTTTCTGCTTTTTCTGCATTCCTCATCATACCATTTACATTTTGACCACGGTGAGGTGACATGGGAGGTGTTTGGAGTTGCGGACTTACGTATCAAATCAAATGCAACACACACCGCTTCTTCAACTGAAACGGCACTTTGGGTGTTTGTATAAATCATTTGTCGTCTTAAATTTTGTCTATACAAATCAGCCTTATGTTCAACCCATTTAAGTTTTCTATTGGTTAAAGAGTAATCTTCAATATGACCTTGGGTATCTTGGAAAGAGAACTCGCAGGAAGCGAGAATCGGCAGATGTGATGAAAAGTTTGTAGGGTAAACTTCAAAATTCCTAATGATATCAAGCCAGTCCCCCTTTATTAAACAGTAATCAATAATGGAACAACCTTGGGGAGATATAAAAGTGTAATTCCCCTCTATATCTCCTTTTGAGATTCCATTCAACACAAAGAAACCAAAATCTTCAATAATGTCTATTAGAAGCTTGCCGTTTGCATTCAAATTTTTATCCAGTAAGTTTCTTTCGAACGAAAAGTAACCGTTGTTCAAGATAGAAGAATTCTGAAAGTTGCTTATACGTCCGTTAAAATCCCCGACTAGCATTATGTTTTCGTGGTTGTTATTTAATAGAAAATTCTGCAGATCCTCATAGTCTGAGTTCCACCGGTTATAATTAAGATAAATAGGAACAATTTGAAAATGTTTTGAACCACACAGAATATCAATTATAATTTTGTTTTCAATATTTTTAAAGCTGATTTGCTCAATTGGTCTGTTTTTGATTTTATAACCAATCAGCATTCCTCCACTCGCTCTTCCAACTCTATTGTTTCTAGTAGCTGGGATAAATTTAACTTTAAAATTTTCAAGATATTGAAGATATTGCATTTCTCTATCCTCTTCTACAAAAGTTTCTAATAAAATAATTATGTCATAATTTATAATTAATTTAAAAAAATCTGGCATTAGTAATTTGCTTTTAAGACCTGTAATATTGTAACAGAAAATATTTAGTTTAAACAAGTTATTTTGGCAGACAGTGTTTAAAGTGTTGTTTTTGTTTATGCTCTTAACATTGTTAGCGATATTTGCACGATTGGTGATGTTGGTGTTGTTGAAGTTGTTGGTGTTGAAAATAATGTTGGTGTCGTTGAAAATGCTGATGTTGTTGATGTTGCTGGCGTTGTGGGTGTTGTTGTTATTGATGGTATTATTGGTGTCTATGGTGTCATGGGCGTTGTTGCTGTTTATGTTCGCAATGTTCGTTCTATAAGTGTTGTTTGAGTTGTCGGTGTCGGTTGAGTTGTCGGTGTAATTCGCATAAGCGACAGTCGAGTGATTCAGAACTTGATGCAGGTGCTGATGTTGTTGTTGCTGTTGTTGTTGTTGTTGTTGTTGTTGTTGTTGTTGTTGTTGTTGTTGTTGTTGTTGTTGTTGTTGTTGTTGTTGTTGTTGTTGTTGTTGTTGTTGTTGTTGTTGTTGTTGTTGTTGTTGTTGTTGTTGTTGTTGTTGTTGTTGTTGTTGTTGTTGTTGTTGTTGTTGTTGTTGTTGTTGTTGTTGTTGTTGTTGTTGTTGTTGTTGTTGTTGTTGTTGTTGTTGTTGTTGTTGTTGTTGTTGTTGTTGTTGTTGTTGTTGTTGTTGTTGTTGTTGTTGTTGTTGTTGTTGTTGTTGTTGTTGTTGTTGTTGTTGTTGTTGTTGTTGTTGTTGTTGTTGTTGTTGTTGTTGTTGTTGTTGTTGTTGTTGTTGTTGTTGTTGTTGTTGTTGTTGTTGTTGTTGTTGTTGTTGTTGTTGTTGTTGTTGTTGTTGTTGTTGTTGTTGTTGTTGTTGTTGTTGTTGTTGTTGTTGTTGTTGTTGTTGTTGTTGTTGTTGTTGTTGTTGTTGTTGTTGTTGTTGTTGTTGTTGTTGTTGTTGTTGTTGTTGTTGTTGTTGTTGTGGTTGTTGTTGTTGTTGTTGTTGTTGTTGTTGTTGTTGTTGTTGTTGTTGTTGTTGTTGTTGTTGTTGTTGTTGTTGTTGTTGTTGTTGTTGTTGTTGTTGTTGTTGTTGTTGTTGTTGTTGTTGTTGTTGTTGTTGTTGTTGTTGTTGTTGTTGTTGTTGTTGTTGTTGTTGTTGTTGTTGTTGTTGTTGTTGTTGTTGTTGTTGTTGTTGTTGTTGTTGTTGTTGTTGTTGTTGTTGTTGTTGTTGTTGTTGTTGTTGTTGTTGTTGTTGTTGTTGTTGTTGTTGTTGTTGTTGTTGTTGTTGTTGTTGTTGTTGTTGTTGTTGTTGTTGTTGTTGTTGTTGTTGTTGTTGTTGTTGTTGTTGTTGTTGTTGTTGTTGTTGTTGTTGTTGTTGTTGTTGTTGTTGTTGTTGTTGTTGTTGTTGTTGTTGTTGTTGTTGTTGTTGTTGTTGTTGTTGTTGTTGTTGTTGTTGTTGTTGTTGTTGTTGTTGTTGTTGTTGTTGTTGTTGTTGTTGTTGTTGTTGTTGTTGTTGTTGTTGTTGTTGTTGTTGTTGTTGTTGTTGTTGTTGTTGTTGTTGTTGTTGTTGTTGTTGTTGTTGTTGTTGTTGTTGTTGTTGTTGTTGTTGTTGTTGTTGTTGTTGTTGTTGTTGTTGTTGTTGTTGTTGTTGTTGTTGTTGTTGTTGTTGTTGTTGTTGTTGTTGTTGTTGTTGTTGTTGTTGTTGTTGTTGTTGTTGTTGTTGTTGTTGTTGTTGTTGTTGTTGTTGTTGTTGTTGTTGTTGTTGTTGTTGTTGTTGTTGTTGTTGTTGTTGTTGTTGTTGTTGTTGTTGTTGTTGTTGTTGTTGTTGTTGTTGTTGTTGTTGTTGTTGTTGTTGTTGTTGTTGTTGTTGTTGTTGTTGTTGTTGTTGTTGTTGTTGTTGTTGTTGTTGTTGTTGTTGTTGTTGTTGTTGTTGTTGTTGTTGTTGTTGTTGTTGTTGTTGTTGTTGTTGTTGTTGTTGTTGTTGTTGTTGTTGTTGTTGTTGTTGTTGTTGTTGTTGTTTTTGTTGTTGTTTTTGTTTTTGTTGATGTTGTTGTGGGTGTTGTTGTTGTTGGTGGTGTCGTTGTTGTTGGTGGTGTCGTTGTTGTTGATGTTTTCGTGTTGTTTGCTATTCCGAGTTCGTTAATTTGCTGCAACCATGTTCCTTATCTTCGTTAGTTTTTGGCGAGAGTGTTCTATTCAGATAATCGTTCGTACTCTGCTGTGTTAAAAACTTTCTTATTGGATTTATGGCTTGTTTCTTTGGATTCAGACCTGTAGATCCAATTATAGTTGTTTGAGGCTTAAGTTTGCTGTTCTTTGTAGCTTTCGGCTGTTCCGATGGCGAATTTTCCGTAGAACGAATTCTTTTCCTGGAGTTTTCAGCATCGTAGTCTGCGTTTTCCTTCCAAACTTTTCCTTCAACTATTAATTCATCTAGTTTAAAATAGACTCTTTTGCCTTGTTTTTTAAATTCGAACAGCTTAGAGACCAGTGGTTTTCTAGCCTCCAGTAGCGACTTGGGGAGATCTTCTGCTATGCTGTAATTGGAGAGTAATTTTTTTGTCTGGAGCATCTTTTGTTTTTTTTCGTAGCTTTTAAATTTAAGACAAATTGGTCTGATTTTGTCTTCGGTAATTTTCCCTAATCGGTAGCAGCTTTCAATATCGCTTGGTGTTATTCGAAAGTCTTCGTTGCTATTATTTATGGTATTTATAATATGATTTTTAAGCTCCTCTGTATTTGTTTCGCCTTCCTCTACTTTGAAGATAATCAAATTATTTTTTCTCAATCCTACCTCAAGCTGTGCTATTCTTTTTTCTTGTTTAGAGAACATCGCTTCCTGTTTTTCAATTATAATACCCTGTGTCTCTACAATTTTTTCTAGCATATTTACTTTTTCGGAAATAATTCCTACTTTTTCATCCGTATTTTTAATCACCCTGTCAGTGGCTTCATTAATGTTTTGAAGGATCTCCTCTTTTTGCATTTTTAGAAGGGATTTAAGATCAGCCAAAGTAATTGCCATCTTGCCTCAGTAGTACTTTTTAGTTTTTGTTGCCGACCCTGGATAGTTTTTAGTGTCTATTGGCTCTTTAAGCTCGGGCGTAAGGAAATTGATTTGACAGCTTATAATGTCAAATAGCTCAAGTGTCAAATGCTATCAAATCAAAAGTTCGTGTGGTTTATTGTTTTGGTTGGCGATTCCAAAATGTGTTTAAAAAAACTTTTTGGAGATTTTAGTTCGATATTAAAGTTATTTTATTAGATAGTTATTATTGAAAGTGTTCAGTTTGTTGCATGTTATTGTTATGATGCAAGTTGTTTTTTTTTTTTTTCGATGTTTCCTAATATAAGAGAGGACGAAGTGGATGTACTCACCACAAAAGATGAGCTCTTGGAAGTGTCCCGTATAGTTGGGGAAGTACAAATATATAAATAATTGTTTTTTTTTTTCTTTTATGAAGATTATATTTACAATTATTTTGCAAATAAACGCGTGAAATTGAATTTATTTATACCCAATCTTACAACTTTCGATAACTAACAATGCGCACTTCACTTGGCCCAAGTTTCTTTAAAAACCAAACACTTATATCAGACTTTCCTGTTCAAATATCAGGACCCAAAACTACGTACGTCTGTTCTCAACCAAATACACACTAGGTAAAAATACAGATGGCATTGTAAGCCGGCAGACTTCGTCTTACATTTTGATCGTAATTTTAAGTTTGATCAAAATCTCTTCTTCTATTTTTCTTACAAACTGACAACTTGCCATTTAATCATTCTTGTAAGCGCAGGCTTGAAAAGTTGTTGTAAAAATTGAAATTACCTACATTATGACATTAGGCCAGTTTTGATCAGCTTGGCTCAAAACAATTTAATTTTTACTAGACGTCCACTAATGAAAAACTAAGGGTTTTGACTACCCTTAAAGTATTGAATACAATGTGAGCATTAGAAAAAGTACTTTGTTAAAGTACTTTGGAATTTAAAATTCATTTTATATATATAAAACATGGATTTAATGAGATAAAAATGTTAAAATGCATGGAATTGCCGTCTGATTTCCAGAAAAGTATGAATTGATGCAAATAAAGTTTAAAAATCATTTTATTATTAAAGTAATTTTTTACATAACAGATTTCTTTAAAATTCTTCGAGAACAAAATTTGGGATGCCAATTTTGAGTATTTAGTAGTATAGATTTTAGGAAATAATTTCAAAAAATATTCGGTCACACGTTTTAAGGATATTGATTTTTCAAAAAATAAATTGGATTTTTTTTTTTCAAAAAAAAAAAAATAATAATTTTTACAATATTTGTGTATACAATATTATTTTAAACTTAAGGGTGCTCCTACTGAAATTTTTGGTTAAAATCGTTAGAGCCGTTAATGAGAAAATCTAAAATCCAAAACCGGTTCTATGACAGGTACCGTTAATAACATTTTCCGCCAAATTTATTTTTTAAAAAAATGTAGTACATGTCCTTTATATCACACCTATTTTTTGTATTTAAATCGTTAGAGCCATTTTTGAGATATGTACATAGGATTTTGCATTACGGGTGTATGGAGGGTACCGCTAGTTTTGGAGCTAAAAAAATTCAATTTGCCCTCTACTGAATCACCGAAGAATTTTAAGTACCGATTTTGAAGAAAATAGCTCCAGTGGCTTAGCTTGTACGTAGATCGAGGTACAGAAAGGTGCAGAAAGAAAGAAACCGAACCCTACAATATATTCCACATTCATGTTGTGCGACTAAAAAAGGAATCTCCTTACGTAATAAGACGTCTGAAATTGGGCTCCAGGTTCTGTAAGAAAACTATTATATGTTTTGTAATGCAATTTCAAAATTGTGTCAGTTACATAGATATTTGTATTTCGCCAGTATGATGGCAATACAATATGACAGTTGTATCTGTTTGTCAATTTTTCTTGTTAATGGCGAAAATACCACCAGATTTAATACCCTTTTCACAATAAAACCAGAAAGTGCTCAAATTTGTCATAAGACTTTAAGAAACCTATTTCCATCTCTTCCCTTTTAATTATCCTTGTGGAACGCATCGTTAATGATATGGCACATTCACAAGTTCTCACCTACAAACTCTCCATACAAAATTCTCTCTAAAGCTAAAATATAAAAATTTTGCTTCAAACTGCACAACAAATTTTTGACACATTATGTTATCCCTTTTTTTATGTGTACTTAATTTTTTGAAATTAAAAATTTGTAATATTTTAGGAAAACAATTCAGTGAAGCCTAAGGGAAGGATCCATCTTATTCGATTAAATTCTCTTGAAATGTTCAAAATAAATTCTATGAAATTTCTTTTAAGAGAACAGCTGTTTAAGGTGACATATTCTCCACAAAGAACGTATGTCAAAATTTAGCAAGTCTTTTTGCTGATGTTTAAAGAAAAAGTGGGAGACAAAATTTAGCACCATCGGTCATCTGTGAACTAGGCTAATGGCTCAATATTTCTCGGTATATGTTTAGGTCTATTATATTAATATAAGGGACAATTCGATCCTCAGTTGAATTCTTGATACGATGTAGATGTAAATGCAAAAAAAGTCCGTCCAAGTGGACAGAAGTTCCATATCTAGATCCCGTCATGCGTTAGTTGGAGAGTTGCAGAAATGCAAATGTACAATATTATTCACGGACTGTCAATACCAATCAATACCGATCAACTGATAAAATTGACACAACAAACCCATTTAAAAAACAAACCTGTCAGCCAAAAAACAAACCGATAAAAGGATCTCAAGCTGTCATTAAGCCCTTGCGCCATCTTCTGAAGAAACAAACTCTGAAAGCGGTTACCAAACGAAGCTGTTTTCTTAGCACCTCACACACATTCTCTCCAACTCCGGCTGCAACTCAAATGAGCAAAAGAACCTGCAGCTAAAACAAAATTAATCGAAAACTTAAATCTAGAAAATTTATTAGTCTCACCTTTTGACATATGTAGATTTTCGATAAAACGATACATTACCAACGATTTCAAGGATTTCCAGTTTATTTTTTTTTTGTCTGTCTTTTCCGAGGGGCTAATTAAAGCGATTTGAATTATATGCAAATAGAAATATCGATAGGGTCAAGATTTCCAGTTTCCAGCTACAAGATGTTTCCCTATACATTCTTATGAACATATGACTGTGTAGATGTGTGAGACTTGAGAGTGCGATTAAATTTTATCGCCGCACTAATTTCTAAGATTATACCCACAATAAAGTGGACAGGTAGGTCTGGTTGGGACACACAAAATGTGATGTGACCATAAAGTGGAAGCTGCGAGGTTTTCGAATTGAAGATAAGCCCAAAGTGGTATCCCCATTCCAGCAATGTGCGTAAAGTGATATTTTTGCCTTAAGATAGATTTGTCCAAGCGGGCGAGGCGTAGCGGCTTAATCTGTGATAAAAATGTAAGATTACAAAACTTTATCCCCATCATGAGTTTAGATTTGCTTCCAAGTCGATGTTTTTTTTATTGAATATTCGATAACATTTAATGGATTGCCCTTTGATATGGAAAACGAAAGCGATAATCGAATTTACCATTATCGACTTAAGCTAATATGCTTAAGCTGGTGCTGGAAATGCCAATGACATCCAAAAAGCTATTGTATTTGAAGCTTATGAATTTCTTGAGAAGACGACGAAACCTGAGTTAGTAAGCTTTGTTTGAGGCTGGCCGCAATGCGATAGAACGAAAGACAAATTAACTTGCCGATCGTCTAAATTATGGCAAAGGTGATTTGAATATAATTGGTTGCTATGAAATTGATAGACGGCTTATGTAGATACGGATACTCTGCTGAAACGACGAGCAAACGAATGCATACCACACACACGTCATGATGATGTGGAAAATCGTTATGCAAATTAGACCGGACTCTAGAAATAACCATTGGTAGCTACAGCTATATATGTAGGTAAGGGTTATGTTTTTATGGCTTTAATGGATGTTTTATCAATAAATTGCAGTTGAAATACCAGTTCGGAATTTTCATTTAAATATACCTGCCATTACTCTGGGGAGTTTCTCAAGTGTGTGAGGTATTTTATGGGTGGCATTCCGAAGACACAGGTTGGATCATTTGATATTTAAGTGCATATTGTTGAGGAATGCAATAAATTGCGAATGGGGAAAGATATTTTTTTATAGCAAGTTAGTCCAGGTCATATTTATGGGAATATGTTGACAGTAAGATATATTCGAAACTTTCTTCTCTTCGTGATATTAAAGTTGTTAAAATGGCGAAATCAAGTAAGGAACTGGAATTTTAAGGAAAAATTAAACAAAAAATTTAAGCAGCAATCCAAATATGTCTTAATAGATATAAGAAGTCTTGCAATGTTCTACGCTCTAGTTTTAAACTTAAATACATAAGTATATCAAGTTGTGGGTGACACATCCACTCATTTCTTTTTTTTTTCTGAAAGAACGTTTTTTGGGATTAAGTATGGAATATAATGTCGTTCAAATGCTCGTCGTAGCTTTGCTTAGTTCCACGGATTCGGGAGATTTAGATGAGCTTGTCGCATAAATCTAGCTGAATTTTCAGGATAGCATTCGTTAAGTTGACTGATAGGTCTTCAATTTTTGTCGTTCATTTCTATGAATTGGCGATTTAAGATATGTAGTTTCAATAATTCAGTGTAAGTCACAAGAAGAGGCTTAGAGTTTTTTTATATGTACGTTATTAAAGAGGGCATAACTTTAACTTGTTTTTAAAAGGCTAAATCTTCTTCTTAAGACTTCTTAAGTAACGGGTATTTTTTTTAGGAGCTGATTTATTTGTGGTAGCTGATTTAAAAGTTCCCAGGTGTTTTGATGTAAGTTTGGTTAAATAGATTCACGTCGAAACAACGCTTGCAAATTTTTCAAATTTATTTTTCAAAATATGGTTCAATTCGAAAAACACGTCAGTTGTTACATTTAAGTTTTTTGGATTTTTAAAATTTCAATTTTTTTTTTTTAAACTTAATATTTCATTCTTGATTTTTCTTAAGCTTGGTAAATAAAAATTTCTCAATATAATCTACAAGACGTCAGTAAAAAAAATTATTTTACCTAAAACCCACCATACAAATATTAAAAAATGGTTTTCAAAAATTATATTTTTCTCGAAAACGGCGCTTAGAATTTTAATAAAAATAGTTTTCTTTCAATTATTTCTTAAGATCTTTAATTTAATAAAAACAAATTTAGAGTAAGATATTACAGCTTGTACCTACCATAGAACCATTTTTTATAATTTTGAATTTCTCATTATCGACATAACGGATTTTAATGAAATTTTTAAAAGAAATGCTTCTAAGCAGTTTAAAAAACATTGCTTTTCAAAACTTTAAACAAATTTTTTTTTTTTGAATTTTTAAAAGAAATAATTTTTTTTGGAAATACGATATATCTCAAAAGTAATAAAACGTAATAAAAACTTTAAGTTGGCGTACCAAATTTTTTTCTTAAAAATGTTTTAAGAATTAAGTATATATTTCTTAAAGAAACCATTACAACGACTTGTAATTTTTGTTCTTGCATAAATTCATATTTGCATAGCATTCTGTTTTTGTCTCTTACTATTAAAAGAATTTAAAAATGATGATAATTTTATCCTTATGAACAGTTTTTTCTAATAACATTCGTTTTTAAAATTCCTAGTCTAGTACATAGGAGCAAGTTCGTGCGACCCAGTCGTGCTTTTTATTTTTCTTTGTTTTTTATGTTTTCAGAAACCGTACCACAGATTTTTTTTTTAAGCTAAGGTTCCCCAAAAATTTTCCATTTTTACTTGCGATATAGGTAGATAGGTACTATAGGGCAAGTTCTACATTTGGAAAAAAAAATCGAACTCGAGATTTTGACCAAAGTTGTTTTTTTTTTTTTTTTTTTTGATATTTAAAAAAAAATTCAATTTTGTTTGCAAAACTCAATGCTTCAAGAACCACATGTTTTTTTTTTTTTAATTGACAGTTAAAAGATTTTTTAAAACAATCTACACGATGTGATAAAATATTTGTAATTTACCTAAAAATTATGGTATCCACCATACAAATGTTAAAAAATTGTTTTCGAAATTCATATTTTGTTCGAAAATGGCACCTTGAATTTTTATGAACATTTTTGAATTTCGATTGATCCTTACAATCCATAATATTCAACACAAAACAAAATTGAAATTAAGATGTTAGTGATTGTACCCACCATAGAGCCATTTTTTGGAATTTTGAACTTGTCATTTTCAAAAAGTTTGAAGCACATTGCATTTCAAAACTTATAAGAAAACGGGGCAGTAATGTTTTTGTGAAATTCTATTTTTATTTCTACAACAATAATAAAATTAAAGTTTGTGTTCAAAATGTTAAAAATGCTTTAAGAATTTGTATATAAGAACTTAGTTTTTTTTTTTAAACCGCTACAACGATTTATGTTTTGTTTTTGCATTAACTAATATTTGCTTGAGAAATCACATGGCATCCTGTTTAAACCTCCAACTACTAAAGGAGTGTTTTTAGTCGTTTTAAAATTTAATTTTTGTTAATGAATATTTTTCTCTAGTTACATTCATTTTTAATTTTAGTCTTTTACATAAGAGCAAGTTTGTGCGATGCTGTCGTGATGTTTAGTATTTATTACTTAATGAAAAATTATACAAAATTTATTTAAAGTCCATTCTACCAATTATAAAAAAGATTATACAAAACTTGTTGATTGCCGAATTTTCAAAAAAATCAAATATTTATTTTCTAAGATATTGAGTTTAAAAAAAAATAATTTTATTAAAATTTTATTTAAAAAACATGTAGGGGTAATATATAAAAAATACAAATACAAATACAAAGTATTTCCTACATATAATATCACAAGTAAAAATAGTGAAATAGATTCAGTGCTGATATGATGAGAAGCAATATTATTCTCAATGGAATAAAAACTTATAGAACTGAAGGAGTAAGTTATCAGAATGAGAGATTTAAGCCTCCAATGCTACAACACAAGCCCCACTGACTAAAACCAACCAGTAAAAGGACAACAAGCCTGGAATACCTACCACCAATACGTATACCTAATTTCTTAATGTATACCTAAATTCTTAAATGTCCAAAATCAACGGCGAAATATTCTACAAAGACTAGTAACAACTATCGGTCATTTGTAAAATAATATAAAATATCTTCTTCTGGTGTGCCCCAAGGCTCCGTTTTGTTTGCGACACTCTTTCCTTATCTTTATATTTGATCTCTTGTCTGAAACTTCTAATCCATTTCATTGTTCGTATTCGTTTCCAAATTCTCAATAATGTTTTTCGGTTGTAGCACTGAAACTGTAGCATATGCTAATTCAAATGGACTCCGATCTTGACAGCATTGTACTCGTAAATGGGGTATTAAGAATCACATGAAACTTAATGCCTGTAAAACACAAAGCGGTCTTCTGTCGGTCAAGTGAAATTTTCTACCTAGTATGTTATTATTGATGTTTGTTGTGGACCTTTTCTTCTGGAATTATCATAGTATTCGACGTACCCAAAACCGCAGCGAAATGCTTAGGTGTTCTTTGAAGATGCAAGAAATTTCCTCACCCTTCTTCTGACGAATATCTACGTATATAAGGAATACATTCTCAAAAACTTGAGTATAACTCTCATATCAGGGGCTGGTGCCCCCATGAGAATCTGTTCAGTAAAATAGAGCCCTCAAACTTAGACCCATCCACTATGAAAACTTTTGTTTCTCTTCAACTCTGTCGTATAGAGTTCGTATTTAATTGTTTTTTTTTCAATAAACTGTGCTCAAATAAAATACCCGCTTGTATATTTCACCTCTTAATTCCGACGTAATACTATATAGCCATTAATCCTCATCAGCTTACACTTCTGCCTAACTTCTGACGGACCATAAATGATATTGATATAAAGCGTCGAAACCCTAATAACGCTAACTTTCTCCAAAGCAGTCAAAATAGGGAAATTAAAAACGTCTGTCCGAAAAGTCGCTCATTTTTTGAAGCTGCGAAAAAGCAACTAATCTCTTTCAATTACATTTGACAAATCAAAACACATGGGTAAATGAAGGGCATCCTTTTTGTTTCGCGTTGTTCTATTCGTGTTATTCGGTTACCGCTAATCAACAAATTTTGAATAGAATTTAAAATGACACTCGACGAATTGGATTAAATGGTTTTGTACTTTGTCAACACAGCAAAAGGCTTGACTTTCGACGACCCTCTAAAACCCGTTTAATAGTAAATGCCAGGCCTGGTGTTAAACAAGTTGTTTACATTTAAAACGTGATTTGCACACAGTTGGACTGTTGTTGTTTTTTTTTTTTTGCAAGGAGAATTTAAGGATTTACTTCGGATGGTTGTGTTATCCCATCTATCTCTGTATAACTGAGGGAAAAAAAGGTACCAAATCACTGTAATTAAGGTAGAACAGGTGAATTTTGTTGAAGTTGCCAAGTGCAGGACCTTTTTTCTTTTTTTTAATGCGGTCTCTTTTGTTAGTTGGTTTTGGAGTATTAGTCAAAGTCCTGTTTGGTTGCGTGTGCTCATTTTTCTGTTGCCATTCATTTCGACTTTTTTAGATTGAGGAGTCAATTAAAGAAGTAGGTAAAGAAGTTATATCTATAGAATTGAAAGTCAAGGCGACGCGATAACTATACAAATATGTACGAGTTTATCCATAAAACAGACGCTGCTGTGCACTGGTCCTTCTGGCAAATGTCTGTTGCTGACGGGATACGCACGCAATCGTATAATTTACGGTGTTAGCCATGAAATATTTGTTAGGCTATGATGGATTTTATTGAAGGAGGTGCATTTGCAGGTGTATTTCTTAAAATAACAAGCGGTAACAAAGTGGTCCTTTTTTGATGAGACTTGGATAACGTGACTTAAGCTATACCTAGGTAGATGAAAGTCTCATCGAATTGATACGTTTGAATGGTTTTATTGCAGCTGTAAATGTGGATTTAAGTGCTACTTTTGTTTATGGTCGTAAATAAAAACGAGAATGGCAAATAAAACGATGGCGAGAAACATAGTAATTATAGAAAATTATTGAGAGTCATTTTTGAAATTATTTTATGCAAATTTTATTTTTTTTATTTTGTCCTTATGAAATATTAATTCGTACTTATTTAAAATTAACGAAATTGTATTTTGGTCCTAGTTTATAGGTAGTTACTTAAACATTTGGGAATTAAGATTGGCTGAGGGATATTCAAGTGTTTCTTGCGAGAAAGTGATAAGTGATCCAAAGTTATCTTCTATACGGTGTAGTATTTTAGACAATACGCAAGCTGGAAAGGTTGAGAGTTGTAAGTCACAAGGCTCAGGTTTTCTATTAGCCACTGTGACTATTTCTTTGTGGACCCACACATAATGGGTTTTTCCCATTATGAATTTGAGCAATGGCATTTATTATGTTGGCTTTCCAAACCAGTGATGCCTTGAGGCTTACTGACATAGATCTGCGACTTAAGAAAACCCCACAAAAATAAGTCTAACGGGGCCAAATCGCCAATTAACCATATTGCCCCGCGTGAAATAACCATTTTTGAAAATCAATCATGCAGAAGCGAATCGCCATTCTATCCTGGACCAGCCCTCGGCTGTCTAAGTAAGGGAATGCATTGTGCGGGATAAGGCCGCTTAGACGCACACTCTCATTATAATTGTCATTAGGGTATTAAGCCCTGAAAATTAGGCTGTTGGCCGAGCACATCGCTCTTGCAATGCGACCTCGCCTTATCAGCCTTATCAAAAAATTATTAATTCTGTTAATGTTGGCTCATTTGTATAGAACCTGGTTAAAAACATAATGTTTGTACTGCGACTTTAGTGTTCTGTATAATCTAAGGAAACATCTAAGACACTGCCTTTCAAATACCTGAGATGGGGCAACGTTGAACTAGACTGGGCACCCATAGGCAATCATCGGCCAGATCAGAGCCATGTAGCAAATCACCCTCACCCTGCTGTCAAGCCGACTGCTGTACAACAACTGTCTTGTCAGGCAAAGGCTCCCCTAGCGCTCTGGCAAGAGCAGAAATTATATGTCTGTCGAAATACAAATACTGATCCAACCAGATGCCAAGGTATTTCAATAAACTTTTACTTGCCAGTGGCTCTACGGTCACCAGCTTGCGCCAGTACTAAACAGAATAGTTTCAGATTTCTGAAAGTTGGTTTTCAACTCCCAGTCATCGCAATATTGCTGAATCTTTTCGAAGTCACTCTGCAAAAGAACTCTGATAACTTCGACCTTTGAAGCTGTTCGGTACGCTATTAGATCGTCCGCATACGCAATTGTCTAAGTAAAATTACCTATCAGATCGCTGGTGTAAATGCTGAATATATAGAATCGGCGATTTGACCGCTCCTTGTTGACGACCATTTTTAATATCGAAGATTGTGGAAGTTACATTGCCACTTTTGACAACAAACTTTCTACCACTGTGCATGTCATAAAGTATAATAATAGTTTTTACTTATGCCGAGTCTGGTCAGCTTTAGATAGAGACCCTCTAACTATACTGTGTCGAAAGCCTTATCCAAATCAACCAGACAAGCAGCAGTGCATTGCCTTTTAGTTTTGTTCCATTAGGTATCAAGGACTACCTTAAAACCAAACTGAAGATCCGGTATGATTTTGTTGTCCTTCGCCCATTTGGACTGAGCTCTATTAATAACTTTTCCGAATACCTTACTTCTACTCGGAAGAACTTTTATCGACCGGAGATTTGCCGGATCGGAGTTGTCCTTTCCTTTTTCCAGTTCTTCGATCCCAATTGTGTCATTTCATCTCGAAGGTAGAAATGGTGAAACAAGGCTCTGTTGTCCAATTCATGTTTCGGGTATGCTATCAATCATATTGTTCACTTGCAGGAAAGCAGCCCCCACTGCCTGTACTCTCTCCTGCGGGCTATAAAGAGGTCGTCTTTTAAGATGGCGTTCTCCGAATCTACACCTGCTGTTAGAAAAATAGTCTCTGTTTTCTATCGTCCTCTCGAGCTTAATACACGGAAGATCGTTGTGATCATTCCTCCTCGAGTTCTTATTAATTTGGGGAAACATACTCGACTCGGGTCGCTAGAATTAACGGCCTGAATTCTATTACCCCAAAACAATCTCCTTGATCAATTGGTTAAGTACAAGCTTTTTAGTGTCAGAATTTCAGTTTTTTGTCTAAGTCGTGACGATTCCGGGGACTGTACAATCACGAAATGTACTCAATCTACCTAGAAGCAGATATCGTGACAAAAATTAAGCTCGGTAAACTCCGGTGAGCAGGGCACCTAGCTCGAATGAGCGAGAGGAACCTGTTCGGAAAGTTCTTTGTGGTACATTCTATGGTAGACGATAGCGTGGTAGACCATGCTTGCGCTGGAGAGATGGCGTAGACCAGGACGCCCGAAGCCTTGGGATGCGCAACTGGATGGCGTCGGAATAACTTATGGTACAACTAGTTTAACTAGTTTGACAGTTTAAGACCTTCTCGCGTTATTGTGCATTGTGCTTAAGAATTTTTCAATAGAGAGATTTTGAGAGAATTTTTGGAGTAGTGGAAATCAAAAGAGTTTTTATACTATTAGCAGCACGTGTAGCATACGATTCATAGGTTCGTTACATCCGTAGTTAATGCGGTGAAAGTTGGGTTCAAAGAATGACACCAATCTAAGACTTCTATTGTTGGTGTTAAGTGAAATTCTTTGAAGAAGCGCTGGGCAGTCAATATTACCAGCTAAAAGTTGATGGATAAAAACGATATCGGTCACTTTTCTGCGTTTATCAAGGGGTTACAAGTCAAGAAGCTTTAGCCGATGAACATAGGGTGGGTAGTTAAACATATCAGGCCAAGGTTACTCGCGAAGTGCAAAACAAAGGAATCTACGTTGAAGGGCTTCAATTCGAAATGACTGAGAAGCGTTTAAAGGAGACCATACCTGGCTAGAATATTCGAGAAGGGGCCCAACAAATGTCAGTTAAAGAGATTTAGTGACATGGCGATCAGAAAATTCTTTAGACCATCGCTTAATGAAACCGAGTGTGGGAGTTGGCTCTATTTATAGAGTCAACTAGAACTAGGGAAATGGGATCTGAAGTTCAGTTCCTTATGGCATAAAACTCCTAGATCACGTAACGTATTAACTTGTGTAACCGACTCGTTATTGATAAAATAGGTACGAGGAGGGGGAAGACTTTTCGAGAATATGTTATTGCTTGACAATTGGTAACTTTGAGCTCACGAAAGTTTTGCCAGCACCAAGTTGAAAATCTGTCTAAGTTGAGCTGAAGAAGATCGGAGTTAATAGGGGATCGCCATATACAGAGATGGAGGACTCTTTGATGACGCTGTCAACATCATTTATTAAAATGAAAATCAGAAGGCCGAGATAGGTCTTGGAGGTAAGGTAAGCAATAGTTTATTTTCTCAGTAAATGGCAGAATAAAAGCACCAGCGATTTCCATTTTCTTGGAAAACTTAATGAACTTATCCAACTGAAGATTAACGAAATAATTTTAGGACAAACTTCGGTAGATTCTGTAGCGTACTCTCTGTGAAATTTCTAAGACTAGGAGCAGGCAGGCTTTCTGCACAGTGATCGGATGATCGATGAATTGGATTGACTTCGCTTGTGTAACATAGTTAAAGAGATATATGTAGGTTAGGTACGGTTGGCGATTCAATTGTATGAGTTATATAAGCTCCAAATTGATTGGTAACCACATATAATGGGAAGAAAAGAGGAGGTCCACTCTAGTTTGACATCCAAATATGCAGGTAAGGTGATGGCGTTCTTGAGTAGTTTAAGGCTTGTCCTGGGCTCTGTTGAACTCTACCGGTGTTGCTGCGGATGTACAATCCATGCACTAACGTGTATGGGTGCTGAAGTGGTAATACTGGTTTCATGTTCTGATGGGCTCGCCCTTCGATTTATCGGTGGGCCGGTATTGCTACCTAGCACACACCTGTCACTTCCGGTTCCTATCGACCTCCTCGCGCTGCCTGTGGATAGGTTACTTTAACAGTAACTGAACTAACTTGATAGGAACAGTCTGGACGGTGTCCTTAAGGTAGAAATCCGCTAAGGAGTGTGTAGCAACTCACCAGGGGGGTGCACATTCTTGGTTGTGGTTTCTACCTTGACTATAGCTGGGTGTATGTATATCTGGGCTTGACAGGCCTCTCTGTAACTCTCTGTAAGTGACCATAATGGTGGCGAAGCTCGACCGGAAGCTATATTCTGGTTCCACGGGAGATAGTGCCCAGGAGTCTGAGGGCTATAGCATACGCCTTCTGGCTCTCCTATTCTATCTTCGGAGGTACAGCTGTCGCGTGCGTGCTCTCTTTCTCAGACTATCTATGAGGTTGGCCCCCTAGTGGGAGCATCGTGGTGGCTTGGTTTATTCCGAATGCGGGGATACATGGTTTCCAGGCGTGGCTGTATTCAAGATGTGTTAGATAGACCTCGCCTCCTAAGCAAGAGGTGTGTTCATGCCTGCAACATGTCACAACTTTCCGGCCGAGATGGCTTCGGCTGTGTAGGGGTAAATGGTCAGGACCCAATCTGACTCCGATGGAGGTAGGCCTCCCGTGGGGTAGAGCCGGTAATCGGCAGGTATCCACGTTAAGCCCAAAGACGATTCACATCCAAATATGTAACTGTGAATTCCCAGGAGTGATCAGACGGTATACGTATCTTGGCATATTGTTCTCATGGTGAAAAATCATCCGCTAGGGGTTATGCCTTAAAATCCCACAATTCTAATCCACTTTCAACCACAGGTCAATCAAGTTATGGTATCAAAACCTTGAACTGCAGTGCGAATTGTGTCTCAGAGTGAGGTTGCTCGTGGCGGCGGAAAGTCACGGGAGTGTTCAGCACAATTCCCTATCACCTTTGACACGGCATCCTTATTTATAAGAACCAATTCACTTGACTTTCATCATAATCACCCAAGTGTTACTGGTTACAAAAAGGACATTGATAATAAAAAAAAAGATAAAGTTCTAAATATCATTTCACAACCTATTATGTCCGAAAATCACATGTGGTAAGGAAATAACATTTACCACCTTTCATAAGGCAGAATTCCCACATTATAATAGTACCTAGCCATATGTAAGTTAAGTCATATAAGACAAAGTGGAAATCGTCTAACGACAATATCAAACGTTATCTTAATTAGACAAATGAAATTTATTAAAAGCCTATACATACTACCGACAGACAATATTCCTACCGGGCTTACAATCTGCAATTGCCTGTCTGCTACCATAAAATAGTCGTAAGAACAGCACAGCACCTAGGCCACATATAGAATGTGTTTATCTATTTAATTAATTTTATCAGTAACACAGTCGCTTTTCGAAAATATTTTTCTTTTTCTCCGAATGAAAATAAAAAATATAAAAATAAACAGCTCGGAACATACCTGCCTATTTAACGTATTCCTGTCATTTTAAATCCTACAACGCTCATCTCAGACATTAAATTAAAATTCAAATAAGGAAAGTATCTTATATGGTAGTTTAGTTATAAATATGCATGTAGATACATGTTGGTTTGTTAATATTTTTTTCGTTCGTTCAACTTCCATCATCATTAAGATAAAAGCAGGGGAAAAAAATGTCTAGCGTCCTCTATCGCCCTCGTAAATTTCTTCACAAAAGATATCGCCAAGAGTGACACTTCTTCCAAACCTTCCAAGTCCGTCGAATTACACACACATGCCAATGCCACTGCGACTGCCTCGCTGCCACCACATAACATCACCACACCATGCCGCAGCACACACCAGTTCGGTTCCTTCGCCAGTACAGTATCTTTATCAACAAACTCACGGATACCAACCACAACCGGAACGGAGTCTTTTAATTAAAAGTATCTTTCGAGTTTGTCGGAGAGAACCATAGAACCTGCAAGGGTAGAGAGATATAAGTCATCGCAATCAGTAGTTTCTGGGATTCAGGATATCTTGCAAAGCCAGCAACTATTTCACCGCAACTGGTATAGTTTCCGCTTTTCGCCAAGGAGTCGGGGTCCTCAGATCAGGGTGTCATAGAGGAACACCCAACCGCCAGCTAACCAGTATAGAGAGGACGATTCAAAGACTTAATTATGGTGTCAATTCCGAAGTAAAAACTTTTGGACTTTTATCGCTGGATGTCGCCCACCTTTTAATTGACTCAATCGTGTCACTAAGAGATAACAACGAATAGGAGACAGAGAGAGGGAGAGAAGATAGTGTTCACCTTGTTCATGCAGTGACCAGCACCAGACCAGCAGGACACGTCTAGTTTTATTGAGTCGTTCTACCTTTTTGACCGGCATGATGTGGTTATCCTCACCCGTATGTCCTTGCCGATTGTAGTACATGGTATATGTTTGCTGCCCTTGCCTTACCTTCTTTCTTTCTTTCTTTCTTGGTTTTGTTCATTTTTAATTGCGCACAACTCTTTTAGGACTCCACATTCACAGACCGACCACAAAACGATGGTGTCCGCTCCGTGTCATGGCAGCGGCAGGAGCTCTGTTCCCTGCTACAACATCAGCGTGTGGTGAATGTCCCATTCGGTCGAGTGATAATGGTCGTTCGGATGGTGTTGGTCTCACTTTAAAAGGACTTTCGATCTGCACATTTAGAAGTCTTGGCTGCTAAATTAAGATTTCCCTTCATTATTATAGAAAGAAAAAGCTAGAGAACCATTTGAACTATTCGTTTTTTCTTTTTCTTTTGTTAACTTTAATTTGTCTAGGGAGTAATTATGTGGCACTATGGGATTGGGTTGGGTTCCACTCTGGGTCATGTCTAGACCATGATTCGTCTAATTCGTTGGTATTAATTGTGCCTTAAGATTGATGTTGGCATCAGAAAAGTTTTTGTGTTTTCTATGTATCAATTTATCAGAGAACAAATTAACTGATAAGAGAGGTCAGACATTTGTTGTTATAACCTGCTCCCTTTGTTCGGATTTGATTGTAAGTCTTAAAGGCATATGGACCTATGTATCTACAATCTTTTCTGTTGGAATGTTTTTGTACTCGTACCTAGAACTTAGATGAAATGCTGGATGTATCTACATATATATAATGGATTTCGTGGTTGATAGGAATCCATTTTGAAATAAGTTCTTTGCACCCTTTTTACTTAGTCGAGGACAAGTGATAGTTTCTTTAAGGTACTAGTACGGTCTAGAACGCCAAAAAAATGCACGATTTTTGGGAAGTTTTTTTTGTCTTAATTTTCGAATTTTGGACGAATTATAGAGGGCGCCAACGTTGACTCATCAAAAAACACATTGTCCCATTGCGGACAGTTAATCTCCGGATCTACTGAACCGATTTTCAAAAAACTTGTTACAACTTGATTGATTTTACAAAACAAAAAAGTTATGAACAAAAAAATGGCGACTCAAAAATTTCCAAACAAAATTTTTTTTTAAAGCTTGATATTTATTTTTTTTTTTATTTTTTAAACAAATTGTGGTAAATTGTCACGTTAGAAACCTTCCTTGTCCTTGTCCGCAATGGGACAATTATTTTTTGATGAGTCGACGTTGGGCCCTCTATAATTCGGCCAAAATTCGAAAATTAAAAAAAAAAAAATTTTTCTACTTTTGACGCTTGTATTCATTATTTAAAAAAAAAATATGTTATTACCTAATACAGTTTCCGAGAAAGAAAATACCAAAAATCGTGCGTTTTTTGGCGTTCTAGACCGCACTAGTACCTTAAGAAAAATCAAGGTTTAGATCAGACTTGATATAAGCAAGCCTAACATAAGGAAAAAATTAAAAAATCAATTAAATTTGCAATTATAATGACCTTTCCACACTTTCCCAGAACAATGCTTATATTTAATAACCATACACCTTGAGCCATAAGATTCAGTGTTTATACACATTTAAACCTTACCCATAAAAGCAAGTTCATGCAATTCAGTAGTGCATGATTTTTTTTTTCATCAATCAATCATTATCATTTTTTAAAAGATTTAAGTTTACTTTTGTAAAGAATTTCCTTTTGCAAAGAATTTCCGAAAAAAATCTAAAGCCCCCTTAGAAAAAAGGAACACCTTAAAAGACTCACAGTTCAGGCAAACTTGTAACAGCATTGTTCAATTTATTACTTGCACTTTCAAATGTAAAGAAAAACTAATATTAGGCATGGTTAAATTAACATGGTAACATGGACAATGGTCGGGTTATTTCAACACACACTTTGTGAAAATAAAAAAAAATGACAAGGGTTTGACATGACTGCATGCTGAGTTCTAATCAATTTTTTTCTAATTTAATATAGTGTTCTTCAAATTTTGATTTACTATGTAGCCTGTTGACTTAACGTGGCATATAGTTATTATGTTAAGATCTATACTACAGCACTATGTATATTCAGAATACAGAAGATCGTGTTAAAATTCTACTATTGCATTTTAGTGTATAAAGTGTGAAGTTAGTACTGCCAGCTTCGATTTTCTTAAAAAAAAATGTTTGTGTTACCATGGGCCGATAATCACGATAGGCTTACGCTGATTTGCTTTTATACCTATTAGGTTAGAATTTATTTATTGAAGTTACGGAATTAATAGCAACAAACTGTGAATTTAACTAATAAGACTTGTAAGCATACATAATTAAATATTTAAAACATTTTGAAGAAACAAATTTCGTATTTTAAAACTTTGAATTATGTGAAGATAAAAAAAATCAAAAAAATCTTCAACCCGTTTTGAGATATAGCGTTTCAAAAGATGGAAGTTTTTTGTATTCCAAAAGAAAAATTTGCTTAACATTGATATGCAATATTATTCAAGGAGTTTTGAAGATTCTGTGTACAAAAACTTGATTCAAAACTTTTCAGTCGACAATAAAAAATTAATAATCAAATTATATGCCGTTGTTGCCAACGACTCGTAGAAAACATTAACCTAGTGACTTTTAAATCTCAACCAATCCTGTGCGAATGTGCACTTATAACTTTCTACCGAGTCCGCATGTCTTAGAAGAGAAGCACTTTTCAGGACAAGAGATACCATTGCAGGATTTGTCGTTTTCTTAGAAGACACAGTGGCCCTAAAAACAATTTTTGTTTTTGTTTGGACATTTTTTGCATGCTATTTGTTGAGGATTAAATGCAGACCTATGGCATGACAGTACAACTTTCTAACCAAAATACTAAGGGGTTGTTATAAAGGCGATAATGAGTAAGTTAAAACTAATTCTAGCAAAGACACAAAATTTTATAAAAAATATTATTATTTTTCGGGAACAATATGAATTTCCTTTTACAATTATGGCGTTAAGAACAATTTTGAACAATTTTTCTGACAGTTATATAAAACCCTTAGAAGTTAAGTTTAGATAAAAATCGTCCACGTGGTTTTCAAAATCTTAATTTTTCAGAAACCAAAATAATTTTTTATTTTTTAAATTCAAAAATTTTTTTTTAAATTCCGGTGTGGATTATTATTTTAATACTTTTTAGAAGCCTCTGAAAATAAAATTTGATAGGAATCCGTAATATCATTATGGCGACAAAAGGAAGGTTATGGAAGGTAGACTTATTACAGATGTATTTTTAATGGGTTTTTGTCTCCACGTTGTGGTCACTAAAAGAATTTTTAAATAAATATTAAATAAATTAAATAAAAAGAAAAACTGAACTAACTAAAAATCAAAAGTAGTTCGCCTGATGATGGAGCTATAACACTCCGAAACGCGTAACTTAGATATTATAAAATTTAAAAAAGTTGTGATATTAATTTGACTAAAATGAAAATTAAATAAAATAAAACAAAAAATCAGTTTTTCTTTTTATTTAATTTATTTAATATTTAAAAATTCCTTATTACAGAAATTTATTGATTTCTTTTCATAAATCTGAGGACAATTTTTCTTAGATTTTCCTCAAGGGCTGACAAATTTTTTCTGACGTAGGTACCGTTATTAGTAATTCTACACAAATAGAAAATAATATTTAAAAGAATTTACTAAATCAAGTTCTTTTTTTTAAGAAAATTGACCCATCCGCTAAATTTATGCTCAACTTATGTCTCAACCATGTCTTGAAGATATAAAATTTCGAATAATTACAACTTTTTCGAATAAAACTGGCAAATTCTACGAACGAACCTGTTTTTTTTCCATTTTCCAAAAAAACAAAAGTTTTGCTGTGTTGTTTTGTCAAAGTACTCACATGTGCTGTGGAGATTAAAACAAAATTCACATGTTTTCAAATTTTGTCAACTTTAAATTGAGTTTTGTAAAAAAAAAAAAAGATTGTGAAGTTTTGCGACTGTATTTTTTGGAAAATTGGAAATCAAAAAATGATTTATGCGCAGAAGTCGCAAATATTTTGTTCACTGGGCAAAATTTAATATTGATCGAAAATGTTGCACATTGTCGAATTTTTCTTATCACTTTAGCATATTAAATCATACATTTTTTAGGAAAATCAAAAAGAATACAAATTTTTCATTCGGAAAGCTTCTCAGCTAACGAATTTTTTAACACAAAAAAAAACGAATTATCGGAGCCGACAATACTTAAATAAGCCAATTAGAATTTTTTTTACCAAATTTCACACTTTTCCTCGCTACCTCTCTTCCAATATAACATTGATTTTCTTCCCAATTTTCTCCTTTTTTATCTACTTCTTTAATCTGCTTCTATTTAAACAACATTTTTGAAAACCTTTTTCTCGATTTCTTCTCATTTTTTTTCTTCCAAGATTTTACTCGAATCACCATGTATAACTTGTGGCTTGGATCGATCTTTCAAGAGTGCACTTTTCTATCTTAAACCAATCTCTGGCTCGGATTTTCTATTCACTTACGCATTCATAGAACCAGTCAATTGCTTTCGTGATCATCAATCGTGAAACCACAGATTTCTGGAAAGCTACTTGCTCTCCTCAAAGGGACGTTATACACTCTCAAAAATAATCAGAAAATTATTTGACTTTCAAAAAAAAAGTCAAATATTAACGACCGAATTTAGACCCATTCAAAACTTAATTTCTCAAGAATTTAAGAGAAACAAAAACGCGAAAAAGTATTTGCTAGGCATTCTTCTAGATACTATCAAACATTGGCTCGAAGACCAAAGCAATCATTACATAAACAATTAATCTTGAGCCCAACTTCGGACGTACTGTTAAATTCTACATGAACGTGGAATGGTTTTTCCGACTCAATACTTCCATCTCATTTCAGACATTCAAAACCAATGCGCATTTTAAGGGTAGTCATAATCTCTTTAGTGCGCGCAAAATTAGAAGAAAAAAAATGTATTCGATAGCTAGGATGCTAGGTATTTCTTCGTTTGGATCATAGAACTATTCCACCTGACTCACTTACTTATTCAGCTCCAGGGTTGGCCGAATTAACTACACTACATTTTCTACATCATTAACTGCGCGTAGTTATTTGAATAAACTACATGCCTAATTTACTACAACTTGTTACGTCCATGTCCAGGACCATTATGAACAACCTGCGCTGGGTGATTTATCCAAAGCATTAATTATGGTAAAAGAAATTGCTTGAAAACGTTTGATTTCAAAATTCTAAATTCGAATGCACAGCTGATAGTGAAGTGACAGCTGACAACCAGATCATTTGACATTTGAAACTGCGTGATACATAAACTACGTAGCATTCGTAACAAATGTGGTTATTTCTAAGAAGTGACAGTTCAGCCAACCCTGTCAGCTCATCCGTTTTCAAACTATCATGAGTCTGCCGTCCTTATGGTTACTAATACAGTATGGATTTTAGAACTTGCTTAGATACGAAGTTCGGAAACTATGAATACCCAGGAATTTCGATCAACTGACATTGCCAAAATTTAAACTCTCCACGTTAATTCATCTTTATTTTCGTGCAAACTTTTCCAAGCAATTGCTTTTCTTTAACATTGAGTCAGGTTTATGGAACATCCAAGTTATACGAATTGGAAACAAATTTATCCAGCGCTTCATGTTTTTATATTAACAGGATTATTTTTTGAAGATAATGTAAGGCTTACAAGGTGTCATGTAGAATTTTCAAGAAACTTATTTTGACACACCATTATGTAACGCTAAAATCTTGTATCTTCTTGATTCTTTAACATGCGAGTCCTTCCAAAAATATCACCTTGGTAGTGGGTTAATTTCTGTTTAATTTTACCTGATATTTTTAGATACCTACCCATAAATTAAAAGGTATAAGTTGCCATAAATTATAAGTATTAGTTCAAAAAAGCTATAATATTTTAGCTCACCACTTATGGCCACCAATGAATTTTTGTGTTCATTCATTTTCGTTCCTAATTGCTTCTTCAGCGTTCTCTATCAGCAAGAATTAACCTACGTTTTAATATATTAAAAACACTTTATAGGAAAGCATAATGATAACTTTATAAGAATATTACCCAACTCAGCAATCCCCCCAAAATGAAAAAAAATGATATTATTATGAGCTATTATGCACTTAGCAGAAGTATTTTCCGCTTGGAATTTCCCCATAGCACACCTGACAGCAAACAAAAAAATATTTTGTCAGGAAAGGAAAATCTCTAATTACACGCTTCCTGCTTTGTTTTTCATCTGGGAAAAGCCTTTGGCATAAGACAGAACTTAACTAACAACTAACGTGTGTCTGTGTCGCTCCTTTAACAATATAACATCCGCCACCAAGCATCCAAGTAGACAATTATAATGGTTCAAGTAGTGTTTCGTACCTATACAACACGCCAGGTAAAAATGCAAACTCATAGAGTTCAAGTCGTCCATCTGGAACAAGAAAAAAACCTGAAATAACGCCGCTCAAGAACCCTGGCTTTCACAGACAAAAACACAGGTATGTGTAGCCACTATACTTAAAAGCAGTCAGAGACAGGACGACAAAAACCGTGCTCAGAAAGGCTCGAGAGTCGCGAGAGTGAGAATGAGTGTGACATTGAAATTCCTCATTTGTCTGGGCTCATTATTTTTACTCGCTCCAGTGCGTGGCTCTTCTCTGCCTTATTATGCTTTCACGGCTAAAATGCTGGGCCTCATAATTATGTCACGTGATGAATTTCGTTTTTGTATTGTTTTCCACGCGAAAGAGAGAGGAAAACATCGCATCGGTGAGTTATTGTCGGGGTGTGTGACACCCAAAGCAACCAGAACACGCTACACACCACCAGAATCAGACTCTACTTGTCAACATTGTACAGACCTCATTCAGAGGCACGTTGTACATACTTAGCCAAGCCCTGCACCTTCAAAAGATGTTTTACCTTTTTTTTTTTGTAAAAGGACGAGTGTCGCCATTATGCACTTTAATTACCAACTTCCGTTCGGTGGTTGAATCATAGTGAATATGCGTGCTGAGAATGCACTTTGTGATGAGAGGGCGCACAGTTAAGAAGGCATATAGCAGGCACATCATCATAATCTTCCGACCACTTCGCGGCCGTACAACAAATTCACGGCCGGAGATGGGTGTTGGCTTGGAAAGTGCTCCTTTCATGTCATGCAAGTAAATTAGAATATTATATTTGTTTCAATTTATGTTCAAAGGTGTATTTCTCCAAAAGCGAATTTGAAGTCAGGGGTAAAAAGAGAAAAAAAGTTGAGGAAGTTTCTAAAACTTTGGTCATTTTCGATTTAAGACCTTAATACATACTCGTATGTTTAAATGTTTCATTGAAGTAGTAGGTTAATTTTATTTATAGGGTTTTTGATAGGACTAGTCATTTATTCTTTTAAGGGTATTTAAATGTAACTCTGAAAAATTAAGAATCCCGAAATTGAAATGGGGGGAAGGGGACATGGAAGTGAGTGAACTACTTAAGTACAACAGATTCGTTTCGCCATAGTCGTACATGGAAAAATAAAAGACAAATAAATATACCTGACCACGTCTACCTAGAATTCGAATGGCACTCGACGAAATTTTTCATGTTGAAAGTTGCTATAAAAATAAATATTAAACAGATACTTTTTTTTACAGATGGTTGACAAGCTATTCATTTTCGTTAAACAGACATAAACACTTATTAACATCCTTCCAAATTTTCTTATGTGGGTGCTAGACAACTTTTTTTATTTTTGATGTTTGCTATAAAAAATTATTAAATTATTTTTTTTTTTGAATGGACGTTGTCACTTGATTATAAGACGATGTCAATTGATCCCATCCTTTCAATTTTTACATATCTGGGTGCTAGATGAATCTTATGTTATTTTATAGTTGCTATAATAATAGAATATTGAATATTTTTTTTAATCAACGGTGCACAAATATTGTTTTTTCTTTGAATAGGCATGGACACTTGGTGAACCACCAAACTCAATTAGTCCCATCTCCTAAAGTTTTCATATGAGGGTACGAGACGGGCTTCTTCGATTTCTGATATTTGCTATAAAAAGTAAAGGTAGAATATTTTCTACAATTGAGATTGGACAATTCAAATCTTTCGCCCCGGTTTTCTACTGCAAATGCGAGATGACTTTTTGTTTTTCAAGTTGCTATAATAGGTAATGGAATGTTGAATATCTGTTTTATTTTCTCTTGACAGGAATGACCACTAAGCAGACAAACAAAGCCAATAAGCCCCTCTCCATGCTTTCATTATCGAGTGTCAGACGATTTTTTTTTTATTTTTGATGGTTGCTATAAAAAATAAATGCTGAATATTATTCTAACGGAGGGTGGATGCACAAATTGTTTCATACGAAAAAATGGTCCCATTCCCCAAAATTTTAAATTGCAACTATAAGCCAACTTTTTTTAGATTATTGATAGTTGCTATAAAAATAAATGTTACATATTTTTGTAACTGTGAGTGAAACACGATTTTTTCGTTGAACGGATATACATACATACGCATTTGTTGGAAGAAGGAAGTCAATTGAATTCAATTCATGCAAATGAAAATATGAGAGTGCTAGGCGGAATTATTTGATAGTTGCTATAAAAATACATTGGATGTGAATATTTATTTTATATGAGGATGAATATATATTGTTCATAATAATTAACATAATTAACCTTATTCTCCTAAGTTTTCACTTGCGCATGCTAGAAGACTATTTTTTTTTTTTTTTTGTTTCTTTGATAGTTGCTGTAAAATTGAAATGCTAAATATGTTTTGATCTAAAGATAATTACAAATTTTATTAGTTAGAACAAATTATAATAATATATCTACCGCCAATTTTTTGAGTTTTGGCTCCTAGCGAAAATAACGTCACATATATGTTGGTTTTTCTTAAAAGAATTATAGGAACTTCATTGGAAGTATGAAACAATGAGCCAAAAACTACCAAACGAAAAATAATTAAACAGGAGTTATTTATTTGGTACACCTACGCAAAGGCAAACGTCATAGGTGCCTTATCTCTTTTCTATTTGATCAATATTTCGTAGAGGGACTCAAAAGTCCATAAGTTATTGATGAAGCTTCTGTTCATTTCAATATTTTGTAGAATGCCTTCAATTTGTAGATCTAACACGTCATCCATACAAATATTGAATACCCGTGTTTCCGGTGGATTTCAGAATTAGGACGGGTAAATTTTGACCGTTTGTAATGGACGTTCAGCGAAGAGACCCGATTTTGGATGAGAGGGTATGTCAATGAGCACAATTGCTAGATTTTGGACTATGGTAATAAACACGAGGTCCATCCATCAGCATCTGTAGAAAGACATTTTTTGGTTTGGATTGTTGCCCAATGGCATGATCGATCGTTACTTCTTCGAAAATGGAGATGCATCACCATTTTATTTTAACCCAAATTGAAAAATATGGATCTGATATAGTATGTGGTTTCATAAGAATATCCCTACGTGCTGATTTATCACAATCGAAATTCTGCACGAGGGATTCGAGCGCATGTTTATGTCAATCAAAGGCGTCGTGATCTGAATTTATTTATTAAAAATTAAAAAAATATTGAAGAGTTTCCTGAAGTCGTTAATATTACAACGATGGGCCAACATTGGAGCTAAAACCGAAACCACGCCTATTTCATGTGGTGTGTCGCTATCGCCCTCAAGTATTTAATATGCTTAGAACCATATATGTGAGAAGTGCAGTGTTGTGGAGCGCTGTATTGTGTTGAAATACTTCGTGTTTCTACTTCACCAGACCACGCTGTGTAGCTGACGTTTTTTTTCTATGTATGATAAGGAGAAAATAGTGCTTTCACCACCTGTCTGATGGCAAAACCGATCTGGCCAATGCTTGATCTGAAACGCTCTATAGGTGTTTGATATTCTAAAGAAGATTGCACTTCAGTTCCGTAATTGGTGTCATAACTGGACACTGTCTTATAGGAAAGTAGGCAGCGAGGCTTGGCATTTATTCAAACAATTTTTGCAGAAGCTCTATGGACGAGAAAGAAGTAGAATCAATTTCTTATCTGGTACCCAGCTCTGTCCTATAGACGTAGACTCCATCTTGGAGAGCTTTTCTTAGAGGAACCTAGTGATCTAAGCTTCAATAAAGAGCTCCAAATGCTTCAACGAGTTAGAGAGAAAATTTCTAGATTCATGTGAAATCATAATGAAGCTGAACACTTGTCCAAGTGTATCAGCTCCGTCGCTGACAGCCACTTCGACCTTTTTTCAATAGAGGCATTATCAACACAACAATCTTGATAAGTGTGTGTACACTCGAAGGCATAACACTTGATTCAACACCACACCACAAGAGATAAGGGTGTCTTCCGATTACCTAAATGTGTTCCGCCGCCACTTCCGTAGGTCTCTTGCAATAACCCGTGTCATCGCTCAAGCTCGGTATCACCTACTCGTATGTTCCGGATTCATACAAAAATGGATTCTCTCGAATGCGAAATGCCACAAAGGCATGTTTGAATGATGCCATGTTCCACAGAAAATGTCATTGATAGGCCATTGATATCTCTCTAATATTTGTATTATTGTATTATTGAATTTTAAAATTTGCTAGAAGATTTTCAAATAGGTACGGCTAGATCTATTGGGAACTCCCATAATAATTCTAGAACAGGATGTCGCCAATGGGCACAAGAGTGTACAATGTACATCTGCCTTCACCCAAATCACTGGCAAAATTTTAAATTTATGGCGCAATTCGCCTAGTGTTTATATCCACTTAATAAATTAACTAAGCGATGAGTATACCTCTGAGTTGCCGATGCAAAATCTGTTGAACAGACCATTGATGAGTTTCAGCTTGATTTCCTTGGCAATCTCTTGATTCAAGGTCCAACCAGTTCAATTTTGTGAGTTAGATATTGCAAGCATAATTTAAAATTTGAATGGAAATATTAAATTCTCTTGTAAAGTAAGTTCTTCTAAAATTCATCTTCTAGGCTTCAAGTTGTTTTTCTATTATTTCGTGGTGAAATTCTCCTGATATTTCTGAAATTTCAACTAAATTGACATAAAGTCTGCCGCTGAAACACAAAGAGAACACCTGATGACAGATTTATTACAAAAACTTGTATATCTCTTAGTAGCAATAACACACGTGTTTTCAAAATGTAATGATCTCGATCTCGAACTTGATTGGCCATTCCGAAGTTTTATAGTGCCTTGCTTTAACTTACACTTAAAATTGCTACTATCCCTCTACCTGTAGTGCATGGATGTTGCTGTTGAAGTTGGTATGTTGTTTTCATAAATTGAATTTTTAATGCCCGTCTTTGAGTGCTCTCTATAGCATGGATCAGCACTTATGCGGTGTTGTAAGTTGTTGGTGTTGTTGTTGTTAGGCATATTGGTTGGAATTGGACAGTTGGAAGAGGCTTTATGTTCGCAAGACGGCTGATTGGGAACATGAAAATATTTTTAAAGGGTTTATTTGACGCGATGATTGCTTTGCATGGAAATGATTTTAGCGCTAACAAGGCGCAATGTGGATGGTGTGATCAGTAGTTTGGTCTTACATACATAATGTACATGTTTGGGCTAGTGGTCAGTTTTTTGATTATGCTCGATATGTGGGCATCAAGAATGGCATACTCCGATGAACATCATCAACAGCGCATCTTTTGCTATTCTAATTTTTGAGAATAAAGTTTATTGATGATATTGATGATTGAAATCAAGCAGAATCAGATCTGAAAAATCTATAGATGAATTTCTTGATTAAGAATGATATTGGATGATCGTGTTCGCCAAGAAAGTCACGATCAAGTATATCAAGAATATGATAGTGCAGGTGCTATGTGCAGTTCTTATTTAGGTAAGACCACTATGTAAATAAATCGAATACGGGTCGTTCCGAATGGAACCTAATAAATCGTAAATTAGAAAACATATATGTACATATTACAGAAAAATTGCACCTGGTGATTAGTGTTACATGCAGATTCTGTAATTTGGACGAGGAACCATCGGACCATTTATGTATGCATGACATAAGTAGGTGTGATGCACTTGTGAATCAGAGAAACTGGGTTCCTCAGACGTCACCAGATAGAAGAGAGTGAACTACAAAATCTGAAAATACTCAACTCAAGGAAGCGGGTCTGAGGGAAGAGCTCAAGAATGTGTGATCTTACCTAGCCCTAGACTGCGACACAATACATCTTAAGGTCGCAATCCACTTAAACCCCAAAATTATTCATTCATTCTTTGAATAGAAGTGCCTATCAGCAAATAACCAAAACACTTGATCGTAGACAAAATATTGTTCGTCTTTATATAAACCAGAACATGCACAAATTTTGTAGAAGCCAAGTCATGTGGCGTGCCTAACTATTAAATAGTTAGCTATTAATAGCCAGCTATTACTGGCCCACTTTTAGTGAGTTCATAAGACTTACAGTTTCATGGAATGTCTCTATGACCCGTGACCAAACCGAGGATATTGTTGAGCTGCTGCGCCATCTCAACAAGAAATGATCGGCAAATAAGTGGTGTTTCAGTTTCGATGCGGCATTCAGGTACAAGTTCTGGTTCTGGTCGCCAATTAAGGTTAAATTTAAATTAAATTTGGTGGTGCAACAGCTCGGAGTGAACCAGGACCTAGTAACTTACAACTCTCAATCATCCCTGTGTGCGTGTTACCAGGAACAGAGGGGACCTACAATTTTCTGCCAATTCCGAACGTATAGTGAGCAGCACTTTCCATGACAAGAGATACTCTTGGAGAATTTGTCAATTTCTCGCAAGAGGCAGTACACCCCTGAAAAAAACTTTCTTGCAGCGGCTGAGAATCGAACTCGAGACCTTCCGATTGACAGTCCAATGCACTAACCATTATGCCAAGGGGTACAATTAAGGTTAACACACCCGAATTGATCGATAAATCCACGGTTTAATAGTGAATGATTGGCGAGTGATGATCCCCGAGTTTAAAGTAGCTAAAGGGATCAACGATTTTGATTTTACATAAATATTTGGTCATGAAAAGGCTTCCCCACAAAATGGGTACCGTATTTGCTCACAATCGTCAATAAACACAATCGTTTAAAAATTTACGATAAGTGTTTGTCGATGTTCCAGTAAAATTCGACCAAGTTTTTGCACCTTTTTTAACCCGTAGATGTAACATGAATTAACCACAACCCACATGAGACCAAGAAACAGCCGAAACAATGGACTTCGCCTGGTGACTCGAAGCGGAAGAAGACCGAGAAGAGTTTGTCAGCAAACTATGTCATGGCGACAGTTTTTTGGAATGCGCACGGTGCGGTGATTACGATCACTAATAGCACAGAGCTGCTGAATAGATCACAAGTCGATTTGAAGCGATAACGGCCAATTTGGCAGTGCGTCCGTTCAGTAGGCTTACAAGTCAGCAGTGGCAAAATTTCATGAGTTAGGTTACGAATTCGTCTTTCATCCAGCATATTAAATTAAATTTGGCGGTGCAACAGCTCGCAGAGAACCAGTACCTAGTGACTTACAACTCTCAACTATTCCTGTGTGCGTGTTACCCGAAATGGAGGGGACCTACAATTTTCTGCCGATTCCGAACGGCTAATGACTTTAATGAAAAGAGAAACTCTTTGAGGAGTGGTCAATTCTTCGCAAGGGCGGTACACTCCTTAAAAACTTTTTTGCAGCGGCTGAAAATCAAACACAATACCTTCTGCATGACAGTCCAACGCAATTAACATTATGCCAAGGGGTACTACCTTTCATCCAGCATATTCCCTTAATCTAACCCACTGCGACTAATTCTTGTTTTCAAAATATTGATCGCTGGGTCGAATACCTCATTTCTTTTCAATGGCGTTTTTACAGAAGAAAACAGCCACTGTAGCTTTTTTTACTCTTGCTTGTGTGTAAAGAGTTTCCACCGTAATTTCTTATACAAAATAAGACAGAGATATTTTGCTTCTCCATCAGAGAATATTAGTGTTAACCTATAAAAGAAGAAGAGTCTATGAGTGGAGTCTTATATTCCCTGGATAAGAGTGGCAAGATCAGTTTTTAGCAGGCTTACACCGAGCCCACACCGATTCACCCAAAGCGCATGCTTGGTTAGTAAGTTTTGTTGACTTAACTCGGAATCTTAATTGACTGAAAAGCAGGTTCTAGAAGCTAACTCAGGTCTTACCCCTAAACTTAGAATATCTATCTCATTCTGAAAAACTAGGCCTTGGAAAATAAGTTGCGAATCTTTTCGAATTGCCCACGTATAGAACTCAAAATTGTGTGTAACTAAAACCCTCCCATCAGATAAGATCCTTAGCCTCCCACTTATCAAACTCTATTTCGTGTCTTCTATAAGGCTATAAGGTACTTAATATTAAAGATAGATTTCAATCCAAACGTTTATCTATAAATAAACCAAATAACCAATATCTACATCATTTGTAAAAGTGGTGTCTTCAACTTAATTTGATCGATTTACCCAGAGCATCTCCTTGAAACCTCAACAAATAAATAATCTTCTTGGCTATTTTTAATTAAAAAAAAATTCCACCCCGTTTATCAATTGAGTTGATAGATTTTAATCTGCGCACCTATAAATTACAAAATTTATAATCTATTCCGTTAATCTTGGCCGCGTCAGAAGAAATTAATTTTCCATCTCCAATTGCAAGCAAGTTGCAGTAGATACAAAATATCCAAACAGGAAGAGTTATCTCAGGTAAAAATTTATAAATAACTTGCTCCCCGAAGCTCTTTAATATTCTCCATCATTCCCATAAAGAAGTCCATTTTCACATACAAAAGCACTTACCTCTCTTACAACGAACCATCAATAAATAATTTCAACCGTTTCGGTTCGATATACCCGATAAACAAGCATATCTTACACCTGCCCCACAATCGAAGATTGATTGTTTTCCGATGGACACGGACACACAGGTCCAAGAGTCCAAGGCATTCAGCATCCGTCCATGTGGGGCGTGTGAGTGAGTGCCGTGCTCCGCATGCACCAGTTCAAAACCAAGTCAATCAGGTTGCATTCTGTTCTGTATGCCTCTTGTGTGTGGAAATTCTTGCATAAATTTCCACCATCAAGACTTCAAGTACCCAATCGGAGTTCCATTTTGTATTGAACAACGCATTAAAATCAGTTTAGCGAAATTCCTTGGAGACTTTGTGTTTGTGGCACAAACAATGAACTTCGAATTCCCTTTGTACTTACACACGGTGGGTCGGTACCGTAAGTGCATTTTGGAGTGCAAGAAGTCACACCGAGTATACCCTAAACAATTTCACGGCGCATTTCCTTTGCCTTTTCCCAATGGACATCGGGGCATCTGAAGGACTTTCCGATTTGGCACACAAAACGATGTTGTGTGTTGGTGAGGATGCGGTCGCCATTTCGCATGTTTACGTGAGTGTTGATGATAAATTGCGTTGAGCGTCGCGTCGCGTCGTGAGAAATGTGCTCTACTCTGAGTGACAACCATTATATTAATTCAAAGCAGGGTTGTTATAAAACTCGAATATAATGTAGTTGAAATTTGTACAGTTTTTTCTGACAGAGTAAATAGATTTAGTAAAAATCGAACCTTATGGTTCAATTGACGATTAAAAATAAATAAAAGTTCGGATGATGGTTAAGAACTGGGCAGATTCTAGCTGTTAACTGATGAAAAATTGAAGTTGTACAGTAGCTAATTAGCTATTTCCACCTTGTGGTTATTTGCTCAGGTATACTTAGTTGAGAGTACTATTAACGATACCCTGTTATTTCATTATAAACCTATTTTGTCACCTAAGCAACATGCATTCCCTAAGGGCCGGGCCACAACCCCTAACCTTACAGAATTTGTATCTACTACGCTGTGTTGTAGAAGAACTGTTTTTATAATATGGGTTTTATAATAAGGGGTTATTACCGTCCGTAAAACGATTATTACAGTACGAGTGTCACGAAAACAAGAAAGGTTTTGAAAGGAGGTACAGATGCACATTACTTTTAAATTTCTGATTATTACAATGGGTAGATAAATAAGTCATGTATTACACGGCGCGTGAGTTTAACGCGCAAGTCTTGGTTATTTTCTTTTGAACATTCATTCCGTGACGCGAGTGTTATTACACAAAGCCTTTTTCTCATTTCAGTACTGCGCGTTTATTTGACAGTTTTTTTCATTTTATTTTCTTCGCACATTGTTAGATTAACATAAAATTAATTTTAATAGCAAAAATGGAAGCCGAAGATCTAACAAATTTACTAGACACGGCGGTAACTATTGTTAATTGTATGGATACCGATAGCAGTTCCGATGAAGAAATAATGTTGGGGATTGTAGATATTTGTAAAGATGCTTTGGATACATTAAAAAAAAAGAAAAAAAGAAATTGGATTAAACAATGGAGGAAACAAAGACCTGTCCAGGGATCATTCAGTTTTTTAACATCTGAACTTAAAGTAAATGACAGCGAATCCTTTTTTAATTATCTCAGAATGAACGAAAAAACATTTGACCTGCTTTTATCACTAATTGAAAATGACATCAAAAAAGAAAATACAATGATGAGAGACGCTATCTCACCGCCTGAAAAATTGGCAGCTACTTTGAGATTCTTAGCTACAGGTGAATCTTTCAAGAGCATAAATTATCAAACCAGACTGTCGCAACCCTTTCTTTCTAAAGCCATCCCAGAAGTTTGCGCAGCGATTTGGAAAAACTTAAAAAGCTCATATTTAAAGGTAAGTTATTTTTATTACTCTAGAATCTAGATAACTTAGTAGATACATACATAGCTTAAAAAAAAATTGCAAATTAATTAAATAAAATCTTCATCCTCGAATATCCCTGCCATTGACTGCTCAAGCAAGTCTGGATCTGGACTGAAACTGAAACAACTCTTAGCCGTATCAGAATTTGAAGATGGAGGTCTTATTTGTTCCACACTTAAAATTTTAACCCTCGAACTGTTTGATGTGGAGGGAAATGATTCCAAAGATCTATCTGGCGTCAAAAAAGTTTCAGATGGAGGCCCTGCGTTATCTCTAAGGGATAAATCTTCCTCGACGCATTCGCGGAGAATTTTTTGAATGGCCCAACTTGCCTTCCTCTTGATTGCTTCATTTTGGATATTTTCCATTTCAAAAGTAACTTGTTTCCCCAGCCAAGAATACGACGATTTATTTGCAATTTTTTTTTGAAGAAGCTCGGTCACAATGTTTATTTTTTTGCCAATGTTTGGTGTATTTAATCTTCTCTGAAACGAAAAAAAGTTTTATTATTAATATTACTATTATTGTTGTTGTTAAAATAATGATTTTTTTAGTTTCCAGAATCGAAATCGGAATGGGAACAAATCGCTGAAGACTTTGCGATACGTTGGCAATTTCCAAATTGCCTTGGTGCTCTCGACGGCAAACATGTTGCTTTCAGAAGCCTAAGAAAAGATGGCGCGTATTACCACAACTATAAAGGCACTAACAGCATAATTTTATTAGCTTTGGCAGACGCAAACTGCAGGTTAATTTACGTGGATATAGGAAGCAATGGACGAACTAATGACGCTGGAGTTTTGCTACAAAGTTCTTTGCAAAACATATTAGATGATGCAACTAATAAGTTTCCACACGATAGGATTGTGGGGGATGGAAGAGTACTTCCATTTGTCATTGTTGGGGATGATGCCTTTCCTCTTCAAAAACACATAATGAAACCATATCCATTCAGAACGCAAAGCAAACCAAAAAGGATTTTCAATGTACGATTAAGTAGAGCAAGGCATGTGGTTGAGCATACCTTCGGAATAATGTCGAACAGATTTAAAATACTTCAGTCGACTATGAACCTTCGTGTTGAACAAGTTGAAGTTGTCACAAAAGCTTGTTGCATCCTGCACAATTTCTTAATGAAACACAACTCTAATGAAACTAATTCACTTCTAGCCTCTTTTCCAACAACGAGCACAAACATAAAAACTCAAAAAGTTGATAATCCTCGTAAAGGGGCAGCAGAGGCAATAAGATGTAGTTTTGCTGAATATTTTTGTAACGAAGGACAAGTAGAATGGCAAAATAAACAGATTTAAATAAAATAATGTGCTTACTTTTTTTTTGCTTGTATAATCATTTTCTAAATCCGAATCTTGAGTGCTGGAGTGGTAGGAGGGACTGGGTACTGGGTTTTGCTCGCTGTTCTAAAAAAAAAAACAAATTATAAACATAAATAGATGTTTGAATATTTTCCAGTTTTAAAATTAATAAACTCACCTCTTCAATATTTGATTCCGATGTTCGGGTTTTGCAGTGAGTTTTTAAGAAAACTAATTGGTCAAAACACCAGAGTTTAGGCTCATGTAAATCATCGGCACCAGCCCCACTCTTCTTCGACTTTTCCGTTTCACGGAACTCCTTTGAAAATTGACTACGCAATGTATGGATTTTTCTTTTTATTGCATCCATTGTTATATTTGGATCAAAAGGCTTCAGTGCATTTAACAAACTTTCAAAGGCGTCTGCCTTTTTGACCCTGTTTGTTACATATTCCGGATGGCAAGGATTATACAGAATGGGGTGCATTTCGTAATTCAAAATGAGCTCGGACGTTAATTCCTTGCTCCATTTGAATTCTTCAGCCATTTAAATTTGTGTTCATTCATCAACATCCAAAATGAAATAAAGCAAATCCAAAAAATAAGAAAGAGTAAAAAGAGAAACGTCAAAAACACGCAAGGAAATTTCTACCCGTGCGTGTTCAGATAGATTTATTTCTGTTTCATCTTTTCGTTCTTTCTTTCTCTTTTGCACTTCATTCACGCGAGGTTAAACACGCGCTGTGTAATACCGGACTAAGTTTCTGCTGTCTCTACAGGTTTTTGTAAAGTTTTCGCAAACATATTTTCATTTATATTTATAAGGCTCAGCTTTCTAGATGTGTTCATTTGATGTATTCAATCTTCCTGAGTCGAGCGTCGATATCGGGTTTAATTGGATAATGTATATCAACCTCAATTAATGCAACGACTGGGATTCCTCAAGAAACTCATTTAGGACCGCTTGTTTTCATTTTAACCACAAATGAAGTTGAAAAATTGGTTGGACGATATCAAAATAAACAAACAAATCGCATATAGCGAAGATGCCCAATCACTGCAAGCTGACTTGGACAAATTTTATTTATGGTGCCAAAAGAATTTTCTGGAGCTCAATATTGATAAAAATGTCAAGCCATAACCTTTACCGGAAACACCCTCCATCATGACAGAGAAAGTATATTATAAATAGCGAATCAATTCTCATAGTCACTTTAAGCTGTAATTTAGGTTTAATATGCGACTTTCAGCTTAATTTTCGCTCCCATATTGATATAGTATTATTAAATAAGTTAAATCTACTCTTGGGTTCACTAAACGTTGATCGAAAGAATTATCTAACACCTACATATGTCACAAAATCACTCTGTATGTGTCTTCTTTTGCTATACCACTCCTCGAATATTCACCCCAGGTTTGATCTTTGAAACAAAATTCTATTGAGAACACAAAACTTAGATGGAACAACAAAACAAATCTAGCCACATCTGAATCTGAAGCGCTCTCTAAGCAGATTACACATCGGCACCGTTATAGGTGTCATAACCGGACACTTTCTTAAAGGTTAACATGCACCGAAATTCGAATTATTCCCAAAAAATTTTTGCAAAGCTGTGCGGACGAGAAAGAATCGATTCCTTATTTTCTCTGTACATGTTCTACTCTATCCCAAAGACGTAAGCTTCATCTTAGAGTGTTCTACTATTATTATCTTAGCGACCTTGCAGATAAAGACATTATGTTCGTAGAGAGCTTTAAGTCGTTCAACGAGTATGGAAAAAGTATATTTGATTCATAGGATATCAACTTATGGTCTAAGTATGTCAAGCATTCAGACCGATAGTCACTCTAACCTTACCTAACCTAACCTAACCTTACCTTGGTAACCGTATTATCGAGCTTACATCAAACGCATTGAAGTCGCTTAGCGAAGATTCATACGTTTTACCTCACGTGGTATTGGTAAGGACGATCCGTTTTACCTTCCTCTCTGTGAAGATCGTATAAAACGTTTTATTCATCTGATATCAACGGGTTGTAAAGACTGTAACCGTCTGTTTCCAAAGATCTCTTTTTAAATCTGTAACTTTCTTTCGACCTCAATGCAATCTTTCCGAATACAGGTACAATGAAACATTGACTAGAATTTTGGGTAAATTAATAATACAAAATACAGTTCAAAATCAATATTTACTGCAAACTTTGCACATAAAGCTGTTTGAATGGAAGAAATCATCCTTCTAGCCATGCTCAAAGTCATATGGCACCATTGAACTTGTTTTATTGATCATTTTAGCTCCATTCTCAGACAAATCAAGTCGATTTGGCCACATTTGGCACTTGTTTTCTTTTTCGGCTCTTGAAAGACAAATTAAGGTACAGAGGAGATTTTTCGTACATTTCTTAGGAAGGTGTAATTTTTTACTATAAGGACTTCGATTCTATTACTGATCCACCAAAGCATTAATTCTGTTATTTTAAGAGTCACCAGGGGCATGGTACCTACCAACTGATGTACAAGATCATTTAGACTCGGGTTTGAAGTTCGTTTGAAGTTTACAATAGAGTAGAAGTAGTCGAGATATCATTTAACCATTTGGAGTGCTCCTAATGGTGGTAATTGGTGATGTATAAGATTATTAAAGCATGTTGTTTTTTGATTTACAGGGAGGTAATATCTGTAGATATACCAGAGTTGTAAATCTGTTATTTTTAGTGATATCAGCTAGGTGCTGCTGATTTACAAGAAACTAGATTTTTACGCCTACTAATATACCATATCGTTTAAACAAACTGTTTGAATTTCACCCATGATCGTAATACCTGCTGATGTACCAAACATTTAAGCATTCCGTTTCAAGTGTCATCAAGGGCATAGTACATACCGTTCACATCTTATAGAATATCAGCACTGAAATCTAAAATGCTGACTCTTTAGAAACCAGATTAGTCGATGCAAGATACCCAAACCTAAAATCTAAGCCAAAAGGAACCATATTAGACTAGAACAAGCGAATCACTCGATTGCCAAATCAACTAGAATACCATTTTCATAAGATCGTCGCCGTCGTAAGTCTCCAATACTGCACCAAACTTCATTTGTTGTATTGCAAATTAAGAGAAAATGGTTTAATGATGCCTACCATGAATTAAATAAATCATTATTTCACAAAATAAATACTGGTGTTCCTCAGGGCTCCATTTCGTCTCCGATTCTCTTCCTGATTTTTATAAATGATTTCTTGTCTGAAACTTCAAATCGACTTAATTTTTTTTTTGCCAACGACTCTACTCTCAACTTCTCAAACTCGTTCTCAAATTGAAGTCCATCTCCTTCAGATGTGGAATGCAACAGTATCTTATGATTAGCTTATTAAACTCCTATCTTAACAGTATTGTTAAATGGTGTATACAAAATCGTGCTTCGAAAACGCTGTCTATTGTCGTTGAAGCAAAATCAACCCCTTATGCTATTGTCATTGAAAGGCACTTGAATCGAAGAAGCCGAAAAGGTCTCTGTACTTGGTTTGAGTGTCAAAGCCAATCTTCTTTTCATTTATTTGACAGAATTCAGACCGTTAAAACTGATAGGAAATTTTTGTTCTATATAAAAATTTTGCAATAATGTTCTAAATAATTTTTACCTCTAAAGTTTCTTGTAAAAGCTAGTTGAGAGAACTCGATGGAAAGCAAAACGCACACCACACTATTTGGACTTTTTTGAAAGAGATCGAAATCAAGAAACTGAATGAAACATTTCAAATTTTCGTATAATATGAACGAGTATGTTCGTCAGGTTTGGCGTTGAGTTAGCAACTTGTGTTAGTATAACTTTGGTTTCCACATTAGAAAAATTGTTCGCACCATTACCGATGGATAAGAGGAAAACCTGAATATAACGTAACTTTCTGAAAAAAACTAACAATTTATATTTATTTATTTGCCAAAAATCTGCAACACAATTCTATTATAATAATTTTGGACTTTGCAGTCACGAAGCTTAATTCGCAATTTTCAAGCAGTTTTTTTTTTAAATGACAAAATAATGAATAAATCCTTTAGGATATGTGTACGAAATTTGAAGTAAATTGGATTACCTGGTTATACTCATAAGCCAACGACGGATGTATCGCCGACAGTTTGAGAAAAAAAATTTTTTGAAGTTAGCCTCATTTCTTTAAGACCTCGAAACTTTTTCCACCAACACTTGTCCCATACAACTATATCGTAAAAGACAGTTTGTTTTCAGTTTTATATCAGGGAATATATAAGTTCTGACTTAATTGATGTTTTCTTAGCTTTCCGAATTCAATTTAAAGAGACAAATAATTGTAACATCACTGGATTCAAGCAAAAAAACTGCATCAAAAAGTGAATTCCTTAGATGTTTATGGCGACTTTTTCCAACGGAAAGTGCAAGTTCTCCTTGGGGACACAGCCATGGTCGTGTGGGATTATTACTTTCTGCAACAGTAGTAGCAGCTGGCGTTGGTTGTGATGATCACGTTTTTTTTTTATTATTTTTGGGGAAGGTAACGAAGCGAGCTGAAAACGAGAAATGCATACTAAACGTTTATAATAGTGCTGGCACCTGCGGTTATTGGCTAAATGATTTGGCCTTGAATATATTTTATTTATAGCTTAACCAGTTACACGTTTTCGGTGTAACTCTCTGTCAAAGGATATAAATGTAACTGTATAGAATTATGGAAGTAGATATATATTTGTGAACTATATAGACTATAATAAAGCAGGTGAAATTGATTAATCGTAACGAGGAAGCTTGTTTATATTTTGAAACTTATATAGGTAATTTAAACGTGACTTGAGATCTTGCGGAAACGAACAAAAATTGCAGCTTCATCAAGATTTTTAGGAAATGTATTGATTGATGGTGGCATACTATTATTTTAACTTTAAAAGAAGACATTGATTACATCGCCTTTTATTACAAAATCTTATGATGAGAATAAGTACAAAATCGAATAACGAATAAATTAAGGGCTACAACAGCTCGTAGAGAACCGTAGGTCCCCTTCTACGAGTACGACCGGCTAAGATTCGCGGCAGTTCTTCACAAGAGGTGATAAGCTCCTGAGAAATATTGCATAGGCTGAGATTTGAACCCAAGACCCTTTGTATGACAGCCAACCCACCAACCATTATAACTAAGGGTACTGAAAAATCAAATGCAGTTGAAGAAAAAAAATTCGTTTGAAAATCAATTAGCTTTAGTTTAAAATACAGGATAGGCCAAATACAATTTTTTTTTTAAATACAATAAAATGAACAAAATTAAAAATTTTCCATATACCTATAATGACTTTTTTTTTTTTTTTATAATTTACTCACGCTCAAGGGAATATGAATACCCTTCAAATGTTTCAACACAGCGTGGGCGTGAAGTTACGGAAGAGAAAGAAGGATAGGAAAGATGTGTGGCGCGATGTCCTGAGACTGAAGGTGGTTGTCTCAGATATTTTTATCTCCAGGGATGGCGGCTAAACTAAAGCGGAGAATTGCCGTGTATTATTTCTATGCCCCTTATAATTCGCATTATTTTATTCGTTTTTCATCCTTGTTGGGCATACTAGTTTAACTCAATCACATGTTGTTAGTGTTATGCCTAAACAACATGTAATGAGTAAACCATTAAAGACGACATAGACGACGCACGGCAGGAATCGAAACTGTTATATTGAGGTTGACAGGCGAGCACACAACCATCGACTTTGTTAGTAACAGCAAACATTTCCATTAATGGGTGATTCTACAAACAATGGAATAAAATGATACAAATTTCGGCACGACATTTTTGAAAGCCAAAAGTCATAAGAATTGTTCTAGTTGATCCTTAGAACGTATCTTTGCGTTGTTGAAAGCGGCCAGTAAAAAAAATTAAAAATGATTATTTTAAGGACATTTTTTGAAAAAGGATGTTCAGGGGACTGAGTTTTTTTTAAGGGGACTGAATAAATCTTTAGTTTTTTTTTGTATTTTCTCTTGGGTACACACTGAAATATAGAAATTAAATTTAATTAGCCTTCATAAACATACAAATTCATGGTTAATACATAATAACTTAGCATTTTATTAAAAAAAAAAAAATAATATATTAAAATATATTTTTTTTTCTACTTAGAATCAATTTAAAATAAATTATATTCTTTTTAAAAATTTTAAAAATATTTCGTAATGAAGTTCGAAGTTCAACATAACTTAAAAATTCTCAGGTTTCTGAATAAAATATCATTTATTTATTTATTAGCCAGGGGACTGAGACCAGGGGACTGATGTTTTTCATGTTTTTTGCGCAAAAACGATATTAAGCTTTTACTTAAAAAATCAAAAAAATATATATAATATTACAGTTTTTTCAAACCTATACTATACTGCTAAAAAAGATGCCTACTTACATACAAATTTGTTTCGTAAAAACTCACCAGAGGACTGATAAACTAAACGGACAATCCACGACTTCGTGCACAAATGTCCTTTTCACAATACTAACATAAGAAACAGAATCGAGTTGCACCACGATTTTATTGTAAGGAGACTCGGTTCTTCAAATTGTCAGTGCTGGAAATCTGATCGACATCCTAGTTATTGATATTTTCGACTGTTTCAATATGCCAGGGGACTGATACAAAAAGCGGGGGACAAAGTTTAATTAAGTTTTTTTGTAATAAAATCAATTACTAAAAAATATTTATCTATGTCGTAGCAAAGATGTATTATTTGGCGTAACTTCGGTGGAATTCATTTTAGTATGAGACCTGAAATAAGAGAACGTTAATAATTTTTCTTTGCAAGAACGCACTGGGGACACGTCAGGGGACTGAGAATCGGACACTTTAAAGAATTTTTTGAGCAATACAAAATAAGGTCACCCTAATAATATTGTTAGGCCAGGTAGATATCAGTCAGATTTAATTTTATAAAAAAAAATCAGGTTAAATAATTGAACGAATTTCAAAATATTTCTGGGGCCGCCGAAAATTCCATCGTTTGTAGAATCACCCTAATAATGGAACATAATGTCGTCCAAGTGGCTGCCTCGCTGGCTTTCCAGTAGCGCATTCTGTCACTCCAACTTTCCAAGAGCTTGTTGATGGCTTGGGGATGTAGCTCACGGATTTCTTGGATGATATTGGCCTTAAGCGCTTAAATCATTTCTGGATTATTGGCCTAACATTGGTCCTTCACGGTTCACCACAAAAAAAAACCCATAGGGGTCAAATCGAGGCTTCGAGGCGGCCAACTGACATCGCCAAGACGGCTGATAACACGATTTGGGAATTTGGTTCGCAAAAGATCGATTGTGGCATGGGCTGTTTGGCATGACGCTATTGTATAAACATGACGCGCCATCCTGCATGAACCAGAGGTCATCTATATCCTTGTCTTCAATTTCAGTGTAATTAAAAAGTGGATTAACATGGCTCAGTAACGTCCACCGTTGACAGAAACGTTGTTCCCAGCATCATTTTCGAAAAAAAAAATGGTCCAAAGATGCCACCACTTCTGCACCAAACTGTCAGCTGTCACTCTCTGTGGATGCATTGGCTTCTAAACAATAAACATGCGGGTTTTCCGAGCCGTAGATGCGGCAATTTTTTATTAACGTTGTCCAATTAAAGCTGTTCTAAGGTCCAAACTGCGAAGCGATAACGAAGCGGATGGACGTGCGCCTTCAATTGCTGAGTCAATTGGACCTTGTGAGCGAATAATCCGAGATCTTTGTGCAGAATTCTCCTCAGACGTATACGTGAAATGTTGAGTTGTTGAGATCGATGGTGGGTTGATTTTCGTCAATTGAGTCTCACACTCTCGGCTAGAGCAGCCACATTCTCGTCTGAGCGCTCCGTATGACAACGGAGACCAGCCTCTCATAAACTTTTTGTACAAACTTGCGTAGAGCAGGCGCGGTGGGTGCTTCATTTCGGCCAAAACTTCTTTTCCAAAAACGCACTGTTTGGGTTACGCAGCATTCACTTTGGAAATAAGTTTTCAATATTTCCCAACATTGTTCAAGCGTAAGGCGACTGTTGAGATTTCGACCGAACCTTTGATTCAAAAAGAAACCACCCTTTATAATTAAAAGTCGGCTTGGTTATTCAGCCAGTGGTGGTTTGGGGGTGGTTGGCGCTCATCCACAGCGATAGGCTGACCCTGTGTCTACGTAGAAGGAAACAGCTGCTTCGTCATTGTCATCCAGGGTTTCCATCAAACTGAGGTACCTCGGCTCGAGATGTCATTGATCAGTGGCTATCCTTCTCATTAGTTGATTGACGGTGTTTTCCACAAGCTTCTTTACCGAATTTAGTAGGTATTTGTCCAGGGGTGTATTACTTCCGCATTTCTGTAGAGATACTCGTTTCTGTAATGTTTTCCTCGCTGCCGGTCGAAGTGGAGTCCGGTGCAGATTCTAAGTATCTTCCTTTCCCTGAATTTCAGATCATGAATCAAACTGGGAAGTAATATCTGGTAACTGACCATAGGAGTTGCATGTACACGAAATACCTTCATCTGGCTTAGTCCCGATTTTCTCTTCATCAAAGGGTGTAGTCGTTGGAATGCCCAGTTCGTTTTTTTTGAGTACACTTTTTGAGTGCCAGTTGACTTATTGAAGTTAATCCCCATATATTGTACGTTCCTTTTGGCTGCAATAGTGGATCCATTTGAAAGCTTCAGAATTAAGTTTGTGCAAGTGACTTATGAGCGACTTCTGCCATCACGGGGTCTCCTGAAGCAGACGCAAACTCCGAATTTCATGTTTATATTTTGACGCCCCATTTCTTGTAGAAATCGAAGTCTGTTGATTTGAGCATCTACTATCCGGACTGCGACTAGTGGTGACATTGAGGTTACATACGAAAGCGAGTCATCAGCGAGCACACAGCTTGTTGAAACGGGTTGGTCTGATGTCATTAGGCCATAGAGGAAGGGGCCAAGTTTCAAACCTTGAGGGACTCCGGCCGTAACGTTCTTCATAGTTGATGAGCAGTTTTTGAATTGGACAAAGAAGTTCCTAGAAGAAAGAAAAGAAAAATTAATGTTTACTAGTGGCGGGGGTAGACGATCGATTAGTCGATGTTCACCGACTCTTGTAAGAATCACAGTATGTTAATACTTTGTATATTTCTGGGGCAATTTTTGATTAAGTTGAAACATCTAGAATATAAATATCCTTTGTAAGACTTTTTATGACGAAGATGAAGAAAATAGAATAAGAGAAAATTTATGTAATTCAATTAAAAAGAAGTCAAGTGACTTCAGATTCACTCAGATACGACAGCATCTAACTGTTGAGCCCAAAGTCAGACCTTGGCGACACGCTATGCTTTTTTGGGTTATGTATCTTTTAATTTCAATCATTTCCACTCTTAGTCGGAACACGACAAAAATCATTATCATTTTAAAAAACGAGTAAAATTACTTGACTAGAAAATAAACTCATTTTTTTTTTTTTGAGGAAATTTGAAGTCTACTCCTCAAGAAATCCTCAATAAAATTCACAATAAACTTGAAATAAAAAGAAAGCTATTGTTTTTCACATTTTTTTTTTTTTGTTTGTTTCTCCAACTATGGAACGTATTTTATCTCCCTTACCTATCTTAGTATCCAAACAAATCTTCCATCAAAAAACTCTTGAACAAAGAAAACGAATTTATCTCCCAGAAGTGTCAAGATCAAATATTTAAATCGCTCCATCATTGTTCAGAGATTATGCCCAGAGATAAAAGTCTCCATAAATGTCCTACCCAACCACCCCTCACCCTTGTCCTTGTTTGAAGGCGACCAAAAGACCAAACAATCTTACACAAAGATCTCATCGTTACCTGGCAATTTATTTAAACACAAACACGATGTCATTCGTTTATGAATACCGATTAACGATAACCTCACTTTCTAGTCACCGATAGAGATTCTACAAATCCTCCTACTCCATCTTTTCGAGTTATGAAGAATTCTTAACCTCTGTGGAAAACAACTAGAGAGAACGGAGAAAACCATTCAGAGGACTCTGAGTGCGCCTTATCTTATCCGCTGAATGCCAAACAAATCACCTCAAAGTGTGCGCCGAGAGTAATCAAAGTTATTTTATCAGCTGCAAGAACACCGAGTTCTGGCTTCGTACAACTCAGCTTACAGCTCCTAGATTTGCATCTTCTGAAAAATGATGGAGACAAAGTCGACAAAAAAAAATAAAGAATCATATCAATTCTCTCACGTTGTTGGTGGATAACAATGCGAGACACTCGAATCGCAGCTTAGGCCACGAGAACGCTACCCCGGGCCTAGAGGACCTGGTGGGACTCTTTGCCTGGAATCACTCAGATCGTTTGTCATACAGGCGCAAAAGTAAACCTTGCATGCATACTCCTCGTCTGTTTGCATTTAACACCTCGCAGAGGGCTCCTCTTTTGCTTAGGAGGAATTATTGTTCGAAGCCGAGTGTTTGGTGTTCACACCTTTTTCGGCGAGGGAGGGTCTTGGACAAACGACTGCTTCAGCATAACTGCTGCAGATTTATGATAGGCCATACGCCTCAACCTTCTCGCCTAACCACTTGGAAGCATTATTAATCTCCATCACTGCACAGGTGGATAGAGAACGAGTCTAAAGCAGTCCATGGTACACAAACAAACGGCGAATGGCTACGACTCCGGCGACTTGTAATACAACCCAAAGGTTGGGGATGAGACTTGCAATCCAAGTGCATGGGCTCGGCACCCATGTTTAAAAAATGTTTTCCTCCAAAGAATGTATAATATGAATGAGATTTTCCAAGATGACGATGGAGCGTTCGACGGAGGTGGCGGCGCGGCGGTGTCGGTGAACTTGAGTTGGAGGAATGGATACGGCTGACGGGCCTGGTTCGCGGTTCGTTTGATTTTTCGCGCTCACAAAGGGACTACGACAAATATTTGAACGAGTTTCTCACACTCTAGCCCAAGGTTCTTTTAGTAAATGCAACAAGGCGATGCGATGGCAAAATGGCGATGACGATGATTATGATTGTGATGACGATGACTACGACGACGACCATGATGATGATGATGATAGAATTTGTGTTCCCCAACTCGATGTCGACGGATAAGAAACGGGGCAGCAGGGAAAAAATGGAAAAATTCTAGAGCTAAATGCATTTGGAGTTCCTTGTAGCGTAATTGATGGGGCGAAATGCAATTTAATATTTGCAACTCTCGCTAGAAGAGGCTACAAAGCTTGATGCAATGAGTGGAATTCCCTTATAACGAAATTACATGGAATGAAAACGAAAAGTATGAAGGTGCGATGGTTGGATGGCTACTTTTTTACTCGAGTTAAGTTGGCTGCGATGTTGATTTTCTCACACAGTTTTTAGCAGCTTCTGCGGAAGAGTACCTGAGCTAATTGATGTTTTCGTTTTTATTTTAAATTCCTTGCAGTTTTTATGAAAAGGTGCTGAATTGATGAGAAATTCCAATGGTCTTTTAGCAGAATGGAGTTTTCATGGCACATCAAGCTTCAACAGACAAAAATGTTGTACCAACGAGTTCGTAGAACATTGAATATTTTTTCGAAACAAATTAATTCTTAAAAATTAATAAAAAAAAAAGTTTAAGTTTAAGTCTATAGGTATATTCATACAAAATCGTCATTTCATGTTTCCTACTTTGGTACAAAATTAGTTTAAATACAAATATTAATTTCGCCTATGCCAAATCACCTGAGAGTTTCACTTAATCAATAGGGCATCAAGTATTGGCCAAAATAAATGTTGAGGATTTACTCAAATCGTCATGACGTTGGTGGGTCTGTTTGTTCCAGGGAACAAGAGTACATCGAGCTAGATAGAGCTAGAGAACCGATTAACAACTTTCTTTCTGACTAAGAATTTCAAAAATTTATGTTATCAGAGAAAAACTGTTCATAAGCATAAAGTTTGTTTTTTTAGATGACCAAAACAACTCCTTCAGTATTTCGAGCTAAAAACAGGACACCATGTGATTCAACCAAATATTGGTTTATGCAAGAACAAAAATTATAAGTCGTTGTAGTGATTTCTTAAAAAAAGCTTTCATATACTAAATTCTTACAAGATTTTTAAGAACAAATTTTGGTACGCTACTCGTACTTTAAAGTTTATATTATTGTTCGAATAAAAATTAAATTTATAAAAAAAATATTGAGCCGTTTCTGAGATATCGAATTTTCAATAATTCAAAAAAAATTTATTTTAAAGTTTTGAAATGCAATGTGTTTTAGACTTTTTAGAATCTTCTCTATAAAAATTTTCATTAAGATCCGTTATGTGGATAATGAGAAATTCAAAATTCGAAGCAAAGGTTCTATGGTAGGTACAAGCTGTAATATCTTAATTTCAATTTTTTTTTATTAAATTAAAGACCGTACAAATTAATTGAAAGAAAAAATTTTTTATCAACATTCTAGGCGCCGTTTTCGAGAAAAATACGATTTTTGAAACCATTTTTTTAAATTTTTTAGCATTTGTATGGTAGGTAGGGGTAACCGGGGATAGTTGGCTCCAGGGGCAAGTAGACTAACCGCCAATAACTTCAAAACAAAACAATTTCTTTCAAGTTTATTCTTTTTATTATATCAAGCACAGCTGCTTGCTTAGTTTCGTGTTGTCTCGCGCCAGAGTCCGGCGTCTTTCGGAGGTTATCGCGAAAAAACAACTTTTTGCTTTCGTGAGTAATTTTTTTGTTTTGTTTTCTTTTTCTTCTTTCGTAAGGGTGCTTTTGCCTAACGTCAAATTTTTTTTAGGAAAAAGAGCAAGTAAGTGTTTGTATTCATAACACCAGGTAGTTTTATGTTCATTTGATTTCTGAGAACCGAAAAAAAATCATTGAATGCTGAAAGACCGATCGGGGTAAGTTGACATTTTTTCTTGGGGGTAAATTGACTCATTTTTTGTTTGGTAATTTCTAGAAAAATGAGGACATATGTAAGAAAAACATCATGAGGGGCAACTAAAATAACAGTTTTGGAACGTGCGTGCCAGCTTATTTGTGGAAAAGGAAAAAGCATACGATCTGTTGCTCATGACTATGGTATTCCATATAAAACCATGCAAAGATAATATGTGCAAAAATTTAATTTGTTTATTTAATTTTTTTTATATGCATCGCTTTATATTTTGTGTATAATAATAATTTTTTGTTTCAAACAAAATTAATTTTTAATTCTATTTGCTTATAGTTTTAGTATTAAAAAGCTGGAAATAAGAATATAGTCAACTGACCCCATAGCCTTAGCCAACTTACCCCGGTTCAGGGGTTATTTGACCCACTTGAGGTCGTTTTGTAAAATTAGGAAAAAAAGGTCTTAATATTAACTAATTTTAGAAAACATATTTTTTTTATAAAGCAAAAAAGATGTTTTATAAAAGGGCATTTAATTTGTGTTGATATCTTTCTTAGTTTTCGTAAAAAAAATATATAAGAAAATTTTGAGTCTACTATCCCCGGTCTCCCCTACCTTTATTTTTAGGTAAAATAAATTTTTTTTTTCTCACATCTTGTAGACTATATTGAGAAACTTTTATTTATCAAGTTTAAAAAAAACCTAGCATGGGGTTTTCGAAATATCGAGTTTTGAAAAAAAAATTGAATTTTTTTTTAAAAATCAAAAAAAAATTTTTTTCAAAATTTGAGTACAATATTCTATTTAAGTTTTTGGGGAGCTTTAGCAAAAAAAAAAATATCAAAATCGGTTGTACCGTTTTTGAGAAAATCAAAAACAAAAAAAAATGGTTCCATGGGGGGTACCCTCAATAACCATTTTTCTGAAAAATTTTTTCAAGAAATACCTAGCTTTAATTAAATAAAATTTTTCTGTATATTTATTTTTAAAATCTGTCGAACAGTTTTTGAGAAAAAAAAATGTTTATAAAATTTCGAAAAAAATTCGTATGGCAGGTACCGTTATTTTTAAAACCCATATCTACCATGTTTGAAGAAAATCGGCCCAGCCGTTCAGGCTGTAGTCGAACCGACAGACAGATAGACAGACAGACAGAATTGCGAGACCTACTTTTTTAGTCTTCGCTATCATCGTAATGTCAACTTTGATCAAAATCTCGAGTTCGATTTTTCTACGAATGCTTAACCTGCCTTATAGTACCTATACACAATTTTTAAAACATTTTTAAGAAAATATGTTGGTATGTCAGCTTAAAATTTTTTATTACTACACGAATAAGACATAAATTTCGAAAAAAAATATTGAGCCGTTTTTGGGATATTGAATTTTCAAAAAAAAAATATCTTAATTTCAAATATATAATTATAGATCGTAAAAATTAATTAGAAGAAAACATTTTTTTCCAACATTCTCGGAGCCATTTTCAAGAAAATACGATTTTCGAAAACCATTTTTGCCATTTGGTGGGTATACCGTTATTTTTAGGTAAGATAATTTTTACTTGCGACTTATAGGTACTATAAGGCAAGTTATGCATTCGGAAAAAAAATCGAACTCGAGATTTTGATCAAAGTTGACATTACGATGATAGCGAAGATTAAATAAAATGCACGACTGGATCGCACGAACTTGCTCTTATGTAAAAGTACTTTGGAATTTAAGATACATTTTATAAATATAAAACATGGATTTAATGAGATAATAATGTTCAAATGCATAAAATTGCCGTCTGGTTTCCGGAAAAGTATGAATTTATGCAAATAAACCTTAAAAAATCGTTTTATTATTAAATAAATTTTTTATATAAGAAATTTCTCTAAAATTTTTCAAGAAAAAAATGTGGGATGTGAATTTTAAGTATTTAATAATATTGATTTTAGGAAATAATTTCAAAAAATAATCGTTCATAGGTTTTGAAGATATTGATTTTTCAAAAAAAATTTTTTTTTTCAAAAAAACCCAACAAATAATTTTTCGAATATTTTTATATACAATATTATTTTAAACTTAGGGGGACTCCTGCTGAAAATTTTTGGTTAAAATCGTTAGAGAGGTTAATGAGAAAGTCGAAAATAAAAAAAACGGTTCTATGACAGGTACCGTTAATAACATTTTGCCCCAATTTTTTTTTTTACCAAAACGTAATACATGTTCATAATATCCCACCTAATTTTTTTTATCAAAATCGTTAGAGCCGTTTTCGAGATAAATAAGATTTTGCATTACGGGTGTATGGGGGGTACCGTTAGTTTTAGAGCTAAAAAAAAAAATTTCAATTTCCCCTCTAGGGAGTCACCGAAGACCCATAACTATCGAGTTTGAAGAAAATAGGTCCAGTGGCTTAGGCTCTAGATCGAGGTACAGACATACAGACAGACAGACAGACAGACGGAATTGCCGGACCCACTTTATTCGTCTTCGCTATCATCGTAATGTCAACTTTGATCAAAATCTCGAGTTCAATTTTTTTTCCAAATGCAGAACTTGCCCTATAGTACCTATATCGCAAGTAAAAAGTGGGTCTCGCAATACTGTCTGTCTGTCTGTCTGTCTGTTGGACTACAGGCTAAACGGCTCAGCCGATTTTCTTTAAAATTGGTAGATATCATTGTTAATTTTTTCCCCCCACACGTTTTTTTCTTTTTTTTTTAAGACCAAAAATAACGGTACTTGCCATACGAATTTTTTTCGAAATTTTATAAACATTTTTTTTCTCAAAAACTGTTCGACAGATTTTAAAAATAAATATACAAAAAAGTTTCATTTAATTAAAGCTAGGTATTTGTTGAAAAAAATTTTCCGCAAAATGGTTATTGAGGGTACCCCCCATGGAACCATTTTTTTTTGTTTTTGATTTTCTCAAAAACGGTACAACCGAGAAAAAAAACTTATTAAATTTCGAAATTTAATGGCAAGTACCTTTATTTTTGGTCTTAAAAAAGAAATGTGTGGGGGGAGGAATTTGAAAACAATATCTACAAAGCTTGGCGAAAACCAGGCGAGCCGTTTAGACTGTATTTGAACAGGCAGACAGAATTTCGATACCCTCGCTTTTCGTCTTCGCTATCGTCGTAATGTCAACATTGATCAAAATCTCAAGTGGATTTTTTTACGAATACAAAACTTGCCTAAAAAATTATTATAAATTTAATTTTCCAATTAATAAGTTTATAATCAGATTTCATCCATTAGCTTATGAATTAAATTTTTTTAATTCATAAGTCACTAGCATTTTTTTTTTAATTCTTAGGTTAGGTTTGGTTTTTGGGCTGATTTCGCTATTGTGACTCTTAGATCAATGTAATGTAAACACTCTTTTCTGTTAAAAACCTATGTATTCTGTTAATCAGTCAAACCCTTTTATGGCATTGACGAAGTTCAATATGTGAATTCCTGAAATATTAAAAAGATTTCCTAGATTGTCAAAGAGGTAACTAGCAAGCCATTTCCTTCTCTGGTGGCATAGTGAAGGGCAATCACAGAGAAAGTGTGATATGTCTTCATGTACCTCTTTATCACCACATCCACATACATAGGTCATCTGTACTTAGTTTCATTTTAAATTTATGATATTTCAATAAATTATGTCCGGTGATTATGCTCGTAAGAGAGCGAAGGGACTTCTTACTAAGTTGCATAATTTTGTCAGTCCTCTGCTTGTTAAAGCAAGGCCATATTTTCCTAGTGGTATCACAGGTGTCAAGTAGACTCCACCTTTCATTGGATTTCTTTAGGATTAAATCTGAAATTTTCTGTTTAATGTTGCAGAGTGGGATGCTTACCATCTCTGCTTGACTAGCGTCGAGCGCTGATCCCTGTCTTGCCAACTCATCGGCATTTTCATTAGTCTAGTAGAGTCTAATATTGTGCTGCGTGCCAAGAACCTTAAGCTCTCCGCGGCAGCAGGAGACAAGCTTCGATTTTATCACAGTGGCAGAAATCGCTTTTATTGCCGCTTGGCTGTCAATGTAAAAGGTGATATCAGCCTGTGCTATCGCCACCATTGATACCTGTCTAGCCGCTGTTGTCACTCCCAGGACCTCCGCTTGGAAGACACTGTTATGATCTGGGAGCCTAAGTGAGTTGTTTAGCTCAAGAGGTTCTGATAAAAAGCCTACACCAACACCTGTGTCCATTTTGGAGCCATCAGTATAGATTGCTATTGCTGATTCACTGGCGTAGGGTTGCTTGTTCAGCAATTCTTCTCTGCTTGGAAAGGCAGTTTGGAATGGTTTATAAAAGTCAAGTTCGGGTGTTGTACTCGTATAATCTGTAATGATACTATCACCCAAATATTTCCGAAGAAATTGAGCATGTCCTATTGCGCTGTTTTTCCAGGTATTAGTCTGGCTTAGCCTTAAGTCGCTTTATGCTGCGGATTCTTGTACGAAAAGGTCTAGGGGTATCAGGTTGAGTATCGCCTCTAACCCTGCAGTTGGTGTGGATTTCATGGTACCCGTAATTCCAATGCACGCAAGTCTCTGTACTTTTGTCAGAATTACCATAAGTTAGTATTGGTCTGATTATCGCCAAATACATTCACCTGATAGTTTTTGAGCTAGGTCCCCAGGATTTCCCAAAGATTCATTTACAGGAGTAGAATGCAATCATTCCTTTTTTCGCTCTTTCCTTAGTGTTAAAACTCAAGTTTAATTTCCTTTCTAGAATCACACCAAGATACTTTGCATGATCTGAAATCTTCAGCGGGGTGCCTTCAATTGAAAGTATTCTGAAGCTTGGTATTTTCCTCTTATTTGTAAAAAGGACTTATTCTGTTTTTGACAGGTTAAACATCAGGCTGCACTTTCTAGTCTTGCTCATGACTTAAATTTTTTTAATTCATAAGTCGCTTAGTAGGTTGTAAATTATTTTTTTTAATTCATAAGTCAGTAACTAGCATGCTGAATTACACTTTTTTTTTAATTCATAAGTCACTCGCTAACTTGTGAATTAAAGCCAAGCTTAAGCTAAAAAGTGACTTAAGCTTTTGCAACCCTGGTGCCAGAGCCCCTTGATAAGATATTCAAAGTCTTAAATTTCATTCTTGTCAAACGAATATCTACATATAACAATATTATTAAAAATGTTTACATATTTAAATACTTTAAGACGTAAATCGTACCAATAAGAGAAAATTCAAATCAAACTATTTATAGCTTTGGTAAAACACGCCTTTATGTAAAAAAAAACAACTAAATATATAAAATATTGTTTCTCGATGTTTTAATACGATTTCCATAATTTAGCTTAGTTTTATAACTTTTTTAAGTTTCAGGTTTATTTTATTTTAATGTCTCAATATTTAAGTTATCTAACCCAAAAATACCGTTTAAAACTGCTCCAATGAACTTGTTTTTTTGTTTTTAAAAAAATCAATAACAAAAATAAAAGCAAAATTAAAAATCAAACAACCTCAGCTGTCTTGTCGTGTGAGGTTGTTTGATTAAATATTCCACCAGCACACAAAGTGCCTTATTTGGAATAACAAAACATCGAGCCATAAAAAACCAACATGGATTCATACAACTTCCAGAGGCAGGTATCTAGGTATACTCCATTGATCGTGTTGTGTAAAACCTAGCCAGACATCAAGACGCGTTAAGCCTACCGACAATATTGTGTAAGTGGTTAAGTATAAAGTCTAAGCCGATTCATTAATAAGAATCAGAAGGCTTATAAACTTGAAGCATAGTAGTTCCGGAAAATGTGTGATAGCTTCGAATTATAAAAGAAAATTGGAAACTTTTCTCTATAAATATCCAATTAGAGCCCCACTCAGACCATCAAGTACATAGCTAGACTTAAAGGCTCTCTGAGCTCTGCTAACAAAAACTCTGCACCTTCACACCGCACCGCCTTCGTCATTCACAAAAGAACCTCATTCTCGAAACCCCATTCAAGGCAATCATGAATCGAATCACAAAAGTAAATTGACAATAAAAATTTTAAATTAATGACAAGTGTGTTGCTAGGATGACGGCTACTGTTCATTATGCAGTCCCATACTCTAAGCCCCTAACCCTCGACAGCAACGATAAAAATGAAAAGAACATGCAACACCGACTTTCTCGAGTTTTGTTGTTTGGAAAATTTATTTATTCAGGAACAATTTAAAAGAACTCATCGCGATGTCGATGCCAAGTCGGTGGCTTCTTTTGAGGCAAGAACCGAATTTCCATGAAAATTAAATCTAGATGCTTCATAAAAAAAAGCAAAAAAATCCCAAGCCGACAGAGAACACAGAATGACGACCGCCCAAAAGTGTTGTTCCTCAGCCTCATAAAAAACAAAAATCGGCCATAAAAATCATAGAAACGCAAGGACTCTCAAAACCCAACACCGCAAGACGACACCACCTGTCTTAGGCTTAGGGGAAAAAAACAAAAACACCAAAAGTAGGGAACGTGTCATAATGAACTCGGAATAATGCATTAAGAGCAGCCTCTTTGACTTTGCCGATCAATAAAGGATAAAATCAATTCAAATTCAGCATAAATTAATCCCAAATCGAGGGATGGACGGGATACCTAGAGTAGCAGAACCTTGAAAAACAGACCTTTGGGAATATTACCAATTCAGAATCGTCCTGTTAGTTAAAAATGCCACCAAAGAACTGCAAATATAAGTAAGAAGAAGTCGGAAAGATGATTTTTGTAAAAAAAAATAAAATTGATAATAATCATCGGACTGAGGGCTCCTAGAAGGAACAGAAAAAGATCACTCTGCTTTTTGTTGGCAAAATACCAAACCAAACCAAAGAACAATGGCATTTCTTTTTGGTGGCTCTTGGTCTTGACGAGGTTTCGTTGGAATTTTGATGAACGTATGTCTGTCTGTCTGTCCGAATGTGGTGCGCTCACATAAATTCCTTTGAATTTGCAGAGAGAGGATGAGAAGGGTTGGTTGGTATATAGTGCCGAATTTTTGTATGCTTCCACTTTGGTCTGAACGCGGCTGCCGAAGATATGTTTTATGTCTGGCGGTTTTATTTTTCTTTATGGTCTATAAAGACGGACAAATGGGCGAATAAATTTCGACATCATTAAGTGGAATTGGCAGTCCACTTAATGGTGCTTATCTGTGTGATTTTGGGAATTATGTTTGAAGAGCATTTTGGGGAAAGGGTTAGGGTAAGTTTATTGTGTAGACGTTTGTGTTTAGATAATTTCGTTCAGAATCTGGTTCAAGGGGCTAGGTGCAAACAATAGTTTATTTTTACTTGCGATGTAAAGTCATCTACTATGCATTCATTTGCATCCTTAAGAAAATTTGAGATTTCGATAAAAATTGACATAACTAAAATAGGATGGTTGACTGTAGCTAAATTATTCGGTTGATTTCCTTTGCATTCGGTATTTAACTATTTTTATTATCGTTCCGATACAGTTTTTTAACACCAAATATAACAGTTCCATAGAAATGTTTTTCGAAATTTAAGAAAATTTGTTTTTTCATCAAAAACTGTTCGACAAATCTTAAAAACCAATAAACAACATTTTTCCTTGTTTTCGATTATCTTAAAAATGGTAAAACTGACTTTGTTAATTTTTTTTAATTGAGCTTTTAAACTGTTCGAATAGAATTTTTATTAAATTTTATTTTTTTGTTCGGGTTTAAAAAAAATTGAATTTTTTAATATGTTAAGATGCCAATATTTTAATTTTATTTTAATTTTTTTAGCAATACCTACACCATATAGAAAAAAATTACTAAAAATAGCGGAACCCACTGCAAAAATAAAAAAAAAAAGTTTCCTAAAATCTTATTTTTACGTAATGCTTTTATTTTTACGACATATGTATCATTATTATTATCATATATTTAATTTTCTGATTATCGGTACGAAAAAGTAAAAAAAAAATATTTGCTTGGATATATTTAACCATATTTGAAAATGTTTATTTTTAAAATTTAAAACATGAAAATTGGTCTATGATTTTTTTTAACTAAATTATATTTTGCGTAATAATAAAAAACTTAAATTGGCGTATCAAGAAGTTTTATTAAAATCCATAACGCCGGTAATGAAAAAGTAAAAAATTGAAAGAATGGTTCTACCATAGTTACCATATTGCTAAAAAATTACAAAATTTTGTACATTAAATATGTACCATAAATCATAAATGTTAAGTATATCTAATAGTAGGGTTGCCATCCGTCCGTATTTTCCCGGACATGTACTCTTTTTTCACTGTGTGGGGGAGGTCCGGGATAGTTTTTGATAATTGTCCGGGATTGTACTCCTTTTACCCATTGTGTATCTATTTACTTTTATGCTACTTATAATTAAATGGTTATTCAAAAATGAACTGAGGGCTATTAAAATTAAGTGAACGAATATATGAGAAAAGAAATTATAGAACAACTGCCCAACTTATTGTTAAAGCTCTTACACAAAATAACTTATTATCAAAAGTAAGTGGATTTTGCGCTGACAATTATTGCAATACCAGTTTTGGTGGAAGTCAAAGGAAAGGTTCGAACAATGTCTATTCGAAGTTAAAATCTTTAGTCAACCAAAACATGATAGGTGTAGATGTCCACCACATTAGTCAATGCGATCTACCATGGATGTGATACTTAACCAGTTGACGTCGATATCATAATTGTAAAAATATACAACTATTTCTCTATCTACACAGTCAGAACGGAAAGACTTCGAGATTTTTCTGAATTTCTTGAAAATGAATATAAGCCTTTCTTATACCATTCGAAAACCAGATGGCTTTCTCTCTATCTTGCTGTTGAACGTCTTTTACTTATGTACGAGAATCCGCCTAAAATATTAAAAAAACATTTTTTAAAGACGACTTAAGCGAGGCGTATTTATTTTTGGTTCATTCTCTCATGTCAACATTCAACGTCAATATTCAAAAACTTGAAAAACAAGACATTTCTATTATTGAAACCGTTGAAATTTTACAAAACATTGTCAATAATATTGACGAGCGAATTGATAACGATTTTGTTCCACTTAAAATTAAATCTATTTTGAAGAAGCTTGATGATTCCGGCTGTAAAGAAAACGTTTTTAAATTCACGTGGACAAAAGATAGAAACAAACTGTTACCTGATTCCGTCAAAGGAATTATTTTAACAAAATAATTAATTTAACGAAAAAGTAACAGTGATATACTTAACAGTATTAGATGTAATGAAAAATACAACAAGCACTGTAACGGCTATTTATTAAAAAAAAAAAACAAATGAAGTTGCTTTTTTTATACCTCAAAGATGTTTTGTAACTTAAAAATGTGATTTTTAAACTAAATATTTATTTTTATTTAAATATTAATACAATTTTTTGTTTCCTCTTACAATATAAATGTTTTTATTCTGTCCTTGTTTTGTACTCTTTTTTCAATCCTCATTTGTCCGGGAATGTCCGGGTTTTTGAAACTCCAGTACTAGTTTCATCTAAACATATCTGGCTATCCTATCTAATAGAAAAAAAAATTAAAAATTTTACGTGTCGTTATCGAGAAAAATACAATTTTCGAAATTTTTTTTTTTGGCGCGTACCGTTATTTTTATATAAAATGAAATTTTGGTTCCTACATCTTTTAGAGAGTATTACAGACCTATTGTGTTTAGGTTTTAAAAAAATCGTACCCATGTTTTTCAAAATATGGTTTTCCAAAAAATATTAAAATTTTATTTAAGAATACAACAATTTCACTGCACAGTACTTTAAGAATAATTTGTACACTCACCATTTTTTTAAAGCAATTTATAAAAAAGACCACTTGCTTGAATTTATTCTTATGTAATAGACTAAGAATTTAAAAAACGAATGTTATTAGCGAAAACTGTTCATAAGTACGAAATTAATTTTTAGGTCTCTTTTATTAGTGAAAATTTCATGCGATTTCTTAACCAAATATTAATTTAGACAAAAACAGAAATTATAAGGCGCTGTAACGGTTTCTTATAAAATTAAAATCTTATATATAAAATTTTAAAAATCTTTTTAAAGAAACAATTTTGGTTGGGAAATAAAAAATGATATCTAGCAAGTTTAAAGAAAATCGGCCAAGCCGTTTAGGCTTTAGTCGAACAGACAGACAGATAGAATTGCGAGACCCAATTTGTTCGTCTTCGCTATCATCGTATCAAAATCTCGAGTTCGATTTTTTTACGAATGCGTAACTTGCCTTATAGTACCTATAAGTTGCAATTAAAAATGGTGAGTGTACAAATTTTTCTAAAAGTTGTACAAACGTAGACAAACGATTGAAATTACCACCCATATTGGCCGAAGTTACCCTATGTAATCAGTAAATCGCTGTGTCTTTGGCAAATTCTCTACTTCCTACTTTTTTATTGAAAAACTTTCCAAGCAAAGCGCGCAGATGGATGTGAGTCGCTAGACTAGAAATTTGACGAACGTTGAACAAAATAATTGTGTGAATCACACGTCAAAGCAAAATCCCCCACCAGTTTATTTTTTTTTCAATTAAACATTTTGCGACCCCGCATGACACATTTAATTGAAACATAATTTTTTTTAAACTTAAATGCACTTGGTGTTCATGAAGCATTTTGAAGTGTTAAAAATGTTAGAATTAATTAGTGACATCGTGGCATCATGCTTCATATGAAAAGCGAACATAGCAAAATTGTTTCCAGTAGGTACTTTAGTATCGTGGTAAATTTTCTCCGCTTCCAAATTGAAGGGGGTTTCGAAATTTCTTTATGTTTTCCTTTTAAAAGAAATTGTAGCTTGGTAGGTATAGATATACTATATACCTGTAAAGGTTATGTAGGTACACATGAGTACTGCTGTTCCGAACAATTATGCCTCAATCAAACAAAGCGCCACCTAGCCAGGATGAAAAGTGCGAATTTTCGCACATTAACTTGCATTCTTGACGCCACGAAACCGTGTCGGTGTATTTCTTTTTCGCCCATTTCAACCGTGCGAGAATCGTCGACGACGACGACGACGATGCCGATGACGACAACTTAAAAAGGTTTTTCCTTTGGGTTTTTTGTTGTTGCGTTTATTCACTTTGTTCTCGTTATTTTTCACTCTATTTTTATTTTATTTTCTCAGTCGTCTGGCATCGTCGTCGGGTGTTGTTTTTTTTTTTTTTTTTGTGTAGTGTGTAGGTAGTCCAGGGATTTTACTTAGAGCATTTATTTTTGTATAAGGATTTTTCTGAAATTCACGTTTCAATCATATTTATTCCATTTTTGGGCTTCTTTTGTAATGTGATTTTGGCGTATCAAAGCTATTTCTTTCCTTATTCATTTTTTTTAATTAGGACGCTATTTGTTTTTACATGTAAGTAAAAGTGTTTGAAACAAACGAAAAAATAAGTCAAGAATCATAAGCTCAAGAAATATTTTGAAGATCGAGGCTTCTAAATGATCAATTGTTTTACTGGTGATCTGATGGCATGTCTCATCAAAGAGTGTAACAGATCCCTACATTGTTTTGGAGAAAGTAAGAATATTGCACTTTGTATTTCTAAGGCTTTTGATAGAGTTTGACACAAGGCTGTCTTATCGAAAATTCGGACGTTTGGTATTATTGAAACCCATATTCCTTGAATTAGTAATTTTATTGAGTCTTTTCATAGATATTTGAACTGTCACACTGTCAAGTCTGATCTTTACAAAATAAATGCTGATGTTGTCCACAGCTCCGTTTTGCCTCAGTCTCTATAGATACCTCATTTTTATAAATGATCTCTTGTCTGAAAATTCTAATTCACTTCATTCTTATGCCGACTTCTCTACCCTCAGCTTCTCATACTCGATCTAAAATTCATATCAATTTTTTTTATAATTCACACGCGCTCAAAAGTATGTTAAGAGACCCTTATAATGTTAAACACAGCACGGTCGATGGAGAAATCAGGAGGAAATAGAAAGGAGGTGTCGATGAACATTGGTTTTGAATGTTTGCAAAATAAATAATTACTTCGGAAGTGGATCATTGCAGCATTCTTAAAAGCGGTCTAAAAAATTATGTGGAGTTAAATACTTCGAAAATTCAATGCTGTCTATGGTTGTTTAAGCAAAATATATCCCCTATGCCATTATCCCTGGATGGTACTTTCACCGAAGAAGTCGAAAACATTACAGTAATCGGTATATGTGACAACGACGACCTTCATTGAAATTACCATTTTCTCGAGACCGCCAAAAATGCTTCAAAATACTTGATTCTTCATCGGTGTAAGAAATACATTTATCCCCCCCCCCTCCTGATCAGGCTACAAATTATGTGGAATTAATTTTTCAAATGCTCTAGTACACCTGCCATCTTAGTGCAGCACATATTTTTCTTCATTTACTGCATAGAATGGACAGAATAGAGCGTTAAAACTGGTGGGAAACAAAACTATCGTCGAATAATTCCCATATCTTGAAAACCATTGGAATCTTTCATGTCTTTTCTTATTTTATCACATTTTCCACAAGCAATGCTCCCTCGAAGTATGCAATAGCATTTCTCCCTCAAAATCAGTTCCTCGTGATACCCATTTCGTTGGGAGTCCTCATCAGTTCACGCTTGAGCCCGTTAACATACCGCTATTTGCAGAGATTCGTTTTTTAGTGGCACAACACGATGATGGAATAATTTACCCGGCACGATTTTCTTTTACGATTTAAATTTTCAAACATTCAAGACCAATGGGAATCAACACCTATTCTCCCTCCCCCTCGCTAGTGATATATTCATATTATGCATTATAAGGGTATCACAATAAACAATAAAAAAAAATATCCAGACAGAAAATGAACTTCTGTTTCCTATATAATTGCGAAACATATTTACTTCAAACCCTATATATTCAAATTCAGGTGTCCGGCAAGGAAGTCACCTTGGGCCCCTTATTTTCCTGTTAAATATCAATGATGTTGAACTTATTCTTACAGGATCTGACCTTGAGATCTACGCTGATGATATTCGCATCTAAAATCAAATTTTATCCGTTTCAGGTGCACAATCACTACAACTAGACCTTAATAATTTCTTTAACTGGTATCAGCATAACTTTCTTGAGCTTAAGGACTATTCACATGAGAGCGACCAACGACTAACGACCAACGAATAAAAACACAAATGGAATTTAAAACATATACCTATAAGCCTAAATTCTTTACAAAAGGGCAGCAATTGCGCTGTAATTACTAAAATGAGAGAAATTTTAGAAAATAAATTGGTCGTAGCAATGTTCTTTCAGACATCCAAAGGAGTCAAGCAAGGATGCGTACTGAGTGCCCTTCTATTTGTATTATTTCTAGACGATCTACATTCTGAACTTCCAACTGGTCTCATATTGAATGGTATGACCATAAACGTTTTGTTATACGCGGACGACATAGTTCTCCTATCTGACAGCCCAAAAACCCTACAAACGATCATCGATAACTTCAGCAGATATTGCAATAATTGGAACCTTGCTGTTAATCTAGACAAATCTGAAATAGTAATTTTTAGGAATGGTGGTAGAAGAGCAGCAGTTGAAAAATGGTATTTCAACAATGGTGAGATAAAGATAACTAACCAATACAAATATCTTGGCGTTACTTTCTCTTATAATATGTCCTGGACATACCACTTAACAAAACGACTTACATCATCGAAAAACTCGATCAACTCGACATGGTCGAAATTTGTTAGGAATAAATTTGTTACTCACTCTGCTAAATATAAAGTGCATGAGGCGGCAACAAAGTCGATAATGTACTACTGTGCGCAAGTGTGGGGATACAAAGAACACATTCAAACTGAAAAACTTCAACGTTTCTTCGTCAAAAGATGCTTTGGTCTGCCAGATAACACGCCTAATTATGCAATCCACATCGAAACAGGTCTTTCAAAAGCTTTCCTAAGTACATTAAAGATACATCTGTCATACATACGTAGAGTGATGTCAATGCCACGTAACCGCTTACCACGTATTCTCTCTGAAGCAGTCATCGAGAAAAATATTTATTGGGCCCAGGAATGGTCAGGCCTTTTCCAGGAGACGGAGATAGATTTCAGTCTCGAAACTTCAGTTTCAAAATGGAGTCAAATCCACAAATTGTTACTGACAAAGTTAGCAGAAAAGCATTGGGATGATTTCACCAGCAAAGCCCAGCAGTCACAGTTCCACGATGAATATTGCAACCTTTTATATGCTGAAGTTCCCAATTACTTTGAAGATAATAATGCCCATGATATGATCAATTTAATCTTCAAAGCAAGGTGCGGGCTTTTGAATTTAAATGCCAAAGCTTTTCGCAATGACACTGTTGGCCTATGCACTCTATGCAATCAGGATGCTACAGAAAATACTTACCATTTCATTGGTGTATGTCCCATCTTTAGAGGATACCGACAAAAACATCTTGGAAACTTTACACTAGATCGACCAACATTCCTCAACATTTTAAATGGATTTTGCTACCCAAAACTTTACAAATTTTTAAAAGACTCACTTAAATATCGTAGTTTAATAATAAACGAATTTAGTTAAAACTTGCTTAGCTTTACTTGAAATAATTAATTAATTTTTTTGAACCTGACAGACGACTTACAAACAAGTTATTGTCACATTTAATTTTGAATACCAGCTTTATCATGTTTTTGTTAAAATTTTGAATGGAAATAAAATTATATTATCTATCTATCTATCTACTAGATTGCTGCCCTTTTGTAAAGTTTTTGTGTAGAATCTATGTTTATATTTGTTTTAAATCCCATTTGTTTTTTTTATTCGTTGGTCGTTGGTCGCTCTCATGTGAATAGTCCTTTAATGTAAGCAAATATCAAGCCATTACTTATTCTCGTAAACGGACGCCCTTGCCACAACGTCAATACCTGATTAATAATCAACCAATTTCCATCGTCACATCCATTCGTGACCTAGGTGTTATTTGCGACTGCCAACTTAACTTTAATTCCGCACTTGGATTCGTTAAACGCTGGCTGGTCCAAAGAATTTTTAAATCCTTACGTCACCAAATCCCTTTATATCACCTTTGTAAGGCCCTTCTGGAATATGCCTCCCAGGTCTGGCCACCATACCATCAGATTCATATTCAACGTATTGAGACGGTTCAGCGTAGATTTTTACGATTTGCATTACGTGGCCTTAGTTGGGATGACCCATTGCACTTACCTCCTTATAAAAATCGTCTTAAACTTATAAATCTGCATACCTTTTACCGTCGTCGTGATAATGCAGAAATTATTTTTATACATCAGCTCTTGACTGGTGGCATCGATTGTCAAGCTCTTTATGAAAAAATTAAATGGAACGTAAGCCAACGTCATTTAAGAACCATACCACTATATGTATTCCCTTCCATCGAACTGAACACGGCCAGAATGAGCCGATGACCAGAATGCTTCGGAAAGCTAACACCTCAACCATTTTCGATCCTAACCTCTCCAAATCCTCCCTTCTACGCGCTCTCCTAACTTCATCCTTGTTTCTTTTTCCTTATTTTCTGGCTCCCTAGCTTTTAATTTAGTCTTCAGATTTTAATTGTTATTCTAGTTTTAAGTATATTGATTGCTTGTATTAAGCTTATACCATAATATAATATATATATGAGACAGGCACGAGGCGTGACTTTTTCGATAGCGGAAGCACTGAACATAAAACCAAAAATGAAAGACCTTTGAGATCCAAACTTTTAAATTCCACTTAATGATAATACACATAAAATAATATACATAAATAATTTATTACAGTAAAGTCTAATTAAAAAAAAGAGAGCTTGATGCCATGCGCAAATATTTATCCTTTTTCTTTTAAGGCAAAATTATCTATAAGTACGATTTGATGAGAAACTAACCTTTCTTGTCCACATTTATTTCTAAAAAAATATTTAATTCTCTTAAAACATGAATATGATCTCTCTACAGATGCCATTATTACGGGATATTAAAAATCTTAAGATTCCTTAAAGTTTTTTTTGATTTATAATCTTATAATTGAAAATAACCTTTAGTTATATTTCAGCTGGAATGTCAAGAAACCTCAGATATGAATATTAGAAATACTATTTTTGGCCACTTTTTTTTATAATAACAAAAAATAAACAGAAAACAGGTGGATTGTATTTATCGCCACGAAAATAATTAAAAAACTACCAACTTTTAAATTCATATTTGTTTGTTTTCTGATAGTTATGAATTGCACCTAAATTTGCACACACATCATATTAAAATAAAACTTTTCTACCCCTTTTGTCCATGATTAAACTCATTATCAGTTTCAGACAATAAGCAACTCAATAGATACATACATCTTTGTTTTTCTATCTATCTCTTGTAGGAAATTCTCGTAATGCATTCACTCAACTCATTCTTCACACATTGGGCAAAAGACAAGAAACGAGACAAAATTATTTTGACTTTGGGTTGAGATCTAAGTTATGTATGCGAAATAATGGAATGCCCAGCTGTTGTGCATTCTATATTGTTTGAGAATCATTGTTGTTTGAGCATTTCGTGAATATTGGTGAGTGATGTTGTAGGTATAATTTTCAGTTGAATTGGAGTGGAAGGGTATTTTGAAATTGAGTTAAGGAGGCGATAATAAGGAATGCATAGCTGTTAAGCATTTTAGCAAGAACTTTCATGAGATTGAGCATTATAAATAATGGAGTGATGTTGAGCATTCTCGGTTGGTTTGCAGTGTGGCATTTTAAGTTGTAATAACAGGAGAGAGATTTGATTTCCTTTAGTAATTTTAGTAAAAGATGATAATGTTAATGATGTTGGAATGTAATTTACAGAGTAAATAGATACAAATAAAATAATAAAACAATTAATACAATTTGGAATTTTCAATTTAATTCCTTGGTAGGTACGATTTTTTCAAATGGTTCAACGGAAGCACTCATTCCACTCAATATATGGACGCTTCGTCCCTGATATGAGAGTACTAGGCATTATTGCAATCTATGTATTCATAAAAAATCGAACTCAATTTTGTGTAAACTTAACATTACGGTAATGGAGAAGACGGAAAAAGTAGGTATCGCAATTCTGTTTGTCAGTTCGACTACAGCCTAAACGTTGCTTAAAACCAAAAATAACAATAGGTACCTGCCATACGATTTTTTTTTTGAAAATTTAAAAAATATTTTTTTTTTTCACAAGATATACCAGTCATACAAATGTTAAAAAATAGTTTTAAATAAAATGCATGACTGGGTCGTACGAACTTGCTCCTATGTAATAGACTAAGAATTTCAAAAATGAATGTTATTTGGAGAAAAACTGTTCATAAGCATAAAAAATAATTTTTTAAACGACTAAAACTGTCAAGTACAGAGATTCTTTCTTTAGCCACACTACACGAATGTGGAATGCTTTACCCGGCTCAGTGTTTCCCACTCATTTCAATTGGCAGACATTCAAAACCAATGTGCATCGGTATCTCCTTTCTAATCCTATCTCCTTTTCCTAATTGCTCGCACTGTGTTTAACATTATAAGGGTATTCATAACCCCTTAAATGCGCGTATAATATAAAAAAAAAAACAACTTTAGTAGTTGGCGGTAAAAATAGAATGCCATGTGATTCAAGCAAATATAGGTTCATGCAAGAACAAAACTGATAAGTCTTTGTAGTGGTTTCTTAAAAAATAACCTTTTATATACAAAATTTTTAAAACATTTTTAAGAAAAAATTTTGGTACGCCAATTTAAAGTTTTTATTATTGTTTGAATAAAAATTAAATTTACAAACAAAATATTGAGCCGTTTTTGAGATATTGAATTTTCAAAAAAAAAAAACAATTTTTTTTTTCAAAATTCAAAAAAATATTTTTCTTAAAGTTTTGAAATGCAATATTTTTTTAACTTTTTAGAAGCTTCTTTCTAAAAAATTTCATTAAAATTCGTAGTGCCGATAGTGAGAAAGTCAAAATTAAAAAAAAAATCGCTCTATGGTAGGTACAGCCAGTAATATCTTGTTTTCAAAATTAATTTTTCTTATTAAATTATAGATCTTAAAAATGAATTGAAAGGAAAAAAAATTAAATTAAATTCTCGGAACTGTTTTCGAGAAAAATTGGATTTTCGAAAACCATTTTTTAACATTTGTATGGAGGGTACCGTTATTTTTAAGTAAAACAGTTTTTTTTTTCTTAAATCTTATAACTTATATTAAAAAACTTTTATTTATCAAGTTTTGAGAAAATCGAGCATGGGGTTTTCAAAATATTGAGTTTTCAAAAAAAAATTTTCAAATGTTTTTTAAAAATCCCAAAAAAATTTTTTTGAAAATTTGAATACACAATTATATTGAAACTGCTGTTGAGCCTTAACATAAAAAAATGATCAAAATCGGTGGTACCGTTTTAGAAAAAATCAAAAACAAAAAAAAATGGTTCCAGGGGGAGTACCAAAAATAACCATTTTTTGGAAAATTTTTTTCAACCATTAACTAGGTTTAACTAAAAGAAACTATGAATTTTTTTTTAAAAATCTGTGGGACAGTTTTTGAGAAAAAAAAATATTTATAAAATTTCGAAAAAAATTCGTATGGCAGGTATTGTTATTTTTGGTCTTAAAAAATCAAATCAAAAAAACATAAGAAAAAATTAAAACCCATATCTACCAAGTTTGAAGAAAATCGGCCGAGCCGTTTAGCTGCAATCGAACGGACAGACAGACAGACAGAATTTCGAGACCCACTTTTTTGGTCTTCGCTATCATCGTTATGTCATAACTTTGATCAAAATCTCGAGTTCGATTTTTTTTCCGAATGCATAACTTGCCTTATAGTACCTATAAGTCGCAAGTAAAAATCGCATTTTTGTCGAAAATGGGACCTACAATTTTGATAAAGCTTTTTTCATTTGAATAATTTTACGATCCATATAACCCTTTTCTCAAATTTTGAATTTCTCATTATTATCGGCATAAGGGTTCTAAATGAAACTTTTAATAGAGAAGCTTCTTAAAAGTTTGAAAAACATTGCATTTTGAAACTTTAAAATAATTTTTTTAGTTTTTGCAAAAAAAAGTAATTCTATATTAAATTAAATTTTTATTTGTACTGTAATATAAATTTAAAGATGGCGTAAAAATTTTTTTTCTTAAAAATGTTTTAAAAATTTTGTACATGAAGGCATATTCAAAACCAAGCCTCTACAACGATTTACAACTACTAAAGGAGTTGTTTTACTCATTTAAAAAATGAATTTTAGGTAATGAATATTTTTCTCTATATAGTGCCATTCAATTTTAAAATTCTTAGTCTCTTAAGAATAAGAACAAGTTCGTGCGACCAGTCGTAGATACATTTCATTTTCTAGTTTTTTCGAAAACGGTTCAAACGATTTTGATGCATTTTAGTATTTGGGATGGGATTTTAATAAAACTGCGTTTTTAGTTTTTTGCAAAAAATAGACTTAACGGTAGTTGGAATTTTAGGTTTATCGAGAAATTTTTCTAATTTTGAAATTATTACTCTATAATAATACATCATATATTTACATCAGGAGTACCACAAGGAAGACACTTGGGTCCACTTCTATTCTTGCTGCCGAACAATCAATATCTCTTATTTCTTAAAAAAAACTCATTCTTTGATGTTTGCTGGTGTCATTAAAATATTCCGTAGTTATACGTCAACTATTGATTTTCATTTACTTCAAGCTGATCTCCATCGCTTGTCGTCTGAGTGGTGTGTAGCTAATCAGCTTTTCTTGAACGTATCATTTCTAGGATCTAGGAGCTTATCAACTGTTCATTTTCAGTATTCTATATAAGGTAAATTACTCTCAATACTTAACAAAAAAGAAAGATCTCGGTGTCATCTTTGATTCGAAACTCTGCTTCAAATCCCATACAAGCCTTGCAGTTGCAAAAGCTAACTCTATGTTAGGATTCATAAATGGAGCTCTAAAGAGTTCACTGATCCTTTAACTTTTCGATCGCTTTTCTTTGAGTATGTATGTTGTAATATTGCTGTGTAATTTGGGATCTATTTTGTCAAGTTCATTCTAATAGGATTGAAAACACACAAACATCGTCTAAATTGGAATATTCGTATCCCAACTTATAAATCTTTGTGTCAAATTTCTGACCGACAAGAGATTGCTCGTTCGTCGTAAAAATTCGCTCTCAATGACCCAACCACCTCAATCGTAAGGTTTTCACTCTTTTATCTATGTAAGTCGGTGTCGCTGTACAGCCCGTTTGGTTTGTCAATGTATCTTCTCCTCCAGTCTTGTATTTTATGGGCTAGAAATAGAGCAATCAATATTTTATACCTACTCGTATTAATAAAAATAATCCCATACATGACAATAGGCTTTTGAATATCCCTATGCATTTCCAATTAAAATCCTTCATCCTTATACTGATGAAAATTACAAAGGCGGCAATAATCCATAAATAAATGTCTATGATTCAAAATCGAAGTAGGCACCAAAACACAACTTCCACCTATTAAATCAGCCTTCCATTCCCATAATAGACCAACTATACATCACACAATAAACAGTAACGAACAACCACACGAACAAACCATAAGGATAATTATTATTATAAAAATGTATTCCAAATCTATGGCTATGTGTGCGACATGAATGAAATAAATGTGGCATATACGGCTGCGAATTTTAATCCATTTCCTGATTTTTTGCCTATTGTCCTGGATTTATCTCAATCCGTTCTTTCATGAAAGGCATGAAGGCAGGAAAATATTATATGCATATGTATAGCAATTCATATTCTGCAGTCGGACGGAATCAATGCATCCTTTTTTGTGTCCTTTTTTACTCCCCGATGCACTAGAAAAATCCTATAATTAAACTGTCAGATTTATTTTGACAAAAGCCACCCAGTGACAAAATATCCTTTTTCGAATTATTTTCTATTGTTCCTTTGAAAGTGTGTCTAAGCAGCCTGAGAGCACGATATTTATATAGCTAGGGATGCAATGCAGAGACTTTAATGTGTGTGGCATTAACACCTAGGATTTTTATCCTTGGCTGATTGTCGTCTCGGTTTTTTTTTAATTTTAAGTATTTATTTACGGATGTTTTTTATACACATTGTCTACCGCATCAGTTTCCAAGGACAATTATTGTAATATTTTTTATGGGTGTTACCCTTTTTCACGACAACATTGAGGGGTGAACTTTTGGATTAAAAAAAAATCGAGACCAAAGAGATTTTTAATTTGGTTCGCCCCACAGGGAAATTCGTTTTGCAAATTTTACAGTTAGAAAAGCTACAACAAAAAGAAAACAGTGCATTTATGTAGAACAAAAATCTAAAATTCAAATTATAGTCCTTTGCGATTTGGTTCTCCGTATTCGAGGCTCACATGCTGTGTTATATGGAAAATGGCTTGTAATAGAAAAAGGGAGCGAGAGCTAACGAAATTCATGATTTTTCATTTTTTTTTTAACTTGACAATTGAAAAAGGATTCTAAGGGTGAACGCAACGGGACCAGATTAAATTGTTCCCGTTTTCCATATTTTTTTTTCTTCTGATATCCTGTACAAATGAATACTGTGCCGTTATTAAAAAGTTTGCCTTGGCACACAGTAGCTGTAGCTAGGAGTATGTATGGACGAACAACGCACTAGAAACGATGTACTCGGTACCAGAAATCTATTACCAGTACAGTACAAGCATAAGGAAATGGGTTGTTTTGGGTGGCAGTGGCAGCAAATCGAGTCCTTAAAGGATGCTTCATAGGGATAAAATTGCTTTGTTGGGTTCGCTATGGCATGTAATTTGTGGTTTCGCAGATATGTGTGTTTGTATATCTGTACGGACTTCTTTTTAACTTGTTGGGTGCAGTGTACTTTTTGCCAATCTATTAAATAAGAAGAATGCATTGTATGTTTGGCGAAGAAAGTCTTGAAGGGGGGTTACTTACAAAGGCTAATGCCCACCCACTGACAAAAGGCAAAGGAAGTTTAAAATTGAACATATGTATTTGAATATTTGGGGATTTTTGCTTTGTGGAAGAAAGTAGGCACTCAAGGGGTTTTAATTTCAATTTGGGGGAATATTAATGCTTTAAAAAAGCTCTTGTGAATAGACTCTTACTGAATTCGATCTTTTATGGAAGTGTGCTACCTACTACTACAGGTTGTCGTCGTATATTTGGTATTATATTTCAAATAAGACCCTTATTGGTCTAGTTCCTTGATTTTCAATTGAATTTTCAGGGAAGAAATTATGGTGATTTGGAATGTGGAAAACAGGAAAATTTCGTTGCCTCTTCTTTCTGCACGAAAAATTTTTGAAATCATCTGATAAGTCTCCTATTACCATAAAACTGTACATAGTTTTAAAAGCTGCTTCCCAAAACTTTTGACATTGTAAGAAGACCTGGAGAATTTTGATATTTTTTAAAATGGCACTGTGTGGAACATAAAAGGATAAGTAGTAGTTACTTAAAAGATTGGAATGCAACCATTCCAAATAAAGACCAAATATGGTTTGGTAAAACTATGGACAGGTTATGTACGCTTCTCAACAAGGCAACATGTTGCCTATAGTGTGTAAAATTTGATTGTGCTTGTTGTTCAACCGGAAGAAATCGTAGTAATTCTTTCGTCATTCTGTTTACTACAATTTTGCATCCTGAGCAAATGCTAAACGATGTTGATGCACATTGGTCACTTTTCTCGACTGGAAATTCTTCAAGAGAAAACCTACGTCTTCATCCGTTACCATTGGGTGGTGAGGCCCACTAAAATACTTTGATCGTCACATCTACGTTTGTGTTATATCTGAATCGTTTTATGAAAAGCATGTTACCACGCCCAAAACGTCACTTAAATAATTTTAAATCAACTGAAAAATTACTGATTTGTTTCTGATACATTTTAAACTAATCCTTTATTATGACACCGTTTTACGTCTTATCGAAATCAATTTGTTATATTGCGGTTGCATTTTAAAGGCCATTGTATTTACTTCTTTAGCAGCGCCGTTTGCAAATTGTTTTTTGAAAAATATGTAGCAGTTCTTTCGTGAAATGAATAAATATAATTGGCCCTAGATGTGAACTTTGTAGTACTCCGAGAAGAACTGCTTCATCATCGATGTACGTATCTTTGATTCTATCGCTAGAAAGAAGTCATTCAGTTAATTTTAAACCCTTCGTATTCGTACCCATATAGCTAACTTTTTAAATTTCTATAAGCTTAGCACTACGAATTTTATTTCCATGTATTGCTTGTATTACTTTTGAAAAAGTATCGAAGCCGAGATTTTAATCATACTTGACGACATTGGCGGACAATTCCGCCTATCTCCCTGTAACTGGACTTACATCATAAGCTCCTGAAACAATTTTATTCAAATTTTGTACTGATGAGTCTAAGGCTAGGCGCGCACATTCAATTTTTAGTTTCGCAACTGCTTGGTTCGAGCAAATAAAAAGTTTTTATTTTGACACAAACTAAACGATTGCCTCAAATGAGTTCGCTATTTTGTGTAACATATAATTATATGCACCTGCGCGGACATTCAACCAAAGCAACCAAACAGTTGTGCAACTAAAAATTGAATGTGCGCACCTAGCCTAAGAAATGTCCCTTAGATGAGAAAATGAACTTTTTTGGCTCCAAATGTATTTATCTCAAAAACTACTCAAACAATTTTAATAGAAATAAATTACACGACTAGGTCACACGAACTTGCTCTTATGTAATAGAAGAATTTTATTTATGAATGACATTAGAGAAAACTGTCCATAGAAATCATTTTTTAAACTCAGTTACTAGTGAGATTTTAATCTGCAGCGGTTTCTTAAAATTTTTTTTGAGAAAATATTTTAGTACGCCATATTTAAGTAAGTCTTCATAATTATATTTATATGAATAAAAATTTAATTTCCAAAAAAACATATTGACCCGTTTTTGAGATATCGGATCTTCAAAAACAAATATTTTTCTTTCACAAAATCAAAAAATATTTTTTTTTTAAGTTTTGAAATGAAATGTTTTTCAAAATTTTTAGAAAGATTGTCTATAAAATTTTTATTAAAACCCGTCATGCCAATAGTAAGAAATTCAAAATTCGAAAAAATGGTTCTATGATAGGTACAGTCATTACAGAATTTATTATAGATCGTACAAATCAGTTGAAAGAAAAAAATTTTATCAACATTCTCGAGATAAACATAATTCACGAAAAACATTTTTTTTAAAATTTGTGTGGTGGGTACCGTTATTATTAATAAAAAGAAAAAATGTGTAGGGGGGAACCTACAAAGTTAAAAGAAAATCGGTCTAGCCCATGGGGCTGTAGTCGAATAGACAGACCGGCAGAATTGCGAGACCCACTATTGTCGTCTATCATCGTAATGTCAACTTTGATCAAAATCTCAGGTTTGATTTTTTTACGAATGCATACCTTGCCTTATAGTTCCTTAAATGAAAGCTGTGTACTTTTTTGGTACGGTCTGTATTTACAACGGTTGCACCAATTCTGATGGAAATATTTCTAAAATTATTACTGCATATACAAATATTCAAAAAAACAATATTTGAAAGTTTTCTTAATATCTCAAAAGTGGGGGGATGATTTTTTTGAAGATATATTATTCAATTCTTAAAATTGGTATATAAGAGTTTTTTTAGCATTAATTTTAGCATTAATTAAAAAATAATGAAAAATTAATTTATAATAATTTTTCATAAATGTTTTTTTTAATCAGTAGGCTTTATATATTTTGGCTCAAGCTACATATTTAAGAAGTTGTTTTTTAGCAATTGAAATAATGAATTTCTTTTTTTAATTTAGTTTCTATAAGTTCTATTTTATTTTAATTCTTTTCTATTTTATTGTTTTTTTATATCTATTGATTTTATAATTACAACTCTTTTGAAACTCCGAGCTTCTTCAACATAAGAGAAGTTGTATATCTGCGATCGAAATTTCATAAGACCATACACAATTAAGCTTTGCGCTTCTGGTGAAATTGTTTTAAGGCAGGTTTGTTGTTATAGCTTCTTACACGAACCATATCATTACAGAAATGTAACGAGTGTAGGGTGTTCCAGTCAATTCCAACGAAAAACTTATTATGTGGTAAAGCGTTTTTTTTTTGTTCTTAATCGGCAAACCGTTTTCAGCATTTTTACTTGTGACACAGAAAATATCCAGTAAATAATGGGTTACATTGAAGGCGGTTATAGTGGGACTTAAGACGTGTTCATGTTTTTCTTCAAATTTTTTTAAATTTTGAAATAAAAAGTATTATCATATATTTTATGTATTGTTAGATAAGCTACAATTTTTAATTTGACATTAAGAAAAACAAATAAAGCTCTCCACCAAAATTTAGCATTTTCGGAAGCTTTTACAATTTCTTTGTAAAATTTTCTTTAGTAGATTTGTTATAAAATTTTATTGGTTAGTTATTATTGTAGTCAAAAGTATGTGCTGTATCATTTAGGCTACCTTATTAAATAGGCAACTTTTTAAAGTTATTTGCTACAAACGCGTTCTCATACATTTTTCTTAGAGTTACTCAAAGTTTGGTGAACATAAATACATATTTCATCATTTTGGTATTAAAAAAAAATTACAAAATTATAATAAGAAAAATGCAATAATTGAATTAAAATTTTACTACATATCTATTAGTACAGTTTCTTATGAATATTATAAAAATAAAAAAATTATTCGATGAGAATCATTCATTCGTGGTCATAATGTTAGGTATTTGAAGATAGTCATATTCTTTTTTTAAATTAAAAAAATCGTCCCAAAATTGTTCATTGTTTACTAGACACCCTGTATATTTACGAGTAGGATTGTAACTACTGTACAGGAAGCGAGTCAAAAAACTTGAAATTTTTATCAAACTTGACATTACGATGACAGGAAAAAACGAAGAAAAGTAGGTCTCGTAACTCTGACTGTCAGTTTGTAAGAATCAGTTTTACCGGCATTATTTAAACTAGTGAGAAAGCATATTTTAATTATTTCACTGACATGTTTTTTCCTTAATTTTTTCGATATTCTCATAAACGATACAACAGATTCTGATCATTATCTAAAGCTAATTTAAAAGTTTGAATAGTATTGGGTATTTGAAATTTTTCAAAAACCGTTTTTAAATTTAAAAAAATGTATTTGTTTTCGAAAACTCAATATTTCGAAAACCATATCCTCCGTTTTTTTAACTTTTTGCAAGATGTAGGAAAACATTGTACATTTATCCCAAAATAAAAATCTTTTTCATAAATCGTATTTTTCTCGAAATCTTCACCTAAAAATTCAATGTTTTTTTTTAGTTTCACTTAATTTTGTACTTACAGTAGAAAATAAAAACCTAACGTATAAAAACTAAAAAATAATATCTAAAAAAAAACATTATTTTTAGAAAATTATTTAATTTTCATTGTCACTCAGAATTAACGTACCTACCAAAATTATTTGTACAAATTTTTGTTTTAATTTTTAATATAAGAACTTATTTTTTATACTAAATTGTTAGTCTCTTATAAATTCATATTAATTGGCTTGGTTAATAAAGTGGCATTACTTTTATGTAGCTAGGCCTACTAATGAAGTTGTTTTAGCCTTTCACGTTTTTCAACATTTTGGATAATAGCCTAAATGTTTTTATACACGCGTATTAAATACCTGATGTTTAAATGTATTTTGTGAAAATTTAAAATAACAAAAATAAGTTTTCTTTATTTTTTGAGCAACAGCGGATGGTTGCTCTCAAGATACAGGTGAAGAGACATTTTTTAAATTTCAATTTTCTTAAAATTAAGATAACATAACAATTGTGTAAAGCTAGAAATAAGCTCAGTTAAAAATAAATAAATAAATACTAAAAACAAAAAACCAAATATAGAAATAACGTAAGAATTTGAAAAAAAAAAATTAAAATTAAAAATTTGTTTCCAAATTTTTTTTACAAAATTTTGGGTTTAAAAATTAAGATTTCCAAGTCTATTAATTGAAACACTTTGATAAAAAAAAAAATAAAGAAATGTTGTTTTTGGCCTTAGGAAAGAACTGCATATGTATAGTGCTATCCACGACTTTTATTATTTCTATTTATATTTTAAGTAAAGTAAAAGTAAACGGGGAGAAATAATCTCCGCTATTAAACGATTTTTTTTGTTATCGCGCCCCAAACTATGCGCTGTAGCCTTTTCTGGCATCTTATGCGAATCACCCTAATTTTAATATTTAATGTTTGGAAAATCATGATTTTAACTCAGTATCATAAAAAAAATAATTTTCACATCTTACCAAACTGACTTAAATTTTATGCATTATATTATTTAATACTGGATTATATCTACCGCCAATCCTCATGCACATATATCGCGAATCTTTTTTAAAATCCATTTTTTATAGTTCCTAGGCCAGCACGTGCGTCGTAAGCCTCCAAGAACATCTGATTTTGAGCTTCATAAACATTCCACCCAATAGGAACATTTTTTTTCGATCTAGCTCTTGGCAAAATTGTAACCTGAACACCATCATAACTTCGAGAAGAATTTACTTTTTTTATGTTAACTTTATGCCTACATCAGATAGTTTACCTTAAGGTTCTGAATATTTTCCAGCTAATATTAATGGATATTAAATTTCAAAGCCTTTCAACAAGAAACTCTCCAATAGAAACTTAAATCAAATTAAAACACTTCATCAATCTTTCGTGCCTTAATCTTCCATCCCAACTATAGGCGATCTAAAATTGATAAAGGAAAGTTTCTTTGGCAAGCTTAACCATGTTATGGACTACACATATCTACAAACGAAAATAATTCCATATCATCAACCAATTTACTTAAATTCCGAAACCCGCCCAAAGCATTAGATATTATGCTAATGCAATTTATCAGTAAATCAACTCACCAAATCTCAGCTTAAGGCATTTCCAAAGTCTTGTGCCAAAGTATCAGTTCGTTTGGTGTATAAGACCCAGAACCAAACAAAAAAAAACAACGAAAACAATAATAATCACCCTTAAGCCCCAAACACTGTCCATTGGCAATCAATTTTAGTCAAAACTAATCCCCCATCGTCGACAACTTGGAAATGCTTTCGAATTGCAAATTAAGCTGCGGTCCTCTTTAAAATAATTGGCACGGGCATTATAAATGAATTAAAGCTGAAATGGTTCGTGGCACCAACACCTCTTACCAAAAATCACAGAAAATCCCTAATAATTACCATTTAATGACCCAAGCCTCCCGCCATCCGTTTCCCATGAAACACAACTCATCGGAGGGGTCACTCGAATTTCAAATAAATATAAACGAACATTATTCACCCCCGAGAAGCTCCTCTTCGATAGCTTCGAATTTACAAACCCAACAGAAATAAGATGGAAGAACAAAGATGGTTCCTCCGGCACAATATTGCGGGGTTGTTTTCTAACGGCTCCTTGGTGTTGGCCCAACAAAGTTTTCTTTTATTTTGCGAATTGTATTCCTGAAGATGGCGCCCAACACTCTCCAAGGATATTACGTTAATTGTGCGAATATCTTGTTCGCTGTTCCTGCGGTTGGCTCTGATACTGTTTTTGATAATTTCCAAGGACCTTCAATTCTTTCGGGAAGCATAATATTTTTTTCAAACGGGATTTTGATTTTTTTTTTTTTTGTATTCTTATAACAAATGCATAGATTCAATGTGGAAATGCTTTCCTTTTGTTCTTACAGGGAAACAATTGTTATTGGGTGAGACATCATTACTTGTGGGTTGTTTTTTGTTTGTTTGATAAAAGATCTCTTAATGAATTTCTTGGGAATAATAATATTTAATTAATTACACGATTCCACTGCAAATGAAAAAGTATACAAGAGAGGGATTTTTTTTTAATAATTTTGCACTGTGGAAATCAGCTGAAATATCTTTCATCTTTCGTATGAATGTTTGTATATATATATATTTCAATGGGCAATTCTCCAATTCTCGTTCGAAGGAAGGGAACAAACAGAAAAAAGTAGCCCTCGAGTAATTTTTGCAAAAGTTTTCTTCTTACACAGTCAATGGGTCTTTTTATGAACCTACGGGCCATGATGATGATGAAAATCATTAACATTACCATTTTGCGGGATGTTGCAAAATAAACACAAAATATAAAATGGAGTAGGGAACAAGCATTGGTATTTAAATTTGTTGAAGTTGAGACATTAAAGGATATGTATGTTTTCGGGAGGTTTTTGAAAGCTGTACAAACGTTTAATGGATTCTTTCTTGGAATTAATTTCCCGCTAGGCAGATTTCCTTCATCCATTGGGGATGTACTCAGCTTTTCGTATGGGATGTTCAGGAGAAGATCCAGGTTTGGGGCAAGACTTTATCTAGAAATTTAATAGTAGCTACTTGGGCTTGAATTATGTATAATTTTCAATAGTTTCATATCAAACTCGATTTTAAGGTTTGGATTTTCGGTGTTGAAAAAATGGAAGCAGAGTTATTACTGGTAAATATACAAAAGTGAAGCAGTTTGGTAAAAGAGTTAATACTCGTAAATATACGAAAGTGAAGCAGTTTGGTAAAATCATGTATTTAGTGCCGGAAATGCCAGAAGCTAAGGTTTCAGTGGCATTCTTATAAGGTTTTTAGAACTATCCGAACATTAGGCTCGAAATTTTAGCTCGAACATGGAAGGCCTCCTTAACATCATCACAATTTTGTGCACGCTGTTTTCATCCTACAAACAATTTCCGTCCCCTAAGTTATTAAATGGGCTTCGAAGATTTTCTTGGCTGGAGCGAATCCCGGCCCCCAGGTTCTAGAAGACGAGGAAGACGGAACCTCCGCTACAGGGACCAGGCTGTTACCGACGCAAGAGGGATCGCAACCGATGGAAGACCGCAATATCTCAGGCAGAGACCCTCCATGGATCGGGAGCCGGATAATTAAGTTAGTAAATAAGTAGTAAGTTATTAAATTTAGATGATTATCTAAAGAGTTTGATGATTCACCAATAAGCCCTTCCCTGCCAATTCTCTGGTATTCACTGATGTATCAGTCAGTTCCAATCATTCAATTCACTATTTCAATCAGTCATGGTCTTAACTGTTAAAGAAAGCTACCATGCAAGAAAATTATAATCTGAGAAAACTATAATGAAACTAAATTATCATGCGAAAAAACTATCATCGTTCAAGAAAGCTTGCATACGAGAAATACAGAATACTATAATGCGAGAAAAATATCATGCGAGAAAACAATCGTTCGTGAATCCTATAATGCGAGAAAACTATCACGTTAAAAAAAACTATCAAGAGAGAAAACTATTATGCGAGAAAGCTATTATGCGAAAAAAATATCGTTCGAGCAAACTTATAGCGAAAAAAAGTTCGAGCAAGCTATCACGCGACAAAACTATCATCAGAGAAAATTATCAGCAGAGCAAATTATCATGCGAGAAAACTCTATTATGCCAGAAAATTCTTCAGACTATATAACCTTGTGAAACTTATTTGAAGATGTGGAATAGAATGTGGATTATCATGCGAGAAAACTATCGTTCTAGAAAACTATCATACAAGAAAACTATCATGCGAGAAAACTATCATGCGAAAGCTCAAGCTTTAGAACCTTGTCTTACTTATTTGAGAATGTGGAATAGAAAATGAAAAATTTCGCTCCTTGGTGAAAGATGGCATGAAAAACACTGAAGCATTTCATGTCGGACAAGGGAGTACTTGCAGCAATTGTATGCAGTTCGCAATCTAATACCTGAAATGGTTAAACAACAAAAATAAGATTGTGTAAGAGAAGCAATAAACTATAACCTCAAAACAAATACCATCAAGTGGTAAACTGATGGAACGAGAAAAGGCAAAGGTGCAGGTGCAGGACTCTTTGAGCCTTGAACTATACAGATGGGGTAATCCACCAGCATTTTCCAATTGAAGGTACAGGCCTTAGGGAAATGCGAAGATCGTAATCTAGAAAGAAGCTATCGTAAGCAGAACATTGCCATAATTTCAGATAGCTTAGCTGAACTCAAGTGTCTGAGCTCTTTTACCATCAGCTTTAACTTACTGTGGGAATGCATAAACATGCTAAACGAACTTGACAAGTAGAACAGGGTCAAACTGTATTGGGTACCTGGTGAAGTGGTTGTTCATGTAAACGAGGAGGCAGACTGTTTAGCAAAAATATGCGCATTAACCCTTTTAACAAGGCCTGAGCCCTATTGCGTAAACAAATAAGTAAAGAAGATCCAAAAACTGGAAACAACTCCTAAAGCTAAGACAGGCGAAACTACTGCTGGGCAACTACAACCAGCAACTTAACGGAAGTTGGATTAGCTTAAGTAGGAACAACCTAAGAATAGTAACAGTTATCCCCACTAGACTAAGTGATTTGTACTTTCATGCAGTCTTGAGGTTTTCGGTTCGATTCTCAGCCACTGTAAAACAAACTTTCAGGGGTGTACTGCGTCTTGCGAGAATTGACAAATCCTCTAAGAGTATCTCTGCTCATTAGCCAATCGGAATCGACAGAAAATTTTAAGTCCCCTCCATTCCTGGTAACACGCACACAGGAATGGTTGAGAGTTGTAAGTCACTAGGCTTAGGTTCTATACGAGCCGTTATGACCTCCTATTTATTTATTTATTTTGTATCATTATTATATACTGAAGACTTAGAAAACACCTAGGTTTACTTGGTATAGTAGGCAGTGCCACATGAAGATTCTGTATAATGCACGGGGAATCCTTAGGCCACTCATGCACCAAACTAAAACCCATCTGGGACAATACCAGATGAAATAGGGCGACCTATCCTCGCTTTAACAAGAGCATTGGGTCTTATTAATAAAAATGAGGAAGACTGTGGGGGATAAAATGGAGCCCTGCGGCACACCAGTATTTACATATATTGTGGATTTTAAACGTGAATCCGTCTAATACAACTTGTATTAAACGGTTCGATAGAGAGTTTCTAATCCAACGAAGAAGGGATTCACCGACACCGAAAGCACAAATTTTCGATAAGAGATCAAGATTCCAGACTTTATCAAATGCCTTTGAAATATCAATTGCAATAATCTTCTCCAAAATGATGTAAATAATTGTTCTACTTTTCGGTTTGATAAACCACCAAATCACCAGTGGACCTAAAGCTACGAAAGCTTTAACTGCCGGTCATTAAGAAGATTTCGTTCATCAAGATATTTCTTAAGCTGATAATTAATCAGCCTCTCCATGACCTTGGAGAAGGGACGTTAGCGTAGTCAGTCGATAATTTGAGTCTTCTTACTCAGATTATCGTTTTGTGGGAAGTAGCGATGCTTTTCCAACTACTCATAACGAGTCCAGAAAAATAGCATAGATGGCAAAGCTTACACAAGGGTCTTGCTAGCGTGGAAAAACACTTCTTCATAATAATAGCAAAAGATACTAGTACCATCCGAAACAGCAGATTTGTGTATGTTGAGATCTCTAAGGAATCTCTTCACACTACGAGTACGAAAAAAGATTTGACCCATAGAATCATTAACGTGCTCAATAACTGAGAGAGTCATGACATTTTCCGGCAATGTGGAACCTGCGGCGACTTGCCTTGCATACAATAGAGCTACCAAAAGGAGTTAAATTGACAATGAGCGTAGGTGTATCCCAGGGCTCTGTTTTGTCTCCGACTCTCTTCCTCATGTTTATCAACGATCTCCTATCTGAAACTGCTAATCCACTAAATTGTTTTGCTGATGAAAGTATTCTCAGATTTTTAAATCCTCCCCTTTTGCCGCCATCCATGAGCGGTACTTGCATTGAGGAAACTGAACAACTCTCAGTGCTCGATATGTGCATTACAGATCACCTTGTGTGAAATGATCACATATTCGACGTTACCAAGAACGCTGCCAAGTGCTTAGGTTTCCTTCGACGTTGCAAGAAATTTTTCACCCCTTCTGATCTGGCTATAATCTATAAGGCTTATATTCGTCCAAGGCTCGAGTACAATTCCCGTATTTGGGCAGGTGCTCCAATAACACACTTGAGTCTCTTGCATAGAATTCAAAAAAGAGATTTAAAAATGATAGGTGATAGAAGTATAACAGAAACATTTGAATCTCTCGAGCACCGTTGCAATGTTTCTTGTCTTTCATTATTTTACCATTCTTCTATAAACAGTGCTCTAGCAAAATATCCAGTTGCATTCCTTCCCTTAAACAATTTAACCGCAATACTCGTGTGTTTAGGAATGCTCGTCAGTTTACCCTTGAGCCCACCTTCGAACGTACTGTGAAATGCAGAGATTCTTTCTTTAGCCGGATTACACGAATGTGGAGTGCTTTACCCAGCTCTATTTTTCCTTCCCATTGTAGTGTTCAAAATTTAAAACTAATGTGCATCGGTATCTCCTTTTAAACCCTTCCTCGTTTTCCTAATGCTCATACTGAGTAAATCATTTTAAGGCAAAAAAGAGGAACCGATGCAGAATTCCTAATATTTTTACAAATGACCAAAAATTCTTACTGTCTTGAATGTTGGTTTTGTAGAAATTTGGTCCGTGTTAACTCAAACACAAATTCAAATTTCACATCTAGATAAGTAAATCCGCCCATTCCGTCTGTGCACGATGTACACATGGATGCATATTATGACAAAACCACTATTTTGAAAAATTAAAAATTAAATTGAAATTGTACCTTCAGAAGAAAAGGTCTAAATATTATATTATTCAACAAAAATTGCATAAAAAGAAAACACTACTGATTGAAAAACAAACAGCTTCGACAAAAAAAATATTTTATTCATTATTTATTTTATTTCACGATTCAAAAAAAAGAACAAAAAAAGAATCTCTAATAATAAGCAACGTCCGCTATTAATAAAATAGAGAATTACCATAAAATATCTAAAGATACACATAGTTAAACAAAATTTGCATAATTCTCACCAACCATACACACAATTAATTTTTAATTACATTATTAAAAATGCATTCTTTGATTAAAAACGAACAAAGGAAATGCTACTAATTAGTAGCACACTAATTAAATGTAATTTTGAATTTTGAATGCATTAGGCCGAGCTAGCTATATACCATTGTATTAGTTCTTTTTTTAATTCTACTCTAAGCCATCAGCACCTTTTTATTTATGCTCGTTGGATTGATAAATTTAATTAAACCTCTGGACAGCACTTTCTCACTTCTCTTATCCCCAAACATGCATTTGTTTAGCATAAAATATTCTTTTAAGTTTTTGTTTTTGTTTTCTATTTATTCAACTTTTTTTTATCTTTTTGATATAGGTATACACAGGGGCCAATGAATCTTTGACGAGAAACTGGAATCGTATCTTTTGCCGAGGGCTAAATAAATATAGTTTTTTTTTTTGTTGTGGTCAAGACAAGAAATTAATGTTGAGCTCTTTGGGATGATCTACTGGACTTGATAGTGGAATTAAATTTAAAAACGAATTCATTTTAATCCCAGAATCACCTGAGTTGGAGTTGTTGGGATTTAATGGCGGGGGTACAGTTGGACAAAAGGCACCAAAATAGGGCTAAATATAAATTTAAACAAAAAATCCCAATGGGCCAAAACATTTAGTTATTAATCAAAAGACATTTCGCGCCAATTTACATATACATTTTAAGCGTTTCGCTTTCATCTTGAACTTGGAAGCGTTTCGGATACCTATTTTAAACTCAGCGTCTCAAAAATAATTTTAAAATAAGCGGAAATGTCATTGGTTGCGAATGGACCAATTGCTCTGGCCCAGGAACTCTTCGAATCTACTCCCGTGGAACAGCGCAGTAAAGGAAGACCGCGCCTCCGGTGGCGCACACAAGTGGGAGAGGACCTCATTGAAATTGACGTGCGAAATTGGAGACAACTAGCTGAGGAGAAATTCAATTTATGTTCTTTTAACCCACCCAGATAGGTAGCTATTAGCCATACACAGGCAGACTCTTATAGGAGCATGTGGCGCATGATCAGGGTTGTTCATTAAGTCGAAGAGGGTGTTCATTTGCTCAAGAGGATTTTACGAACCTTAGGGAGAGGTGATTCCATCATCTAACTGAAGCTCGTATCTACCACAGGAGTGGCAATCGCTGGTGTGTAGGCGAAGTGCCCATTCTCCGTTTGGTGCTGCTCCTGAAAGAAACACGTCCATCGTACAGTCGTTTTCTGTCGTTCTGTCATTGTCGTCCGTGACCCTTTGATTTCCTGTCTTTTGATCGGCTTTTTGATAGAGCTTAGAAATTTTCAAGCCAATTGGAAGCGTTAATAAGTTTAAATTTAAATATGTTTTGCTTGGAATGTCAGAGAGTTCATTCAAGTCTTTGAAGAAGTGTCTCCCTTCTATATATAAAAATAAAAATAAATAAATAAAAATAAAATAATAATTATAAATAAATTAACAAAATAAAATTTGAATTTATTCCGACTGCATCATAAAATAACCCCACTGTTTGAGTGTGGCGGTACCTCTCATAAGAAATTTAATATCAACAAGCTCACTGAGCCTGTTGTAAAAGAGACAACAAAAAAAATAAAGGCGTGGTTGCACTTTAGCCAGCATAAAGAAAATGTTTATCTACATGTTTGAATTTGTTTTACATGATGTTGTAGCTGCAGACGGAGCACTGATGGTAATCGACCATGTGAATGCAACTTCAGGTGACAAAGTTGTTAAATTTATGTATGTCACTACTCACTGTAGGTGTACACAACACGTGCTAAAATTGTTTATGATTATAAATTTTCGTGATTTAGCACAGACATTCGGGGACGATAAAGGCAATGGTTTGTAGTCAAAATTTTTTTATTCTTGTTTTGCTGATTGAAAATTTTATATTATTGAAAAAAAAATATAAATAAAATGACACACCATGAATTGATTTAATTCATAAATGAAAGAACCAATTTATCAATTAAAAAAAAGAATTGATTTGGCCTTGCTTGAAGCCAAATGTATAGATACCCAGTTTAGAGCATTGACACGCATCCAAGCTAAAGTTTTTCCAGATTGTTAATCACAAATGCCATCATCAAAAATCTTCTGTTTAAATGTTCAGCCAAAACAAAATCGTTCGATTGGTATAGTCAACTAGAATTTCAAGTAAATTAAGAATTAATAATTTATATGAAATTCAATAAAACATGTCCTTATGTGATTTTTTAAATTTGAAATAATCTCTATTTGAGTTTAAACTAAACGTAATGTTATCATCAAACCAAAAACAAGATTCTAAAGCCAATTTTAAAAATTCTCCTATATTTCGCACAATATTAACCTCAGGCACATATTTCAAACCCTATGTTTTCATCTTAATTCAATTAAGGTATTTTGAATCATAACAAGAGACACGGTGCCCCGAAATCAGTACTGGATTGAAGTACCATGGGCTTCTGAGAGGTATTAAGTCGAAAATGCATGTTATAATTTTATTATCAATAACTTCCTTTTATTTGTCAATAACATTTAATAAATTCCGGGAAAACCGTTGTACAGGCAGGAAAAACTTCTATTCCAGGTTTTGATAATTTGAAATTCATATCTGAATACAATAAGAGAATTGAAGATAAAATAAAATTATTAAAGCCATTTAAACTTTGATTTTATTTGAAAGAATTAAAAATAAGAAAATAACTACTAGTCTAAAGCCTTTTGATTAAATTGACTCATGGTACCATAGTTAGAATTATAGTCTAAGTAGAGTGAAATTTAACAAAATTTATGTTTAATCTAAATGTTCATGATTTATTATAAATAATCATCAAAAAAACACATAAATAAAATAAGAAATAATACCATAATAACAATTGCTTAAACGAAAGAGCTGACATTAAAACTTTACACTTGTTTATCATTTTACTTTTTTTGTGTTATTTCTATTTGTTTAAGTTAAACTAATACAAAAATAACATATACAAGAAAAAAACACATTCATTTTAAAACATACGCCTTAATTTTTGTTTTTTAAGAATAGTTAGCAGGTGGGCTGTTGATAAAAAAAAAATATTATAGAAATGAGGAAATTTGAAAGTGATTTTTTGTGGAATGTTATATGTATAATTGACCAGTTGAATTTCTTGCTTCTTATTTCCGTTTCTAGTTTTAATGTGTCCAATACTTTTTTAGTTAACTTGCGGAATTCTTATTCATTACCAAATAAATTTTTCCATTATCTTTCACAGAATTTTCGATATAAATTCATAATGAGCTTAGTGTATGTATAAAGGATTTTCTACTAACTGATTTCAAACTTTGTCCGGTGATTACGGGCATATTGTTAAAGAAACATCTCGCCCGTTTTTTCAAATTAAGATGGAGAGCTATAGCATTCACAAACATTCAGTGACGATAAATGGGTTCGTCAAACAACAAGCAAAATTGTCTAATTTAGGACTATCACAATCCGAACGAGAAACACCAAACTGCAATGAATCTAGAGAAAGTTATTTTAGGCTGCGGGCATCATCAGTTCATAATTCTTTGAGAACGACGTTGGACAGGAAGTTATTATCACGACGAGCGCTATCGGTCTATGACAACTAATTTCTTTTAGCCCAAATTGAATGATATGGATAACTACGATATGTGATTTCAACAGCACACTGGTACCTACGAAATATTTAAATATTGCCAAAAACTTAACAATACATAGTTTGAGCAACTAGGAAATAAAAATTTTTGAATTATCTACCAAAGTATTGGAAAATATTTATTGAATTTAAAAAAAATTTAATTTTAAACTTTTTTTAAAGTTTAATTTTCTGAAACCCATAAAATTAAATTTATTTTTTAATAGCCTCTTGACGATTTAAGAAAAATTCTTTCTCCAAAACACACAATACCTATCAAACGAATGTTGAAAAACTTTTATGCAGAATCTCATTATCGACTCAAAATAATTTTTTTTTTCGAAAACCGCTACTGCATAAATCGTTGTTGGAGCGATTTAGTACTGAATGTTTTTCAATGAGTCCCTATAGCAGAGAAATTGATTTTTTTTGGCTCCAAAGCTAATGGTACGTACAGATGTAATGAAAAATATTATGGATCTGAAAAATGGCTTTAACGATTTTGATTAAAAAAAATAAGGGTACTATTGTAGTCATGGTTATATTTATATTATATATTATCGGTACATGTCATAGAACCAGTTTTATATGTTTTAAATTTTCTCCTTAACTACGCAACCGATTTCTATCAAAATTTGTACACAGGAGCGCATTGAAATTTGAAATTGTAATAGAAATTTTCAAAAAAATATTTTTCGATTTTTGACAAAAAAAAATCAATGTCTTCAAAACGGGTTCATGATTGTTTTTGCAATTATTTAATTAAAACAATTACATTTCGTGTAAAAAAGTAAGTACACAAACCTTTTTTTATGTTTGCAAATGTGAAAGAGTCATACATGAAGCTAGCACGATACTTAAAAAAATAAAATAGTTATTCGATGATTTTAACTTTAATAAAAGGGTAGAGAAAGTATGATGCTATATTCAATTAAAATTTGCAAATTTGTTGTTTTAACCTAGTATCATACAAAAACAGTTTTAGAATCGTACTAATTCAATTAAAATTTTGCGCCAATAACTTTAATCGATGATTTTTTTATAAATACATTTTTCAAATTCCAAAATTATTTTCATAAGACCATGTAGGGCGTGCATTTTAATTTAATATCATTTATCATTTAGACAATGTTTGCCATTATTTGTCATTTTAATATCTGCACTCGTAAGAAATCAAAAACTCTCTTTCAATTGGTTTTCAAGAAGTATGTATAAATAATATCCCAGAACCAAGCAATTATCTGTAGTATTGCATGCTTCATAAAGACCTTCAAGTGGCTTGAGAAGTAAGGAAGCAGTATTCGAGATATCACAACTGACCTTCTTTTTTACTTGCGATATACATAGGTACTATAGGGCAAGTTCTGCATTTGGAAAAAAAATTGAACTCGAGATTTTGATCAAAGTTGACATTACGATGATAGCGAAGACGAAAAAAGTGGGTCCGGCAATTCCGTCTGTCTGTCTGTCTGTCTGTATGTCTGTCTGTACCTCGATCTAGAGCCTAAGCCACTGGACCTATTTTCTCCAAACTCGGTAGTTATGGGTCTTCGGTGATTCCCTAGAGGGGAAATTGAAATTTTTTTTTTAGCTCTAAAACTAAAGGTACCCCCCATACACCCATAATGCAAAATCTTATTTATCTCGAAAACGGCTCTACCGATTTTGATAAAAAAAAATTAGGTGTGATATTATGGATATGGACTACGTTTTGGTAAAAAAAAAATTTGGGGCAAAATGTTATTAACGGTACCTGTCACAGAACGGTTTTTTTGATTTTCGAATTTCTCACCAGCGGCTCTAACGATTTTAACCAAAAATTTTCAGCAGGAGTCCCCCTAAGTTTAAAATAATATTGTATATAAAAATATTCGAAAAATTATTTGTTGGGTTTTTTTGAAAAAATGTTTTTTTTTGAAAAATCAATATCTTCAAAACCTATGAACGATTATTTTTTGAAATTATTTCCTAAAATCAATATTATTAAATACTTAAAATTCGCATCCCACATTTTTTTCTTGAAAAATTTTAAAGAAATTTCTTATATAAAAAATTTATTTATTTAATAATAAAACGATTTTTTAAACTTTGTTTGCATAAATTCATACTTTTCTAGAAATCAGACGGCAATTTCATTTTAAATTCATGTTTTATATTTATAAAATGTATCTTAAATTCCAAAGTACTTTTACATAAGAGCAAGTTCGTGCGATCCAGTCGTGCATTTTATTTCTTATTATGTCAGTTTTTCTACTTCAAACTAATCTTGCTTCCTGTTTTCATGTTTAAAAACTATCAAGTTATTAAGAAAAAGTCTGCTAGAGCTAGAGATAGGGTGGTGGGTTTTTATGTGGTTCCCTAGAGGAATAATTTAATTTAGCTCATCTATAGGTTAATTTCCATACAATGATTTTTGGTTGGTAAAATTTTCTCGAAAACGGTTTTAAAAAATTTTAATAAACATCGTTCTTATGATGTAGTGAATCAACGTCTCTGGTTTTCGGTGAAAAATGCATGTAACGGAAATTGTATTTTGCTGTCTTATTTTGGAATGGTTAGTTCGTTGTATTATCACGCTAAAGGTCTGTTATTAGTTGTCTGAACTTCTTAAGATTGTTTTCTAGTACCAGTATATTTATAATTGTTTTTTAAGCTTAATTAAGTGAACCCCTGAAGAAGCTAGAAAATAACCAAGCAAAACGTAGGGTGAAATATGAATTAAATAGTTATTTTAATAAATCTGTCTAAAACATCTTCAAAGCCCAAATAATAATAATTACCTACTAATGTACAACTAACTTAATACGCTCAACTTCTCTTTCAATAAGTGGCAAATCCTCTTGTCATAAAAAAGTGCTTCCCGTCTAGGTAGTTCGAACTCAAACGATAATTGTACCTCTGCTCCATAGGTGTTGGTGCTGATATTTCATACTCCAGAAATGATTGAAGGTTTTTAAGTCACTAGGCCTTTATTCTCAATGACTTTTTGCGCCTCAAATAGCTTTATTAATTCTTTTTTGTTATTTTTGTATTTTTTTCGTTTTGTACATTTCGTTTAATAGTCGGATTAATTAAATTCAAATTTTACACAAAGGTACTCCTAAATAAAACAATTAATATTGCTCTTTTGAATCCGCAACAAACATTCTTGTATCAAAAATAAAAAATTATCGACAATACGCTATGAAAACGTTTCACACATGCTCGTAATAATACGATTCTTATGAGGCTTCACTTTAAGATTCCAAACTTTGGCCAGACTACGAGTATAGCCTTTTTAAGCACAAGAGAAAGTTTGAGTTACTTAGTTGTATTTGTTTCTTAAGCTGTGAAGCCTTTCGTAAATATACACCGATCATCTAATTAAGTGACTTGGTCCCAACTCACTCACCATTAAATTTAAAGTCATCTTTAAAAATGTACAGTTTTTAATGACGATGAATGGTGTTGCTTTGTACGTCAATAAGTTAAGTGTACTTTAAAATCTTATTTTAGAATGTTTATTTTAAGTTTCTTATATTTTATTTGCACTGAAATTTTGCCCAATTTGTTCTTATTCAGCCTGCATGCAAGGAACACGTTTCTCGGAAGAAATCTAAGATACCGATACTGCCATTTCCAAAAAAAACTTAGAACTATTACAAGTCATTCAGAACCACCTTGCTAATTACCCACACATGTCAGAGTGACCTTCGAGATTATCAATTGACATCTCATGGTCACTCTTTGCCTCGAAATGTCACAAGCAAAAACAAAATCCGATAAGAACTCTATTTCATTCTTAATTGTTTTGTATATTAGTCTCTTGCTGTTGTGCCATAATATATCTTACTTAGTCCCGTTTTCATGGCATTGAACTTAATGGCGGTCAAGTTTGACCTTCAAAATCAAATAGACTTTCGAACACAATCTAAAAACAATACTCAAGCACAATACAATAAGGCACACTAATTTATTTTTCCCAAGTCGTGTGCGTATTTGTTGTCATTATGTCCTTTTTTTGCAGCAGCAAGGACAACACAATATAAATGTTGTGATAATGATTATTGCATTTTCTTCGAATCAGTTAGTTCTTGCGTCTGCCGAGTTCAAAGAGAATCCTTAATTATTTGCTTAATGTCCTTGATGATGGTGCAACACGAGTGAAAATCCTTCGCACACGCAGGTTGTAAACGCAATTTGTATGCCATTTGCAAGGATAATTTTTGTTCTGTCCACAACACAGCAAGCAAACACACGCTGAGCGTGAGGCATCATAAAATAATTATCAGGATGCAATTTGGTTATTGCATCCTGGACTCTGAATATTGGACAAATGGACATGGTGTCAGTTTTACTGATTCGTATACCATCAGCTGTGGAAATGAAAAAGTGTGAAAAATTGACATTTTTGTAGGACTTCTTTTTAAATTCGATTCGAATCCACAAGGACACACACTGCTTCCTGCTGAGGTTCTTTAATAGACTTCTTAACAATTGAATAATGGTTTCTTATGACTTTTCGAGAAAATCCCTACAACAATAACTGGAAATCAAGATGAACAAAATAAAAATAGAAATTTTATTATCCTTGCAAGCTAAAGGATCTCCCTTGAGAATTTTTATATATTTTGTTTGTGTGTTGTTATGGGCATTGTAAAATTGCAATTATGATTGCATTATGGTCGTCCATTGTATTTGATCCTATTTTATTCCTGTATGCACTTGAGTGTCCTTTTTTTTGTTTGCCATGTCACTGCTGCTGCTGAGTGATTTATTAAATATCTAGGCTTAGCTCATACACACTCGAAGAATATGGATCCTTTTTATAGTCTGTTTGTGGCATACTGGGTCAATAGCCAATAAATTATTGTCGTATATCGAAATTAGATTGCTGCTGCTGTTGGTTAAATCTGAAAACCAGCAGAACACACCAGGTGGCAAAATATTGGACATCCTTGCGATGTTTTGTCCAATGTTCCTATCACTGGATGTCATCGGCATATAAATGCAATGGCGATGATGGTGGTGTTGTCCAGGGCTGAACAATGGAATTTCGCATCATCGCAACAACTATGGAGTGCCATGGTGCGATGATCATTTCTAAACACCATGAGTGGTGTTCAATTTAACCGCCTGGTCCCGATATATCTATACTAAGTGAAGTCGCAGCTTAGTCCTGTTAGTAATTTTTTTGTAGCCATCCTGAAGTGTACAAAAGACTCTCTTGTAGAGACTGCTAGTGACAGGAATTTATTGATTAAGGTTTTCATGTGCGTGTTAGGTTTTTTTTTTCTTTATGTGAGGACTGATTTTGATACCAGTAAACTATGGACTTCTGTTGACTATTCCTTGTATTTTTATATTTTTATTTTATGATTTTTGGTCGACGACAAAATTTTAATTATTCACATGGCAGACTAATGGAAAGAATAGGAATGGAAAATTCAGTTTATTGCGTCTAGTTTTGCCATTGATATGTATGTATAGAAATTATTGGCTACTGACCAATTCAATTATCCTGGACATTCTCAGAAGTTGGCAGAAGATAATTTATTACAATTATATAATTTGCATGAGATGATGATTCAAAAGAACTTCAGATTTATTTTAATGGAGCAGGAAATTGATGAAAGAGCTTAGAACTGGTTATGAATGAAAAAGAACCATCTAAAGAAGCTTCTATGCGAAACCTATGTACATTTCTCTTTCCAGTTGTTTGAACAGAATATAACATCGTACAAATACCCTCCACGGGACCACTTGCAGGACTCAGTTTTAAAAAGGTGATTTTGATGACTTTTTGACACATATCTGTAAATAACTTGGTCATAACTTACTTACTTTGGTTTAGTTGGCGCTGACAGTCTAGGATGAACTACGGCCTCACCCAGCAAACCTGTAGTGGATATTAATTAATTCATCTACTAACAAAAATTAATCAATCGCGTTTATCATATTCATTAACCAACAAAATAAAATCAATCGCATGCGATAATAAATAAATAGTTAAAAGTTATATCGCATCATATCGTTTAATAAAAGTTGTTTGCGCGAACGCGACCACTACTCAATTTCAATTTTCATTATCGGAACCTTTCCTATTTGAGTATCTGAACGTTTCCTAAAATTCGAATGTCAAAAGTTTCCTTCTCGATTTTTCTTCAATTGAATGTCACTCTAATTACAAACGTCTTGTGTGCTGGTGCATCAAAGCTCCCATCCTAAAATTAATAGAATTGTATTCTCTTTTTATATTTAATAAGTAATAAAAACTACTTAAGAAAAGTTCGCGTCTTTTTAATAAAAATAAAAGATAAAAAATAGCCACCATACAGGCTATAAACCCCTCCGGCCAGCCAGCTTGAACTCTAGGTTGCTGTTTCCAGTAACGCGCTCCAAGTTGGTTGAGGTCGTTCTCCACTTGCGTGCACCACCCAAGTTGGGGTCTTCGTCTGCTGCTCTGACTATCAGGGGTTGGAGGCTCATCGAGCTGGTGCGTTGGTGTCCCAGCTATCTCAGCCGCTGTATTTTTAGCTTTTTGACCATGCTTATGTCGCTGTAAAACCCTTGAAGTCCCAACAGTCCCATCCAAGCTGATTCTGATCCATTTTTTGACAGGATCCATGCTTGTACCCATACAACAGGAATGTGATGATTATGGTCTATTATAAAGTCACCTTGGTTCTTTTAGAGAGCGCTTTATTTAAATGCTTTTTTATCCCGAAGAAACAGCAATTGGCGAGAGTGATTCTTTGTTTGATCTCTGCTCTGATGTCATTTTGCAAGGTAATGATGGAGCCCAGGTAGACAAAGTCCTTGAAGTCTTCGAAGTTGTACTTATCCAAAGTGAAGTTTTGCTAGAGTTAACTATCTTGAGATTCTTTTCTCGATGATAACAAATACTTCGTCTTGTCCTCATTAACAGTTAAATCCATCTTCGCCGCCTCCGATTCAAAACTTTCAAACCCGCCAGTAACAACTCGCTTCGATCTCCCAATGATGTCAATATCATCTGCATAAACAAGTACATAGTTAAGCGAACTTTTAAAAATGTGTACCTCTGCTTTTGAACGATGTTAAGGAGGTTGCATGATAACGCTTCAACCTGCCTCAAACATTTCTCCACATCAAAGAGTTTGGCGGTGGTGTGTATCAATTTGTAACCTCCGGATTCTTTTCAAAGTATGTCGGACTGTGAACATTTGGTCAAAGGTTGATTTGCCGGGCCTAAAACCACTACTTCAAGTATATTTATTTGAAGAGTGCGCGGATTGTGTGCATAGAACTATGTTTTCCAAAGTCCTCTAAAAATAAATGCAACAGCAACAAATTACACAATGTTGGTAGCTTGCTTGGACCAGCACCCCAACTTGCCGGTCTACTAAACTGATTTGGCCATTGTTTGATGCTAAACGCTCAAAACAACTAATTTCTATTGGTAGATTGCATATTAGCTCCGTTATAGGTGTTCTTACTGGACACTACCTAATAGGAAGACATGCTTCTCGTCTTGGAGTTCCTGCAAATGATTTTTGCAGAAGCTGCATGGATGAAGAAGAAGAGGAGTCAGTTCCTCACCTTCTATGTTCTTGTCCTGCCCTAGCGCAAAGACGTAGACTCCACTTGATGGGAGACTAATACTATAACTTTCCTGTTGACCTAAATAATTCCGACATTCACTGTCTCAAACGCTTCATTATTAGCTCAAAATGGTTTAGCGAGTAAGGGTGATTTTTGAAATCCTTGTGGTATCACAACGGACCAAATATTGGTCTGCAGCCACTTTAACCTAACCTAACCTAACCTGGTAGCTTGCTTATTTCAACGAAAGGTGATATAACTCGTCCAGGAAATTGGAGCTTACAATAATGGTTAAACCCTCCTTATATTCGAAAAAGTATGAAGTGGATGGAATTGTCTTTCGACAATTACATGTGAATTTTCATTTCCTTATATGCCCGTATTTTTTTTTTTGTTAACGTATCGCGTGAAAAATGAAACAAAATGTGTAAGAAAATTAATCAACTAAACGGCGTTTATGAATGAATTGCACTTTATCACACTGGAGCACTGAACTGTCAAAGTCGTCGACCTCCATTTTTATTTCTTTGATTTTTTTAGACGCCTGCCTCATCTTATCACTCAGATTCTTACTCCATCTGCTCGGTCATTTTATTTTGAGATAATAGAGCGCACTCTGAGTTAGCTCTGATTGAAAATAGAAAAACAACCTAAGCGCTCTAAGTTAAAAAACTAACACAGATCTTTTTTGACAGCTCAGTTGCCTGCTATGAGCATAAAACGAAAAACGCCTAGTAATAAGATCGTAGGGAGCGAAACCTACCTTACAGACTTAGTATTTTTGTAGCATGTTTTCACAATTTTAGCGCGTTTGGCAGCTGTTCAACAAAAACGATACATATCCTAAGTTTTTTTAAACCTTGAACTAAGCATACGTAGTACCCCTTGGCATGCAGAAAGTCCCAGGTTCGATTCTCAGTAGCTGCAAAAAAATTTTCAGGGGTGTAGTGCCTCCTGCTAACAATTGAAAAATCCTCTAAGAGTATCTCTTGTCATGAAAAATGCTGCTCATTAGCTGTTCGGAATCGGCAGAAAATTGTAGGTCCCCTCCATTTCTGGCAAAAACGCACAAGGAATGGTTGAGAGTTGTAAGTCACTAGGTCCTGGTTCTCTTCAAACTGTTAAACTAGCAAATTTTATTTTTAACTTCCCATAGGGAGTTATTGTAATCGGTCCGATTTGTCAAATTGGAATTTTTGACATCCCTAGAGGCTATATCAATCATTTTTAGAGAGATGTCTGTGTGTGTGTGTGTGTGTACGTACGTTCGTACGTTCGTACGTTCGCTCGTGCGTACATTCGTACGTCCGTACGTTCTGGTACCATTTTTCGTCGTCGATATCTCAAGAACGAGTAAAGATATCGACTTCAAATAAATTTTGTTTAATAGATAATAACTTCGAAAGAGGCTGAAAGGGCGTTTATTAAAATTCAGTGAATAGTTTTTGCACTATAACGGTTTAAAAAAAAAGTAAAAATTTTGGTTAGTTTCAAATATCTCACGAAAAAATAATGCTATTGATTTCAAATAAAATTTAATGTACTCATTATAAGGTCATACAGATTTGGTATCAATTTGGAAAAAAAATGAACATACCGTTATTTTTTGAAATAAAAAAAAACTGAAAAAAAAATTCCATACCCCAGATATTCTAAGAACGGAAAACAATTTGAAACTCAAAATAATTTTATTTTACGAAAAATAATGTGTTTGACAACTGGTGAAAATTTCAAAAAAATCAGTTTACAGTGTTTTTACAAAAAATAAAAAACTATATAAAATTCTATTGAAAATTGGTAAAAATTGTTTTTCGACTCAAATTTCTCGAGAACTAGTAGTGATATTTACTTCTAATTTAGTTTATTTTATACATAGTATAATTTTCTACAATTGGTAAAATGTTGACAAATATTGAAATATAATAGTTAAAAAAAAAAAACACGCGTGGAAGTTTACCTCCTGGGTCACGTGGAAACAACTTATACATCAACAATCTCAATTTCAAATCTCTTTAAATAATTAAAATGCTTTTCAATCTTAAAATAATGTTTGTTTGAATTTTACAGCTAAAGTTTGTTTCGCTGAAAATTTGGTTATTTGAAAAAAAAAACTAAATATGTAAGCGAAAAAGAGTTCCCCTTAAAATAGGAGAGAACAAAATAAAGAAAAGAACAAAATATATACATATGTAAAGGGTTGCCGGTAGGTAAGCAGAAAAGATACATGCCAAGAGTCAGTCGTATTCTTGAGTTCAAACCGATCGGTCGCGATAGTTAGTTTAGGGTTACATTATTAATAAAGAAAAAGAAATAAGTTGAAGAACCAAACGAGAAGTCTTTTATTTAAGTTTATATTTGAAGAATATATTTAAAGTTGAACAATAAAGTAAGTTTAAAATTCAGAAGTGGGATAGAATATCCACCGCGCGATATAAAAAGAAAAAGAAAGAAAAGTACCCCTCGCGAAAAAAAAAAAATCAGAATCAATAAAAACGACGCCGTACCCAACCGCCGTTGAAATTCAAATTTCGAATACTTCGTGTTCTATAAACTACGAGATGGAGAACGAGTCAAACATTGAGTCGTATAAAAAATATACAGCCGTACAGCTGCGGTCGTGGTTGGAGAAGAAAAAGCAAAAAACCACAGGCACAAAGGCGGAACTCATCTTGCGGCTGTTGTCTTTACCAGCCACACAGCGAGGAGAGTTCCTTCAAGTAGAAACCAACAGTAGTGTTAATAAAACATCGATAGTTTAATCGATTAATCGATTGTTTTGAACTATCGGGACTATCGATAGTTTGGAGAAAACATCGATAGTCTATACAGTTGATGTGTTTTTGTTTTCTATGACTGAAAATTGACTGATTCGTTGACTGAAAATTGTCCTTGAATGATAAAAATGACAGATGCGGCTAAATGTTTCGGTTTCTTTAGAAGATGCAAGTATTTTTTTGTCCTTCTGATTTGGCTACAATTTATAAGGCATACATTCGGCCTAAACTTGAGTATAACTTCCATATCTGGGCTCCTAAAACCCATCTGCACATGTTAGATAGAATCCAAGAAAGAGCCAGTTCTATTACCAAAACGTTTGTTTCTCTCGAACACCGTCTTACTTTGTTTATCGCTTTTTCTATAAACAGTGCTCTAATAATATAGCCAGCTGCATTCTTCCCTTGAAAAATTTTCGCCGTAATACTTGTCTTGCAAAGAATGCTGATCAGTTTACCCTTGTGCCTGATTCCGGGTGTACTGTAAAATACAGAGATTCTTTCTCAAGATGGAAATCAAATTGCACCAATGCAAATGCTAATGCCCTCCAAAGCTTCGAGAAATTCGATCAAAAAAAACATCAAAAGGATTTTTGCGTAAAAATCACGCCAATAATAAATACATGAACACAATAGTTTTTGATCAGCAAGTGTGAACATTTTTTTTAAAATGATTACAAAATTTGATTTTATTTTTGAAATTTTTCTTAAAAGATTTAAATTTTTTTTCAACTCATTTTATTATATATTATTATAGAAAAACACTATCGATTGTTCATCGATTAATCGATAGTTTTTTTTTAAACTATCGATACTATCGAAAGCTCGAACAATCGATGTTTTATTAACACTAACCAACAGTGACGACGCACACTCGGATGACTCAGAGGCATATGCAGACAGCATAAGTGTGGTGGTGGAAGATATGGCAGCGAGAGTTATGGACAGTACACGAATGAACGAGCAAACAGAGAGACAACAAATGAACGAGCATGCAGATGCAGAGGGGCAACAAATGAACGAGAATGCAGAGAGGCAACAAATGAACGCGCATACAAACAAGGAGAGTACAAATGAGGGGAGCACACAGAACGAGCGACAACTGGAAAGTACCACAAAAGAGCGAATGGAAAATATGGAAAAAGAAATACAACAACTTAAGAGGGAAATCGATTTGCAGGCTCGAGAGAAAAATGTGCTGATGAAGGAAATCGAGCTCTTAAAAAACTACAGACAAAATACCAACAGTGCCGGCGGCGTTGCAGTGGCAGTACTAAAGGAGTTACTTCCAGAATTCCGGGGTGAGTGTTTTTCACATTGGGAAAAACAGTTTCGGAATTTAATAGAGGCCTATAATTTGGACGACAACAACGCTCGCATTTTAATTTCATGCCGATTGGGTGGAAACGCATTAAAATGGTTTCACTCGAAAAGCGATTTGGCCCAAATTACTACAAACCAACTGATGAGAGAAATGGGCGAAATGTTCGCGTCAAATGATAGTCGATTATCCTTAAAACGAGCGTTCGAAGGAAGAGTCTGGCAGTCGACGGAAACATTCCAGAGTTATGTCCATGAAAAAACTATCATGGCAAACAGATTGGACCTGGACAACGATGAGGTGCTTGAGAGTCTCATCGATGGAATACCAGATATAAGGTTGCGAACACAAGCACGTATGCAGTGTTTCGTAACGAAGCAGCAGTTGTTGGAGGCATTTAGGCAAATTGAGTTGCCCAAAATTGCAATTAAAATGTCTACTTCCGTGTCATCGATACCGAGACAATCTACGGTTCCCATTCGTACACCATCTACATCACGGGCTGTTATGATTCCTGGCCAATCAACATCGCAACGGGCAGTGACTTCAGGAAAGATAGAAGCCAAGCAAATAAGGTGCTACAATTGCAACTCGCTTGGGCATTATGCGTACGAGTGCCGCAAGGAGAGAAGACAGTATGGAGCTTGCCATGTTTGTGCCCGGTTAGGTCATCTGGCATCAGAGTGTCCCCAGAGAAAAGCGTTGGTGCTTCACACATTGGAAGACGATGATGAAGAAGATTATGAACGCTACTAGATACCGGCAGCCCTATTTCTATTATTAAATTGCAGCACGTGCCATCTAACTTTCTTTTTAAAAATCAAGAATATATGAAACCTATTTATGGTATAAATAAAAGTCAGTTAAAAATTATTGGTTATGTCGACTCTTGTATTTATTTCGAATTTGAAGAGATTAATTTAAAACTTTATGTGGTAGAAGACAGTACGATGCAATATTCAGTTCTACTCGGAAGAGATTTTTTAAGATCAGCAAAATTAAAATTATTAAAAGAATGTAAAATGAAAGAAGAAAATATAAATAAAAATGATATTAAAAATGAAAGTATATTAAAAATAGATGAAGTTAAAGAAAAAATTGAAAACGAAAATGAAAGTACAGATGAAAATACACTTAGGTCAAAAAGTATGAATACAAATGAAAATAAAAGTAATTATGGAAAAGAATGTTTTAAATTAATGAATATAAAATTAGAAAATAATGAAAATAAAATTGATTTAGCAAACAAATGTAAGCAATCGTATGAGACAAAAAGTATTTTCTATGAAATGTACCGGGATTTCTTGACATGCAGGCGTCCCGATGGTCCTGAGACTGAGTTTCAAATGAGGCTTAGAGTATCTGACGACAAATTATTTAGTTGTGCGCCTAGGAGATTATCATATTTAGAAAAAGCTCAGGTACAGGAAATATTAGATGAGTTACTAGAGGCAGGAGTAATTAGGCCGAGCAAATCGGAGTATGCATCTCCCATAGTCCTTGTAAGAAAAAAAACAGGTGATATCAGACTATGTGTCGATTATCGGATTTTAAATAAAAAGACACTAAAAGATAATTACCCACTCCCACTCATCGATGATTTGTTGGATAGGTTGGCGAACAAAAAATTATTCTCGCTGTTAGATCTAAAGAGTGCCTTTTATCACATAAAGATGGAAGAGGAGTCAATCAAATTCACTTCGTTCGTGACTCCGTTGGGTCAATATGAGTTTATGAAAATGCCGTTCGGATTGAGAAACGCACCTTCAACATTCCAGCGATTTATAAATGAGGTGTTCGAAGACTTGATCCGAGCAGGCAAAATAGCTATATACCTGGATGATATTATGGTGGCAACGGAAACAGTAGAGGAACATTTAGATATTTTGAGGGAAGTTTTTAGAAAATTGATTGCAAATAAATTAGAACTGAGGGAAGACAAATGCAAGTTTATGGAGTCAGAAATTCAGTATTTAGGGTATGTTATATCGGGAGAGGGTATAAGGCCAGACGAGAAGGGCCTGGAATCTGTAAAGAATTTTCCTATTCCAAAAAACACTAAAGAAGTTCACAGTTTCCTAGAATTGCTAGATGGACTCTTGAGTTGCAGGATTATGATTACGTTTTGGAACATAGGAGTGGAGGTAAAATGCAGCATGTAGATGCATTGAGTCGTATCCCTAGTATATTAGTACTAGAGGATAATACGTTTGAACAAACACTATCAATTAGTCAGAATAAAGATGAGTTTATACAAAAGATTAAAGAGAGGTTACAAATGAGGGAAGATAGTATGTATGAGCTAAGGAGTGGATTGGTGTATAGGAAAATGGGAAAAGATATACTGTTTGTGGTACCAAAAAGTATGGAACGAAATATTTTACAGAAATATCATGATGATATGGGACATGTTGGAGCCGAGAAGGTCATAGATAATATTTTAAAATCGTATTGGTTTTCAGAAATGAACAGAAAAGTTAAGGCTCATATAAGTAATTGTCTGAAATGTATAGTATTCGCTACCAAAATGGGTAAGCATGAAGGACTCTTACATAGTATACCGAAAGGTGATGTACCGTTTGATACCGTACATATTGACCACTTCGGACCGGTGGCCTTAAAGACTTGTAAGAAGAAGTACGTATTCCTAGTAATAGACGCGTTTACAAAATTCACTAGGTTGTATGCGATGCGCTCTACGGGTACTAATGAAGTGATCGCTTGTTTGAAATCCTATTTCAATGCGTATAGTAGGCCGAAGGTAATGGTGTCCGATAGGGGAAGTGCGTTTACGTCTGAGGCATTTGAGGAATTCTTGAAAGAGAATAGTGTTCGACACGTGAAAATCGCTACGGCGTCACCTCAGGCCAACGGTCAGGTTGAACGTGTCAATAGGAGTCTGGCGCCGATGCTAGCAAAAATAACGAACGGTGGACTAGAATTCTCATTAGATAAGGCTTTATCTAAGATTGAGTTTGTCATGAACAATACTATACATAAGGGGACAGGAGCTCATCCAAGCCAATTACTTTTTGGTGTTAGTCAACGCGGAGATTGTGTAGATCCATTAAAAGAGAGATTAGAAGAAATGAATGAAAAGGAAAACGAGAGAGATTTAGAAACAATACGAAGGAGAGCTTCTGAACGAATAGTAAAAATGCAGGACTATCATAAACGAAAGAAAGACCAAAAGAGGGTATGTAAAGAATATAAGATAGGAGATTATGTTATGGTGAAAAATTTTGTCAGTCAATCAAATGTATGTAAGAAGATAATCCCGAAATTCAAAGGACCTTATGAGATAAGACAAGTTTTGCCAAATGATAGGTATGTAATAGGTGACGTAGAAGGGTTTCAGATTAGTCAAATACCCTATAGTGGAGTATGGGAGGTAGATAACTTAAAGCCGTATATAAACGAGGACGTCAGAATCGGGAGCAATCGGGACGATTGTATGTCAGGAGGGCCGAGTTGTAAGCGAAAAAGAGTTCCCCTTAAAATAGGAGAGAACAAAATAAAGAAAAGAACAAAATATATACATATGTAAAGGGTTGCCGGTAGGTAAGCAGAAAAGATACATGCCAAGAGTCAGTCGTATTCTTGAGTTCAAACCGATCGGTCGCGATAGTTAGTTTAGGGTTACATTATTAATAAAGAAAAAGAAATAAGTTGAAGAACCAAACGAGAAGTCTTTTATTTAAGTTTATATTTGAAGAATATATTTAAAGTTGAACAATAAAGTAAGTTTAAAAATATAAAGTTTTCAAGACCACAAATGGGAAGTTATCAGTGTGGGTCGCAACCAGCTTCTTTTTAACTAATCATTTAAGCATACATGTAAAGTCTAGGATGACAGTTTATTTAGACAGAGATGTCGAATATAACCCATTATGTGGGTGACTCTATACAATTTTTTTTTACAAAAACCCATGATGTAAATTAAGTCTCTGAAGAGTTTGGGTCACTTAATTGTGTCTCATGTCAATATTCGTGTTCAGGGAGTTTGAGATGCATTTATAATTGCTTACCAAAAAATCTAAAATTTCAGCAGTGTCTGTCGGGGGCTTGGCACCATTTAAACTTCTGTGATGATTCTGATCATATTTATTTTCATTAAGCTTATCAACTTTTGAAATGGTTTCCCTTAGTAGTTGTAACTGGGTACTAGATTTTGACATAGGAAAATATTCTAAGTCCAGGGTGCGTTCTATGTTCTATGTGGATATTTTTTTTTAATAAGTTTTAAATAGAAAACATTTTTATTATTTATTATTATAATATATGAAACATGATGTCTGTCAAATGGGCGCCCCTGGCCGTGGCGCAAAGGCGAGCTCTTTTAACTACATTTAGCATAACAACACTTCGGTGGTAATTTCAGAAATTTAGTTTTGTTGTCCTTACGTAACGAGGTTGTGGTTAGTTTGCTGATGTACATTGTGTACCTTTTCCTTCAAGTCCCTCTATAAAAAAAAAAACCGGAAGGCGTCCAGTCAGAGGATAGTGGGGGCTTTGCCCATGATTAACACCAAAAAAGACATCTAATTTTCTCCGTGTATTTACAATAGAACAATTGTTTAAATTAAATGTTTCAAAAATTTCAAAACGTTTCTGCTACGTAAAATTCTACATAATAAATTGCTGATAACCAACTACACTCTTCGACTATTAAACAACACCTGATAAGTTTCATTCACACAAAAATGGCAACCAAATAAAATCGACCTGGAACATAAGAGCACTCTGTATTTATATAATTTAAAATATGCATAAAAATGCTGAAAATTAAGTATTAACTTTTGGCCGTAGTACTTACTTTCTTCTAATGATTTTTTTAGGAAATAATATTAAGCACTATTTTATCTGGGAATTGCTTAATTTTTGCAAGGGAGCAACTTGAAAATCATAGCAAATTGTTGTTTACTATCAGAAATCAATAAATTATAAATCCAAAGAAGAGTAGACAGACATACCAAGTAGGAATGCATACAAATTCCAGAGCTGCTCAGGAACTCTGAGATCAAAGAAGGAGGAAGATATCCTGACTTCTCAGATCCACAAAAAGGAGTAAACGAAACGCCCGTTCGAGGAGATAGAGTGTTGAAGCAGGTATAACGTTGGCAAATTTTACGAAAAGGTAGACAAATTTCTGGAAGTGACGCAGACAGAACTAGCTTTCAGTTCGATGGGAGAAGATAAGACAGGTACCTATATCTAAACTTAAGCCCGATGAAGCTATTTTAGCTGAAGACCTTTTCAACGAGATAGGTGATGACATATTTAGGAGTATGAACTAGATCATTCGAGAATTATCATCATAGGAGAGCTTGTCCGACGAAAAGAACCTTATCATTGTTTGCTTGATCTTCAAGCGGCAAGTAGTACCTTTTGGCATAATGATTAGGAGGTCTGAGTTCGATCCACAGCAATTGCCATCTACAAAAAAAAATATTTTGTTCAGAGTACCACACCACTTTTAAAGAAGTGAGCAATCCTCTTGAAATACACTACCTTACACAGGATTAAGTCTCATTAACATTACCTACAAGATCTTTTCTGTAATCTGAAGCTTTTCATCCGCAACCTAATAGATTCATATTAGAATGGCATTAGGCCAGAAAAGGCCACTACCGGCCAAATATTTACTTTACAGCAGATCTTGGACAAATCCCATGAACCTCAAAATGACACTGACCACCTATATATTTCACTATCGCATATGATAGCATATGAAGTAAAAATTCCGCACCAACAGTAGAGGACCATTTTTCAGAAGTGCGACCTGTTATTCGCATACACCAACGATATTGGCTTAATCGAAAGAACAAAGTTTGTCAGTGGAACTTTTGTCAGCATAAGAATAAGAAGGAAGAGTAGAATATGGCATTGGAGGTCAATGATCGCAATAGCATGTAAATGCTGTTTTCAAGACACGCAACAGTTGGACAGAATGTTACTATAAATAACTTCTTCTTCGAGTAGTTACACGCCCTCTATCTGCCTAGGCTCCATTAAAGACTCAGATAACAATGCTAGTGCTGATATCAAATGGTGATTACCTCTTCTCAAATCAACTAAAAGTTCCTTTATAGATTATCACGGTCCTGATATATGGTACATAAGTATGGACGCTATTAAAGGTGTTTGCGAACCCTTAACATTTTTTGAGAAGAAATTTCTTCGGATGATTGTTTGGCTTGTTTGAATAGAAGTGTTTGAGTAAATATACAACAAAGAACTATATGGGCCATATAGTGACATCAACTTAAAGTGAAAACAGTAAAAAGCTAACGTTTGAAGTGGTTGCGTCATTTAGAGCGAATGGATACCACTCTTCTGAGACCGGAAAAACCCTTGAAAGTTAATCGCGAGAAACCGCGACTCAGCTTGTGCACACAAGTGGAAGATGACATTGATGCACTCACTGTTCCAAACTGGAAACATTTAGAAATAAATAGACCGAGCTGGCTGGGTGAAGTTTGTTGGTAGAAGCCTTAGTCTACTCCGAACTGTAAATCCACCTTTTATAAGTAAGTAAGTAAGTAAGTATTTCCCAACAAGTACATAGGCTTCTACTGGAAGTTATAGTGTTTTTTTCAACTTTTTACATCGAGTAATCACTTCCGTATTATACACACCACCCAATAGCATTTATTTCAAGCGAATGAGTAAGCAACTGACTGATAGAGCTTGGACATACTCGTATTTCCAACTCCGCCCTTAACACCTCATTACCAGTGTTTGCTTTTCAAAAATCTGACATGGCCCTCTTGCATGACCAGAAGTTGTTTTGTCCAAAATGTCTGCCCTAGAAAAACTGTAGTCCAGAGTGACTATCCACACCCATAACCATAACCCCAAATAAGGGTTCGTATATCTCCCCTGCTGTGTGTTCACAGAAGATGATTGATCGCTTAAGATTATGTCATTTATTAAAATTCTTATTTCTTCAGGTTGATATTTATAGAAACAAGGTAAATTATGAATATTTATAAGCTCCGTATAGAGTGTTCTTGTCAATAACTATAAAGCCCCCTAAATCTTCTCCCGCTGAGATATACGCGCACTTCGACCCGAAACGACAAAACACGCCGGACAAATTTAATTATACTTGTTGTAAGAACGTATACACTCTGACACACACTCTCACCGTAGGCTCAACCACCTTCCTGGTTACAAATACTATATAAGGTCATCAGCAAATTAAGGCTTGCCCATAGTACGTATATCTGCGCGTATCTCCTCCACCTTTTGTCGAAATTAATGAGTTTCTTGGTTTTAAGCGTAAAACATTTTTCCCAAACGTTTTGTTCGGCTCAAAGCCCAAGCCCATGCATCATCCAAATATCTACACAGGCCGTCCTCTGACACCTGCTGAGCATGCACAACACAACACATTCTCTTGGTCGTTGTCGTCGGTCGGCTATGTGTGCCCCATAACACAATTCCTGATTGTGCTTTTCTTATTCTAAATTTGAATTTTTATTTCGTTAATTTCTCCGCGAGACAGAAAACGGATATCATCTTTCCACCGACTGACCGGGGTGACCATTGACACAATTGAATAATTGATATCCCAATATGCAAAACAATAGGAAGCAGAGTTATGAGGAAAATATTCAACGACACTCATTTCGAAAATGAAGGGAAATTTATCAACCTGATTCGTTGATTGTGTACGTGCATAGGGGGTAACCCGTTCCTTTAGGATCAGAACATTTAGATGAATAATAGTTTGAGAGTATAATGTTGCAAATGAGACTTTCGATAATACCATCTTTTTTTTATAGTGCCCTAGGAGTCATTTCAGGTATTAAACAAAGTGCGATTCGATTGCACGAACAAACTCCTGCAGTTCGAGGCTATACGTATTGTGATCAAGTATTGACGACTTATATAACCGTTTTTGTTCCTTTAGCCTACAGGGTGAGAAATATATCAAGTTACGTATCGCACTTTAATGGTTTTAGTTAGTTATCAGTTTTTGAAATGAAAAATAATTAAAACCATTTTATAGGGCCTTTGTGGGAGATAAGAACGCATTAGCTGTAGCCACTAAAGAGTATTAGTTCATTTTTGTTTGGTACTCAAAAATCCTATTTCCATGATGTGTATTTACTTTCAAAAATACATATTATTTAGTTGTATAAAAATCATTCAATCCACCAGAAATACGAAGTTTAATCAAAATCATAAAAGCTGTTTTAGAAACACGTTTTGATGGCTTCTAAAACAGTTTTGAATACGCAAACTGAACTCGGATCTCTACAAGTATTAAAAATTTCAGTTAATATAAGAATATCGTAAGCTGTTAGAACTGACTCATCAATAAGCATCAGACTTTTAATGTAAGAGGTTTTACGGAAGTTAGTAGTTGAATTAAGATAAGATTTGTGTGAGGTATTTACAAATTTCGTATGCCATCATGTACAGAATATAACATCTTTCAAATGCCTGGCTCGACTTTTGAGGGTGGCATGGATCCAATTAGACCAATCTTTAATGAGTCTTCAGCATAGATCCGGCTAATCTTGAGCGATGGCCTTTGTTGTGTTCACCTAAAGGGCATCAGCCCATTGTTATCAGGGTCAAATAGCATGACCTTGGTGGCAAACTAACATCACCTATGCGAGAGATAACCTTACCTTCAAATTGTCCATGCAGAATGTAAATCGTGGCACCGTCCTGCTGGAATCAGATGTCATCTTAGTCCATATGGTTCAATTTGGACTATAAGGAATGGGTTGTCATCGTTCTGTAGTAGGTTGACCCCCTCAACACCGTCGTTTTCAAAAAAAAATACGGACCAATGATGTCACCTGCCAAAAACCCAAACCAAACGGTAAAGGCTTGAGGATTCATTATCATCTTGTGAACCTTGTGAGGGTTGGTATCGTCCCATATACGCAATTTCACTTGTTAATACAGCCGCTTATCCAAAAATGAACCTCGTCACTAGAGATAATTTTTCGACCAAAATTGGGGTCCTCTTCCAAATGCTCCGAAGCCCATTCAGCCAAAAAACGGTGTTGTCTATGATCATGAACTTTGAGCTTTTGGAACAGTTGAATCTTGTGCGGGCTTAGGCCCAAGTCCCGACCCAAAATTCGCTAAGTTGCGAAAGTCTGCGAAAGTCCGAGTTCTTGTGTACAGCGCGGCGGCGAGGAATTGACTCACTCCGGTTCTGCTGTACACTTTCATGCCGATGGTTCTCTACCGATCTGATGTTTCCTTACCTTATGAATATTGATTGATCAATCAACAAGAACCTGTCGTCTTAAAAAACATTGAAAAGTCGACTGTGACACGTGACACTGTGACACGTCTATCTTAAAATGGGCGCAACAATCGCATAGTTTGCACTAACAAACACTCATTTTGATAATAAAGTCTCATCATTTTGACGAGCTTTTCAATCATGTTACTCGAACTGGTAATTTGGCATGAGTAATTGAAGATTAAACAATAGATTTGACAGATGTCACCAGAACAATATGGCCGTCAGACGCCATCGCCACCGTCCCAATTAAAGTTTCTTTTACTAGATACATGCATAATGTAAGAAGTGCTTCTTCAAGATTTGGTTGCTGAAGTGGAGCTTAGATGACAACGAGTTTATTAGCAGAATTCTTCGGATGAAAGAATCTCAGTTTACAAGAGATAGGACCAGAATTTTACACAATCTCCATATTCGAATTGCAGATAATCCAAACGGAAGGAGACGTTCATTATTTCCACTGTTAGAACTGTTAGAGAACATTCCAATGATTCAACTGGCTTTACCATATTACCAACAGGATGGTGCTCCATTCAACTTTGCTCGTGAAGTTAAGAATTGATTTGATCAATGATCATTGGATAAAAATAAATGGACCAGTTCGCTGGCCTGCAAGATTTCCCGATCTTAAGGTATTCGATTTTTTTGTTTTTGATGTGAAGAATGAGTATCTTGTACCTTATACAGGGTGATTGGCATAAGATGTGACAAAAAGCTAGGGCGTGTAGGTTGGACTTAGACAAGAAAAAAATCGTATGGGAGGGGGGGGTCTATTTCCCCCCGTTTAGGCGGGAGGGGCAATTTAAGAAAAAAATCACTTAAAACAGAAAAAAAATTATTAAAAAATAACGGTGATAACTACAGAGTAATGCTATAGCATTTTGAAAATCCAGAAATACATTCTTTAATTTTGTTTTTAAATAAAGTTGTTCGAGTGAATAGTTTTTGAAAAATTAATTTTCAAAATCAAAATTTTGAAAACAAAAATGAAAAAATTTTTTTTAAACAATTTTTTTTCAAAATTTTACGTAATTAAGTATTATTTTTGTATTTAATATTCAATGCTCTTATTAATTTTTGATCAAACACAAAAAACCGGATGTCAAAATGTTTTGTAGTTTTTGAGAAAATCAAAAATAACAAAAACTACTTTTGTTCTAAAAAAAGCCTTTTATTTTAGTTTTTATACGTTTTTGGATTCTTAGGTGAATTTACGATTGAAAGGATTAACTTTCTTTTTACTATTTTTTTTAATTATCGTCTTATAAACATACAATAATGTGACAAAGTACTGGATTAACCATATTTCACACATTTTTTTTATTGAGAACACCTGCGTGAGAGCATTGGTTTAAAATTGACCTGCCACTTTTGTATTATGGTGGGGTCGGCTTGGCGTAGGTGCATTTACGAAAAAAAGGATTAACTTTTTTTGTAAAATTTTTTTATTATCAGTGTTATAAGCATACAATAAAGTGACAAAGTACTGGATTAACACATTTTTTTCATTGAGAACACCTGCGTGAGAGCATTGGATTAATATTAACCTGCGAATGTTTTTTAAATAATTTTTTGTAATAAGCTTTAGTTAAAAAATAGTTAAAAATTTAAATAAACAGTAATTATGTATTTTATCTATTTCAAGATTCAGGAACATTCTTGTTCTTATTTCGCAATTGCACTTTTCTGTCACTAGTTAGGGCGTGTAACGTTGCATTATTTAAAAAACTTTCGCAGGTCAATATTAATCCAATGCTCTCACGCAAGTGTTCTCAATAAAAAAAATGTGTGAAATATGGTTAATCCAGTACTTTGTCACATTATTGTATGTTTATAAGACGATAATTAAAAAAATAGTAAAAAGAAAGTTAATCCTTTCAATCTAAATTCACCTAAGAATCCAAAAACGTATAAAAACTAAAATAAAAGGCTTTTTTTAGAACAAAAGTAGTTTTTGTTATTTTTGATTTTCTCAAAAACTACAAAACATTTTGACATCCGGTTTTTTGTGTTTGATCAAAAATTAATAAGAGCATTGAATATTGAATAAAAAAATAATACTTAATTACGTAAAATTTTGAAAAAAAATTGTTTAAAAAAATTTTTTTCATTTTTGTTTTCAAAATTTTGATTTTGAAAATTAATTTTTCAAAAACTATTCACTCGAACAACTTTATTTAAAAACAAAATTAAAGAATGTATTTCTGGCTTTTCAAAATGCTATAGCATTACTCTGTAGGTATCACCGTTATTTTTTAATAATTTTTTTTCTGTTTTAAGTGATTTTTTTCTTAAATTGCCCCTCCCACCTAAACGGGGGGAAATAGACCCCCCCCTCTCATACGATTTTTTTCTTGTCTAAGTCCAACCTACACGCCCTAGCTTTTTGTCACACCTTATGCCAATCACCCTGTATATATGATATATTCGCAATGTAAAAGTATGAAATCAAATTGGTCAAAGATGAACTGGTTGCAGAAATTGGACCGCCCTAAAAAAATTGTTATCAAGGCTTAAAATTTCTCAAGACTACGCAAGGTCGAAATTTGTGGTATCACACTTTTTGAGGTATTTTCAAAAAAAGTAAACCACCAGAAAAATCTGCAGATGTTTACACGTTTTTAAAGATTAGAGTAGAACGATTTTCTTACAACATGCTCAAGAATAATTTGCCAATGTATCGTTTATTAATTAGACGCGCTCAAGGGATTAATACGACCCTTATAATGATGAACATAAGCATAGCATGGGCGATGGGAAAATCAACGGGGAGGGGGGAGAGGGATAGGGAACATTCAAATTAAAATGGCATTGGAAAAGTGTGCCGGATAGATTTTTCCATAATCATGTATTTGACGGTACGTTCAAAATTAGGATCGGGCATGATATGATTGATGAGCATTCCTAGCGAAACGGGTATCACGGGTGAATTGATTGAGTGAAAGCATGCAACTGGCTAATTTGTGTGAGCATGGCTTGTGAAAGAATTGATTTTTCACTAGTATGAACTTGAAAATGCCTAATTTTTGGATTTTTTTTTATAAATGGACCAAAAATAGACTTGAAGACTTTAAAAAGAACTTGAATTAAAATAGAGACTTTGAAATGGCGTTAGAAGAAAAAATACTGCGAGTATTTAATTTGTTAACCTTCTCTGAAACCAAATGTTAGCAAATATTAGCAAGAACAAAAATTATAAGTGTTTGTAGTTGGTTTCAAAAATTAGCTTTTATATACAAAATTTTTAAACCCATTTTTGGAATAAAACTTAAATTTACAAAAAAAATATTCAGCCTTTTCCGAGATATTGAATTTTCCAAATGAAAAATTGATTTTTTTTTCAAAATTCATTGAAATCCGTTACGCCGATAATGAGAAATTCAAAATTTTAAAAAATCGTTCTATGGTAGGTACAGTCAGTAATATCTTGTATTCAAATTTTTTTTTATTAAATTATAGATCTTAAAAATGAATCGAAAGAAAAAAAATTCAAGCGAAATTCTGGAACCGTTTTCGAGAAAAATACGATTTTCGAAAACCATTTTTTAACATTTGTATGGAGGGTAGATACCGTTATTTTTACGTAAATTAATTTTTTTTCTCATATCTTGTAGATTATTTTAAAAAACTTTTATTCATCAAGTTTTCAAAAAAAAAAAGTTTTAGAAATATTGAGTTTTCAAAAAAAAAAAATTTGAAAATTTTTTACAAATCCAAAAAAATTTTTTTCGAAAATTTGAATACACAATATTATTGAAACTGCTTGAGAGTCTTAAAATTAAAAAAGTGATCAAAATTGGTTGTACCGTTTTTGAGAAAATCAAAAACAAAAGAAAGAGTTCCAAGGGGGGTACCAAAAATAATAATTTTTTGGAAATTTTTTGTCAACCATTACCTAGGTTTAACTAAATGAAATTTTGTGAATTTTTTTTTTTAAATCTGTGGGACAGTTTTTGAGAAAAAAAAATATTTATAAAATTTTGAAAAAAAAAATTGTATGGCAGGTACTGTTATTTTCGGTCTTAAAAAAAAGAAAAAAACATCCGGGGCAAAAACTAAAACCCATATCTACCAAGTTTGAAGAAAATCGACCGAGCCGTTTAGCTGTAGTCGAACAGACAGACAGAATTCCGAGACCCACTTTTTTGGTATTCGCTATCATCGTAATGTCAACTTTGATCAAAATCTCGAGCTCGATTTTTTTTCCGTATGCATAACTTGCCTATACCTTTAAGTCGCAAGAAAAAATAATTTACATAGCAGACACTGGAATTGAGAGTAAAATTGAATACTTTAATTTTTTTTACCATAGTAAATTATAGGCCACATGGAATTTATTGCTGATTCAGCATTAAAACCTGTTTTTTTTTTACATTAAGTCGCAATTATAGATTATATGGTATTACAAAACCCAAATTCATTGATAACCTCTTAAGGTTCTCATTCTCATCCTAGTGTCAACTTTCTCTTGGTAGTTTTCTGATTGACGTGATAATTTGAGTTTTAGATCTCAAGTGCTGCAGTTTTGCTTAAGCTTATTTATTTGAAGCTGAATAACTTATTCATCGGCATTAACAAATTTTTTCAAATTAACTTCTCTCAACAACACTCCCGTTCGATACTGATGCTGATTTCATTGTGATAAATTTTTATAGATGCTAAAAAACAACTTACGAGTATATAAAATTGAGTTTCTTTTATTTGTGTCAGAATCTGTCTTGAAATCTACAAGAAATGAATGAAATTTCTTTTTTCTTTTTTCTAAAGCTGTTCCTGCCCCAATGTCCCTTAGAGCATTTAAGCACGTTGAAAACCATAATCGTCGACAATGGCCATCATTCACAAATGGTGACTATGCATCCGGCTTCAATATCCCTGAAATCTGGTGAGCAGTGATGCTTCTCAAAAGGACTGTATTCACGAACAAAATGCAAGTAGTCCCGAAGATAATCGATGGTCCGTTGCATTTTGCATTTGCGGACAACTCCGGTTAGGATGAGTCCACGAAACATAACGTTGCCAGTGAATTGGCATTTCTTGTCAATTTAGGTTCCATAGATAGCCTCAATCTAATTTCCCTGCAACGACGAAAAAACTTCTTCTTTCCCAAGCCAGGCTAGTTTTTACGGTTTATGGAAAAGGAAAAAACTTTTAATATAACAAAAATTTGGTCCACCGTTGACAAGCCAAGGTGAAAACTCCTTAAAGGATACTTATCCGATTATTACCTCCAACCAATTTTGCTAAACTATTGTACAAAAGCGGAGATTATATCAGAGAATTGATATTTCCCTATAATTTTCAGAAAAAAATGTATCGCACTTTTTAAAAATTGGGACAGTAATATACTTTTAGAAAACATCGGAAACATCTTCCTTCATAATTTAAGAACATTATTAATGATTTCTAAAACATACTACCAAGGGGTAATCAGATACGCAGAGGGTCCTGGGTTCTACTATCAGCCACTGCAGAAATATTTTCAGGCCTTTAGCGAGGAAGTTACAAAGCCTCCAAAAAGCTGTTATTGCTTCTTATTTATTTACTTATTTTGTAAAAAGAACTCATGGAGTTAACACTACAGCTTTCCGAAAATTCGACTGGGATCCCATTAAGTCCATTTTTGTTTTCACATGCAGGTCTATTTTCGAGCTCTGTATTTCAGTATCAATCAACATCTAACGGTGAGTCTTGAAAATGTAATGGTGCTGATTTGCAAGTTAGAAGATTTCGAAAGTTTATGGAAAAGATGCTACATCAAAAACTAAAGTAGTCATCGATTTGCAATGGCCAGGGGTGCCAGCACGTAACTTGTTACAATCGAGCATTGTCGATCGTAGGTCAACTCGAAACAAATTATTTTTGGCAGCACGTAATTTGAGACGAGTTTCTTTGTGACTTCCATTTAAAAATATTATTGTGAAACGTCAAATTGGTATTCTTCTGATATTTTTTGATTCGGAAAGTGAAGATGAGGAAGTACTTAATGCTAAAATCATGTATGTACCTCGGCCCGTGCCTTTTTAGTGAAGTTTTTTACTTTTTAGTATATTTTATATTAGATATGTAACTTGTAAGAAAATTTGTTTTTCCTGCCTTGGGTACTTTTAAGCATTCCTATGGCTAAATCATGGTGAAAAGTCATAAACGTTTTCGAAACATCCGTCTGTTTCTTATTTATTGACATTTTTTTGTTTTTCCATGCTATTTCTTAAAAAAATCACTGCCAACGATAACTTTTTTCTGTCGAGTGAAAAATTTTGTTTCAAATCTCATTTTCAAGTATGTGTGCTGCCAAATCTGACGATACAATCGAGGACACTCGATTGAACCAAAATAGGTGCTGCCGAGGCTCGATTGTATCGATTTAACTCGATTGTACCAAGTTACGTGCTGGCACCCCAGCTTTGAACTTCTATCTACGACTCTTATTCTTCGGGCTTCTTCAAAAAACAAAAGATCACTGTCACAACAGGTGTACCTGTCAAATCTTAGTATTCTCTTTTGTTTGAAACACCATAACACAACTTTAAATCTCAAACTATGCGGCTGATTCTCTATCAGAAGATAATCTTCCCAGGGCATCGGACATTGGACATCATCAGAGTAGAAGATCTAAATTAAACAAAATTTGTGATCGTTTGTTATTTTTTATGGAAATTATCTACTTCTTTTTTTTTTTTCTAGTGGATTTCTTTGAAATTTTACGAGACAATCAATTTAAAGTTTTGAATTTCATTCGACTTCGGATCATAAATCTTGTGTTTTTCTTCTGTTCTGGAGTTAAATATTTTTTGTTTTGGGTAAAGTTTGTGTCGTTTGTGTTAATTGCAGACGAGCCATGGATGAGAGCCTTTGTTGTTGTTAGGTATTTTGTCTCAGTTTGTAGAACTATTAAATTAAACATTTTTATTTTTGTTTCTTTATGATTGTTTGTTATTTTTCTTTTTTATGTTTTTATTTAAAACCAAATTTTTTATACAACATAAAATAAAATTAGTGTTAAATTTTACGGTTGTTGGTAATGAAAATGTTACACGAATGGTGTTAGTCGAATGAGGACAATTTCAAATTGTAACCTAAGCCCTATTCTACCTATATACAAAAAAATATTAAGAGGTCGTTAAACCAATATTAATAAACAAAATTTTGGCGAATCAAGAATGCTTTAAATTTATGTTAAAACTTACTTACATACTTTTAATTTACCAATTTTATTTATTTTTTAACAAATATTTACATACAATTTCATAATGCGAAAAAATACAAGAACTTAATAACTAATTAAGTTCCTAATACAATTTAAATTAAATGCCCCACTGAATCCCACTAACTTGCTCTTATGTTCCACAGACTTTTTAAAACGAACTGTAAGATTTGTTTTAAAAAGGCTGAACAAGTTTTCTAAGTTGTTGGAGTTAAAAACAAAATACATACTTAAATATCGATTTATGAAAAATAAAAATTTTTAATCCTTAAATTCAGCTTCACTAATTTTACTTTTTACTTGCGACTTATAGGTACTTTAAGGCAAGTTATGCATTCGTAAAAAAAATCGAACTCGAGATTTTGATCAAAGTTGACATTACGATGATAGTGAAGACGAAAAAAGTGGGTCTGGCAATTCTGTCTGTCTGTCTGTTCAATTGCAGCTAAGCGGCTCGGCCGATTTTCTTCAAACTTGGTAGATATGGGTTTTGATTTTTCACCCCCGGATGTTTTTTGATTTGATTTTTTATGACCAAAAATAACGGTACCTGCCATACGATTTTTTTCCGAAATTTTATAAATATTTTTTTTTCTCAAAAACTGTCCGTGATTTTCTTAAAAAAAATTCAAAAAATTTAATTTATTTAAATCTAGGTAATGCTCAAAAAAAATTTTAAAAAAAATGAGTAGTTTTGGTACCCCCCTTGGGACCATTTTTTTTTGTTTTTGATTTTCTCAAAAACGGTACCACCGATTTTGATCATTTTTTTTTATGCTAAAGCTTCCCAGCAGTTTGAATATTATTGTGTATTCAAATTTTCCAAAACAAATTTTTTGGATTTTTAAAAAAACTTTCAAAATTTTGTTTGGAAAACTCAATATGTATTTCGAAAACTTCATGCTCGATTTTTTCAAAACTTGATAAATAAAAGTTTGGAAAAATAATCTATAATATATGAGCAAAATAAATTCATTTTACCTAAAAATAACGGTACCCTCCAAACAAATGTTAAAAAATGGTTTTCGAAAATCGTATTTTTCTCGAAAACGGTTCCGAGAATTTTGCTTAAATTTTTTTTCTTTCTATTATTTTTTAATATCTGTAATTTAATAAAAAAAAAATTTGAAAACAAGATATTACTGACTGTACCTACCATAGAACGATTTTTTAAAATTTTGAATTTCTCATTATCAGCACAACGGATTTTAATGAAATTTCGTAGAAAGAAGCTTCTAAAAAGTCTAAAAAGCATTGCAATTAAAAACTTTAAGAAAAATATTTTTTTGAAATTTGAAAAAAAAAAAAAATCAATTTTTTGTTTATTGAAAATTCAATGTCTCGAAAACGGCTCAATACTTTTTTTGTAAATTTAATTTTTATTCATACAATAATAAAAACTTCAAATTGGCGTACCAACATTTTTTCTTAAAAATGTTTTAAAATTTTCTTATATAAAACCTCATTTTTAAGAAACCACTACAAAGACTTATAATTTTTGTTCTTGCATAAATCTATATTTGCTTGAATCACATGGCATCCTATTCTTACCTTTAAGTACTAAAGTAGTTTTTTTTAGTCATTTAAAAAATTAATTTTATGCTAATGAACAGTTTCTCTAATAACATTCATTTTTGAAATTCTTAGTCTTTTACATAGGAGCAAGTTCGTGCGACCCAGTCGTGCATTTTATTTACTATTGCGTAAATAAAAATTAATTTCCAAAAAAAAATATTTCTTTAATGTAAGGGGTTTTTTCAATTGGAAAAGTTCAAAAATAATACCTATCAAGTTTCAAAAAAATTGCCGAACCGCTTGGTCTGCAGTCGAACAGACAGACAGGGAGAATGGTGAGACCCAAGTTTTTAGTCTTCTTTAGTCTGATCGAAATCTCGATTTTGATCTTTTTTACTAATGCTCAACTTCCCATATAGCACATGTGTTCTAAATCTCATAAAAAGTTTGATTGCGTATACACAATATGCAAATTTTTAAAAAATTGTTTTTGGAGTTTTGAAAACCAATTTCCAATTTTCTTAAATACAATATTTCAAAAACATTGTACAAGATCTAGAACAAAAAAAATCGTTTATCTTGAAATGTCAACAATGACCATACAAATGGTAAAAAATGGTTTTCAAAATTCCCATTATTCTGGGAAACTGCACCTAAACTTTTTGTATTAAAAAAAAAAACAAAAATTAAGATTTTAGTGACAGTACCTACCAGAAGACGATTTTTTGGATTTTTCACCTTCTCATTTTCGACACGATCGATTTAAATTTATTTTTTACGGCAGCTTCTTTAAAGTTAAAAAAATAACATTGCATATGAAAACTTAAAAAAATATATTTATTTTTTGATTTAAAAAGAAAAGGTATTATTTTTTTTTGTAAATTCGATATGTCAAAAATAGTTAATATATTTAAAAAATTTATTTTAAAAAAATTATTAAAAAAAATATATATTTAAAAACAAATAAGGAAAAATTGAAAAGTCGATTTTTAAAAATATATTTTTTATACAACACGCAATACGCATATATGGTTAATTTAAGGACACAAGAAGGGTAAATTTTCAATCGGGTTCAACAACATCAAATTATGAGTTTCTTTCGTCTTGATTTATGATCTCTTCTTTAAATTTCAGAGTCCCATAGTCTTAGTAAAAATTAAAAGCCAGTTATCAGGAAGATTCTTATTAAATTTATTAAACTGTGATATGCATGTATCCAAAGTCTCAGCAGTAGCAGCTCCCAGCACTATCACCAATAAAAATAGTAATCAGCTAGAAAGAAGTAATTATAATCTTTTGCTGTGACTAACTAACAAACTTTATTTAGCCTCTCAGCAAGTGATAGATATATGTAGCTATCTCCAGCACCATCGAGGGGAGTGTCATGTGTGTTCCTAAAGGTGCTTCATTGGCCATGCATGCAAATCGTTCCATATACTTGTTTGCAATTTGAAGAGAAGGGTCCTGGACCATCACCATAATGATTATTATCATCATCGTCGTCATAATCAAAACACTACAACCGGCCGAGACCTGGACTTAGCCAAGGCCTGATTGTGGAGTCCCCGGGTGTGGTTTTATGTGCTAATTAAAATTCTCTTTTGTTAGCATAAATTAACTTAATTAAAATAAAATTAATAATCCTCCAAAGAGACGCGGGGACTAGTTTATGAAATGGTCTCGCTTGCAATTACAATTGCATCACTTCGCCTCGAGGATTTAAGTGCTTTCCATGGGGCCTCAGGTAATAATATTGTGTTGCATTTGTGGAGAGCGCGATTATAATCCTTGATTTAGATGATTAAACTTCGGGTGGATTAAAGTTCGTTTGGGTTCATTTTGTTTATAGCAAATCATCTCTCGTTCTTTATCCTGTAACAACAGAGCTGAAATGTTTACTTTAAAGAATTTTTTAATATGAAGTGAATTTATAATAAAAAGTATCAAAATATTTCTCAGAGAAAATGAATGAGGCAAACACAATTGAAGGTTAGAGAATAATAAAACGTAGGAGGTGTACGCTAAGCACTTTGATCATTGGTATTTCAACATCTGCATAACTATATAGAATAGAGGTATTGGAACTTAAGGGAATTGCAATCAAACCGTCAATTATGTTATTCAGTTATTGACGAAATATTCTAAAGAAACTTATTATACATTTTTTTAAATTTTAATATGTGAAAAATTGTCAAAACAACGTGTAACGAAACACAAGAAAGCACTTAAGAAGAGCAATTACAAGAACCTTAATTCCACATTTTTGAGAGGCCATGATTAAATCCCCCAATTTAAAGAGTTCGACTTGGTTAATATCTTTTGAAATATCTTCTACCAAATAATTTGCGCTTCAAAAATTTTTCAAGTTCAAATGCCGAAAATGTAGGATTTTCGAATAAATATGTTTAAGCTGACAAAGATTGCAGTGCTGATATGAGGCGTTATTCTCAATGGACTGAAAACTTTTATCCCTAACAGGGAAAAAAGAGTTCAAAAGAGAACTTTGGGTCAAAAGATGTTTTCCGCTTGTCCATATTGATTATTCCCTCAAGTTCTGCAGAGGTGTTCTTCTAAGCTGGCAAAATGATTGTGTAAGCCTTTCCATCTGTCATACCCTTTTTGTATCTTTCCGAGTAGGTATAAATGAAAAACGTCATTTTTCCAACATTTCCCTAAAAAAGATGATTCTTCGTTACCTCGAATTACCGACCAATTGCACGAACGTGCCTTTTTTCCAAGGTCATGGAAATACTGATCTACAATTTACCTTAAGAAAATTCTCGAAGAACGAAAGTTTTTAGGTGATCAGAAGTTAGGGTTTCGTATAGCAATAGGTCTACTGGTGATCTGATGATCCTTACATCATTTTAGAGGAACAAGGGTAATTTCGCTCAATATTTATAAAGCATTTGATAGAGTTTGGCACGAAGCTCTTTTATCGAAAATGTGTGCATTTGGTATCCAAGAGACTCTTCTTCGTTGAATTATATTGACCTTTTCGGCCGCTGTATTGGACCACTTCAAGTCCGATGAACATAAAATAAATGCTGATGTATGGCCCAGTTTGTCTCCGAAACTCTTTCTTAAATTAACATTCCTTAAATACATGACGTTTTGTCTGAAAATTCAAATGCACTTTACTGATGTTTCGCTGAGCTCCCTCAGCTTTTCATATTGATTTCCAGACTCACAACCCTATTCTTTCGCTGCGGAACTAAAACGGCAGCGTATGCTAATAAGCTCATAAGATTCCGGTCTTGACAGCATTATACAATGGGGTACCAACAACCTCGTGGAATTTAATGCTTCGAAGACACTTCGTCTAGATTGGGTGAACCGAGTTGTTGGTCTACTTCGGCCATGCTGAATGGTACAACCTACCTTAAAGTGATATTTAGTTCATCATCACCCGTTACAAAGTTCGCAGAAGTTATTTTTTCCATATTCTTAGGACAGACAGGGTTCAGTGCAGACATTATAACATTGAGTACTTCTTTTTACCTTTTCGCAAGACCTCTAAACTTCATTTCTGCTATGACATCTCTCTTATTCCCTTATAGCGCGCTTTTTCTGCTCCTTTTCTTACTTTTTAGAAGTCGAAGTTTCTCTTCTGCTAATAGACCTTCCGAAAACCCCTTGTTCTTCTGTGATCTACACACCGCTTTTATGTATCAAAATTGCCTAGTATTCATTTTAATGAATTTTCAGATGATTTTCTTGAGACTTCTGTCCTGTTCGCAGCAAATCTTCGTTTAATCTGTTGCATCTTCAACCATACCAATTCGATAGCTCAAATGGATTTGTACATCGTCTGTATACACATGAACTTTCCAATGCTTAATTATGTATATCGATGGTAGTCATTGTGGAACAACGTGAATAAAAGTGGACCTAAAATTGATACCTGAGACACACCAGCAAAATCAGTTCTATGACTAAGATATTGTTCAATAAGGGACATGGCTGAATTTTCAAAGAAGAAAACAATTTTTCAACCTGTCTAGAAGTATTTTTTGCAAAACAAAAAACCAAAAGTTAACAAATTGCTCAGTAGAATCATACTAATACCTTAATACTAGTTTTTCAAAAAAATTGCGCCAGCAAATTTGGATCACATATTGTCGAGAGCAGTAGTTTCCGATTCATTATCTTTCATAGCGTTGTATATACCTCCAGTGGCGTAGCGTGTCATCTCGGTGTCCGGGGCAGGAGACTCATTTTGCTGCCCCCATTTAATACTTAATTAAAATTGAATTTCGAGACATCATTTCACAAGCAATGAGGTATCTTTTATTGAAGGTAAAATAGGATCAGCAGTTTCACAAATGGATTCTACGGGCCTTACGAGCAGCGAAGTCAGAAATAACTTTGTCAAAATCAATATTTGCAGCCAATTCTTGTTCAGTCGACAATATAGCGAAGTTTGAGAGTCTAGTGGAGCTCATAGTGGATCTGAGATAATTTTTGATTAGGTTCAACTTCGAAAAACTTCTCTCACAACTAGCTGGAGACACTTCGCACCATCTGAAACTCGTCCTTGTCGATGTCTTCTAATACCTATATGGGAAAGATCACACTCGTACTTGCTGTCCAAAAGAAGTTTCGCTGGCGTAAAAAATCCGAACTTGCCCGCTATTTCTTGAATTTGCTGGAGTCGAGTCATCATTTCTTGAATGATCTTGTCAAATGATGCGAACACCTCTCGAAGGAGTTCCTACTCGTGAGACGAAGCTGCATCTGCGGATTCATCGCCATGCATACGTTTTTCCCCCTTCGAATTCTTCTCGTTTTGAGTTCGATTCCGAGTTTTTCACAGAGGGTCTTAGCAAGTCGATTGCGGCTTGGACGAAACGGTCTCTGCTCTCCACTAGGAGAGCTTTTAAAGCGCAGAGTTTCCGAGCACACTTATCCACACTTAGTCCTCGTTGCTGCAGGTAGATCTGTCCGTCATCTACTTCAGGTAGCACTGCAGCCCAAAAGCTAAGAAAAGTGAGGAAGTTGAATGACTGCATGGCTGAAGACTGGCTCCCGATCTTGTTTCGGATGTTTGAGATGAATCCGTCAATTCTTCCAGTACCTCAAGAACTTCCTCAAACTTATTTTTAAGCGTCTTGACACCTTCATGTCTAGTGTTCCAGCGCATTTCAGTGACTCGTTTCACTGCTTGGCCTGTGACGGCAACCAAAACGTTCCACCGAGCGGTTGATGCAGAAAAGAAGACAAATAACTTCTCCAGAGTTCCAAAAAACTTCACGGAATTTATTGATTCAGAAGAAGCGTGTACCCCAGCCAAGTTGAGTGAGTGGTTTGTGCATGCAACGAATGTAGCTTTCGGATTCAGTGCTTTAATCCGGGCTTGAACTCCATTGTGGATCCCTGGCATTGTGGCAGCGTTTTCATAAGCCTGTCCTCTCAAGTTCTGTATGTCCAGTCCGTGTAATGTTATCTTCGCGATTATTTCGTTGCTGAGATCTTCTGCATTTTTTTCTTTTGAGTCGAAGAAGTCGATGAAAGATTCTACCACGGCGACCTTTTCTCCTTCGATATGTACTCATTTGGTCTTTGTGGGAGATGTCTGGTGTGCATGTGATCTCTACTCTACCTGCTTCACCGGCGACATTATGCCGCCCCTCCACTCCACCCACGCTACGCCACTATATACCTGTGCTTCAAAAACTCTTTTAAAACTGAAGCTTTAAGAAAACTCAAGACTTTAATTAAAATTTCTGTCAACCTCGACACAGACGTTTATGTTAAAAAAAAACTCACGTACTGTTTGTTGAGCTCATTTACATCACTACCTATCATCTTCAATGTTCTTTGTTTGCTTCGAGGTCCCAATAGATTTGATATTTTCCCAGAGTTTTTTGCAGGACAAATTGGGGAATTTCGATGTAAAAAAATTCCGTTTCATTTCCTTAATTTTAAATTTTACGGTATTTCTAAATATTTTATACTGATAAAACAACTTTGGCAGTCTGGAACTTTTCCAAAGCCGTAATCCAAAATTTCTTGAGCATTTTCATCCAAGTTTTGAAATTTGATAGATTGTTTGTTGTCAGTGACTTTTCAGTTCCCAAGAACGAAAATTTTGCCTAATGACGTTACCACTTAAGTGGAAATGCGCCCCGTCGCTCATGATGATTTTCAAAACAAAATCGTCATCTTCGTTGTTGAGATTAACTCATGCATTGTTTTCACTTTTTATGGGAGCAGGTGTAAGTATTTCACTAAAATTTGCAGCAGCGTGCGTCGGCGTCGTCTGGTCAATGGTTCTTTATTCTCACAGATGCGATATTTTCGGATAAACGACCAGTTCGCTGGCGCCCAACTGGCTTCCTGTAGTTCCAGTCTGTTCGAGTCGAGTAGCTAAGCACCGAAATGTTTGCCCAGTTGTGGCTACCCTATTAGGAAATCGACGTCAAAATTCACGTTGCGCTAACACCACCGACCGATTATTGTACACAAAAATCGACACAATTCCACATTCTTGCGGAGTATAGCGCTCCATTGCTTATCTGTTTGTATTCTGCAGCTGCCTAGTTCACAAATGTCAAATATGATTGACGTCCGACGTCATTTGCAAAAATTATAACATCTTCCGAAAGGATGATTAATTTTGTGCCACCTTGTAGTTAGATTTTACTTCTTCTAAGATATCTGAAATGGTGCTTCTAAGCCTGTGAGGCGATCATTGAGTTCATTTATATTGCGGTTCATTTCTTCGATTATCTTCATTCTTTGTTCAATAGTGTTGAATCTGATTTCTTCCATAGATCTCAATTGGTGGAAAAGTGAAAAGCCATAAGATTTTATCTTAGCGAGGACTTCTGTGGTGTCATAAGAGCATAAGAGCGCAAATGTATTTTTACTTTGTACTGTTAAAGCAGTCGTTTAAGCTTATTAAAAAACTTATTTTATGTGTTAGAATACTTTTATTTAATAACAAATATCTTTCAGCTTCTAGGACCGTCAAACAGAAGATAAATTACGTCCGCACCATTCTCACATTTTAATTTTTTTTACTACTTAAAAACTACAACAATAATTTTATTCAAGAGGAATATTCAATTTTGCCTGAAGACTAGATAAACTTAGAAAACCTTAGAAATGCCCCAGAAAAGAAATCTACCATCACTCGAATTCTCTTATCCAAAGATCCATTTGAAACCCTTGTCACAAATAAAAATCAATTGAAATTAGCTCAATAGTCAATCGTATACCCATATCTAAGATCGACTTCCCGAAATCAATTCAAATACATTTCGGCACTTCATTAACGATTTTCTAATGCTTTAATCTTGAACAAAATTCCCGATAACAAACAAAAAACTTAATTTACTTACCTTTGGCCTCGATTTCCTCAATCAATTTTCCCAATCTACATATTCAAATAACACTCTTTTCAATCGCCATATAAAAAGTATAATTTTCCAAAGAACCACATCAGCATTTTTCAGCAGTCCACGATGCACCTTTTAGGGCCTAAAAATAACCTTTCTAGCGCCATCCGGAACACAATACAAAACGAAAAAAAAAAATATCAAATCATTGAATTTGATTATCACAGAAATATAATTCCAAAGATATGCTAATAAGTTGGTTTGTATCGTGCGTCGTCGTGTCGTCATTGCCCCAGACACACCGCACCGGAAATTTAACCTCAAAAGCCGAAAAAATAATAACATTCCCCCAGCTCAAAAATAAACAAAAGCCCAAATCGGCTTGGAAACGGAAGGGGGCTCCACGCCGACCGATCCTCCTCAATTCGAACTCGCTTCTCTGATTGATTACCTGCTGAGACAGAAGATAACCCGACCAAGAAATAATATTCAAGGGGGTGGGCCTGTTAGCCACCATACCTAACCATGGTAACTCGGGTCAAATATATCATTTTTATGAGACAGATTTTTTGCCCCTTTTTTGAACGGAGAATGCCTAATAAATTACTAAGCCTAGCCGACAAAATATGCTGTTTGTGGGTTTTGCATTCTCTTCTCTGACTCGCTCGCCCTCTCGGATTCTCGATCCGTGTTTTGAGGTGAAAGCTTCCTTCGGGTGGTTTTTTTTTCTTTTTTGATTTTGTTTGGTTCTTGTTGGCGTTCAAAATTTTTGATTTATTAATAATTCTCGATTAATTAAATCGTTGGATTTCCATAAATCTAACGGGGCTACAGACTCGAAGAATCTGTGTGGAAAGGTAAATATTTCAGAAGATTCTGACCCACTTTAGCAGTGAAGTATATCATCATAATTTTGATAGCTCTGCGGCGGCGGCCGACGACGGCGTGTGTTCTGTGTCGCTTTATGCCACCAACATCCTAGCATCAGCCCGTATGCATAGATTTCTCGAAGCCCCAAGAACCTGGAGATAGACATCAATGGGCGATTTATTTTGATTTAGGAGCCGGAAGAAGAGTGAAATCGATGGTTGGGATGGCAGAAGTCAGGAGCAAAAGCCCTTTGTTTGGGAAGATTCCTCAATAATATTATGAGTGTTTAATCATAAAGAACCGCACGAACTGAATGGAGTTCAAGGCGTATAAGCTTTCAATATACACAGAGAATTATGTGAACCCAAAGGTTTTATGGGAGAATTATGTATTAGGGACACAAATTACATAAATATACCTGCGACCTTTGCTTAGAATGCGGGGGCCCTTCACCTAGTTTATGAAGCAAGTGTATTTCGGCGTCAGAAGATGTCAGATGTCAGATGTCAGATTTTTGTCGGTTTGACTTATGATAATATAGAATAAACTGAGGCTTCGAAAGTTGTTAGGAGAAAATAAATTGAAGGGACCTTACCTTAAGTATTTCAACTGATTTGTGTTTGTCTGGAAATAAAGTCAAATTTAGGTTAACAGATTGTAAGGCCTGAGAATTAGATATTATTGTGAAAATTCCGGTATGGAGCTATTAGACCGATTAGCCATATTGAGAATGAAAAGTGCGGAAATAGTGTAATCTCCTAACAGGAATGAGGTTAGGAAGTCTTAGGATAAGATGGAAAGAAGCTTCTAATATTTTAGAAGACCGGAAATGAAGCCTGCAAGGACGATTAAAGGAACATCGCAGTAGAATTGCAGTTGATGATCAATTATCAATTATTGAACTCTCCTATTACATACATAGTAGTACCCCTTGGCATAATGGTTAGTGCGTTGGACTGTCATGCGGAAGGTCTCGAGTTCGATTCTCAGCCGCTGCAAGAAAGTTTTTTTCAGGGGTGTAATGCCTCTTGCGAGGAATTGACAATTGGTTGAGAGTTGTAAGTCACTAGGTCCTGGTTCACTTCGAGCTGTTACACCACCAAAAAATTACATACATAGGTAGATTATACCAAACTCCTACTCGACAAAACCCAACAATTACGTTCACCCTAACGAAGTGTCAATAACCACTTTATCTTAACTTAAGTTCAATAAAGCTATTGAATCTGATGACTTTTTATGTTGGCTATTAAAGCAGCGAACAATGACTTGGTTAGAATGTGCACTAGGTCATCTCCAAAGTATTATCGGAGGAAACCATCTTCGTTGAAAGGAACCTCAACTTGGTACCGATCCTCAAAAAAGTAGATTATCTGAAAGCATTAGCTCCTTTAGCATAGCCAACAAGTTGTTTATTATGTTAACTATGTGCTCTTAGGATAGACCAAATTATTGCATTACAATAATTTCAAGACCCGCGTTTGTTATCGCCTAAAGCGACGATCTATAAAGAGAAACTTTTAGATTTGACATTCCTGCCAAATTCGCTCTTTCATGCATGATGATGATGGAAAATGCACTCGGCTTCAGTAAGATCGGAAAAAAATTCTCTGATATCATTGATTTAAAAGTAGGCTTTAGACAAGGCGATGCACTATTCATGAGGATTCTTTAACATCGTTCGTAGAAAATTAGTGCAAAGCTCTTGCCCCAAAATTAAAAGCACAATTTTTTTTAAGTTCGTCCAGATTTTGGTATATTGAAAAGAACAAACTGTGATATCACTCTTGTAAGTATTTGAATTTAAGGCAAGCCAATAATATATTCCTAGACATTCATCGATAAAATTTGACAGTTACTGGTTTACAAAATAGAGAACAAATTCTATTCAGACTTCTATAGTGTATTTCGTTCTAAAACTCACCCGAAACTCCTTACATTACTCTTTTCCAGAGCACAAAATAATAAAATTTTGTTCGCAATTTGGAATTAGAAATAGTTTATGGCTTTACAAATAGAGCACAAATTCTATTTTGAAGTACATAAAATTAAGAATATAACCCGTAAGCCCTAAAATTGGGGTTTTCCGAAGCATAAGCAGAATCTTAATTTTTTAGAAATTTTTGAAAGTTTTTTTGAATCCATCGAACTTAATACTACCCTATTTTGAGAAACATTGGACTTATTTAAAAATGAGCTTTTTAAATTAAAATTGTACATTCTCTCTTCTTCTTCTACGCCGCCTTCCGATTCATAAGGGATCTCTGCCTGAGATACGGCAGCTTTCTATCCTCTGCGATCCCAAGCATGCTTCTTCCAGTCATCTAGGCCAAGCGCTCTAGCATCGGCGATAGCTGGTCCTTAAACCAGAAGTTCGGTCTTCCTTGTCGCCGTTAACTTGGAGGCTGGGATTTGAAGGCAGGAGTATTTCATTACCTATATGTGGTCGAGCTAATATAGTCGACGTGTTTTAACATTCTAGACTACATCCAGTTTTTGGTACAGCTGATTGATTTCACGCACTCAGGACTAAATATTGAAGAATGTTTCTTTCGAAAGATTTCGAAAATTTTAAAACCCGTTTGTTCTGCTAAACCGAAGCATAATCGGATCTCCACTAAGATGTAATTTTTGGAGTTAATATTAACTCCATGGTAGATGACCTCCTTAACTACCTCGGCATAATATTTTATCATTTACTTCAAGACCAAGAAGATTCACCAGATCTTCAACAGCCGTGAAGAACTCTATTACAGACCGTTGGGAACGGCCGATGAAGTCGATATCGTCCGCAACAGTTGGACATATTTGTTAAATATAGTGCCCTCCGTGTTACATGATAGCGCATCTCTTTGTCGAAACCCTATGCATGTTTGGAATTCTATAGAAGAGTTGCTCCATAGTTCCACACTTCACCGCGTTTTCTCCAATGTCACGCGAAACAATTGGATCAGTTTTCTGGGATCCCAAGCTCGACTAGAGCCTCTGGCAGTGAATGTTATCATATGCGGTTTTGAAGTCAATAAATAGATGGTCAGTCTCGACTTGAAATTCGTTGGTCTTTTTGCAGGAATGTGAATATTTGGTCTCTGGTCGATCTGTCCATCCGAAAGCCCGAATGGTTCTTGCCCACAAAATTGTTAAACAACGATTCAAGACGTTCACATATAACGATGGACATTTAGTAGGGATAGATTAGATTGTTGATAGTTCTTTCGAGACAATTTTCTCAGAACCTCTTGAGCTAAACAACTCACTTAGGCTCCCAGATCATAGCAGTGTCTTCCAAGCCGAGGTCCTGGCAGTTACAACAGCTGCTAGACAGGTATCAATGATGGCGATACCACGGGCTGATATCACCTTTTACATTAACAGCCAAGCGGCAATAACAGCGATTTCTGCCACTGTGATAAAATCGAAGCTTGTCTCTTGCTGTCGCGAAGAGCTTAAGGTTCTTGGCACGCAGCACAATATTAGACTCTGCTGGGTACCGGGACACAGTGGCATACCAGGTACTGAAAATGCCGATGAGTTGGCAAGACAGGGATCAGCGCTTGATGCTAGTCAAGCAGAGATGGCAAGTATCCCACTCGGCAACATTAAACAGAAAATTTCAGACGTAATCCTAAGGAAATCCAATGAAAGGTGGAGTCTACTTGACACCTGTGATACTACTAGGAAAATATGGGCTTGCTTTAACAAGCAGAGGACTGACAAAATTATGCAACTTAGTAAGAAGTCCCTTCGCTCTCTTACGAGCATAATCACCGGACATAATTTATTGAAATATGAAGACACATCACACTTTTTCTGCAATTGCCCGTCACTATACCACCAGAGAAGGAAATGGCTTGGTAGCTACCTTTTTCTAGAAGATCTTTCTAATATTTCAGGAATTCACATATTGAACTTCGTCAATGCCTCAAAATAGCTTGACTGATTAATAGAATACATACGTAGAACGTAGGTTTTATCAGGAAAGAGTAATTACAATCACGGGTAACACAATGGATCTACATTGATCTAAGTGTGACAATAGCGACATCAATTGTCAGCCCAACAACCTTATCTAACATAACCTCTTCCAAGACATAGAATCACCTTTTTTTGTTAAGGAGGCATATGGAACTCATGTTCAGTCATCGGGATACTACATTCAACCCATATTTGGCTGATGGTTTTATGCATACGCCCTATCAGAACATGACCTTCGTACTTGAAGTAGTCTGTAGATTAGCTATCGAATCCTGCGGCCTTGTTGTTTATAGCTAGGCCTACCTCTTTTATACTGGTTGGTGCAACTAGTTCTTCTTTGGAAGTGGGTTATCTTCTTTCCCTATTAAATTCTCTACATGATGCCCATTAAAAGCTGCTGTTAATTTTGCTAGAAAGCATCTAAAATTCCCTGTGGTGCTGTGACTATGTTACCTTCGTTGTCTTGAAGAGCCTGCGTTTAGGTCTTAAAACCAGCAGCCAGTTGTTTGGCTTATTATAAGACTTCCGTGTGTTCTTCCATATTCTTGAGCCGCTTATTTTTACGCAAGATCTTCTTTTCCTCTATCCTCTTTGTACTTTAACTTTGTCTAAGCAGCCAATGAGACAAGGACTATACTCTGTTACCAGATATAGCTTTAACTTCGAGGTAGTTAGGGATTTTGTGTATACTTAGGCTTCGCTTTATACTCAGACGACGACGCCGACGCTGATATCAAACGAGGGAGTCCGGACTTTTGCAAATCGCTTTTCTCTTAAGAAGGCAATTGAGTGGCGTTGCTTCCTCTCAAGAAAGTAGAGTATTTTTTTAAAAGGTGGATGAGGATCCTTAAGGCTGTTTTGCGAAAGAAAATTTTTCGTCTTTTTTTCTGGTCTTGTCTGCATAGGCTGTATGCTGTACAGCGAAACCAAATACTGCAAAGAACTATTAAAACAGAAGGGTAATTTTGAGTGAATGGACACCAAATGCTATGGCCGGGAAAGTCTTTCGATCCAATCCTGAGGCATGGTACGGTAAAGAAAGACCATGACTCAGAATGTGGTACACAAATAGAGGATGAGCTCAACTAACTTATCGTGCAAAACTAGAAACAGCTAACTTTGATGTGAACTGACTGGAAAAGGCTTGTTTTTTGAAGGCCTGTTCCACACCGGATTGAGATTTGAGACCCACTTTAAGTAAGTAAGAAAACCGAAAATGAGAAAATCGACAATAAAAGGTGGTTCACTGGGAGTTGGGTTAGCAATGGCTTCTTGTAACTTTGTTTTCTACTCGACGCTAAATTGGACTAATTCTTTCACACCACACCCAAAGCATTTTTTATCAAAATCAAAGCAGCCGTTTCTGAAAAAAAATAAGATATTCATTTACAATTTTTTAACAATATTATGACAGGCACCTATGTACTAAGAAAATCCCCTTTTATGCCATGTGCCCACAAGTGGTTTTCAAAATATTAGGTTTTTGAACACAAATTTTTATTTTTTTTTTGAGTTGCAAACATTTTTTTTAAATTTTTGTTATAAAAGTTCTTATACAAAAATAAAAGTCAAAAGTTGTTTTATTTGTTATTTGTTTTTTAAATAGTGCGCGCACAGTTTTTGACCAAAAATAAGATTTTAAGGATTCCAAAGTTTGAAGAAATCGACCGATCAATTTGGGTATGGTGTAGTCGACCAAATTGTGAGGCAAACATATGGTCAGAATTGCGAGACCCACTGCTATCGCCTTCCTGACCACCATTACGTAAGTAATATCTGACTCAACTTCGATTTTTTACGAATCCAAAACGTATGCTATGGTACTCGTATGTATATCCCAAGTAAAAAAGATATATTCATGTACCTTATATGCAAATTGCCTCTCTGCCAAAGATCATCCTGATCCAATTTCCACCGATTCGCTTTGCTTTGATCTGAGTTTGAATCCCACTGCAATCAGCCAAACATTCCCCCAGCCATAAACGCAGAACCAATTGTTGTTTGCCATTAATTTTCTTTTGGCACAACGAATGCTGCGATTTCGACAACATTTGCCAAGCTAAACCGATGAGATCAGACAAATCATCGAAAACACACTGTGCACATAAATGACTATACCTTTCGAAGTGCAATTCCTCTAATAATTGCATTTTCAAGATCACAGGCTACGCGAGGGGGCAAACTTTTCAAATTCTCCACGCACATCCGAATCGAATCGGGAGCAGTGAAACCGGCAGTAAAACTCCCATCCCAATCGATTTTATATTCGAGTAGAAGTTTAGGTACCTTTAGGTAGAATAGAGAGAACCCAGTGAGTTCCTTTTTTTGAGTGCCTTTTTTGTGCGTTGCCCAGAGGCGTGAAAAAGGACCTCATCCTCATCACACTATAGCACCATGCGCGTCCGTGTCGTCGAGGAGCATCTTTAATTGCCATTGAATAAATGAGTTATTTTCCGTGGCTGTCGGTGTGGCGTTTGTATATTTCTTCATATTCACACCATTAACTGGATTAACCGGGACGAGCTACCATGGAGGTCTCATGTAGATGGGAAATGAATTCAAAAAAAAAGAAACGAAGCAACTCTGATCAGTTGTTATGACCTCGTTAAAACTTCATTCGTTTCACATTCATTAAGGGTCAATCCAAGATCACATTGTTTCTGTTTTTCTTTTCTTTTGAAGAAATACCGGATTCGAAGTTAAAAGGATACCGATTAGGCAAGCAGGTATTCTATTTTGATAGCTTCAGTCTGTATTCTTTGATCCTGAACCACATTGATCAGGCGTGAAGTCAAACGAATCGTGCAGTTAAAGAGGACCAATCTACATAGAGCGATCGATAGATATTTGTACAAAATATGGCAAGGATGTGGGTGTGGAGAACTCCAACAATGATGGTTTCGGTTTGATTGGGAATACAGTTTTTGTGTCAAAAGTATACTCGAAAATGTAGGTTTTAAGTGAGAAAATTGGTAAGGTGTGATATTTCATGCGATTTGGTGCAGAATATAAGAAGGCGTGTATTAGGTTTTTCTTTTTGGTTATAATGATAAGACCGCAAATTACTTTGTCAGATGTTACTACACATTCCAATTGTTCGGAGTTCTTATGGCACTCTACCCTCCGTAGGGATTTATGAGTAATAAATATGAATTTATATTTTTTCCATCACCATTAAGTCCCTAAAGTGACCATATGGGTAATATCTAAAATATACTAGATACTTTTAAAAAATTAGATGAATTTTTGGAGTGCCTGTTTACAGCATATGTAAGTTGAAAAGTGTAAACTTCATTGCATTTTATGTTACTTGTTACAAGTAAAGAAAATTGGACTTAAGGCAAGAAATATTCATAATTTCACACCTAAATTTGTTGTCTGAAGGCTTTTTCTCTCAGATTAATTGGTCTAGCAATTCTTTCTTTAATTATAATAAAATCAATTAAAGGCCATGACATGACGGTTCATAGAGAGCCTAAATCGAGTGACTTACACCTCTCAATTATTTCTGTGTGCGTGCTTGGAGAAATAGAGGGGACCTATAATTTTCTGCCGATTCTGAAAGGCTTATGAACCACACTTTTCATGACAAAAGATATGTATACTCCTTGAGGATTTGTCACTTCCTCGCAAGAGGTTGAAAAACTTTTGGCAGCAACTGAGAATAGAACCCAAGACCCTCTGCATGACAATCCAACACCCTTAAGGGGTCAAAGGGTACTACTGTATACTAAAACAAAGATATTTAAATATGTAAATACAAATAGGTTATAGAAAAATAAAATGCACAACTGGGTCGCACAAACTTGCTTTTATGTAAAAGACTGAGAATTTTAAAAATGAATCTTATTAGACAAAATTGTTCATAAGCTTAAAATACATTCTTTAGTAGCAAGAGATAAAAAAGAATGCCATGAGATTACTCAAACAAATATAAATTTATGCAAAAATAAAAATTAAAAGTCGCAGCGGTTTCTTAAAAAAAATAAGCATTTATTAAAAAAAAAATAAAAACATTTTTAAGATAAAATGTAAGTTCTTAATTTTGTTCGAATGAAAAATAAATTCTAAACACATTCTTGAGATATCGAAATTTCAAAAACAAATTATTTTTATTTTCAAAATTGAGAAAATATATCTTTTTTTTAATTTTAAAATTCAATGTTTTTCATTATAATCCGTTATTATAATTCAATATTCGAATAAATCGTTCTATGGCAGGAAAAGTCTTTATTTCAAATTTCTTTATTGGTTCATTAGATTGTAAAAATTGATTCGAAAGAAACAAATTTTATCAAAATTCTAGGTGACGTTTTTGAGAAAAATACTATTTTCGAAAACCATTTTTTAACATTTGTATGGTGGGTACCGTTAATTTTAGATAAAATACAATTTTTTTTCTCACGTCTTGTACATTGGATTGAAAAACTTTTAACTGTCAAATTTTAAGAAAATCAAGCATGGGGTTTTCGAAATATTGATTTTTGATTTTTTTTTTTTAAATCAAAAAATTTTATTTGAAAATTTGAATAAACAATACTATCCAAACTTTTGGGAAATTTAAGCATAAAAAAAATTATCATGAGAGGTTGATCCGTTCTTGAGGAAATAAAAAAAAATTGGGGGGGGGGGGGGAGTTACCATTAATACTCATTTTTTGAATTTTTTTTCGAACAACACCTAGCTTTACCCTCATGAAATCTTTATGAATTTGTTTTTGTAATCTGCTGAACAGTTTTTGAGAAAAAAAAAATATTTTATAAGATTTCGAAAAAAATCGTATTCTACCGCTATTAATTGGTCTTAAAAATTAAAAGAAAAAATCTGTGGGGAGAAAATTTTTAAAATGCTATCTACCAAGTTTCAAGAAAATCGGCCGAGCCGTTCAGGCCGTAGTCGAACAAACGGACAGACAGATTTACGAGGCTCACTTTTTTCATCTTCTGTATTACCGTACAGTTAAGTCTGATCAAAATCTCGAGCTTTACTTTTTTTACGAATGCATAACTTGCCATTTATGTAGTACCTATTGTCGCAGGTAAAAACCAAGTTTGATACGACAATTCTTAGTGTTTCCATATATGTACAATGTACATACATTCCTATAACCCAATTTTTTTGTTTAAATTCAAAATATATATATTTTTTTTTATTATTTTGGTATCCAAAATTTTAAAACTTTTATATTTAAAACATTTTTTTATTGAACTTTGTTCTGCGTTTAACTTGCAAGTTGAAAGTCAAAACAACGATTTTATGGCCGGTATGGTTATAACGGTTTTCGATATTTTTTTTTGTTTTCCAAGTAGGTCATACTAAAACGTAAGACTGTTTTTCTAACCCCCAGTTTCACAGTGAGAGTTTAAACCCCACTTTTGGTTTAAACTTCAGTTCAACAACAAATTTGGTTTCACAGTTTCGTTTAATCCTTGAAAAGAGTTCATCCTGTAGTTTAAGTTAAACGATACTATTCTGCCGTTTAAACCTCAGATCAACAACATTTGAAAATAAAATTTATTTTCATATTTTAATTTGTTTTCCTGTCACAGGTCACTACTAAAACAAAGCAAACTTTCGTTGATTGTTTTTACTTTGATTCAGATAGAAAGAGAAAACAATTTACTTAAACTACGTTCAATCAACTGAAGTTCAGATTAAACTGTGAAACCGGACGAGTTGAACTTCAAATTTAAACTCCAGTTCCGGTTCAGTAGAACTTGAGTTTAAACTCTCACTGTGAAACTGGGGGTAAAAGTAATAAGCATTGTGTGACCGGTTTTTGAGGTGAGAAAACCTTAAATGCTAAGTATTATTAATTATTTTTATTAAAGTTACATTCTGCTGAATTTTTCATTCAAATAAAACAACCGATATTTTTTATCTATCTTATGCAGAAGCTTTTAAAAAATATAATTAATATTGAATACCAGAATTTTTAAGGAATCTTTTTTGATTAAAAAAAAAGAAATCAAATTGTTTTTATTTTTGAAAACTCAATATATCGGGAACGACTTCGTCGATTTTTTGGAACAAAACTATAAGTGATTTAATAAAACTATTTATGAGATTTAAAGGAAAACCAGTGTTCTTAGGTCTTAAAGTTAAATTTTTTGGCTCAAATGTACTAAATTGCTGAAAAACGTTAAGGAAAATCTTAATTTTCTCAAAAACTGCTGAATATATTTTGACAAAAAATACTTCTCTGGGTAGAATCAGAACGATCTATCGTTCTGTAGAGACAAAACGTACCAATATCGGCTCCATAGACTTTCTCACTATTTTAATTAAATTTATTAATTATGTAGAAATGAAAAATACTCGTATTATATCATACTAAAATTTTAAAATAAATAAAATTACTTCTGGGATTAAAAAATCAAAAATAATTTTTCAAGCGAAACTGATTGTTTTTTTTATTTTTAATTTTTTTTTTGTATCTAAATATTATTAAAAACATAAAATTGGCTTACTAAATGTTTTCCTGAACATTTCTTGCGCAAATTCTATAAATAAAAAAACAATTTTCATTGTCATAAATTCACATTAGTTCAAAAAATCAGATGATATTCTTTTGTTAAGTCAAACTATTTACATAGTCGTTTTAGCACATTTAAAAAATCCAATTTCACGTTTTGAGCATTTTTCTCTGATCACATTCATAACCAATTATGTGGGACCCAGTCAAACGTTTAATTTTTATCGCGTAAAAGCTGAAAATATTATTAATGTCTTGTGTGCCTTAAAATGAAGACTGCAGTGCACCAAAACGATTTTTCAGTGATCAAATAAGGTCCTTTAATTTGTGGAAAATCATATTCACTCATATTAATAAAGATGGTTTAGTGGAGGTTTATCGTTAAGTCCTGGACTAAGTGCGAAATTTCATTAATAAAACAAATTTTCTGTTAAGTGACGTTTACTAATAATAATTAAGTTAAACCACCGAAGTAGGTGGTTTAGCGAAGGAATAAGAAATAGAAATGTCCACAGTCAGACACAAGCAATTGACAATCAATTTAGGTAGCCACAGAATATAAAAAAGAGATTGCTTACTTTTGTAGAAGATTTTCTTAAAAGGATTTTTGATAAACGTCATTTTACTATTCCGGGAACATTTTGTTTTTTTTTTTAATGTAAATATTTAAGCCATGGCTTAACTCCTATTCCATGGTTTAGCAAAACCATGGACTATAGGTGGAATAAGCGTTTTTTATTAATACGGCTGATTGGGTATTGGTTTTCGTGAATTTTATATTTGGAGATTTTTGTTTTCTATTTTTATTTTGGTTCAATATTTAGAAATTAAGTAAGGTTTTCAGATTGAGAGAGACAAAACTATAGGGTCCTTCGGATTATAGCAGCCACCTATTGAACCTGAATTAATGACTCATGATCAGCTTGATAACATGCCAACATCACAGATATCTTCCTAGTGTGAGGGTTCGTCAAAAAAAGCGATTGTCTAGATATAAACTGGGCATCTTTTTATTTAGTTTTTTAAGTTGATCATGCTCAACCAAAATATTGGTAAATTCTGTAATGGTTCTTAAAATTCTATGCTTGTTGCGATATCGTCTGTATAAGGTAGATGATACTTTATTGTCAGTTTTTGGGAATCTTCTAGTGTTTTTTAACTTACTTAATCGGTTACTGATTCTCGAAGGGTCGCTGTCTAAGAAGGCTTTCCATTCCCTACGATCCCGAGCATTAGTTTTCTGTCACCTAGACCAAGCACTCTGGCATACGCGAATGCTCTGTCTTTACACCGAACGTTCGGTCTTCCTTTCAAGATTCACTTGGCTGAAGAATTGTTGTCCATTCGATCAATGTTCATCAGCCGTTTCATAGAAATCTCATGAAAACCTTATTTAAATTGGTTGATATGATTGGAATACGATCTTCTTCATGCATTGAAGGAGCTCCTATTCTTCGCTGAGCGTTAAGCAATTCATTTAATGGCACTTCCCAATGCTCCAGAATGCCCTTTGGACAAGATATTCTTCTTCGTCATTATAGGTGTGCTGTGGCATGGTTTGGACGAATTATTTCAACTAGCCTATTTTACTCAGTATCATTTGCATTGGTATCATCAAACTAGTCACCCTAATATCTTGCAGTACTGATGAAAATTTTCGTAAGTCCTGTTTTCGATTCACGTGTCATCCCTCTAAGAATGGTTACTATTATAGTATATACCTTGAAAATTAATTGTGGATCCATTCGACTTCTTCGTAAATCGTCCTTGACGGTCAAAAAAAAAAAATTCAGCAATTATAAAACTTATTCTCAATGGACCTATTCCGATGTTCATTCTATGATTTATGTTGGGTCACATTTTCTTCTTCGGTAATAAACATATTCCCACCAAAAAGACTTTTAAAAATGTCACGGTAAAATATATCCGAGAGCTTCCATATCATTTCCAATTTGAAGATCCCATAATGTTGATGTTCCAATATCGTCAATCATAACTTTATCTGATTTTTTTTTTGTATCATACAGACATACAAATTTATTTAATTCCTTGCTTCCTTTGTAGGAACCTTTTTTCCCACCTTAAATCCCGAATCAAGTATTTGGTCATCATGATATGAAAAAGATACTCACTATCATCATCTGAATAAATAGCACATGGCTACAATATAGCATACAAAAAAAAAAGAGATTGGAGTCAGTCTGGCTCATACCTCTTTACCTACCCAACTTTAACCTGAAACCCCTTCATCTCTGTCCTTCCATACCATCAATACGAACTCATGAAAAAATAAAACCCCTCGAACATCGAGATAATTAAATTAATTGAGGTGTCCTTTTGAATGTGGATTGCGGGGATTTGTGAAGGTGAACCTGGGGATATTATGGACTCTTACTGGTTTTTTTTTTTTTATTTTTTTGTCAATTCTGTATTGACACTTAAAAATTAATTTTTATTGTTGGGAATAATCCAAACAAATGGTTATGGCTACGACGACGATTTTCGATTCTCCCATAAGCATCACAGTCAGTGGTCGGTTTCGGTGGATCTTGGTAATGGGTATGGCGTGGAGGTGTGTATATAGTTTAATCAACGGATTGAACATTTATTTTGGAGGTCCTCGAGACTTCCTGGAATTTCGATGAGCAATGATGGTTTATTCGGGGCCATTACCAATTGGAATGCAGGCAATAATTTTTTATTACTTGAGAAATGGATGTATTTCAGTGGTAATATTTTTTTTTTTTTTTTAAATTCATAAGTGTTTTCTCTGTGGATTTAATGTTTATAACTCAACACGGGACACGGGAATACCAAGCGAACAGAATGCCTGACTGACATTTTACTAATCTTCCAAAGTTCCCCATGGCACAGTCGAGCCGAAGCTCTGAGATGGATTTCCAGCCGCTGCCACCTAAACAACATATTTTCCCGGAGTATCCCTGTTGCAAGGAAGTGACAAATCCTCTAAGGTCAACTCTTGTCATGAAAAGTGCTTCCCTTTTTAATTATTTGAACTTAACAGACAATTATAGGACCTCTTCATTTTGACACCCCAACTCACATCTTGCACATAAGAATGGTGCGGATTTGTTTGTCACTAGGTTCAGGATCTCTACCAGGTCTATTAAAATATACTAAACATGTTGAAGATTAAAATATAAGCTGATAATTCGATTACTGAAGCTTGCTGAAGACCCCGTGAGAACCGAAATTAAAACAGCTGAAGGCCCTGGTAGCTAGTGCTCTGTAAATATTTATTGAATTTTGTAATTATATTATTGTTCAATAAAGTATAATAATAATAATAATAAAACACTCTTCCGAAAGATTCATCACTCATAACTGTGACTTCCACTATGGAAAGTGTCTACTTGATGTAAATTTTGTTTGCTTTAGATTTGCCAGAAAAAAAATTTAGTCTTGAGCTCTTTAAAAGTCATCTAGATATAAATAGTGAAGCTCATCAAGGTTAAATTCCACCAATAGGCTTATAAGTCCTACGGAAGAAAAAGCTGACATTACCAAAGAAAGTTTCTATGAACTTCTCGACAAAATGTTGTTAAGGTGAAATGAGAGGGCTGAAATAAAAGTAGATATCACTTCTGTAAATAGGCTTAAGCTTATCAACTTTGTAGCGGCAAAAGATGGTTGTAAGAATCGCCAAAAAATTTACCCGTCGCGATATACACAATGGTACTACGTAGTCTCCTGTGGATCGAAAAAGTATTCAAGTTGCAATCGACGCAGGAAAAACAATCTTCAAGCTTAATCCTGGTATCTTATCTTTTTTCCCCGATTCCTATCTCTAGCAAATCAATCCTTGAATATTTCTTCAATGTCGAAAAAAAGTTCCTTCGAAATTTTGACATCTATTTTTCCCTGCGACTTATAGGTACTATAAGGCAAGTTATACATTTGTAAAAAACAATCGAACACGAGTTTTTGATCAAAGTTGACATTACGATGACAGTGAAGACTAAAAAAGTGGGTCTCACAATTCTGTTTGTCTGTCGGTTCGGCTACAGCCTAAACGGCTCGGTCGATTTTCTTAAAACTTTTTTTTTTTAAACCAGAAATAACGGTACCTGCCATACGATTTTTTTTTCGAAATTTTATAAATATTTTTTTTTCTCAAAAACTGTCCGACAGATTTTTAAAAAAAAAAATTCATGAAATTTCATTTGGTTAAACCCAGTTAATCGTTGAAAAAAAAAATCCAAAAAATTATTATTTTTGGTACCTCCCTTGGAACCTTTTTTTTGTTTTTGATTTTCTCAAAAACGGTACGACCGATTTTGATAATTTTTTTTATGTTAAGGCTTCCCAGCAGTTTCAATTTTATTGTCTGTTCAAATTTTCAAAAGAAATTTTTTTCGATTTTTAAAAAAAATTTCAAATTTTTTTTACGGTACCCTCAATACAAATGTTAAAAAATGGTTTTCGAAAATCGTATTTTTCTCGAAAACGGTTCCGAGAATTTTGCTTAAATTTTTCTTTCCTTCAATTAATTTTTAAGGTCTATAATTTAAGAACGATTTTTTAAATTTTGAATTTCTCATTATCGGCATAACGGATCTTAATGAAATTTTTAGACAGAAGCTTATAAAAAGTATAAAAAACATTGCATTTCAAAACTTTAAGAAAAATATTTTTTTTTTGAATTTTGAAAAAAAAAATCTATTATTGTTTTGGAAAATTCAATATCTAGAAAACGGCTCAATATTTTTTTTTTGGAAATCTAATTTTTATTCGAACAATAATAAAAACTTTAAATTGACGTACCAAAATTTTTTCTTAAAAATGTTTTAAAAATTTTTTATATAAAAGCTTATTTTTTTTTAAGAAACCACTACAAAGACTTATAATTTCTGTTCTTGTATAAACCAATATTTGCTTGAATCACATGGTTTCGTATTCTTACCTCCAACTACTAAAGAAGTTGTGTTTGTCATTTAAAAAATTAATTTTATGCTTATCAACAATTTTTCTCTAATAACTTTCATTTTTGAAGTTCTTAGTCTATTACATAAGAGCAAGTTCGTGCGACCCAGTCGTGCATCTTATTTCGTTTCGTTTTTACAAATTATTTCGTGCCTCATTTCAAGATTGAAAGTCCTCACTCTACGAGTATAAGAATAAATTCCTTCAAGATAAAATACTTTAATATGAGGAGGTTAAAAGCCAACAAATATACCATTTATGTTTATTAAATAAATATTTCATGAAATTTAACGCTGTGGTTTACGTAAATTGAAAATTTAAAATGTTTCCCTAAAATGATTTACAAAATTAATTAAGAAGTCTTACTGATATCGCTCAACCGATATCATTAAACCTTGACTCTGCCGATCGCCTGAAAATAATTAAAATAAACTAACGAAATATTAATTTATTGATACTACCAAAGTTGTAACCCTCGTTTAAAATGTATTTAACGTGGGTGTTTTTCAATAAATGGTGTGAACAACATTTATTAAGCAATTTAAAATCCGATTACAATATCGACAGGTGTTCAAGCATAAATGTGAATTAATCAAAATTATTTTAAGATTTTTAATTGCTTTCATAAAAATATTGATTTTTCATTCGTGGTGGTGTGAATAAAAATAAAACAAAAAAGAAATAGCTATTCATTTCCAAAATGAGAAGCCATTAACTTTTGTTGATTCTATCAATTTACATCTAAATTAATGCCGATAAATTATGTTTACTGCTTTGATATTTCCCACGGAACAACTCTGTCAATAATGGTGAATTGGTTATATTATAAAACAGCTATAGTCGTTTAAGCTGATTGGGAATTAAATAAAAATATAAAATAAAGATTCAAGGTCAATGAATTAATGTTTTTTTCTTAATTTCAAATAAATCAAAAAATCATCAGCTTTGGAATTATGTATGTAGATGTACATATATACAGATACACTATGATGTGGGATTTGATTTAAGTGCTTATTATTGTCGGAAGCCTTAAGCTTTTACAACTTTAATAAGCTTGAGCGCTTAAGTGGATGTAGTAAAAACAATATTTTTATGGAAAATTTAATAATTTTAATATTATATGGTCGTTTATTCTAATTTACATAAATATTCCTTACAAGGTAGTACAATTTGGCATAATGGTCATTGTGTTATACTGTCACTGTCATACAGATGGTCTTGGTTTCCTAGCCCTAGCCAAATCGGAATTTGCAGAAAATTGTAGGTCTCCTCCATTCCTCCTAAAAATTACACAAGAATAGTTAAAAGTTGTCCAAATCAGCATCCTAGACACTGCATCCCAATCTTTTTCATTTGAGATCACACAATCATCGACTGGATCAACGAAAAAGATTACCTACTTTGGTAAGAAGTCTGGTGAATGTCCATGTGGTCTACCGATGACCACCTTACGCTAGCTTTTTCTCGTATACCTTAAGACTTCATGCAACGGAGTCCTAAACAAAATAGTTTCTGATTTCTGAAAGTTGATTTTGAGCTTCCAGTTATTGCAATATTCCTGAATCTAGCCGGAGTCACAGTGTTAAATAATTATGTATTTAGTCCATATTCAATATAAAAAAATAAATGAATCTTTTAGTTGCTTCGGTTAAAATTGTCTGTAGCGGGCTGGGTTAGTTGCAATTTACGAATGTTGTCGAATGATAATATCTAGTTTGAAAGCCGATACAGCAGGAACGTAATTATGACGAAGTTCACGTTCCTCTTCTAGGAATTTAATGGAAATACCACCAACTTGCAAGTGCAGGAGATGTTCCACCAAATATGTAACATAACTAGCAATCTTGTTCCCCAAGGCTTTGGAGGGTATGATAGCTTCTTCTGCACATATCCTATTGTTGCTATGGTAATCCAAGGTAAGGGGGGTGAAGTATTTCTCAATAATGATGTTGATGGTTTTTGTTCTGACACGGTTCAATGGCGGAAGAGTATGCCGGAACCCCGAAGTTTCGAGCATTTCTGTAGGTAGATAGGTAGACATAGCGACCATCGGAATCAGTCTAACCTAGTGGCCCAATTAGCGCTGAAGCGCGCCAGTTTGATATCATAACTTGTATGAATCTGTGGATGGAATTGATATTGGAAATTGTGGATATTCTCACGGAGTCATGCAGTTTGGATTTAGTTTAAAAATATGGATCGAGTAGGTTTTGATGTCTCTTATTGTGTGTTTGATTTTGCACAATCATCCGGAAATTAGATCCCCTATTCAACTGGACAACCAAACTCATCCGACACACTGTGTCAATCTGGGAAGCTTGACACACCGCACCTTAAGCCTCAATCAAAGCCCTTAGACCGATAGCTTGAGATCTAAGGAGTCAAACGGAAGGCACGGCAGCCTAGAATTAACCGAACTTCTTCCTAGAGCCATTTCGTCGCGTTGAGGAAATAAAAAAAAACAACTCTTTTATCATCGTTTCCGAAAGTTCGTCCATGTCGTCAAAAATTCCCTTACTTATTTATGATCGTGCTCTAAATTTGTTAAGAGCAGTGCATTTGCAGAGGAAGTGAAAGACTATTTCGTTTTCCCGTTGGTTTCCCAACTATGATAGTGAGTGTTGTGAGAAATACGTAGCTTCCCTGAATGCCCTCCCATTGGCCAGTGTCCACTACAAGTAGCTATGATCCTGGCTAGGCTATGTCTTACCTGGTATGGGTATTAGATCAAGTTATCGGGATTTATATAGGCGGGGCAAATCTTTTCAGATATAATATATAACGCAGTTAGTTAAACTGCTCCAGCTACTATTTGATTCGCTGAGAAAAATTTCGAGAATTTTGCCCTTCATAACTTCGAGCGGAATGTTGACTCGGAACCCAGATAAGGGGGACATTGAGGCTAGCAAGTTTATTCGGACATTGCTGGACCAATTTGGAGGATGATGGACTAGAATTAATGGTTTTAATAACCACCTGACTGTTTGTGATAATAGCCGTATTCCGGTTCTGGCTTGTATCTTAGTTGAGTACCTTGCATGCATCCCTCATAGCCAGCAATTCAGCTTGAAAAACATTAGCAAAGTCGATTAGCCTAAGTGACCTAGATATATCTTAAGTCACAGACAAGATTCCTGAACCAACACCACAGTCCATCTTTGAGTCATCAGTGAAGATTGTTGTGTCGAAATCTTTCGTCACGACACACGTCATCATCCCAGTCCTTTTATCTTATAATAACTTTAAGCTTATAATCTTTACTGATGCCCATTTTAAAGGTGCAGTAATCAGTAGGAGTCAAAAATATCTCTATTGGAATCAACTCCTTAATATTGCTGTGGCCATAAGGTTTGCCTTATGATACTAAGTGTGTAAATCAAGTGGTATAAGGTACAGGAAAACGCTTAAGGCAATAGTTGGACAAGATCTTAAAGCCTCTGTATTGCCAACGCTAGCAGTTCTTTGTACCTTCTTCAGTTCATCGATGTTATTTGATTTTGTAAGAACGGACCACGATACAATCGAACCATACGTGAGGATCGGCCACACCACGGATATACTCGTATGTCCCCAAAATCATTTTATATTGAAGACCCTACTTTTTATCAAAGGATTTTCTACAACTTAGGATTTAGAATAACACTTAAATAGCTTGCACTCGAAGAGAGCAATAGTGTTTGGCCGTTGAGTCGAGGTTGAGCGAAGGGCTGTATCTTTGTTTTGGCAGCTTTTCTGCACGCAATTAGATCTTTGACACTAGCAATTGTCCTATATTGACTAACCTATTAAGGCGTAAATGTTTTGAAACCGGTTCATTTGCCGTTCTTCGATGGACATACGTCATGACGTTTCGAAGGCAGAAGAAGTCAAACAAGGCAAGGAAATGATTTGTGTGAATGCTCGCACTCACCCTTTACACTTCTAGAAAGCTACCACCACTTTTTCCCAAGGATCTTCGACCATAAAGAGGTCATCGTCTAAGACGGCGGCGCGCGTCCTCCGGATCTATGTCTGCTGTCAGAGGCACGTTTATGTTTTCTGTCGTTCTCTGAAGCGTAAGATATGAAAGATCTTTTAACCATTCGTTCTTAAGATCATATGAATTTTTGAGAACAAAAACTAGTGGTGGTAGCATTAACGGCCAAAATTCTGCTATTCCAAAGTAGTGTCACGTTGCTTGCACTTTGGTTATGTTCTGTGGCAATTCCGCAGTGATCACTGACTGTGTTGACCAATAGTGTCGTAATTCTTACCTTAGTCTATTAGTAATAGATCCACTTTTTGGAAGGAAACTTTAGCCTTTCTGTATCCTTTTTTATTTCATGTCCAAATCAGTTTATCTCACACTATAACTAGTACCCCTTGGCTTAATGTTTAATGCCTTGGACAGTCATGCAGAATGTCTTGGGTTCGATTCTTTTTAGGGATTTTTTTTTTTCAAAGGTGTACTGCCTCTTGCGAAGAATTTACAAATCCTCTAAAAGTATCTCTTGTCATGAAATGTGCTACTCATTATATTAATACCATTCGGAATCGGCAGAAAATTGTAGGTCCCCTCCATATCTCCAAGAAGATTTAGCTACATAAAGAAAATGTTAAGGAATCTTCAAACTAACCCCTTTTTAAAAGCCCACTCCTACTTAGCTCTAGCTTAAATTGACATTCAAAAATTTCATCGATTTGTCTTTGACTCCAACATAGGATACCAATTCTCTTCTTATATTTAACAAAACACCTTATTAGAAGAAGTAAACTAGGTAAAGTTAAACTTAAAAGTCGTCTCAATCTCAACTACATTTCAGCGAAGATTATAATTGATGGGTGGAATTTTTTTTAGCTTCCTCTACACTCTACACACACACCTAGCTCAAGGCCAATTTTCAAGTAGATGATTCAATTTTAATTAGAAGAAAATTATAGCTGCAACTTGATATGTTGTGGACGTCCTCGTCGATATACCCTCTCTACCCAATACACATTTTCACATATCACAAAGTGCCCTCAGGGTAACATAGTGTTTAGTTAAGCATTCGTAGAGAGAAAGAGGTCTATCATCGATATTTTATCTGAGGAATGTCTATGTTCGGAACAGGTGAAACCTGTTCGTAGGGTCTAATCAAATATATAATTTTTAATTAGATAATACTAATACCTACTCGACTTGTGGTTGTGATGCCAATGCAACAACACAGAAATGTTGTCTTGCAGTCGATTAATGAATATATTCAGTGGATGTGACAGGCTTCCTAGATCCAGACTCACATCGCAAAAGGGTATACCTACGCGTATATCTCTGCCTTCAAAGTATACTAACTGAACATGAATACCAAAACGGGTTGGCCAAGTCCAGGAAACCCCTTTAGCATTTTACAATATTTTCGCCAGACTGGAAATGGATGACAGAGTATTAATTATTGGCCTCAACTCCCGAGGGTTGATATTTATCGTCGATAATATTCAGTTGGAGAGAGAGCATAAATGCAAGATATATGATGGAATCGAGTTTCTGCTGGACAAGGTGGACGCATGAATGAATTTAATAATTGCATGTTGGTGTTTAGTGTGATGGGTAGATGTTGCTCTGCTGCAAGGTAAACCTAGAACCCTAGAAGGAGTCATTGACAAGTTCAAGCTTTGAATATGAATTAAGTGCCACGAATTAATCATAGTATTCAGTCAACTGGAATAACATATTCCAGAATGGCGATACAATGAGGAACTATTTTGAAATACAGAAATTATAGATTGTAGTAGTAATTATGTTTCTTCATTTTGTTTTTAGAAGATATTTTCCATTTTTTTTAATTAACATATATACAACTATTTGGTTTCAAGAAATATGAATGAACATGACTTGCTTCAACCAGAAAAGTTATTTCGTAACCAAGCACTGAAGGCATGAAGTATTACGATATTAGTAATATGACATTGTTAGTTTCATAAGAATTAGGGCATAACAGACTCGCAGTTTTGTCAAAATCATTTAGAAACATTATAAAAAAAAACATTATAAAAAACGAGTCCGTTGTATTCTAGATGACCTTAAACATCCTCAGGGCTTTATATCAAATTTGAATCAAATCATCCATTTAGACCCTATACCATGATATCAACGGCAGAATTCCCAGACCATAAGATGTTCTTTTAAGAACTAACTAAATCGTCAGTAAAAGGCTTGAGAACTTTATATAAAACGATTGATATGATGTTTAGTTGACGAATGCTTATATTGTTGCTGTTTTTGAGGATCCAGTAAATGTTTTGTATATGAATCTAAGGATCTACTCTTCCAGCGTTGATCTATTGTTCTTGCCATCTCCAGCATACTTCAAACATATGACCTGCAGACCAATGACACCGATTCCCTGTTTGATTTTAACCTGATAATGGCCAATTTGATTTTATTGAAGAAGGTAAATTGTAGATTATTTACTAGGTTGTCTTTCCGAGTCTGCTGGTTGACAGAAATTTAGCATTCATCACCATTTAGCAAATAGTGATCAATATTTTTCGAACTCTTTTCTCAGAGCGAGTTTTTTTCAAACAGATATATTTTTTGATTTTCTTAAAAATAATAAAAACAACAAAATATATTTTGTTTAATTGGAAAAAAAATTATGGCAGATAGCGTCCTAAAATAAAAAGCACCACTGCACTGGGTCGTACGAACTTGCTCCTATGTAATAGACTAGGAATTTAAAAATGAATGGCGCAAAATTTTAATTGAATTAGTACGATGCTAAAGCTCTTTTGGTATGATACTAGGTTAAAACAACGAATTTGCAAATTTTAATCGAATATAGCATTATACTTTCTCTACCCTTTTATTAAAGTTAAAATCATATAAATGACTCTTTGACATATACAAACATCAAAAAAGGTTCGTGTACTTTCTTTTTTACACGAAATGTCATTGTTTTAGGTGTGTTCAGAAGTAATTTATTAAGAAAATTCTTTTAATACGATACTAGTTAGAAATTGTTTAGAATTTAGAATGAGTTAGTAAGCTACTATAAAGTTAGCAAATTGTTAACTAGTATCATACTAATACCTTAATAATAGGCTGTTTAAAATTTTGCGCCAATGTTATTAGAGGAAAATTGTTTATAAGGATAAATTTTATTTTTTAAACTCTTTTAGTAGCAAGAGATAAAAACAGAATGCTATGCAAATATGAATTTATGCAAGAACAAAAATTATAAGCCGTTGTAGTGGTTTTCTTAAAAAAATAAGCTTTTATATAAAAAAATTTCAAAACATTTTTAAGAAAAAATTCTGGTAGGTACGTCAATTTAAATTTTGTGTTGTTATTCGAATAAAAATTAAATTTTTAAAACAAAAATATTGAGCCGTTTTTGAGATATTGAATTTTTCAAAAACAAATATAATTTTTTTTTCAAAATTAAAAAAAAAATGTTTTTTTTAATTTTTGAAATGCAATGTTTTTTAAATTTTTAAGAAGCTTCTCTATAATTTATAATTTCATTAAAATCCGTTATGCCACTAATGAGAAATTCAAAATTCGAAAAAATCGTTCTATGGTAGGTACAGTCAGTAATATCTTGTTTTTAAATTTTTTTTATTAAGTTATACATACATAGGTCGTAAGAATTAATCGAAGAAAAAAAATTTTAGCAAAATTCTCGCAACCGTTTTCGCAACTATAAAAAATTTGTTTTTATATTTTTCCTTTTAACTTCTTCTTCCAAAACCATTTTTTAACATTTGTATTTTTAACATTTTTTGTTCTTATATCTTGTAGATCATATTAAAAAACTTTTATTCATCAAGTTCATAAAAATCGAGCATGGGGTTTTCTAAACATTGAGTTTTCAAAAAAATATTTGAAATTTTTTTTAAAAATCCAAAAAAAAAATTGTTTGAAAACTTGAATAAATACAATAATATTGAAATTGCTAGGGAGCCTTAACATAAAAAAATTATCAAAATGGGTTGTAACGTGTTTGAGAAAATCAAAAACAAAAAAATGGTTCCAAGGGGGGTAAAAAAAATAACCATTTTTTGGAAATTTTTTTTCAACAATTACCTAGCTTCAACTGAATGAAATTTTTTGAATTTTTTTAAAAATCTGTCGGACAGTTTTTGAGAAAAAAATATTTATAAAATTTCCAAAAAAAAAAATCCATATGACAGGTACCGTTATTTTTGTTCTTAAGAAAAAAAAAAGAAAAAATGGGGCGAAAAAATTAAAAATCATATCTACCAAGTTTGAAGAAAATCGGCCGAGCCGTTAAGGCTGTAGTCGAACAGAGAAATTTTTAAATTTATTTTTAAGATTTAAAAAAAAGAAAAATATTTTTTTTATAAATATCTATGTCTTGGTGATGGACTGTGATGCAGATGGTCTTGGATTTGAGTCAGTCGCTGAGAAAAAAGGTTTTCAGGGAAGTGACAAATTCTCCAGGAGCATCCCTTCTTATTAAAAGTGATGTTCATCGTAGACGTTCAAATATGGCAAAAAATTGTATATATATATCCTTTCATATATCCTTTCATACTCTAATAATAAGCACTCTATTAATTGTTGATTATTTAAATCAAAACATCAAACCAACAAAAACGATTTGTTTGGTTTCAATAATGTTGTTTTATAACATTTTCGTTATCTCTAAAAAAAAGCCATTACAACTACATATAATTTTGCATTTAAAAAAATATAACCCAGTAAGTGCAACAACCTCGGTTACTGCAACTGCCTTAATTTCTATTAGTTGCGTAAATCGAGTTTGTACTGTATTTAAAAAAACTCATGCTGAGTTGGCAAGCTTGAGAGTCGGTTGACTATCGGAAGGAATGGCAAAAAATATCGTTCATCACCATAAGTGTTGCGATGAACATATTTAAAATATCAACAAACAATTTCCAAAACAATGAATTCCCATTTACGAGTATTTCATTTAAATAAATTCGCGATCGAAATTGCATTTTGTTTCAATTCACACAAATTAAAAGGAAGATTCGTTTGATTGAATTCCTTCTCGACGAACTGACTGACAGCAGACAGTAGAGAATAAAATTATAAATTTTTCCAAAGAGCACCGACAAATTTCATTTACTCCTGGGGATATATTATGTATGTGGAGGAAGATCCACTCCAGTCAAAAGGTTTACGGCTATCAGTTTCAAACTGTTCAGATACCTACTAGATTTTTATTTTTATTGGTGTTTCCTTTTTTTCTAAGTCTTAAGCCAAGGGAACCCAAAATGTAGTTCTATCGATTCTGGCCTTGAAGAATAGCTGATACCTACCAGTCCTGAGAATCACAAGTCCTGATGTCACTCTCAACTTGCCTTGACTATCTAACAAATTCGTTAAATATTTAAGCTCTTTAATGTAACATTTCTAACCAACAGTTCCATTTATGTCTAACCATCAAAGTACCTTCGTTAGTTACATAAACATTAATCAAGATCTCAACTTAACATGAATTTCATTATTAAATGAATTCTTCGAACTCAAATCTTCACCTGAAAAACTGACAAGACAACGACAAGCTCCATACCATCCGAACCCCTACTTTGAAAAAAAAATAACAAAACCCAAAGGAAACAATTCAAACAAAACGCTGTTCCCAATCCCAATCAACAACTTTTCCACTCTATACACCCTCTATACTCGATGAAATAGGAACACGCAGTACCATAAGCTTGTTTGCCTCTTTACTCTTTCGCCTAATCGGATTAATTAAATCAACAGCTAATTAATGTAAACGTATTCATAACCTTTTGCAAGTATAGAAGTAGAATTTACTTATAACCGACCACATCTTCAGTGTCTTCCTCTTAACATACTAACCATCGCCCCACCGCACTCACCAAAAGACTAAGCTCCCGATTATCCACGGAAGTCTTTCGAACTTCTCGCGCCTTAAAAGTGCACAACCAGCGCCTCATAATCCGTGGAGACTGGAAACTTTTCGGTATCTTTTAATTCTCATCATTCACTCCTCCTTCAACTTGGCAAACGAAAAAAAATCTCTCACCCCTTTTAGCACGAGTTTATCTGAACCTTCGTATATGTGTACATAGAAAAGATATTGAAAGAAGCCACAATTAAGTGGCCACGTTTCATCGCTGCCTTTGGGGTAACCTCGGTGGTACCCTAAAGACAGAAGTTGTATCTTAAAGATACATTTTTTTTCCTTCTCAGACCTAGGGTACGTTCTTTACAGCAAGACCGACCGAACTTTTGGAAAATATACAAATCTTTCAACTTGGGACTTGTGTAGGTATGTTCTTTGTCGTCACCACATTGCCATGGTTACTTGAGGAACTCCCCGAATAACATGTATCCGAGAGTTTTTGTGTTTTTGTAGCCCGGGCCAAACGATAACCATCGCACCTTTTGCTCTATGTGCTTTCAGAATTCCCTTCGATCTTTCAACGAGGAAACTAAAAAAAAAAGAAGACATTTAGGCCCTCCACTGGGTCGTGTGATCTGGAACTTGCTTTTATTAAAAAAAAAATCATCAACTCCTGGAAAGTCTAGTTTTGTTAATCCTAAGCCTAGCACTTTTATAATTTCTTACTATACTCTGTCCAACAAAAATTGTCAGTACAGGGAAGATGGGACGTTTGTCTCTCATTCTGGTTGCATTGCCATGCATAAGTGTGTCGCCTTTTAAAGCTCTCACAGGGATTCCGTAGTTTAAATTATAAATCGCCGCAAATGAGAGTAAAAAACGTGTAGGGCTACCGTATGCCGATTAAAAACGACTGAAAACAATATTCAATTTACCTTTTCCCACAACGCAACGCCAAGCGGTAAGATAATAGGCGCGTTTTTTTTAAGTTGAAAAGCAATACGACAACACTCAACATACTCATCTTCTTAAAATGTATTCTCAAAAGCTTCAAATCCCAAAAGGTCCTTAATAAAAACCACTGAAAAAGCTCCTTGCTTGCAATTGAGAATGATAATGGTAACTCTGTTTTGATGTAGATAAAGAGCGCACGATCGTATTGAGTGACACTTGAGTCTTAATATTGTTACTCTTGACAGAATCTCATTCTCATCAGCAGTGGGATACGATGGTCGTGTTGGGGTGTACAACTTTTTGCAAAGAATTACAACAACAATTCCTTAAGAAAAGTCAGTGGCTTGCTCTTTTTTTAGTGGCATTTTTCCTAACGCATTGTAGTGAGGGTGCATCAGGCGCCACTGCTTTAGAAAAAGATCTCCCATAAGGCCTGTACTGACAATTTTTGTTGGACAGAGTATAGGCTTCTGGGGAATACAAGGTATTTCTTATAGATTCAAGCTTAAGCCCCAAGGCCCAAAAAATAAGTCTAACCACAAGCATATCTTCACTTTCAGTTGGACTTTTAAGGCTGTCAAAGATGGATTCGTAGCAAATATTATCAATTTTCCAAGACTTCTTAAGACTTTTCTAAGAATTTCAATATGTCTTGCTTCAACAAATCCCTAACTTGCCCTTAAACCACCTTTAAAAACCGTAAGTTAACGAATTATATCATATCATATATCCACTGGGTCGTGTGATCTGGAACTTGCTTTTATTAAAAAAAAAATCATCAACTCCTGGAAAGTCTAGTTTTGTTAATCCTAAGCCTAGCACTTTTATAATTTCTTACTATACTCTGTCCAACAAAAATTGTCAGTACAGGGAAGATGGGACGTTTGTCTCTCATTCTGGTTGCATTGCCATGCATAAGTGTGTCGCCTTTTAAAGCTCTCACAGGGATTCCGTAGTTTAAATTATAAATCGCCGCAAATGAGAGTAAAAAACGTGTAGGGCTACCGTATGCCGATTAAAAACGACTGAAAACAATATTCAATTTACCTTTTCCCACAACGCAACGCCAAGCGGTAAGATAATAGGCGCGTTTTTTTTAAGTTGAAAAGCAATACGACAACACTCAACATACTCATCTTCTTAAAATGTATTCTCAAAAGCTTCAAATCCCAAAAGGTCCTTAATAAAAACCACTGAAAAAGCTCCTTGCTTGCAATTGAGAATGATAATGGTAACTCTGTTTTGATGTAGATAAAGAGCGCACGATCGTATTGAGTGACACTTGAGTCTTAATATTGTTACTCTTGACAGAATCTCATTCTCATCAGCAGTGGGATACGATGGTCGTGTTGGGGTGTACAACTTTTTGCAAAGAATTACAACAACAATTCCTTAAGAAAAGTCAGTGGCTTGCTCTTTTTTTAGTGGCATTTTTCCTAACGCATTGTAGTGAGGGTGCATCAGGCGCCACTGCTTTAGAAAAAGATCTCCCATAAGGCCTGTACTGACAATTTTTGTTGGACAGAGTATAGGCTTCTGGGGAATACAAGGTATTTCTTATAGATTCAAGCTTAAGCCCCAAGGCCCAAAAAATAAGTCTAACCACAAGCTTATCTTCACTTTCAGTTGGACTTTTAAGGCTGTCAAAGATGGATTCGTAGCAAATATTATCAATTTTCCAAGACTTCTTAAGACTTTTCTAAGAATTTCAATATGTCTTGCTTCAACAAATCCCTAACTTGCCCTTAAACCACCTTTAAAAACCGTAAGTTAACGAATTATATCATAAAAATAGCAACAAATTGAAAAAAAGCAAACAAAACATAACTGACGGACAAGCTGCAGAAAGAAGAACAAAAAAAGCAAAATGTTTGCAACAAAAGAAGAACTTTTTTTCCAAAGGAGCAGCGGTAGATACTTTTGTATCTTTGGCAATAATTGTTAGATAGAGGTATGTTTGTGTATGTTGTATTCTGTGCTCCCAATAAACTCGACCTGACCTTTTTAATTAACTGTACTGCTCATAGAGTGACTCTGAATCGAAGGAGTGGAGTAATAGACTGGGGGAGTAAGGACAACAACAAAAAGACAACTTCAGCGCACTGGGAAATGCCGGTTAAAGAGTTGCACCGTTTGGCTGAAAGTTAAGTTGTGGAACATTTTTGTATCTTTTTGTATTTTAATAATGAAATAGATACTCGTATAGCAGGAGGAGAGCGAACAGTGTTGATATTTACCGAAACGATGAGGGGGGACTATTCATTGCATGGACGTAGAGCTGCTGTTTTAATGCTCGGTCGGGGCATCCGGGATTGGGTCAAAGGATCATGAAAAATGTTTGGTTAAATGTGTAGATAGTTTTTAACCCGTCAGCCATCAGTTTGCGAAGTGATGGCCTCCACTTACCCTCCACATGGTATCTATAGAAGAAGTTTTACAACTCTATATAGCGGGCGGGCTACTCTGCTGTTATAAACTTTTTTCACTTTCAGTTTTGCCCGTTAAGGAATGTGATGCAATATGCGTTTTAAATGTATGCACATTCCTTTTTGATTTTCCCATGGGGAATACCTACCTTATCTGCCTCCCAACCCCTCTGTAGTTTCATCAACATCGCCATCATCATCATCATCCATAAGTGATATTGCTGAGTCATGATTTTCAAGTTGGAAAATAGTTTTGCGAAACTTTTAATGGATTGGAGACAGCCAAAATGGGGTTATGTTGAAGGTTTTATAATACACAAACTGTACGAATAATAGATATATGAGGTATAGGACACGGGGCTATTTCCATTTCATTGCTTTTAAATTGAAAGTGTCTCGGTTGGATGGGAACATTTTAAGCAAGTTGATCCTTGGCTTGCTTTTGTATGGTTGATGGAATTAAGTGATGTGTGAAGGGTGTTGTTTGGGTTTACGTCGTATACGTCGTCGGAAGAAATGTTGATAAGCTTTTAAAATTAAACTTAGCTGAGATGGAACTTTCTGGTGTAATATCTAGAAATATAATTTAATTCTTGAAGGATTCAAATGAGAATTTTAGTGTCAATCTACCGATCGCGAGAGAATACCAAGACTTCAGCAGTTGATATTGTTGTCGACACAGTTGAAGATTCAGCATAATTCAGGATAATTTGTAATTAGTAAAATGAACGATTGAGAAATCAATCCACTTTACAGAATTTACCTTAGGAGCATTCAATATGACATAGAAGGGGCCTTAAGCAATATTGAAAATGGCGCGATACGACAAGCCCTAAGTCTCTGGCAGCATCGACCCGATGCTGTCAAACTAGATTGACTACATGCTTCAAATAAGAATTGTTAATACAGAAATGAGTGACAGCAAGCTTAAAGTTTGGACGTGTAGAGATACGCCACAGTGAGGTGTCTTATCTTCCTTGCTTTGGCTTCTGGTCATAGACCAGATTTTAGTTAAATTAGGGCAAGGCGGCGTTAAAGCCGTGCCGTACGCTGATGAAATAGTGATAATGGCATTAGCAAAATCTGTCCCCACTCTGTGCGAGCTACTACAAACAGGCCTTGACAAGTTCAGTAATTGGGCCAGTAACTGCGGACTTTAGGTCAACCGTTTTTAAACAGGACTGGTTCTATTTAGGAGAAAACGAAATCTATTTTTGGAACCATTCCTCATTACTCATTTTTATTTTTTTTTTTTCATTATGAACCAGAACCACAAGTTCTATTTAGGAGAAATTTGTTTCAACTGCTAAAATAGCTAAAATAAATATTAAAATAGTTTAAGCTCAAAAATTAGGAACCTTCTGATATCTGCGAAAAATAGGAGTTGGTGCAACAAGAATTCATAAAAATCATATTAAAAAGTCTTATTAATAAGGTAATTGTGTATATTTATTTCCAAAATATATATTTTTTCAAAAAATTTTAAATAATTTCACTTAAGCGGAGTTCGGATAAGTGAAAAAAAAAATTCACTTAAGCGGATTTAAAAATTCCATTAAGCGGAGATTTAATGCTAGAAACAATATTGTTTTTATCTTTTGGACTTGCCTTGAAAGAAGTTAAATAAAACAACGATGAAGTAACACAAAAATAATTTATTGAAAAACGAAAACTAGCAAATTTTTGTTCTGTTCGATTCAATTTTTTTTCACTTAAGAGAGTTTTTTCAATGAAAAATATTAAAAATTAACTGAAAATATGTTTCAGTTATCCGGGTTTTTCACTTAAGCGAGTTTCACTTAAGCGGAGTATTTTAAGGGAAATTGGTCCGAAAATACTTGGGGATGAAGAAAGTGTTGCAGGTAAACGAGTTTTTCTCCTAAGCGGGTTTCTCTTAAGCGGGTTTTACTGTATCACTTCTTTTTGTCAAAAAGTTCTCGTAAAATTTGCAGACATCGTAGCATGAGCTGTATGTGACGATTCATCATCTTGTTGGAACCACATATGTTCTGTAGGCCCAATTAACCCAACTCAAACATCTATTCCTCATAGCAGCTATTCTGTATATTAATAAAGCCAGACAAGCCGAAATGTGTTTTGCCGCTCATAACAATTTTTTTATTAAAATGGCCATTTTCTACTAGCGTATTAATTAAATAAAATACTTTAATAACTTCAAAACGTTTTTGCGACGTTAGATGCTGCATAATAAATAATTAACCACGACTCCCTACGGCTGTCAAATCCCAACTGACAAATTTCATTCAAACAAAAATGGCAATCAAATAAAATCGACCTGGAACATAAAGCGCAATACTGTTTTCAAATTCGAAAGTCTATGACATCAGGTATCCTTAACAACTACATACAATAGTACACTGAAAATAAAATGATAAAAATGTAGGTTGAGCTGATAAGACTTCTTTCAACAACGTACAACGTACAACAAATGTTTTATCAAATTGATAAAAATTACAGAAATTTTGAGGTAACAAACAATATTTTTTGTTCTATCCATAAAATTAATTTGTCAAGCTAACAGATTTGTTTGTTGAAATAACAAAAATATTTTGTCAACACCTATGACTATTTTTTCGTAAAATTTACAAATTTAATTTTCCATATTGTTAATATGTTATTGTTTTGTTGTATCAACAAATTTTTTTGTTAATGTTACAATTTTTTTTTCATTATCGGAATAACAAAATTCTTTTGTTAAATCTACAAAATATTTTGTCAATTTAACAAATTTCTTTTGTTGAGTCCACAAAATTTATTTGTCAGCTTAATAAAAATGGTTACTTTCAATTTGAGAATGTTTTTTGTTTTAAAATAGCTTTTTCTTTACCCTTAAGTCCAGACAAATTAGCTTTTCGTTCCAGCGATCTCACATGGACTGGACTCATCTGTGAGGGCTAATTGACAATACACAATTTTTGTTAAGTTCAGTTCATCTTACATCGAGTTTTTGACAAAAACCGAATGTGGACTATAGGGTAAACTGCCCAATTGTTGGCACCCCCCCAATGATTGGCACTTACAGTTTAAATTACTCGTATTAATAACATTTAAAAGTTTTCTAATAAAATCTTTTTAAAAATATTAGCCTTAGTCTATTTCTGATGATTTGGCATCATTTCTTTTGGCATCTGAAGTTAGTAGCAATTAAAAAAACGCTGTTAAAAATTTAGAATCAAGTTCGCGCCAAATTTAATATGAAACTTGTGAAAACCGTAAGGAAAGTGGTGACATTGTAGTGTAATTTAATAATAAATTTAAGAGGAAAACCATTGTCAAGTGCAGTTATTATAAAAAAATTAACTATAACAAAGAGGTTAGTTCTTTTTATTTTAATATTTTATTAAAAATATAGTTTTTATAAGGGGTGTCAACTATAGGAATGTAAATCCATCAAATTTCCATTTATTGGCACATGCCAATCATTGGATGAGGTGCCAATCACTAGGTTGATTGGCACTATACCCATCTTTGGATGCCATGCCAATCATTAGAAAAAGTGCCAATCATTGGCTATTGGCACTGTGCCAATCATTGGTAAATGAAAAAGTTATAGATTTTCATAATTTTGTATCAATTTTCCTTAGTTTGATAATAACACTTTTTTATCAATCAATAAAAATCTTATCTAATCTCGGCATTATTTTTACCTAATGTAACTTAAAAGACTTAAATATAATTATAAAAATAAATTACCTTTTATTTATTAAATAATATAATTGAGTTATACTATTTGTTTATTTTGTTTTTATTGGTTTTAATAAACTTTGAAAATTAAACAAAATCAATGTGCCAATCATTGGTTTGTTCAGTGCCAATGATTGGAAAATGGTGCCAATCATTGGTAAAAGGACATTGTTTTACTTTTTATTAATTATTTATTAATTTCAGTCACCGACTATCTTTCGAGCCGACAACATCGTCTTCCGATTGTTTTTCATTCTGCTCTCTCAAAGTCAGTGCATTTTCTTTTCCCTCTTATTTTTCCTTAAATTATTCTCTCAGTTTAATTTATCGTGCCGCGCAAGTTATTAATTTAATCTAGTGCGATCATCAATTTAAAATGGCCTCAGGGCCTTATTTGCCTTCGGGCAACAGGTTTAGTATGCTTGATCAGCCATCTCCTAAACGTAAAAAGAAAAAACCTTCATTTTCTCCTATAGACCAAAGTTCTTCTCTCCCAATCAACTCATGCAACATAGATCCCAAATTTATTCTCCTTTCCTCTTTAGATCCCAACAAACCCCTATCCTCATTTAGCGTTTTCCTCATTAAAAAAGCAATAGACGGAATAAGCACTTCTTATGAGTACCTATATCTCACAACTCCGTGACGGTAATCTTCTGATTCTCGTCAAATCTCAAAAAATCGCCGATTTATTCCTCTCAAAAAAAACACTTTCCAACATTTGCACAATTTCTGTAACGCTACACTCGACTCTGAATTCTTCTAAAGGCACTGTTTACGCGCCTTGCTTAATAAATGTTTCAGACGAAGAAATTTTGTCTGAAATGAAAGACCAAGGTGTAACCCAGATTTATAAATTTAAAAAACACTAAACGAAGAATCACGTGCCACGGGTCTTGTTCTCTTCACTTTTAACCGCTTCCGACCTCCCACCTCAGTCAATATAGGATGGTATAACCTCCAAGTGCAGGAATACTTCCCCAACCCGATGCGTTGTAAGAACTGCCAACTCCTCGGCCATACTGCCAAAAGGTGCAACCGAAACAAAACTTGTGTAAATTGTAATTTACCCCCCCACCCTGACACAAATTGCTCACGCACCTCTTGTGCAAACTGTTCGGAAGAGCATGCTGCTTCTTTCAAGCACTGTAAGCGCTTCATGCAAGACAAAGAAATCCTAAAAATTAAAACTATTAAGAAATGCACATTAGGAGAAGCTAAACAAATTTACAACGAGCAAAACCCAGTCCCATTCTCTTCTTTAGCTTACTCTTCCGCCGTTAAAAGTAACCCTCTCCCCCCCACCGAAACCTCCACTTTAAACTCTAACAATGACCTCCCTCCTCCACAACGTACCTCACCCATACCCAAATCAAAAATGTCCAATCTTCCTAATATACAAAACCAAAATCTCAATACAACAACAGTACACAACTCTCTTTCTAAACACCTCTTAACAGAATCCACAAATTCAATTTCAACCACACAAACAACCTCCAATTTTATCCCTTCATCACATCCACTCATTTCTGCAGCTAACTCACATAATCTCTCTTCAAGCTCACTCAACAATCCCACTCTCTCCCACTCTCCCACTCTCTCTAAACTCTCGACTTCAAACTCATCTCAATCAAAACAAACTACTAGCGCTAGCGCTTATGCTAAGCACTCTAACTCAATTCTCAACACTAATTCTAAACCTCTACAAACAAACTCAATCCCAATTGACACTACCACCCAAATGTCAACCAACACATCTGAAAATTATTACGAAAATATAGATGATGACGACATATAAATATAATTCCATTTCCCAAAATAAAGACTCTGCCAATCTCGGGTTGGATCGTTCAAATTCCACTGGTAATTTGGACGACCCAACTCTAGTTCGGCAGAGTCAAACCCCCCTTACCACCGATAATACATCACCTTCTGACTTTTCACAGTATAACACTGATTATACTGGTCAAAGGTCTTCTTCTCTCGCTAAATCGATCCTTAACGTCCTTCAATGGAACCTTAATGGATACTTCAACAACTATCATGAACTTGAGCTTCTCATAAACGAGCTCAAACCAAAAATCATCTCACTACAAGAAACACATATTCCGTCCCAAATAAAACCTAAAACACCAAAACAGTTTCAAGCTTATTTCCACAATTTTGATGACAATACCACTGCTAAGCAAGGCGTTGGTTTGCTGGTTCATAGCTCCATTCCGCACAAAGTAATTAATTACAGTTCAAACGCAAATATTTCAGTAATAGCAATAGAAATTCAACTTCAAATTAAACTGTCGGTAGTCTCAATCTATATTCATCCAAAACATTCCTTTTCGTGCACTGATTTGGAAAACATTTTCAACTCGGTCAGTAAACCAGTGCTAATAACAGGCGATTTTAACTCATGGAGTCCCCTATGGGGCTCTCCTGCAGCTAATGCTAGAGGAAAAATCATAGAAAATTTCCTCACAAACACAGATTTGTCCCTGTTGAACGATGGTAGTCCGACTCATTTCTCAACACATAAAACGTTTACCCACGTTGACCTCTCTTTGATCTCTCCGCAACTGTTTCCTTCAACCTCTTGGAAAAGAAACTCCTTTCTTCATGGCAGCGACCACTTCCCAATAATAACTTCAATCACTCTAGGTACACAACAACTTCACACAAAACCCATCCCGAAATTCAAAACAGAACGTGCTAACTGGCGCGAATTTCAACGCACTGCAAACGATTTGATCGAGTCCCACACACAATCCCAAAATGTCAATAAAGAGGCAGCCTTTATAAAAAAATGTATAATATCCGCTGCTAACGTATCAATCCCCCAATCTAAAAACATTTTCCACAAAAAAATCGTTCCATGGTGGAGCCCCGAGCTTAACTCTCTACGTAACAAAAAACAATCTCTTTGGAAAATATTTAAAAAGCATCCAAACGATATAAACTTAATCAACTTCCGAAAAGCAAATGCCGTATTTCGAAAAAAAGTAAAATTTTCCAAAGCCGAGAGTTTTCAAAAGTTTACAGAGTGCATCAATCCCAAAACCTCTAGCAAAAAAATGTGGTCCGACATAAAGACCCTCACTGGCAACTATTTGCCTCACACCATCAAAGTTATAATGTCTCCATCCGTTCCACTTACAGAATCGGACAAAATTGCAGATCATTTTGCCAAATGTTGGTCCTCATATTCTAGCAACTCCAATTTCTCCCCCTCATTTCGCGAATCGAAACTCCTAGCCATGAACATCATATACTGTCCACCTTACCTAAGTCCATCTTCCAATGCCATTGAAATCCCTATTAATACCATTGAGTTTGAAAGCTGTATCAATAGCGTCAAAGGTCAAACCCCAGGTTTTGACAGAGTTTCTTACCCTATGATTCGTAATGCCCCACCAGCCGTAAAACAACATTTAATTCTGCTTTATAATAATATTTTAAACACTGGTGTGATTCCACAACCGTGGAAAACGGCAACCCTAATTCCCATCCCAAAACAAAAACAAAACCCTATTGATACAAATAGCTACAGACCTATATCCCTTTTATCGTGCATGAGTAAACTATTAGAAAAAATTGTTTCGAGGAGATTACTTTGGTTTATAGAAAAAAATAATCTCATTGCCCTCAATCAAGTCGCTTTTAAACATGGTCGCAGTACAATAGACTCATTACTTCACATTGACGAATTTGTCTCTACAGCAATTTCGTCCAAAAATCACATCTCTATCTTATCCATTGATTTTGAGAAAGCCTTCGACCGTATAGGCATCCATGTTGTGTTGAACAAATTAATCAAATGGAAAATTGGGCCAAAGATATTCTCTTTTGTCAAATCCTTCTTAATGAATCGTAAGTTTAGAGTCAAAGTAAATAACACCTATTCAGCTATCCACAACCTGAATAACGGCATTCCTCAGGGATCGCCACTATCAGTTGTAATCTTCATAATAGCCTACAATGATATAAGCGAATTGATTTCGCAATCTAAGAATATTGACCACACTCTTTACGCAGACGATCTCTACATTATTTCAAAGTTTAAAGAAAATTCTCGTACGGAAAACTCCTTCAAAGAGATCCTTGATCGAATAAATTCCTGGTGCTTTCAATCTGGAGCTCAAATTTCTTTAAACAAAAGCAAACTCTTACATATTTGTAGAAAACTTACATGTTCTTGCCCTGTTATCAACATAAATAATATTCAAATTCCTTCTGTTAATAAGCTAAGTATACTTGGAATTGTATTCGATTGTAAATTTAGCTTTAAGGAACATTGTTTAGCATTAAGTATGAATTTGGCTACCAGGCTTAACATAATAAGATATTTAGCTTCAAAAAATAGCTTGTCACATACCAACTCATTGATAAACGTTACAAAATCCATCATTCTATCAAAAATTGATTATGGCCTTGTTGTTTATGGAAAATGTGCGAAATCATACATCCGACCTCTTCAATCAACATATCACGCCGCAATCAGAGCCAGCCTTAAAGCTTTCAAGACCAGTCCAATAAGAAATATCCTCGCAGAGGGTGGTTTCTCATCAATCGAGGAAAGAAAAGACGTCCTTACATCAAGACTTGTAGGGAAAATACTTGAATCCTATGACTCTCCAATTCTTTCGGATTGCAAAAAAATCTTAAAACGCTCCAAGACACCAAAAAAACCATCAGCCCTCTACATAACTTTGATGTTCGCGCGAAAAATCGGCATAGAAATAAAAATTAAAAAAAAAGATCTCGAGAATCACCCTCCTTGGCTATTCTTAAGCGAATCTATCAACACAGAGCTCGCTCGATTTAAAAAAGATTCAACTCCAAACGTGGTATATATTCAGCATTTTCACGAATTATTGAATCCTCTCATCGAAAACAACTGGATCATCCTCTTTACCGATGGCTCTAAGTGCGAGGAAGGTACTTCCTTCGCAATCGTCGACTCAAATAATAATCTGCTTTCTTCGGAAAGACTACCATCATTCTTCTCAATATATTCTGCCGAAGCCTTAGCGGTTTTAAAAGCCACGCAAATCGCTTCTAAATCTAAGAAAAAGACAGTGATATGCACGGACAGTCTTTCAACTTTAGCTGCCATCAAAAACGTAAACAATCGATCGTCTTTTATTGGGAAAATCAGAGATAACATCATAAAACTTGGAGAACGAATGAAGATCTTTTGGGTGCCAGGGCACATTGGAGTGAAGGGCAATGAATATGCGGACTTTGAAGCCAAAAAAACTGCTTTGAACATAAACCAAGCGATCTCACAATACCAGCCCACCAAAAAAGATATTACTAAACTAACTAGCGCCTATTTGCATAATAAGAAAATATTGGATTGGTCTCAATATCATCACCACTACTCTTCCATCAATCAAAATCGCAATCCAGCTAGCTATCCAACCTCTACGTCTGCAATCATGAACAAATGCTTTATTAGGTTGAGGATTGGTCACACCCAGCTCACCCACAGTCACCTACTGAACAAGGACCCCCCACCCATATGCCACCTCTGCCAACTTAACATCCAGCTTTCCATAAAACATTTAACCACAGACTGCCCTAAAATCAATGACACTTGTAACAAACTTTTCAACAAGAGCTTAAAAAATCTTCTTTTGGTTCCATCCGAACAAAATATAAAAAATGTTTTTAAAATTTTAAAATTATTTAACTTACATCAGAATATATAAATTGTATTTATGTATAACATCTGCGGGGGCGGTCGGATGACGTCAGATCAATATCTTACTTCCTCCGACCGCCCCCTCAGCTGTAAACTTCAATCAATATATTATTCTTTAACTTTTTTCATATTCAGCTAGAAGCCCTGGTAGCTATTAGCTTTTAAGTATTGCCCTGTACATTTATGTATGGTTTAATAAATAATAATAATAATAATATTTATTAATTTTAACAAAAAATAATGTATTTAATGTTTTTCACTAAACAAAAATATAATAAAAAATAAAAAAAAAATAAAAAAAACTGTCGTTTCTTAATTCCCATAAGTTATATAAGCCGAATAAGTGGCGAGTAACCTTAAGGTGCCAATGATTGGTCGGTTTACCCTATCAAACCAAGATTACACAAAAGATTTGTCATGATCAAAAAAATTATTTCATTTTATCAATATACATAACAAAATAACTCAACCTAAAAAAAAATGTTTGTCATTTTAACAAAAATTATTTCATTTTCTGTTAATTTGACAAAAAAAAAATTAACAAGAACTTTGTGACATTGACAAACATTTACGAAATAAATTTTTTGTAGATACAACAAACATTTTGTTTAAAAAAAAATTGTGAATGTGACTTAAATCACTGTTTTATATTGTTTTATTAAAAAAAACTTGCAGAATTATAAAAATTTTGTTAAATCAACAAAATCATTCTTTCGTGTTGATAAAATTTAATCAAAACGATAAAATTGTTTTGTTGATGGTCAACAAAAACGTTGACCTATGAATTTATTTTCAGTGTATAAATATTTATTTTTATTAAAATTGTTAGAGCCGTTTTCGAGATTTTTCATAACGGCTGTGTGGCAGATACAGTAGCCGTTAGCTTTAAAAACATTAATTCATTCTCTAGGGAATCACCGAAGAGTGAAGAAAATCACTTCAACGGCTTAAGTCGTAATATCAAGTTTGAACAAAATCTCGAGTTATATGTTTTTTACAAAAGCAAAACAGTTCCTACATCTATAGTACCTACGTTAACTAAGAACTATGCACTAATACATCAGAATTTTAAAGATGTAATAATTAGAATATTTGTCGTAAATTTGTCGTGAAACGAAAAAATTTGTCGCGCTTGTTTCTTAAAAGTTAACCCCTGGAAATGCTAACTTCAACAGTACCACCTCTCAAAATAAGGTAAAATGAAGTCGAAAAAGGAAAAGGCAAGTGTTCTTGTGAGTTTGTCGTAAATATGTTGTAAATTCAAAAATTTTGTCGCGCTATTTGTTTTTTAAATCACCCCTAGTAATTCTAACTTGACAGTCAAGTTGGCACTACCACCACTCAAAAAAGAATTAAATGAACTCGAAAAAAAGGACAGCGTTAATAATTATCGTAAATTTGTCGTAAATAAGTCGTAAAAGAAAAAATTGTCGCATCCTTTTTTCTTAAAAAAAAAAATCTTAAATATGGTAAAAGTCATTAGAATAGCATTTTTCATAAAACTTAATAATGTTATTTTAAAGACTTTTGTCATATTTAAATCAGTTTTTGAAAAAAAAAGGATGCGACGATTTTTTTTCTTTGCGACAAGTTTCGAGTTCATTTTACCCTATTTTGATGGGTGGTAGTGCGAAATTGACTGTCAAGATAATTTACATAAGATTGGTATAACACCCCAACAATTGTTCTCGTGAGCATTTTTTCCAGTAATCAAAGAGCCCCATATGCTTTACCAACATTATTATTCCAGCTTTATTTTCTGTTAAAGTTTTTGACTGTAAATGTGAGCAACTTAGGTAAATTATAAAAAAACAACTCACGTTCAAATAACTTTTAACATAGGTACATATAAAAGAAATAAGTTTCACAGCTTTCGAAAAAAAAAAGTTGTACATTTTATGTAGTTTTTGAAACATTTTGTGATCGATGGCATCGAATGACTTAAAGGATAATCTAAGAGAATTACAAATGGAACGCTATTATCATCTATCGCGTTTCTTTGCTTGTTCAATGAGCTCAAATAGTGTCATTGTACTGCTGTAACTTGTACTGAAAATTTAATAATTTTGTTGTTAAGAATTTTTCCCAAGTCTTTTGACAGTAAAGAGGTATTGAAAAGGAACGAAATTAAGTGTTCCAACTTTTTTCTGGAATTCAAATAATTTTGCGATCTTACAATTCTGACTTGACTTGAGTTCTATGATATATGTAGTTAAGATGTGACAAAATTATTGGTAAGAAAGCTTTTTAAAAAAGAGCATTTAATTTCAAGAAAATTACAACATCAACTTTGGACTAGAAAAAACCGAGGGCAGGTCTAGAGAACATTGCCAAAAATTCCACCCCAGTAAGATTTTAAAAATCATTTGTAAATTGTGGAATCAATGAAGTAAAATTAATGTTGATATTATTTCAATCAATATTCATAAGTCAAGTTAAAATTAATTGGTTTGTCGAAGATTTTCTTTAAGGTTTTTCACAATTTGAGTCCATTCAAAGGTAGGCTTTGACGATTACTATACCAACTGAGCTCATTAGCATGAAGTAACCGAATTGTAATGTCTCGGAAACAAGAATATCCTTAAAAGTCATCTGATATCCTATAACATCTCCACTTTTTAAAGCACAAGTTTATTTGATTAAGTAAATTTACTCATTTCACGACTAAGCCAACGTGGAAGTCAAACAAACCAAATTACTTTGAAGAAACTCGACTTAATCATCCGGTTGCTTTAACACCTTTTATCGCAATTTGAACAAATTCATATATTCATGATTATTTGAGTTAATATTTTTAAAATCCCGAAATGGCAAGTCTATTTTTAGAAACATCAAGTTGGTCAAAAAGTAGGTATCAGTGACAAAAAAATAATTAAAAATCCCTTAAAATAAAAGGAGTAACTAGACACAAGTTTGATTGCTTTGTTATTTAGAAAACGCTTTCTTTTCGGTACAAAAATTCATCCGATGCTCAAAATTTCAAAATTTCCTTCTACTATCTCAAGTTCTAACATTTCTGCACTAAAAAGTGAATAAATATCTTTCTTTCCCAATACCTAATTTAAAACATAAATCTATTCCAATTAAAGAACCCCTTGAATATGTCATACATTTAAGCGAAATCAAGCTTACACACTGATGAAATTAAACCTCATTCTAGTATATTTATATCTAAGGTCCTTTTACATTAGAAACAGCTAACCTGATTTTCATAATCTTTCCTCTTAAATCTGCTACTTTGGCATATCTCCTATTCTTTTACTCACATCTCAACTGATCTGTGTCTCGAACTCCCAACCCCTTTTTTCACAATTCATTTAACTTCAATAAAAAAAAAGACTTCCTTTCAGAGAGACCTTAAAATTATACCAAACCTTTCGCCAGGCGTAAAATAAAGTCACAGAAGCTGTAGCCGACTTCAACAGCATCCTCCTACCGTTAAGACGTGGCATGTATCTTCTTGCATTCAAAAGAAACCAAAAAGAAGAAGCGAAGCGGCTTCGCCAGCAGATTATGAAATCTCGATTTAAACGTCTTCTATACTACTTTAGATGAGTATTGGCTATAGGGAAAAGCAGGTCTTACGTGTGCATTCCAGCAGAGTTCTTTATAATGCTCTTTGCCTTATTTGTTATTTCCTTTGTATCTCATTCATGTAGGACATTGTTAATTAGCAATTAATGAAGCGATAATGAAAAGAAGATAAACTAAGCGAAAGAAGACCACGACCACGATGACGACGGTGATGACGATGACGACAACGTAGACGTTAAGGCACAACATAATCCAGCATCCATCGGGTTTGAGTCGGCCGGCATGCATGGCAAACATTCGATCCTGAACAAAGAGAGTCAGATTTGTATAGTGGGAAGGCGCAAAATGAAGGAAGAAGACGAAAGCAAAAAACTAGAGCGGAATCTTGGCAGGAGATAAAACCAAGGACTTTACCTCCTTGGCATACAAGCCTCGCAACATCACATGCGGTAGGAATCGACATCGACGCAAGACGTGTTTATAGATGTGTCAAAGGTGGTGCGTATTTAGGAATCTTGAGGCCTTAAGGAACAATTTTATCAGAATAAGAATAAAATTGTCGAAATGGGAGATTATTAAGCTGTCAAAATCCTGATTCAAAAGAGCTCATGTTTTCATTTAAAAGTTAAGGGGAAATTAGATTTTCCGTTTAATATCTAAAACCATTTTTAAATTTTATCTAAAAGCTACAAATATAAAGACACAATTTTTGAATTTTTACAACTTTGGTCTAATTTTTTTTGCATGGCCAAGATTTTTGTCGACTTAAATCTATGAAATAGAACTGAATTAAGAGTTTTAAATAATCGGTTCTAATATCAAAGTTAATACGAAGTTTGCAGTAAAATTTTCTCTGAAGGTGAAAAACCTTGACGAATAGCCTAATTTGATATAAGCTTATAGCTTTTAAATTATGAAAAGGGAAAATCTCGAAACAGTTTTTGTTGGTGAAATATTTAACATGAAACACGTTTTGGGGCATTTGACCCTCAAACAACATTTAACAAAGGCTTGCCCTACTTACACAAGATCGAGGGCCCCCTTAAGCAAACTAGGCCTCTGTTGATTTTTCAAGGGCGGACCTGCGTCGCAGTTATTTCTTTTAGGTATATTTTAGTTTCAATATATTCCTTGGCAAAACACAAATAGCAAAATGAAGCTAAGACACTCGTTTCGACTAGAGGGTTTTTAAGAGTGGGAGCTCGGGGTAAAGGGAGGCTCTGTATAGTATAAAATAAATTGAAAAACAGGAAAATCGTGATGAAAAACAATGACACGATGTGATGTCTGGTAGACGACGTCTTTGGTTCGAGGCATGATATTATTATTGTATTTTGAGAGTTCGTCTTTTGTGAGCTGCGCTATGGATGATGCCAAAGCTAAGCTGTGCTGTGTGTATTTGGCTCAAAAACCTTATATGCGGTTGATTTGACGCAAAATGTTTTGTGTTATTTTTGCGAGGAGTTAGTGGGGGGAGTTCAGCTAAGATAGAAGAAGGTAGGCAAAAGTAATATATGTATGTGTTTTCGTTTCAGAGGAACGGGGATGCTTATTTGCTTTATAAAGTCAGTGCTATAATGAGAGGAAAATGTATGTTAACGTGTTGCTTAGTTTTTTGTTTTTATACATTTTTTTTTCTAAAGTTGAATAAGGTCTGCCCTTTTCATGTTCACTAAAAATTAATTCAATAAGATTGTAATCTTAAGTTGTAAAAACAAAACGATTCCATTTTTTATACCAATTGGTTGATTTTTTTTTTTTTTGCAGAAATTTGTTTTTTATTTATGTTTTTCGTGTCAAAAGATACTTAAGGATGATGGTAAGCCATAGCAATATGAAGAAAACACGGATCACGATTTTTGATATTCCTTAACGTAGGTGCATATAAATTTGAATGTAATTGAAAGATTTGTTGGTATTTGAAAATTTTTCAAATTTCGTTAAGAAATTAACAGGTTCCAGGAAAAGATGAGTTATTTGCATTTTGTATGTGCAGTTAAATACATATATTCCTGCCGAATAAACGCACCTAAGATTGGTTGAGAATTTTAAGTCAATATTTCTGGATTCACCAATTTATTTCAAAAATAGAAATTGAATTGAAATATTGTAAGTAGTTTGGAAGGGAACGGAAAATGTTCTAAGGAATTGACGTCAAATTAGAACAAAATTTAAATTATTCATATTTTAAATCCTAAATATAATTATTGTAAATAAATTTATTTTAATTTAAAATTTAAAAATAAATTACATTCAAGCTGTAATTTTTTTGTAAATTGAAAAAATATTTGTTTCTTAAAATCTTTTCCATAGAATTAAAAAAATATAAGAAATTATCAGTAATAGCTTATGGTTAAAAAAATTTTGAAAAAAGTTTTCTTAAAGATTTCCCATATAATATTTTTTTTGTTGAAAATTTAAATTTTATGTATTTTAAGCACGACCCTTTTTTTTTTGAGTTGAAATTTAATAAATAATAAAAATTTAAAATATTTTTAAACTTGTATACAAATAAGGTTGGGTAGAAATTGAAATGGAATAAAACAAGTTGTGTGTGAGGTATTAAGAAGATTCTATTTTTATTTCAAAAGCCCATGTATGAAATTATGTATGGAATATGACATCGTTCAAATGCCTTGTATAGACCCTAGTGGACCCATTTTTATTGACTCTTCCGCATAGATCTGGTGCAATTTGAGCGATGGGGTGTGGGCCCTCTTCCAAACGCTCTGAAGCCCAGTCAGGGAACAAACAACGTTGTCTATGGTCATTAACGTTGAGCTCCTGGATCATAGCTCCTGGGATTATAACTACTACCCTTTAAATGTTTCAACACAGCGCGGGCGTGAAGTTAAGGAAGAGAAAAAAAGGATAGGAAAGATGTGTGGCACGATGTTCTGAGACTGAAGGTGGTTGTCTCAGATTTTTTTATCTCCAGGGATGGCGGCTGAACTAGTGCGGGGAAATGTTGTGTCTTATTTTTATGTCCCTTATAATTCACATTATTTTATTCGTTTTTCATATTTGATGGGCATACTAGTTTTACTCAATCACATGCTGTTAGTGTTATGCCTGAACAACATGCAATGAGCAAACCAGCAACCCATTAATGACAACTTTATAAGGTTTTAATGGAATTAAGGCGACATAAACGACAGCAGGGATCGAACCTGTGATCATGAGGTTGACAGGCGAGCATACATCCATCGCGCCACGGCCAATCCCTGGATGTTTTTCCTGTAAACATAAGTCTAAGTCCCGATCCAATGTTCATTAAGTTGAAGTCTGCGAAAAACCGAGTTTTTGGGCAGGGCGAGGAATTTTAATAAAGTCTTATTATTTGTAGGTGCTTCTAAACTGTTTGAATTGTGATGACGATTTGGTATCAGTAACTAAACAGTTACACAAAAACATCATGGCCACCACAGGCCATGCAGTCGTGGACCCAAAATAACAAAACCCTGTGGTTAGTTGTGTTACGACTCTGTACAGCGTTTTAAACAATTGTAATGAATGCGGACGTTCTAATCATAAATAAAAAGCTGTCCGTCATATATCCTTTCGGGGTCCGCCATATTACTCTACAGGTAGGGTACCATAGTCTATTTCTCAATGAATTTATTTTTTATTAAAAATCTTGAATTCTTATCATTTTTATACTTGCAATATATGTATGTAGTATGTACATAGGTACTATAGGGCAAGTTCTGCATTTGGAAAAAAAATCGAACTCGAGATTTTGATCAAAGTTGACATTACGATGATAGCGAAGACAAATAAAGTGGGTCCGAAAATTCCGTCTGTCTGTCTGTCTGTCAGTATGTCTGTATGTCTATACCTCAATCTAGAGCCTAAGCCACTGAACCTATTTTCTTCAAACTCGGTACTTAAGGATCTTCGGTAATTCCCTAAAGGAGAAATTGAAATTTTTTTCTTAGCTCTAAAACTAACAGTACCCCCCCTACACCCGTAATACATGATCTTATTTATCGCGAAAACGGCTCTAACGATTTTAATAAAAAAAAAATTACGTGTGATATTATGGACATGGACCAAATTCTGGTCGAAGAAAATTTTGGGGCAAAATGTTATTAACGGTACCTGTCATAGAACCGTTTTTTGATTTTTTGACTTTCTTATCAACGGCTCTAACGATCTTAACCAAAAATTTTCAGCAGGAACCCCCTTAAGTTTAAAATAATATTGTTTATTGTTGTGAACGATTATTTTTTGAAACTATTTTTAAAATCTATACTACTAAGTACTTACTTAAAATTTGGCATCCCAAATTTTGTTCTCGAAAAATTTTAAGAAAATTTGTTATACAAAAAATTACTTTAATATTAAAAGGATTAATCAAACGGCAATTCCATACATTTGAACATTTTTATCTCATTAAATCCATGTTTTATATTTAAAGTCGTGCATTTTCTTTAATTTATTTATGTTCATTTTATCACAAATTTAATCAATATTTTTGATTTGTGTAAAAATGAATTCGCCATATTTATCCTTGGGACAGATAAATAGTACCTATCTTATTTAAAAAGATTGTTTATATTTGTGAGGTTAAAGTGTGAAAAATGGCTTGAAGGAAATTTTTTTGAAAATTTGGCATGAATAAGGTAAAACGGGGTATAATATAAGTTATCCATTTTCTTAATATATTTTTGTGGATAATATAGAAGACTGCCTTAGCACAATATATTTGTATACATTACATATTAAAATATATAATGAAGTGAGGGGAAATCATTATTATATACATATTTGTAAATGCTTTTCCTGAAGTACACCTTTGTTCTTTGTTTTACTATCATACAGATGGTCTTGGGTTCGATTCTTAGTTGCTGCAAAAACGTTTTTCAGGGGTTTACTGCCTTTTGCAAGGAGGTGACAAATCCTCCAAGATAATATCTTATAAAAAGTCGTCATAAATCCGAAATCGGCAGAAAATTGTAGACCCTTCCATTCCTTGAAATACTAAAAGAGGAATGATTGAGAGTTGTAAGTCACTAGGTCCTGGTTTTCTTAGAGCTGTTGTACCACCAATTTTATTTGTTTTATAAATACTTCTCTTTAAGGGCTATGCAACGTTTGTCTGAGCATCGCTAGTTTAATACATTTGTTCAGTAAGGGTTGGGTACGATTAACCGATTTTTAAAATATCGATTTAAAAAAATCGATCTTCAAAATGTCGATTTTCAAAAAGTCGATTGATAAAAATGTCGACTGATCAAAATGTTGACTATCAAAAATTCGATTTTAAAAATGTCGACTCGAAAAATGTCGACGCGTAAGCAGTGAGCTTAGTAAGGGGGGGCATGCTGCCCCCCTGCAACCCTCCTGCTTGGGCACACTATAGGATTTGGGGTAGGTGCGAGGTTGGGTGTATGCAAAGTTTCTTTACAATTTAAAGAATCGATACGCTCCCCTTTTTTTTTAATTTATAAAATTGAATTAATAATAAAATTTAGTTAACTCAATTTTGGATAAAAGTCGACATTTTCACCGACAAGTTTTTTTTTGTCGATCAAACTTCAGTCGACATTTTAACAGTCGATGAAAGTTATATTTGTCCAGTCGACATTTTTTTTGTCGACATTTCGTACCCTTCCCGTTCAGTAAACATTTGCCGTAAATATGCTTGAAGCTTGAACCAAATATGGTAGAAGTTGGTCAGACGAGAGCTTGATTTGCTGTTGGTCATGCATGTTCCCATTGCATATACAGGGTTCGTTTTGTGTTCCAGGTCGTTGTTTCAAGAACTGTAAATGATCTTTATCATTTTGTATGGAATATGATGTCGGTCAAGTGGGTGCCTTTGGCCTTGGCTAAAAGGCGAGCTCTTTTTAGGAACTTTTTGCATACAAATTTTGTAGACTTCTGTTGTAATTTCAGCAATTTCATTTAAAATCTTTTCCTTAGGCATCGAGGTTGTAGTTTATTTGTTAAAGGATATCCTTTCCTTCAAGTTTCTTTAAAAGAAAAAATCAAGAGGCCTCAAATCAGGGGATCGAGAAAGCCAGTATATATTACTAGTTTTTGAAATTATTCGGCCGGGAAAAATTACTCATTAATTCCGTCTTGCTGGAACCACCACTTGTGTAGGCTAGGCCTAATTGATCCAATTGAGACACAGGACAGTTTCCCAACATGTCCTGATAGCGGTCACCAGTAACTGTTATAGAATTGCCTATATGTAAGGTAGGGGGGCCAAATAAGGCCCACCTAACGGATTTTTCGAAATAACTGCTAGATTTTTGAGAGTATCCGAGTAAACTAAAAAGGTTATGATTCTTTGTCATTTTATCTACATGGAAAAATAGATTTTATTGTTTTCGTTAAATTGAAAAGTATATTTTTTTGACATTTAAAAAAAGCTTACGTTGTTCTTAATAAGGCCCATGGGGTCTTAATAAAGCCCACTCAGTTTTCTTAATAATTTCGCACGTAAAACCAACAAAAAATTCAATATCTTTCAACAAACATCTTCTTTTAAATTTATTTCATAAGAAAATAGCCTCTTCAGTTTAACAAAAAACACAAATTAAAAAAAAACTTAATTTTAGCAAAAAACTTAAACAAAAAAATTTAAACTTCACTTCTTCGTAAAAAAATAAAACAAAAATATTCTTTAACCTGCAACGCGTTTTTTATGTTGGTTACTGTCCTATAAGAAGCTCTTTTTTGGAAAAAGTTGGCATTTGGTCTGAAACACATTAAAAATATAATATAAGACCCAATAAATTAAAAGCAAATTTTCGTGTGCCCAATAAGGCCCATCCCTTATTTTTGTGGGCCTTATTAGGAACATGCAAGACTTAAAAAAAAGAATTATTTAAAACTAACGATCAAACATTTTTTACAAACAAATGTTGTAATTTACTTAAAATATTATATATTATACGGGAAAAATCAAAAATAGGTACTTACTTGGTTTAAATTTGTTAAAAAAGAACACAAAACACACTACTTACTTTTTTATAATTTGGTAGTTCTTCACCCCCAGACGAACTTCATTGATCTATAAGGTAGGGGGGCCAAATAAGGCCCTGTTCCCAATAAGGCCCACTTGTCAGAAAACACAGAAACGAACAAATAACGGGACTTTTTCTGCTTTGCATATTTAAACCATGTCTACAAGAACACATACAAAGGAAAAAAAGCCAGCTGCGCGATTCAGGTCTTGACCTATAGTTCAATGAAGTTCGTCTGGTGGTGAAGAACTACCAAATTATAAAAAGGTAGTGTGTTTTGTGTTCTTTTTTAACAAATTTAAGCCAAGTAAGTACCTATTTTTGATTTTTCCCGTATAATATATAATATTTTAAGTAAATTACAACATTTGTTTGTAAAAAATGTTTGATCGTTAGTTTTAAATAATTCTTTTTTTTTTTAGTCTTGCATGTTCCTAATAAGGCCCACAAAAATAAGGGATGGGCCTTATTGGGCACACGAAAATTTGCTTTTAATTTATTGGGTCTTATATTATATTTTTAATGTGTTTCAGACCAAATGCCAACTTTTCCCAAAAAAAGAGCTTCTAATAGGACAGTAACCAACATAAAAAAACGCTTTGCAGGTTAAGGAATATTTTTTGTTTTATTTTTTTACGAAGAAGTGAAGTTTAAATTTTTTTGTTTAAGTTTTTTGCTAAAATTAAGTTTTTTTTTAATTTGTGTTTTTTGTTAAACTGAAGAGACTATTTTCTAATGAAATAAATTTAAAAGAAAATGTTTGTTGAAATATATTGATTTTTTTGTGTGTTTTACATGCGAAATTATTAAGAAAACTGAGTAGGCCTTATTAAGACCCCATGGGCCTTATTAAGAACAACGTAAGCTTTTGTAAATGTCAAAAAAATATACTTTTCAATTTTACGAAAACAATAAAATCTATGTTTTCATGTAAATAATACGACAAAGAATCATAACCTTTTTAGTTTACTCGGATACTCTCAAAAATCTAGCAGTTATTTCGAAAAATCTGTTAGGTGGGCCTTATTTGGCCCCCCTACCTTAGGTCAAGACCTGAATCGCGAAGCTGGCTTTTTTTCCTTTGTATGTGCTCTTGTAGACATGGTTTAAATATGCAAAGCAAAAAAAGTCCCGTTATTTGTTCGTTTCTGTGTTTTCTGACAAGTGGGCCTTATTGGGAACAGGGCCTTATTTGGCCCCCCTACCTTAATCCAATGACGCCGGCCCAAATGACGCACATGGCGGTTATTCTGCTTGTTAACAAAGCCAGCTAAGTTGAAATGTGCTTCGTCGATCATAATGATTTTTTACCAGAAATGGCGGTTGTCTATTTTGATAATTGTAATACTTGTACGTTATTGCTATGTTAGAAGCTGCATAATAAATTATTATCAGCAAATCTCTTCAGTTGTCAAATTTCTTTTACACAAAAATGGCAACCAAATTAAATTGAACTGGAACCTAATACGCACCCTGTATAATCATCCAATGTCAACTGGGTGTAAATTAAAGATCTACAAATCAAAACTATGGTTTACAAAAATATCCTACTCGGTACGTGGCAGGAAAGGGGGTTAGGCTTCAATACAATCTAGGTAGGTATATGAATACCTTTGGAATACATACAAAATATGTTTTGCAGTGGGATAAGAGTCCAAAATTACCCCATTGTGTATGGTATTACTCCATTATCCAATTATAAGTGTGATGTGCGAAACTACTATATTTAATAATGGAGTTGCTTTTTACAAAATTAATTCTCACTTCAAAAAACTTAACACTCAACCATCTTGAGTTTAAAGTTGACTTGATTTCACCTTGAGTTTTGTAATTTCCCCAAAACTAAGATACAAAAAAAACACCAACTCGATTCAATTCTTCATTAATTAGTTCAATTAAACAATCACACCAAGTGAGCTGACATATCCAATTCGCCACTCTTAAAAAAGACATTCGTCCACTTCATCTCGAGATCTCCTTTGCAACTTGTTTGCTAAAAATTATTTTTCAAGTGTTCGACTGCCGACGACGCGACGAGCGATCAATCATCCACATGGTCAATTATAATTGCAAAAGACCTCATCCCTTTTGGAAATTCACTTTTTTAAAAAAGTAAAAAAAAAACTTATTGAATCCTTTTTATTTTTGTGTAGCTGGTGTAGAGTTTTGTTTCTTTCAACCCGGTTGCACCACCACAAAGAATCACAATTAACCAGAGGAACCAGAAAGAAACCAGAACCAGCTCCGGAGCTAGCGCGCGTTCGCTTCAATTAATTTCGACAAAAGAAAATTACAATTGATAGCGAACTTGCTACAACAGACGCCATAGCGTCGTCGTAGTCGTAGTCGTCGTCGCTGCTCACACGCGTGTGATCCACTCACAACTCTTTCATTATGCTTTAATTGTTCAATTACATATCCGCATTGTGGCGGAAAGCAGCCCAGCTAACCAAGTTGCAGCTGAAAATTTTTGTTAAAAACGAAAAATGAAGACCTCGAACGAAAGCAGTGTAATGATGACGAATATAAGGATGAGGACGAGAACGAGAACGGCGGCGGCGATGACGACGATGTTGTAGATGGGGAAGCATGTAATTGAATGTGGCAGGGTCTTGAGGAGGCTTGAGGAACTATACAAGACCCTAAGGGCTATTAACGCCAAATGGGATAAATCATTTTAATTCGCATGCCACATCACGAAGAAAGAATGGAAGTTGCAGCCAGAGCCATTCAGCGCTAGCATCATACTCGTACAAGAAGAAAGAACACAGTGGAGCAAAGAAAAATATTAATAAATTGCGACTGTAAGTGACACTTGAGAATTATGCTAAGAGATCCTGGAATTCTACTTCAAATGACTGAAATCAGTGTGACCATTTGAGTGTTTTTTTTTTAGATGAAGTTGAAATGGATGTGGAAAACATTCGATATACATAGTTTTTACGCAGGAAAGATATTTTGTGGGAGGTGACTTCGTTATTTTCAAAGTTTAAAATAAAGATAGGTTAGGTTAGATTAATGGGCTGACAGTTGATCTTATTGCCGTCACACTATAAGATCAGTAGATCGGCTGTGATACCGTAGGGGTTGTGACTCCAATGTAATTGAAGCTATGATAATCCTATGTCAATGTCATTCAAGTCCGTTATGGGTGTTCATGAGTTTCAGCAAGCTATAGCTTGAAATGTCGGGAGTGTACTTCTAAGTCATTGATAAAATATCTGCGTCGTCACGTAATCAACTGGTTGAAGAGAGGTAGTCATCTTATAAGGGCCCTTTGCCCCCACTTGGGAAATTATCCCTCCACCAGACCCGTGAGAACATGTGGCTATACTTGCAACGTCCGATAGAGGATTTTGAGAGGTCAGTGGTTTAGAGATTTTTGGCCCCATCAACTCACTGACGGTTGTGTTCACCGCAGAAGTAGCAATCACTGGTGTTTGTTGCTGCTCTTGCATGAAACACCTGCATCGTTCAGTAGTTTTTGTTCGTTCTATCATTAAGAAGCGGTATTCAGTAAACAGAAATATTCTTAATCATTTTTCTACTGATTGGTATAAAATGGTATAATAAAAAAAATGGAATGTAACTCAGAACGTTAGGCATGGCTTAAGAATTAACAACTTTGCATGTCTACAGTGAAAAAGAAGACGAAAACAAATCTAGAAATGTTACTTTATGCAATACCACTTATTGGTATAAACTGCTATATCTGATAGAAAAAAAAACAGAATTATATCTTTATATTATATACAACTATTCTGGTCACACTAAACGTGAAGGCGTTCATTGCAAATAAAACAAAAACCCCAAAGAAAAGAAGAGTGAATGTTTCAAGGGTCCAATTAGGGCATATTAAGGCGAACTTCATTTTCTGCGAATTATAGCATTGCCTTTCCGGTGTGCCGAGCGCGAAACACAAGGAGGACTCCATATCCATTTATGTAGGTATATCCGCACCACCTGCATCAATAAAGCGTCTCGGTAACCACTTTCGATGTCATGTCCTTTTATGCGTCCGCGTTCTGCACACTCATACGGCGCCAATGAATTGGATTAATCACGGTTGTCCGATGGCGCATCCCTAGCGAGTCAACAAAACATTCACCGAGTGTGTTGTGTTGTGAGAGCCTTAAATGGTCATCCTGCAAGATACTCCCTCCGAAAGACACCAAGCACTGTTTCAAGAGAACAAACAACCATGTTTGGAAAGAATAGCCATATGTACTTGGGAGATACTTGGATGTTGCTGAATGCTGAAGGATTGTCGATTCCATTCGAAGCCGGCCAATAGATGTGGTTATGGAGTGCCTTAGTATGTTTCTAAATGGAAAATGGCCTTGTGAGGTTGTTTTTTTTTATTTTGTCTGGTGTTGTGTTTCTGATGGAAGTTGGTGCCTTAGAAGTTCTGCGTTTCGGTTTTTGGATCTGGTGGCGTTGTGCAGCATAGGTAATAGTGAGCGACAATATGTTGTTCTGCAGATTGACGTGGTACATGAGCACACATGACTTTGGAATGACCAAGAGAAGATGAGGCTTTGGTGGATTTGATGTGTCTTCAATGATTGTCTGGAGTATATTGATTGATGTCTTTTGTTGTCTGTCGTCAAAAGGGTGTAGGTTAGCAAAGGCTTTTATGTATTATTGAATAAGAGTTTTTTTGTATCCACCCTTTAAAAGGTTAGGTACTAGAAGATTGAAAAATAGGAATAATTACTAAGCTCTCAATCAGTCTGATTAAAAATCTCGGCCTATTTGATAAAACAATCCTTGAAGACTACAGATCTTAAAACCATAGAGTTAGATCTATATTTCACTTATGGTCCTGCTATTTAAGGCATCCTTTCGGGCTAAATTCACACTTGGCACTGGTCACAGGATCAAAATCTTTCCTAGGATTGACCTAATAAAATCTAAACCTCTTTCATTTTATTAGTAAAACCAAAATGGTGGCTAAATTGTGAGTCGTTATAGGTCAGCAAATTTCAGCATGCAAACAACTACAAGACTTAACTATATTTTGGCAAGTACCATTAGTATTGGAGGTGACAAAAACTTCAGTTTCTCCTCTGTAATGATCGAAAAACCTTCAGAACCAATTGAAGAAAGATGCAATGACTGATTTCGAATTAATCTTTTTTTTTTTCTGAATGCGAAACTTGTTCTATAGTATTATAGTATTATTATATTTGACACCAGAAGCAGCAATACCTGTTGTTCTTTTCTTAAAAAAGAATTCGGTTCATATTAGAAAGAGCTTTATTGCTCTGATCGTAGTAATATTTTTTAAGGAACTACAACCGAGCAATACCTTATTTAAACTTGGGCGATCACTTCCTGTACCCATGTTCCCAAAAGTTGAGACTTTACCAACAGTTAAAATAGCAATTGTTTCGATCTTGCTGAGTAAGCGCCATACTGTATTAAGCTACGAGTATATAACCCTTTCCTGCTATCGTGATTTTATGATAATACCACTACAATTCCATATCACATGCCTCAGTATCAAGAGTAAAATCACAATCTGAAAGCGCATATAATAAAATTGGTAGTTTTTTCAACCTTGTTTAAGCTTTCAAGGACCCCATCACATTATTCTGTCTAACTAAATCTGAAATTTCTTTTCGTAAGCTGATTTATAAGCCTTTAATAAGTACATAGACTAACAAAACTGTTTACCTCAGAAAAGTTTTAAGGAATCAGACAAGTTTGCGCTCTATTAACCTTTTCTTGATCAGCTAAAACTCCATTGTCACTAACAAGATGACTCAAAAATATTGTTCTTCTTTTTTGAAACAGATGACAGTTTTTGGGATCTACTTCCAACCCAGTTTCTCTCGGTCGACTGAACGAGACGTAAATTGCGAACCCTATCTTCAAAACTCAATCGTTTTTTTATGTTCTATTAGAATCCCTACAGCACAGCAAGTTTTATTATTGGAATGCCAAATCTTCCAAGACAAATTCTTGTCATGAAAATTGGTTCTCAGCTCGACCGTCTGGACTCGACTTAGGTTCCCTTCATTCCTGCTAGCACACAGAGGAATGGTTGAGGTTTCTAAGTGACTAAGTTAAGACCAATTTATTTAATATTAAAGTCGGTGTTAGACAGTTTTCCTTCATTGTTTGGTGCTATTTGAGTTTCACTAGTTGACATTAAATTGCAGAAAAAATTCTATCACATTTAGAACCAGGCAAGAAATCAATTCCCAGAAGTCGCTTGTTTCCTGGCTGAAGAAGAAAATTGATGATCATCTTTTCATATTTGATCTAATTTAATAAATTTCAAATTTTAACGATTTTTCGCCACATAATGGATGGTAATACGAAAAGTGCTTCCACTCAAGGTTTCATAAAATGTGTTCCCTTGTTTTTTATACAAAATGAAGATGAAATACTGAAACATTAAGTACTTGATATAAGTTATTAGCCAAAAACCGAAAAAAGCAGTGACTGTTACACACAACATGAACTGTCAGAGTTGGAGATCTTGTGCCTAATACCAAGAACTGACTCCGGAAACCAGGTATGAATGTCACTCCTATAGTGTGACGGCTTACAAGAACATTTGATTTACTGTTGTAGATTATTAACATAGAGTTTTTTGAAGCTGCTGTTAATTTGCTCCTTAAATGTGCTTATTTCCTCCATTTGACGTTGCTTTTGAGTTGGACAATTCAATTGCGCTATTGCATCATGGTCAAAATAAGTTTACAGACAAGAGACAAGAGTCTCTTCCATACGAAAATTCTTTGACATCTTCGGATCCCACTTCTGACACCAATGTGATAATTTTGAAAATGATAATCCAAATTATTCAAGTAAATAAAATAATATATAATGCAATTTTACAAGTGAAATTTAATACGTGCCTTGAGTCTAGACTTTTCTATTTCAATTCAAAATGTCGGTCGTACTGTTGGCAAATGTTGTCATTGTTTTTGGTAGCATTTAACGATGTTCAACAATTAACAATTTTAACTATTTCTTAGAACTTAAAATCCCACTTTTGGAAATATTCAAAACAAATGAACAACTTTTCTCTTATTTTAAAAATGGTCTATATAAAAACATGGAAGGTTTTAGAGCTTTAGAAAATTCTTAAAGCATTGAAAGTTGAAGCGGTTTTCCTTGAAAATAAGATCTTTTACAAAATTTGTAGAGGAAAAACGACATTTTTTTAGTTTTTATTAATAGGCAAATAAAAAATAAATTCCATAAAAAAACATAAGAGACCAGCATTTGACATATCGAACTTTCAAAAAAAAATTAAATTAAAAAAAAAAAGAAATTTTTAAGTCTTGATAAGAAATGAATGTCCAAATTCAAAAATAAATAAAATGCACGACTGGATCGCACGAACTTGCTCTTATGTAAAAGTACTTTGGAATTTAAGATACATTTTATAAATATAAAACATGCATTTAATGAGATACTCGTAATAATGTTCAAATGCATAAAATTGCCGTCTGGTTTCCGGGAAAGTTTAAATTTATGCAAATAAACCTTAAAAAATCATTTTATTATTAAATAATTTTTTTATATAAGAAATGTCTCTAAGATTTTTCAAGAAAAAAATGTGGGATGCGAATTTTAAGTATTTAATAATCTTGGTTTTAGGAAATAATTTCAAAAAATAATCGTTCATAGGTTTTGAAGATATTGATTTAATTTTTTTTTTTTTTTTAAACCCAATAAATATTTTTTCGAATACTTTTATATACAATATTATTTTAAACTTAAGGGAACTCCTGCTAAAAATGTTGGGTTAAAATCCTTAGAGCCGTTAATGAGAAAGTCGAAAATCAAAAAAACCGGTCTATGGCAGGTACCCCTAATCACATTTTGCCTCAAAATTTTTTTTTACCAAAATGTAGTCCATGTCCATAATATCACACTTAATTTTTTTTATCAAAATCGTTAGAGCCGTTTTCGAGATAAATAAGATTTTGCATTACGGGTGTATTATGGGGGGTACCGTTAGTTTTGGAGCTAAAAAAAAATTTCAATTTCTCCTCTAGGGAATCACCGAAGACTCTTAACTACCGAGATTGAAAGAAATAGGTCCAGTGGCTTAGGCTGTAGTGAGAGGTACAGACATACAGACACACTGAAACATGTTTTTTGTGTACTAAATTTTCCTTAAAATTTGTATAAAAAAAATTGATATGCAAATTGTTAGTATTTAATAAAATACATTTTAAAACGTAATTTAAAAATTTAATCGTGTATCGGTTTTTAAGATATTGAATTTTCAAAAAAAAAGTTGTATTATTTTTTTAAAAATCCAAAAACTATTTTTTCGAAAAAAATTTTAGTTTATATTTTTTCAATTGCAAAGCAGCTACTGCATAAAAATTTTGGTTAAAATCGTTAGGGCCGTTGGTGAGAAATTCGAAAATCAAAAAAACCGTTATATGACAGGTACCCCTAATAACATTTCCCCCCAAATTTTTTTTTCACAAAAATATAGTCCATGTCCATAATATCACACTTAATTTTTTTTATCAAAATCGTTAGAGCCGTTTTCGAGATAAATAAGATTTTGCATTACGGGTGTATAGGGGGTACCCTTAGTTTTGGAGCTAAAAAAAAATTTCAATTTCTCCTCTAGGGAATCACCGAAGACCCTTAACTACCAAGTTTGAAGAAAATACCTCTGGTAGCTTAGGCTGTAGTTCGAGGTACAGACATACAGACATACAGACATACAGACATACATACATACAGACAGACAGACGGAATTGTCGGACCCACTTTTTTCGTCTTCGCTATCATCGTAATGTCAACTTTGATCAAAATCTCGAGTTCGATTTTTTTTCCAAATGCAGAACTTGCCCTATAGTACCTATATCGCAAGTAAAAACGGTTCTTTGTTAGGTATAGCCACTCTAAGTAATGTCTTAATTTTAAGTTTTTATTTTTTAAATGACAAACCGTAGCGATCAAGGCTACTGTTTTTGAGAAAAATACGATTTTTGGAAACTATTTAAATTTTTTGTATGGTTGATTTTTGAATAAAAGAACAATTTCTTGAACTTATAGATAGTATTTAAAAACTGTTAATTGTCAAAGTTCAAGAAAATCGAAATATTGAATTTCAAAACAAAATTTTCTTAATTTGTAAAAATCCAAAAAAAAGAAATTTTCAAAATGTCTACCATTAAAAAAAATTATTTATGAATTAAATAAAATTTGTGAAATTCGAAAACAAGCAATAGTTCTATGAGAGGTAAAGCGATTATGAAAATTCTTAAAATATTTATACGAGCGTATAGGAAATTGGGAGAGGTTTGAAAAGGAGATACCTGCGCACCTAACCACATTGGCTTTGAATCTCTGAATATAACAATGACGCTTAAGCGTAAGAAGACAGCATTGAGTTTTTGAACCCTGAAATTATATGTGGCTTATGGTTCCCCATTTGACATTGCATCACTGAATTAATTTTTTGAAATCTGTGGAACAGTTTTTCAGAAAATAAATTATATACTTAGTCTTAAATTTTAAAAAAAATATAAGGGAGGTAGGTACCGTTATTTTTTTGTCTTAAAAACCAAAAGAAGAAAACGTTTCGGAAGAATGAGTTTAAAAAAATAATTGCTGAAAAGTAGTGGAAAAACAAATAGACGAAGATAGTTGCGAGTTTAATGAAAATCTCTGGCTCAATCTTTTTTCCGAGTGCATAAATTTCCATATAGTGTACACTTTATCGGAAGATGTTATATTTTTTACAAATGGCGTCGTACGTCAATAATGTTTGACATTTGTGAAGTAGACAGCTGCAGCATACAAGCAGACAAGCAATGGAGCGCTATTCTCCGCAAAAGTGTGGAATAAATGTGTCGATTTTTTTGACGAATAATCGGTCGGTGGTATTAGCGTAGCGTGAATTTCGACATCAATTTTCTAATCCTTTTGCAGCCAACTGGGAAAAAATTCTGGCGCTTGCCTACTCGACTCAAACAAAGTAAAACAACAGAAGACCATGCAGGTGGTAGCATCCACTGCACTGGTCGTTCGGCCGAGAAAATCGCGGCTGTGGCTGCCGACATCGCTGCGAACGAAGGAAGAAACATCAACCAGACGACGCACGGGCCACGCAATTGGACATCACCAGACATAGCGAATTTTAGGTGAAAGACTTACACATATTTCCGTACAAACTGCAAACAGTGCATCAGTTAATACATGCTGACCGTCCGTCGAGTATCAAGCCATCCTCAATCTCAATAACGATGGAGACAATTTTGTGCAAAAAATTATCATGAGCGACCTTAAGCGGTTAGGTCAGTAATCAAAATCTTCGTTTCATGAGGCACTGAAAATAGCGCGTCATGCACAAAGAGCCATTACATCCACTCAAATTCACTGTGTGGTGCAGCGTTCACGCTGGAGGTGTGATTGATGTCACTGTTACTGACGAACGCTACATGATAAACGACTTCTTACGGGTGTAGCATTTCATTCCCTCGTTATCTCCCGTTGTGACAATTGCCAGCCAGAACTCCCGATTTAACCATTCCAGACTTCTTGTTTAAGGCTACTTGAAGTCGCGGGCTTATGCCAACAAACCTCAAACAATAGCAGCCCTTAAGGAGAATATTTGACAGGAATGCGAACAGTTGGTGGTTATCAACTTTGTCAAAATAAAAAAAAATATAAAAACAAGTTCAATGAGCTCGTCCTTCCATTACTTTCATTACAAATATCAAGCATATGCTTTCAAAAAACCAGCACAATCTTAAAAAACAAGTCGATACTAAAAAATAAACAATATAACTTTGTCCTTGGCAAAATCTTTTTATTTAACTCGTACAACAAAAAATCATAAACTTACCCAAATCTCACCAAGAAAGGGTTAAGTTAATCTTGGCCCAAATAAACCAATTACTTGACCATGTTCACACCTATTTTCATTACATGTTCGAATATCCTTAAATAACAACAAACCCTTCACAAACAAGAATCAAATGTGTTATCCTTAAGAAAATGTCCAACACGAAAACCAGAAGGTCCTTACTAGAAAATCTACCATAATGTCGCACTGGATTGAGATTTCTCCTCACAGGACTTCCATATACGTAGGTGTTAATCTCATTTCGCGTATCTCTGCTTTGCCACAACAAAAGAAGATAATCCCATCACAATAAATAGCCAAAGAAAGCACAGGATCACACATGATATGTATGGCATAAAATAAAATATTTATTTTTGGAAATAAATCCATAAAAATCCTCGCCAAACCTCAGTTAAATCCAGAAATTGGTAACAAGATTATCCTCAGGGTCTCAGGGATAGGGACTACCTACTCAATACATGGAATGAGAAAGATAGAAGAGAAAAAAAAAACAACAACAGTCGTAAGGATAAAAATGTTGCAAAAAAAATTAAGAATCCTTATACTCACCTTCTGCTGTCTCCTCTTGGTTTATGCTCATAATCAAAATAGAGAAACAAATAAGCGGCCAAAATGAAAAGGATATTGGCTGTTTTGTTGAAGACATCAAGGATCATGATGATGGGCAAAGAGCAAAGGCAAAGGCAAAGGCAACAAACGACAAGGAGTCGAAAACAAAATGGGTAAAGTAAATATAAAACACAACAAACAAGAATTTCATCGCTCCCTGGGGTATTATCCCGCAGGATTATGGATACCAAAAAAAAAATTATGATGTACCAGAAAGGATATTAAAATGTTCCCTATACTTTTGTTTTGTTATAATCTGAGGATAAATATACGGAGAGCGGATCCCTTTGACACGATGCGACTCGGTGATGTTAATCCTACCAAAAATTCATTAGCCAAGGGCATGGATTATTAGTTCCATCGCAAGGGACCAACGGAAAGCGTCTTCTTTAACGTCTTAGAAATGATGAATACGTGTCAAGGATAACAGAGAGAGATAGCAAAGGGATTTTTTTTATTTTTCCAGGGATTGTTGCACTGATGTTTGCAAATATTGATTATTATTTATTTACCATCACTGCTTGAGAACAACTCAATCTCCTTTTTTTTCGGTGAAATGATCCTAATTCGAAAGGACATATTGTTCTCCCATTTGAACAATCGCAGATAGTTGGTTTGACATCAGGATATACATGCAAGTACGTATATTTTTATGAAAACATCGGCCCTCTTGTGCCTTGTATAGTTTTTGAATAAAACATGCACCCTGATAATAATTTTCGTCGTCCTGCGATTCCTGGTAACTGCATATGTAGAGGTTGAGGGCTCTGTATGCGCAATAGGACATTATTTCATTGTTCGGTAATAAGTGAAAAAGCAATTTTTATTTTTATTGTCGATTCGGAGAACCCTCACAATTGAAGAACAAAACAAAGGAACCTCAGTGAAGTGCACAGCCAATATACGCAATGCGATCATTACCCTTAATGCGCACTTGGAATTATGTATGTATTTTAATTGGAACTGCAATTTTTATAAAGGAAAATGTCGACTATTTGGACGATTTTTCAGTATTGGTCCTCCAGTGGGAAATTGCCAATTTAATTATTTCAATTTGAATGCAGATGGATGTACGGTATCGGTATGATATGATGCGTATTTGGGTGTGCATAGGTACTGTGTAGACACACAATAATTGTATTCTGAAGGACTATTGTTTGTGGAGAGGTGGCTCTTGCAAAGATGAGACCTAGGCTATATGATGCATTGGACGAGGTCGCACAATGGCGACGTAGATTAATTTTGGGAATAAATTGAGATGACCCAATTAAGGGAAATAATATAAACTGGGGAAACTTTACTTTGATCCCTCAATCCAGAACGATGATATCAGAATTCAGAAATTGAACTTTGTGCTTCAGGAAAAGGACGTCATGGGCATATGTTAGAGTAGTTGTGAAATATTTAATGGCCTAGATTGATGTTGGTTTTTGGTTGAAAGGGCTTTCCGAATAACTGCACTTGTTTAACCAAATTATGAGAATAACAGCATGCATATAATTTTGGAGATGAATCTCGAGAGAGTGTGTGTAAGTACCTTCCATCGAAGTGAATTAGCAACATAGTTAAATATATTTATCTAATTATTTGTATTCAATTCCTAGAATAGAGTGAAATACGAGTTGGATAATATTGTTCTGGAAATAATTAAAATTTTAAATAAATCTCATGAATTATTAATTTTAGATTCTGCTTTCGGTGCATTTCTTAGAAAAATTATTTTCATAAATTAAATAATATTACCTATAATATATTCAATAATTCAACCATGAAACAATAATTAAAAAATTTACACAGAAATTCAGTTTCTTTGAATTGAATGTTAGTATAAAAAATAAAATGCACGACTGGGTCGCACGAACTTGCTCCTATGTAAAAGACTAAGAATTTCAAAATGAATGTTATTAGAGAAACTGTATATAAGCATAAAATTCATTTTTTAAATGACTAAAAAAAAACTTCTTTAGTATAGCTAAAGGTAAGAATAGGATGCCATGTGATTCAACCAATAATACAGATTTATGCAAGAACAAAAATTATAAGTCTTTGTAGTGGTTTCTTAAAAAATAAAGTTTTATATAAGAAAATTTAAAAACATTTTTAAGAAAAAATGTTGGTACGCCAATTTGAAGTTTTTATAATGTATGAATAAAAATTAAACTTACCAAAAAAAGTATTGAGCCGTTTTCGAGATATTGAATTTTCAAAAAACAAAAAATTGATTTTTTTTTTCGAGAAAAATACGATTTTCGAAAACCATAATTTAACATTTGTGTGGAGGCTACCCTTATTTTTAAGTAAAATGAATTTATTTTTCTCATATCTTGTAGATTATTTTTCCAAACTTTTATTTATCAAGTTTTGAAAAAATCGAGCATGGGGTTTTCCAAATATTGTGTTTTCAAAAAAAAATTTTGAAAGTTTTTTTAAAAATCCAAAAAATTTTTTTTGGAAAATTCGAATAAATAATAATATTTAAACTGCTGGGAAGCTTTAGTATAAAAAAAATGATCAAAATCGGTGGTACCGTTTTTGAGCAAATCAAAAACAAAAAAAAATGGTCCCAAGGGGGTACCAAAACTACTCATTTTTTGTAAACTTTTTTTCAACCATTGCCTAGGTTTAACTAAATTAAAGTTTTTGAATTTTTTTTGAAAAAATCATTGGGACAGTTTTTGAGAAAAAAAAAATATTTATAAAATTTCGAAAAAAATCGTATGGCAGGTACCGTTATTTTTGGTCTTAAAAAATCAAATCAAAAAACATCCGGGGGTAAAAAATTAAAACCCATATCTTTCAAGTTTGAAGAAAATCGGCCGAGCCGTTTAGCTGTAATCGAACAGACACACAGACAGACAGACAGAATTGCCAGACCCACTTTTTTAGTCTTCGCTATCATCGTAATGTCAACTTTGATCAAAATCTCGAGTTCGATTTTTTTTCCGAATGGATAACTTGCCTTATAGTACCTATAAGTCGCAAGTAAAAATCTTGGGAAACTATTTTTCAAGAATTTAAAGAACTAAAAACAATTTCATTTAAGGGGCTCCTCCCAAGATTTTAAATTTAATTCACCACCCATTTTTCAAACTTTAAAGCCATGTTGCAAAGCTGACTGAGAAGATGTCAAGATGTAACCTTCAAAAAAAGACGTACTCTTTCGACTTAATCCTGTTGAAGTAGCACTAGGTGATTAAGTGCCAATTTATCTACAAATCTTTCTTTATGTCTTTATGGATATGCTTATCGGATTTATTTTGTGACATATATCCATTCATTACTTTTTGAATTTATTGCTGGTTAACGAAAAGCTTAGTTTAGGTTGGGTTAGGCGGGGTGATGATGCGGCAATCATTATCACTTCACTCGGATATCAATCGATCCATTGTGCTCCGCAGGGTTTGAATAATGTAGGAATAGAAAGGAAAGGGTAATAGGAAGGATTTAGTGAAAGTCTTAGCTATGGCATGGGGTGCCTCTCTAAACCATCCTGATTTCTGAATTACGAGTAAGTTAAGGATGTTTCTTAGCGATCATTTCAACGACAAAATATTCTCTAATGGTATCATTTCTAGTTCTAGCTAGGCTCGGCCAGTCACAAAGTAAGTGATGAGCCCTCTTCCACGTCTTCGTTCTGACACACTTTACATAAGTCTAATGTGCTGATCCCTATTCTGCTCATGTAGGTTCCCATTGACTGACCCATAAGGATTCCAACCAAGAGAGGCAATTGAGGTCTGCTAAGCTGCAGTCGACCCTCTATTTTTTTCTTTGAAATACCATGCTAAGGATTCCTTGAAACCGGAGAGATTTCAATTGTTGAAAATCTATTATTTGCGGTCTTGATGAAACTGCTCCAGTAGCATAAGAACACAGAGTACAATTTGGCTCGGTTCAAGTGGATAAACCGTTTTTGACCAGTTCATCAGCCTTTACATACATTTCCATAAATGTTACAATGTCCCGGGACCCATCGAAGGGTGACTGAATTTGTTTCGCCGAGCAATCTTAATTCACTACGGTTACGAGAAACCAGTTTTGACTTCGTGACAATTGACAAAATTCTGCCTGGCTATCTATGAAGATATCAATGTTCTTGTTCGTCAGTTCACATGTGGCAAAATATTTTGCGGCCTCGAAAATTGCAAGTATGTATTTCCGCTTCGAAAACACTGCAAAATTTTGGGAGCTTTAATGATATATTTATGGGTGGGTGTCTGAGAAGATGTCTGACGGTTTTGGATCCATCTGTAAGGACTGGTACATGTTTTACGTTTTGGACCCGGTTTTCCATCTATATTTCTCTCGTTGGAATATTTTCTAGTGTGACTGGGTTAAAATCTATGTACGGAAATATAGTCTTTTTGAATGTCTATGTTGATGAAGCTTACAATATTTCTGTGACCAAAATGGCCCCTTTTCCAATTTGTACACGCTTTAAGTCGTATAGAGCCCTTTTGGCCACCAACTCCTTCGCGAATAGATCGAGAGGGGAAATTAAGACGAAAGTTCTTAGGGATGCAGTTGGCATGTTTCTCATGTCACTTGTTGTGCCATAGTCTCTGAATTTTTGTCATGGACTTAAGATGGGTTCGCTTATCCAAGGCTGGCCTCAAAACCAAACAGGCGTACGTCAGGATAGGACTCTCTGTGGAACATTAAATAAAAGTTGATGGTAAGCACTAATTTATAAAAACCCCAACTATGGGGTAAGTTGTAACATAGACCGTTGTAAATTTTAACAAAAATTATAATAAAATGAGTTAAATTTTTTTAAGAAAATTAACAAAGTATTTTCAACAAAAAAAAAAATATGCCTAACTCTTAGTTCAATAAAATAAATAAATAATTCATAAATTGATTAAGCCAAATAGCAAATCAATTTAGCCTAAACGCTAATAGATTTAACCCAAACAGAAAAAGATTTAACCTTAACGTAATAATACACAGAGAACTTCCTTGAATGGGCTCCAATTAAAAAGTGAAGTAGATAAGTCGGTAGCTATGTTTAAAAAAAAATAATTTTTTAATTCTTAATTAAGAAGGAAACCCTGTATTTTTGCTGTTACTTCTAGTCCCGCACTTCCCTACTTAATTTACTTAAAGGGCTTTCCAATTCAGTTACTTACGAACTCGAGCAAGCTGCTTGTAGTCAATCATCCAGCCTAAGTAGTTCGTTATAAGCAAAGACCTGATCTTCAAACTAGAAGTTCAGTCTTCCTTTCCTACTTAAACTTTGACTATACTGGAAGCCAAGAAACTTCTGAGCGTCTCGCTGAGTGAATTTAAACATCTGGAATTCACATACATATTTGTATTGAGGAGATTTTCCCTGAAATTTCGAAACCAAAAACTTTTTTTTATCCCTTTTTGGATGAAAGACTCAATTCAGTGAGACGACATTTGAAACGTCTGACACCTAAAAATTATTAAATGAAGTAAATTTCGCTTAAGCTTATGGAATTCTATGTACATCAAAGCAGTTTTACCCCCGAAATAAATATTTGGAAAATCACCGTTTTCAATACCCTCTACCTCCTTAGGCCCCGCGATAAATAAACTCTGCCAGACGATTTAATTCGGAATCTGAACCCTATTATCTCAACATACATACATGTTTTGAATTTTCGTTTTACTTTCAAACCAAAAACATTTTAAATCGGCCATCCATCGGGGCTGTGAATTGAAGACTCTCTTGGCTGGAGGGTTATTGTCTATTAGCTCGGTGTTGCTTATAGCCAGTGTATTTAAAATGTTTTGATTACTTGAACTTCATTCGCATCTTGTATCATCTATGTATCTTCTCATCAATTCAACCTTCTCGTACACAGAACCAAATATCCGTCAGAAGAATATTTTTCGAAAGAATCTACTATCAGTTGTAGGGGGTGTTTGATGGGTGTTTCTCAGGGGTCCTGTCCTTGCTAGGAAATGACAAATCATCCAAGTTGTGAACTGTACTGAAGAAGTTACATGCTATCCAAAATTGTATGTAAGCTTTGAATATATACCACGATATACCCAAGGCATCGAATTATGGATTTTTTAGAGGCAATTGAGAAGTCAAATAAGTTCAGCCTTGTATAAGGTATAACAATTGAAACTTCATTACAATAATATTAAAGGACCTTCCGAGGCAGTATTACGATATAACTGAAATCCTTTGTTACGGATCGACTCTAAGGAATACGATCTCACAAAAGTTACTCGGACCTAAAGAAAATTTAAGCTGGTGTGCCACAGGGAAGTGTGCTAAGACCAACCTTGTATTCGTTATATATTATAGGAATATTCCGATGTGTATCAAAGAGAAGCTGGCCAGCTCTGGTGATATTGCAAAAGTGGTGCCTGGTATATCCGCTACTTAGGCTATAGATAATTTGCCAGGATCACTGCTTTGAAGCCGATGAAATAATAGTGAATCTCGACATGAAATTCGTTTCTGTTTCCAAAACTGAGATCGATACTCTTCTCATCTCGTGGCCAGCCGCTATATAAATGCTGCTTGATATCATCTTTAGCATGTACTTCTTCCATGACAACTTTATCTTTAATCTTTCGAAGAGTCTGCATTCCAGATTTAATATTAAACTTCCAGGCGTTGTTGCGAGAATCTCCTATTTTACTTCAGTTGAGAGACGTGCGTGAATCTAATGACTCAAGCAAACGTCCAGCTTTAAGCTTTCAGCGAAATTGAATTGCACGGGTTTTTATGTACATATGTCTGCAGATTGTCTCAAGTTCTGCATTCATATCGCTGCACAATGCCTCTATTTCTGTGAACTTCAATGCAGCCACATCAACAAACAACACAATCGAAAATAATTGGCATTTCGGAAACTGATGGTATACCTTATAAGAAAATAATAAAATATTGACAGCTGTCATTTTGACAGAACTTTGCACCATAAATGTGAGAACACACGTAATCCGAATTCATTGCTGTATGCATCGATGAGTATACTGCATATCTGTTTTAGCCTTAGTCTTAGTTTTTCAGTTGCTTATTTGTTGAGCGAAAATGAATTGTGTTGCTTTGGACTATACCCTGTAGCTGAAACCCACTCTCTCATTGGTAAAAATGTCACTTATGGTGCTTTATAAGCAGCAAATTTAATTAACAACATTGTAACTGACATAATTTACGCTTGGTCACTTTCATATAAACTTCAAAAGAAACAGTGCATAATGGTTTGACTATGTGTCGGTATATGAATTTATTAGACCGAAGTTTTCACACAAGCCTCTTACTCAAATTGAGTTTGCGTAAGAAGTGTAACAACTCCTCACATTCACGTCCAGTTTCTGGGCTGTAGCCGCATAACGAATTCCTTTCGTTAACCAAACTCGCGCATTCCAGTGCGCAGCAAGAATAAACCACTTAACATTAATCTCTCTGGCTTAACCGCACCTGTACCCACGTCATATCTACCTTACAGAGAAGTAAAAAAACCAGAACCATGGGTCTGTATGCCTTGCATTTAGTTCCTTGGCATTAGAGCTATGGAAAAAGAGGGACCATGGCCAATCTCTTTACAGCAAACGGAACTAATAAATTCCTTTCAATTAAATTGTATTCTTCCATTCAAAACTGGCCAACCGATTCCGCCGCAGGCGCATATAATAATGTTATAACCTCATACCAATCTGGCGTATACTCTTGACAGTTTTGATTAGTTGTACCTGTCACATGGAAACCTAGCGCTAGCGCATTTCCCCCATGTTGTGTGAAGGGCGCCTTTACCATCGCCACGGCATGGTGGCAGCGGCGGCGACCACGGATGGTCCGCACAACCGGACACACTTAGGTGCACTCAATTCATCCATTTAGATGGTTTATATGTCATGCTTCTTGGGATTTATTTATAAACAGAAAAAAAATCAGGTGAAATCGAGGGACGCGAGATGTGTAGTGAATTGTCAAAAGATAAAAATAAAAGAATTCCCGCAAGGGACGAGGATGAAACTCATTTAAATGTCAAATTAGCATTAAATGTCAAAACAACACGATTCAGCAATTTTATTGTCAAATGCAAGCTTATAACCTTCTTAAACTGTCACATGCATCATATGATATAACGGAAAGTGCCATTTTAATCATTTTCGACCGCAAGGCGAGGGTGAATTTCACATGTGTGTTAAATTGTTTTTAATTTTAAATTCGCATTCTGTAAAAAAAATTATTCCATTAAATAACGAACCTATAAAAATTTATCTTTTTTGAGCTTAGTTATGGGAAGACTGTTGGAAACACAAATTACAGTCTAAGGTCCAGCTCTTCTGTAAAAAATATTGGCAATTTCAAGGTTGAATTTGAGTTAACTGCTCAAACATTTTGTTCAGTGAATTAAAATGTCGGCTTAGACCATTCTGGCCAACTCAGATTTAACTGGCAATACAAAAGGGTCCTAAGAGCCATTAAAATATTTTGCTATTAACTTAAAAATTAAAAATTTTTGAAAAGCTCCAAAATATTTCAGAAAATTCGCAATGAATCTAGATCCAAATAAAATAACAATCACTGGCCTCATTTCATTACTGAAGCGGTACACCTACTCGTATTAAGTCACACGGGAGGATTGGTCAACAAATTTTTGTCTGGAACAAAACTACACCTTTCGTTTTTTGATGCTCTGATCTCTGAATTAGCATCCAACCTCACAACTACTCCAAAATTTTCGACAGATTAATCCCTCCCTGTATTATTTCCCAAACAATTTTCAACTGTCAGTTTGCAAAGTTAGTTTAAGGTTTGTTTATATGAAGGAAACTATTTTTCGTAAAAAATGGAGAAATTTCAAAATGATTCGGTAAGTTTATTAAGCTCCTCCATTATCCATTATCCAACAATAATTTTTTGTTGAAATCTGAATTTGCCAATGGAAAGCCCCATTAATGTCAATGCTCTTCAAAATGTTATTATTTGTGAGGAAATGAATTCATTTCCAATTCATGAATTAGTAGATTGAGAGATCGAATATATGAATTGAAACTTCGATCCGGATCGAAAGATTGAATTTAAATTAAATCAAAGCGGATAGTTTTATTTTTACAGTTTGCTTGGTAATTCAGCTCTTGAATAATCTCGTTTCCTATATAATTCTTTTGAATAATCCGTTTTAAATTTTAAAATTCGAAAAGCAAATAAAATTAAAATAAATAGCAGAGCACAGAGCTGTGATCTTGATTCTTCAATTCATCAATTGAGGTCTTTCGTATTTTGAATTTGGTTCAGCTCTCAAACCTGAATTGAATCGGGTAATTCTATTTCGATCTGATCTCAATCTACAAGGAATATTTTTAATATAATGATCTTCTGTGCAATTTATTAAATAAAATATGGAACGATGTTGTCCAAAATCCACATAACACAGTGACTTTCTCTGGATGCATTGCAATTTGGTGGATTTCGTGTGAATTGTGGTCATCCAAATACGACAAATGAGCTTCATCCCTGAACAACAATTTTCAAACAAAAACTGGCGGAGCACGCGAAATGTTGGTCGACAGAGGACCCACTGTCAAAAAACAATATAATTATTAGCATATGCTGTTGATTGCTGTTACTCTCCAAATAAATGACAGCCAATTTGGCACATGTAACTTCAACAATATGGCTGTCGAAACCTCGAAAATCCCTATTTTAAACCCTTTATAAAGGATTCTTCAAGTGGTGCGGGTATAGTTTGGAGGAATGTTGTGTCTATTTTATTTAGAAATCTGTCAAATAGTGATATCGTCACGCCCATTTTACGGTAGACGTGGTGGCCCTTCAAAGTCGACATATCAACGTTTGGTGGCCAAATAAGAGGCGACCAGTGCGGTTATCATTCAGCCAACTTTTGATCGGCGAAGTACACCACCGCGGTCCGTGAAAGTGCACAACACAAGGCAGTCGATTCCTCGCCGTGCACAGTAACTCGGCCTTTCGCAAATTTCAACTTGGTAAATTTTGCGTCGGGACTTGGGACACCGAAAAAAAATCCATGGGATCCACGAGCTTAATTAAAATCAATCACCATAGACGATGCCATTTGTTCGATGAATTGACTTCGGAGCATTTGAAAGAGGACACTTATTTTGATCCAAAAATTATTCAGTGAAGATTGGCAGTATCGGATGAATGGCTGCGTTACAGGCAAAATTGCCGTATGGGACGAGACCAACCCACAACAAGTTCACTAGGTGACATTGCATCCTCAACAAGTTAAAAGTGGTGTGGATTAGAGGCCGGCAATGTCATTGGTCCGTACTTGTTGTTGAGGCGGTCAACGTCAATAGCGAGCGCTACAGAATGATATTAACCAATTTCATATGACCCAAATTGAACCAAATGTACCTAGACGACATGTGGTTCTAGCACCGATTCGATGGTAAGGATATCTTTTCGTAGAGGGGACGTGAATCCGCCACAAAGGTCATGCGATTTGATCCCGCTAGTCTTTTATATGTGGGGTTTCCTGAAGTCGCAGGTCTATGCGAATAAACCAAAATCGACCGATGCCCTTAAGGTGAACATAACACAGGCCATTGCTCAAATTCAGCTGAATCTATGCGGAAAAGTCATTGAAAAGTGGACCACCGAAAGAAGCCAAGGTGGGCATTTGAACGATGTCATATTCCATTCATAATGGAAAACATTGGCATTTTAAATAAAAACTGAATTTTGTTAATTCCTCATACCCAGCTTGTTTTATTTGCATTCAACATCTACGAGTGCAAGCCCTTATAGAAAAGATGGTACAAATTAAATTGTTTTCGATATTTTCTTTAAGGATTAAAAAAAATTAAGTTTAAAAATACTTGATGAAAACTAGTGTATGTAAATGTTTTCTAAAAAATCGAAAGTCAATATATTTCGAAAAATATTTTGTACCAAAAGTTTCCATTCTAAAAAATTGTTATGGCTAATACAATTAAATCCCTAATACCTATCTTTTAACTTTTAATGATATGAAATACTCTTGGTGGATTCGTCACCTCGTCGCACGGCCAATACTCCTAAAAACATACAATTTTCTGCTTTTTGACGTCGAATGCACTTACCATTATAAAACTTACCTGCTATAAACTCATATACATATAAATAAAATGTATACTCAAAAAATTTTACTGGTGAAATCTCTACCCCAAATATGACTCAACAATCTTGAGCGAATCCAGTTCGTTCCACGCCAGCTAATTAACGCAGCTTAACCAGTCCCTGTGCGCCATGGCCATCAAAAGATACAAAATTATCTGTGGGGCAGAAGATGAATGTTTGAGTGCTTAATGGACTTTCAAGTCGTTCTTATCTTCTTCGCGAGAAAGGCCGCGAGAATTTCGCCTTCAAAACAAACAAAAAATTCCTTCTTTCATTTCGCAAATTGGCATCAGTCACAAAGAAAGATGTGTGAGGGACAAGCACAGCAAAAAGGAATTTTCAGTCCAAGTCCAATGTCCGTCCCAGCTTTAGCGACAAAATTGATTACACACAAATGATCGGCGGCGGCGCGGCGGCGGCGAGGCACCTTTGCGTGTGATCAATCCATCAATGTCAGTGCAGGCAATTTTTGGTTCACAACCGAAGTCGCTGACGCTGAGGCAGGTTTTGAGAAGTTTTAATGACGACGACGATTGACCACCGCCAACGCGAGAACTGACAGTGTGCCTTTGCATGTGACGGTTTGTTTATATTTTGGGGTCACTGTGTGAATTTAATGTCGATTGGGTTACGTTTCGCATTGTGTCGCCATTAATTGGGGGTTCGATAGTGTCAGAGCGAGCGTATTGTTGTTGGTTTGTGTGAGATTATCGCTGCCATGAAGTTCGTGTCGGACACATTACACGATGCTCAAAGAGCTTCTTTATCGCATGCATTCTTCTTCCCGGAATCCCAAGACTATCGTCATCGACCGTCGGCGTCGTCGTCGTCATCCTCGTTGGCTGTGGATGGTGATGGAAGGGAAGGATGAAATGCGTAATGCACTCCTGGAATTCTAATTAGCAAGCGAATTCGTATCCGTATGGTCGATAATGAACGCGAACATAAGCAATGATTTTGGCTATCGAAGCGACTTTCTGAGTTTAATCAATATGGAACGAAAAACAATTGACGGGTCAGCGTTTGATGTGTGTGAAGTCTTGGGAGTCACGCAGAGCTATTTGTTTTTTTTAAACATTTCCTGGGAAATAAACAATCCGGTTCTGTTTTTTTCGTGGAAACATTCGTTTGCGGTAATTTCAATAATTTATTTGGAATATAGATAATTACATGAAATTTCAGGTAATGTTATGCCCTATATTTTCAAAGGTGTACCTACTTTGGTGGGATATAATAATATATGTGGATGATGTAATCGAGCAACACGCGTCCCACAGCTCACCTAAAATGTAATTACAATAATTTACAGGAAGCCAACAAAAAAGGGGGGAACTTTGATTTTGTTTAGGTTTTGTTGACACAACACAACTGTTAAGTTTTATCAAAGAGGAATGAGTGTAAGTTCAAAAAGGATGAGTAGGGAACTGTCTATATTTAACATTTAGATTGAATATGTAATGAGCATGGGTTCCTAGTTGTTAATTTATTAACCCATACCTACTGGTAGCTATTCAAATGTCAGGCAAAATGATGGGACTATAGAACATTAAAAGGTCGATTGTGGTTACCCAAGAATCTGTATGGGACTCTTACCCTACAATTAAACAATATAGTGGTTTTCTTGTAATAAACCCTAAAAGATCAAGTTTTGACAAATCATCAGAGCTCTTGTATTCAAATAGGCCTAGTACACAGATCGTGGTAAATTTTAACTCCCATACAAAATTCTCTCCGAAGTTTAACCAAGCTGAAGTTTACCAAAGTATTCGAGTCGAAAGGTATGCAGATCCAGCTTAAAAATCAAATCTAATCATTTCCAATTCTAGATGAAGTGGTGCAAAACTGTCTGACCGCCTATACGAGAGTAGCAGACTTTTGAAGCATAATTTTCTTGTCGAATGAACGAAGTCACCCTATCACCCAATTTTTAATGATTCGCTTGGTGTTCCTCTGTTCCTGGTAACACGCACACAGAATTGGTTGAGAGTTTTAAGTCACTAGGTCCTGGTTCACTCCGAGCTGTTGCACCACCAAATTTATTTTAATTTTGGTGTTCCCGGTTCGTTGAAGGTTGCAACTTAAAAAAGATAAATTGAAAATCATGCAACTTATATTCAGTAATTTCTGTACGAAAAAATATAAAAATATGTCCGGTTAAGGGAAGTGTCCTTCTAAGGGTGATGTCCACAGAAGAATATTTCACTGTTTATCCCACACGTTTGGCATATTATTCACGATCAAGACATATTTCGACAGATTATGACAGGTTACGTTCCCATACAATTTTTTTTCAAGAGAACTGCTGTTTTATCCAATATATTCCCCAGTACCCCTTGGAATGATGTTAAGTGCGTTTGACTACTGTCATGCAGAAGGTCCTGTGTTTGATTCTCAGTGGCTTCAAAAAAGTTTTTCAGGGGTGTACTGCGAGTAATTGAAAAATCCTCTTGTCATGAGAACTGCTGATGATTGGCAGCTCCGAAAATGCAGAAATTTTTTAGAGTTGTAAGTTTGTTTGTAAAATGAAATAAAGTTGTTTGTTTAAAAAACTAAGTCAATAGTTCAAAAATATTTTTCAGAGTTGAGTCTAAAATATATCAGAGAAGAATTTAGCGAAAAAATAGTAGAAATAGTGAAGAAAGAGGATTAGCTTAATTTTTCAGTTCCTTTCCTAAATTACAGGCAAAACTAAAGATGGCGGAACTTGAAAATTTAAAATGTTTTAAGAAACGACTTTAGTACTTTCAAATCTTGTAATAGGTTATGGAAATTCGTATTGGGGTGGCCGTGGTGCGATGGATGTGTGCTCGCCTGTGAACCTCATGATCACAGGTTCGATCCCTGCCGTCGTCTATGTCGTTTTAATTCCATTAAAAACCTTCTAAAAATTATCATCAATGGGTTTGCTGGTTTACTCATTACATGTTGTTCAGGCATAACACTAACAACATGTAATTGAGTTATACCAGTATACCCAACAAGGATGAACACGAATAAAATAATGTGAATCATAAGCGACATGGAAATAAGACACGGCATTCTCCGCTTTAGTTCAGCCGCCATCCCTGGAGATAAAATAGCTGAGACAACAACCTTCAGTATCAGAACATCGTGCCACACATCTTTCCTATCCTTCTTTCTCTTCCTTAACTTCACGCCCGCGCTGTGTTCAAAACATTTAAAGGGTAATCATAATCCCTTGAGGGCGTGTAAATTATAAAAAAAAAAAAAAAAAATTATGATCAATTAGTATTAATTATTATAGTTCTCAAAAGCATAATTTTAATTTAAAAGTCTTAGAATGTAGATCTGATTAAAGATTTCATATTTCAAAATTTAGTTAGGATCTTAGCTTGGAGAGAAATGTATGGAGAAGAAATTGCATTGATTTATCTCATCCATGCAGTTTCAGCACAAACCATGTGATTCTGATAAAGTATACCCACATACCTAATTTACTACATGCCTAATTTACTACAATTTGTTACGTCTGCTACATTTATGTAATTCAGAAAAAATAAAATGCACTATCTACTGGATTGCACGAACTTGCTCTTATGTAAACTATCTTGGAATTTAAAATAAATTTTATGAATATAAAACATGGATCTAATGAGATAAAAAATGTTCAAATGCATGGAATTGTCGTCTGATTTGATTTCCGGAAAAGTATGAATTTATGAAAACATCAAAGTTTGAAAATCGTTTTATTATTAAAGTAATTTTGTATATAACAAATTTCTTTAAAAATTTTCGGGAACAAAATTTGGGATGTCAATTTTAAGTATTTAGTACTATAGATCTTAGGAAATAATTTCAAAACAAAAGCAACTTTTAACAAATACATATTTTTTTTAAACTACATAAAATATTGCTAGTACTTGGTAGCAAACCCCTTGGTTTTTATCACTTCAGCACATCTTCGAGGCATGGAGTCAAATCAATTGTTTATTATGCTGTTTGGGATACTTTCCCAAGCCAATTTAATTTGCAATTAGTCCTTACAACTCGTCGATCTAAAATATCCCATAAATTTTCTATGGGATTGAGATCTGGGGATTGTACTGGCCATTGTAACACGTCAATCCGGTTTTTTTTAAACCACGTCTTAACCGTATTGGATGTGTGCCATCGGTCGTTGTCCTGCTAAAATATCCATTTCAGAGGCAACTGATTCTCAGCGTGTGGCAGCAGTACACTTTACAAAATGTCACGGTACATAAAACGATCCATTGTACCATCTATTTGGTGAAACAGTCCCAGTACATGCCCTGAAAAACATCCAGTAGCTTTGGTGTAACGTGGATTTAGTGCCTCTTTGGCTGGTCTGCGAACACAACGGAAACCATCGGAACCCTTGAAATTGAATTTGGACTCGTCCGAAAAGAGTATACGTTACTCCATTTTCTAACGGTCCAAATGATGTGGTCATGAGCAAACTTTAATCTCGCCAGCTTGTTTTTGTTTGAAATAAAAGGCTTTTTTACAGCTTTGAAGGATTTCAGTCCAGCATCAACAGCTCGTCTCCGGATTGTTCTCACGCTTACGCCCAGGTCGAGTTGGACTCTTATTTCTCGCGATGATATAAGAGGGTCTTTTTTAATTGATTTTACTATAGCAGAATCTTTTAGTTTTGTTGTTTTTCTTGGTCTGCCACCTCGTTAAACCGTTTGAAATGACTTTTTGGATTTATAAAATTTTACTAATCGGCAAATCACTGATTTTCGAATGGAATATTTTTCCGATAATTTAATTTGACTCCTTCCACTTTTTATTTTACTTTTATAATAATTGCTTAACGTGACCACGACAAGTGGAACCTTGTCGAAACGTCGGGATCTTAATTCAATTTTTTGAATAAAATACCATCGCGGTAAGTCCGTTAAGCAATTATTATAAAAGTAAAATGAATAGTTACAATCGCGATTATAAAAGTTTAAAATCCTTCCACTTTTATATTCTTTTATAATTGTTTCTTTTATTTCGTTAGAGTATTTGTTTCCGGCCATTTTACAAACGTTAGCTAAGAACACTGATTAGCTTGCCCGTGAACTGAATAATACCTAATAAATAGATTCAACTGCACTTTTTTGCCAACGCATTTACTATGAGCAATGAGTTTCTTAGTTAACGGTCTAACTTCTGTTTGTTAATAAAGAAAAAGAGAGATAGTAATAAGAAGTTGCATTTGTTTTGACCAGCAAAAAATTGGGTTCACTGTCCTACTTATATCATATTTAATGAACCGTTTTGAAAACTATTTTCTCTTGCTGTCTATTCAGAAGTACATACATAATGTTTAAAATTTTAGAAAAAAAAAATAACATGATTTGTTTTAGATATTCATTTTTAAATGACATAATGATGGAGGTAGTTTTAGTTGCTAATGTCTTGGCCAACACTGCACGTACGTATTTTTGTAAAAAAAATGATATGCAAATTGTTAGTATTTAATAAAATACATTTTCACAAAATTTAATCGTATAGGTACCCATTTTCCAGATATTGAATTTCCAAATTAAAAAAATTTTTATTATTTTTTTTTTAAATCCAAAAACTATTTTTTCCAAAAAAAAAATCTAGATTATATTTTTCCAACTGCAAAGCAGCTCCTTCATAAAAATTTTGGTTAAAATCGTTAGGGCCGTTGATGAGAAAGTAGAAAATAAAAATAACGGTTCTGTGACAGGTACCGTTAAAAACATTTTGCCCAATCTTTTTTTCGACCAAAATGTAGGTAGTTCATGTCCATAATATCACACTTAATTTTTTTGTATCTATATCGTTAAAGCCGTTTTCAAGATAAATAAGATCATCTATTATGGGTGCATGGGGGGTACCGTTTGTTTTAGAGCTAAAAAAAAAATACCTCCAGTAGTTTAGGCTTTAGTTCGAGGTACAGACATACAGCCATACAGACAGACAGACGGAATTGCTGGACCCACTTTTTTCGTTTGAAATGACATCTGCAACAATCTGTTACATTAACTACATTTACCTACATAAACAACGTAGCAGTCGTTACTAATTTAGTTATTTTTAAAAAGTGACAGTTTCTATATTAGTCAAAGTTCAGCAGCAGTGCAAAATTAACTCTCAATTTCGCCCGGCGAATACCTATTGTGTGTCAGTTTTAACTTTTTTGTTATCTGCTTAACTGATTTGAATTGAATTTTTTCAAACATGTTTTTATATCATTTTTAACAAATACATTTTTAAATTAAAAAATTTCGATATTTAAAAAAAAAAACTGGTATGTATATCATTTTTTTAATTTGATTTTTTATTTACAAAATATGTAGTTAAATCTCAAAAATTTTTGATATACGCGATATACTATCCATATACTCGTATCATGAAAAGTTCGTTTTAATTAAGAAGTAGTTTCTGTTCTGTTAGTTCGAAATTTCAAAACAAAAAAAATAATTAAAATTCTTAGAAACTATAGAGCCGTGTTTTCTAATCAATTTTTATATACATTTTTTAAAGCATTTTTTAGACAAAATGCTAGCTTATACCCCAGTTTAAAGCTTTCTTAAAAATAAAATTTTAAGAAATCATGAATGTATGCACAAATGAATTTTTTTTAAAACCCAAAAACAATTTTTTCTTGATTTTTGACTTTCAAGAAGTTTTTGTATGAACAATTTTATAAAAATCAGTTAAGTCGATAAGAAAAATTCAAAAATAAAAATTAATGGTTCAATATGGGAGGTACGGCTTTTGATAAATTCCATGCATAGCTCCCACAATTTTTGTTAGCAAATATGTAGAAGTCGTTTTTAAGGCAAATATGATGACTTTAGCCTAAAAGCACCCTTATAAAAACGTAGACATCTTTGATAAAAAATATTAACCAGTTTGATAGTTTGATTGTTCAAATTCGCACAAAATTTTAAAAATCAGTTTGTTTGAAAATAAAATATTTAATAGTTTTTCAAACGTTCTTTTCAAATTTTATTTAAACTTCATAAGGAATTTCGAAGAATTAAATTTTGATGTCTTAAAATGAATTAATTATAAAAATTAACGCTAATAGTTTAAAATTGATTTAAAAAAATCTCAAATATTTTACAATATTCCTAAATTGCTCGCACTTTGTAAATTCTTTTTAAAATATTAAATTTTCGCAAACAAACATTAATTTAAATTTTAATATTAAATTTCAATTTCAAAAATATTAATTTTGAATATGTTTTAAAGTAGTAAAAAATACGAGAATACTTCAAATAACTTAACTTTCAAAAATAAATGGTTTCGAAAAATTAAATCGAATCTCGTTTTTCGTAATTTTTATTTTTTATTTCTGTTTTCTGGTTTAGATTTGTCAAAATTTGTACATAATGCAATAATTTGGATATTTGGTTTTATGAGTTTTCATTTATTTAACTATATTCTTTTACAAAAAAAATGATTTAAAAATAAAAAATTATGACATCCCTGTTGAGTTACTCTTTATTACATAAAAATGATTGCGTCGAATTTTTTTCAAAAAATTCCCAATATGTTCTTAAAATTAAGTATTTGTATTTGAAAATTCGTTGTTGGATTCTCCAGTGTCGTTAATTAAAATTGATAAATTCTGTGTCACTAATAAGCTAAGGTATCTGTTCACAGATTTCGATGGGATAAATTTCGATTATTACAAATTATTTTCTATATGGAGGTTCATATGCCAAGTAGCCAATTACATCTCGATAATATCAATTTTGTTCATACAAAAATTTGAAAACAGGTTTCTTAAAAAAATATCAATTTAATCTGGTTTTTTCTTTCAATTTAAAATAGGAATACCTACCGATCTAATTTCGAAAAGAAAAAAGAAATCATTGGGAAAAATGTCTCCGTTGAAAAGTTATACATTTCTATGGCCCACCAACAGTAACAATTTACATTTTTGATTTTAATATTTTTGTTACTCGAAATCTATTATCCAATTTGCCCCTTTTTTCTAAATCCTTACTTCCTTATCTTCAAATTCTATAACTGTTACAAAACTTCTTCGAAAATCAAAGATCTTCGTCAGAAAACCTATCCAACACCACAAACCCTCATGTGTGTTAAACTGTTCAGTCGCAGTTGCCCATTTACCACAATGATTAATCATGGTTATCCAATACCGACATACAAAATCCTATAGCAATTTAATATCCTGGCCCGTTTTTTATCAATCAGCTTAGTATTCGTGTTCGTGGTGGCCCTTACCCATTCCGTGACGAAATAAAAAACAATTACACCCATCAGAAGCATGAAAATATAGGCGCAGATGGGGTGCCACTAAAAAACCGAATACCGAATTCCTGCGGAACTATTGCACCCAAATTAAGAAATCTCAAAACCCAAAAAAGGAGGGATATTGTTTTTTTTTTCTGTCAGCCGTAAAAAACAAAAGTTTGTTTTTATTATTTTTATTTCCTCTATAATTCTAAGGGGTGAATCTGAAACATGGGAGATTATATGAAAGAAAAAAAAAACAAAAACAGCAAACACAACGAGAGGATAACAAATCATCTTGAATATTGTCATTGACACCCGACGAGAGTTTTTTTCCTTTCTTCCTTTTATTTCACCCTATTCTAACCCTACAACAGTCAAGGGTGATAATTGGCGATTGGAAAACCGCTTTTAAGATCAGCCAGCATTCAGGCATTCGCCAAATCAGCAACAGCAGGAGCACATGGAAAAAACTATAGTTTAGATGAATGCATGCGTAATTTGGAAATCCTCTATCCATCCCTCCGACTGACAGGATTCGTTTTTCACTTTGGCTCTGAATAATATTATTTCCTATTGTCACACTTGCTCTTTATGACTCAATAAAACCCTATTTTTCGACGAAACTCGAAATCATAATGACATCAAGGATACATTCGAATGGAGGTATGAGTTACGCCTGCAGGACGATGCCGATGGATATGATGACGATCATGATGAACATTTGTTACAAACGACACAACATCGACAGCTGCACCAAAGCGATACCAATAATATCTAACAATAATTTTTTTTCTTTTTTGAAAAACGTCTAAATTACGATCGGTGTTTTCTGGGAGATGGGGTCCTGCCTGAGGACCTACATTCGTATTTTGTGTTCGGCCAGAAATGCACCTTTGAATCGATAGCATAATAATTTCAAACCAGCATCCTTAAGGCAAGGGGTACAGTTTTGTGTTTTGCTTTCTTGTCGTGTGGTTGTTTGATTGTAGACTCGATGCGATGCGATTCCAATCGGTTGCAGGATTATGAGGGCTGTCCAAACAAACATTACATTTCCTATACGAGTATGCAATCGAATGTCACAATCGCTGATTGAGATCTCCATATTTAGTTTTGTTTCATGGGTTTCTTGTTTTGGACTTTCAGCATGAGGTCGGCATAGAAAGGGTGATTCTGTGGCGCCAAAGATAATATATCTATTTGAGGTTATGAAATGATAGATTTTATCAGAGCATTCAGATGTGTTTTTTCTTGTTTTGCTCTAATGAAGTTTAATGATCTTTTCTCTATAATGGGACATCTATAAACCCTTAGTCAAGGTATTTGATTTAAGATATTTCACATTTCGAAAATATGCTACGTCTCAGTTCTTGAGTCCTTTCTGGAGAGGTTATGCGCATTTATTCGGAATTATTATTTGAGAGCCCCTAAAACTTCTTGTTCTTCAGGAGATAAACGAAGAACTGACTGACTTATGCTAAAACTGTTAATTAAAAAGACATTTCGAGTAAATTTGTCCTTTTAGGGTAACATGCAATAATCTATTTTCAAACGTCACATATGTATTTCCCATAATTTCTTATTCCGACTTCTGAACACACAAATAATCCCAATGTCTAGGCTAAACAATAGTTTAATCTAAATTATTACTTATGTATGTGACTTTATTAACATTAAAATCTCCGCAAAAGTTAATAAAATCAATTATAAAAATACAAAACAATAACACCCAATTGTTTGGAAACTTGAAATAACGAAAAAAGTCGGTCCCGCAGTTCCACCGCCTGTCTATATGTATTTAAATACTCGTATTTTTGTGTCCTTACAGCCCAAGCAACTGAAGTGATTTTATTCAAACTTGAAGGGCCTTTGGTGGTTCCCTAAAGGAGAAATTAAATTTATACTAACTCCAAAACTAACGCTATACCTACCTTCCATAAAGCCATTAAGAAAAATTTTATTATCTCGAAAACGGCTCTACTGTTTTTGATAAAACCACGTAGGTATACTTTGTAAGCAGGGTCTACATTTCACTTAGATGAAACAAAATTTTATCAAAAAATACTATTCAACGGTAATTGTAATAGAGCCAATTTTTTTATTTTCTACTTTCCCATTAACGGCTCAACAAATTTCGATTAGAGTTCCTTTGAATTATTTATTTATTTATTTTATTTATTTATTTATTGGCATACTTGCATATTAAGATACAATATCTTATAAACTAATACAAGCATTGATTTGTTAATTTATCATAGCTTTATACAGATGTAAGAGATAATTGAAATATCTGATAACTAATTAATTCAAAAAATGATTGCAATTACAAAATTCTTATTTAAAATTAAAATTTTACAATTATTATTTATAAAAACAATTTATAAAAACAATTTATAAAAACATTTATGTTCTGCAGGTCTTACTGTAAGGAAAAGTGTGTCTTTAGTTCATTTTTAAAACACTTCAAGGTTCTTATTACCCTTATTTTTCGTGGAAGATTATTCCACAGCCGCGTAGCATGGACGAAAAATTGTCGTTCGGACGTTAAGCATGTGAAACGAGATTGTAAGATTTGTTGAGATCGAACTGATGAGGTCATTTGTATTCTGGAGAAAATGTAAGAAGGCTGGTGAGTGAGCATAGTCCGAAACAACAAAATTAACGTTCGATAGCGGATTAGATTATCAAATGAAATACCATATACAGATTTAGAGAAGAAGGAAACATGATCAAATCTTTTTAGACCATATATGTATCTAGCGATACTTTTAAATGCCACATTAAGTTTCCTTCTGCTAACTTGGTCGCAATTGCAGTAAATTTCACATCCGTACAAGAGTATAGGTATGATCATGGTTTTAGCAAGCATTAGTCTTGTTCTAGGTGGTGTATAATAATGTGTTGGCCACAGTCTGCGGAGTACTCCATAAACTTTCCCAATGACTATGTTTATATGCGTTTCCCATGTTAGTGTCCGATTAAACGTAATTCCTAAATTCTTTGCAGTCTCAACATATTCTATAGTAGCCCCATCTAGCTTAATTTTTGGAAACTGAGAAGGGTCAAGAGGTTTCTTTGAGATAATAATACACTTAGACTTGGAAGGGTTCAGGAAAAGTCCATTACTCTTAGCGAAATTTGAAATATTATCTAAGTCATTGTTGATATGGATGACACAATTGTCAACTTGTCCAAGAGAACAGCTTTTATAAATTTGAACGTCGTCAGCATACATTTGAACAGTTGATTCAGAAACTGTTTGAGGGAGTTCATTGATATAGAGGGAAAATAGAAGAGGACCGAGAATCGAGCCTTGTGGAACGCCTCTCGTAGTAGGGAGAAAGTTTGATAGGTTTCCGTTTAACATAACAGCTTGTTTTCGACCTTGGAGATAAGAGTTAACTAGTTGAACTGCTGAGTTTGAAAAATTATACAACCTTGATAATTTTCTACATAGACTAGTATGGTCAACCGTGTCAAAGGCTTTTGAAAAGTCCAAAAGTACCAGGAAAGTTATATATCTGCTGTCTAAAGCTAATCTCATGTCTTCAATAACGTTAATTAGAGCTGTAGCGCAACTGTGCTTTTCTCTAAAACCGGACTGTTTTGGTGATAGAATATTACTCCTGCGAAGATACAAATTTATTTGCTTTTGAACTATTTTTTCAAAAACCTTCGACAGGAAAGGAAGTATGGAAATAGGTCTAAATTCTTTACTACCTGGACCTTTCTCAACTGGTATTATTTTAGCCAACTTCCACTGATTAGGAAAAACGCCAGTTGTAAGAATAGTGTTAAAAGTATGTGTGACATATGGTAAAAGTATGGGCAGTATTGCATTAAAGAAAATTGGGTGCATTCCATCAATACCCATAGCATTAGACCTAATCGACAAAAAACTTTCTACAACGTCAGTGCTATTAACACATGTGAAATAGAACGCATTTATATTATCGTTTTGAGAGTATTGGGGTGAAACTATTGGAACACAAGGAAAAGGTAGCTCGACAAATTTTTTGTTAAGTTCCTCCACATTAACATCAGCGGAATCGGTTTTTTTTTTCTTAGCAATACCAATTACCAATCTCACGAAGATTATTCCATAATTGCCGCCCGCCCAGAGATGGATTCAATTTGCCAAGTTTGTTTACGTCGGTTTTTATTGCTTCCAGTTCAAGATGCGTTGTTGAATTTGTGTTTTCGAGTTGTGTTATACGTTTGTTTATATCATTCATAGTGTCATTTATTTCAGTTATTTTAGTTTCAATGTTTTTAGTTACGTTCTCCGCAGATTCTCTTATTTGTGTTGTAATTAAAGAAATGATTGACTTACTTTGTTTTTCTAAAATATCATTCATTTTCTTGATGGTTAAGCTGTCATCTTCTTTGCCCGAGACAGTATGTATTGGAGTGGACATTTTCGGAGTTTTTGGTGAATTTTTTGAAGAGGCAATTGTTTTTACCCCTTTTTTACTTCCGGACATATTAACTTTGTATGTGAGCTAACGTTGTTTTAAAGCTTTCTTTCACGTTACACAAAATAAAAGAAAAATTTTTTGTCTTTTTAGAATTTCCACAAGAAATTTATAATTTAAATTAAAGTTATCAGTTCAGATTAAATAATTTCACTTTAAGTTATTATAGTAAAAGTCAGAGTTCGGAGTAATTTGACACAGTTTAGATGAAGGAATGAAAGTGATTATTATTTAAAAACTTAATGAAACAACCGCCAAAAGAAAAAAAGCGTCTACTCTGTAGCTAATGACATTTCATATTAGAATTAGAATTAATATTGTATACAAAAAACTAGAAAAATATTTTTCTGATTAAAAAAAAAAAACAATATTTTCTTTGAAAATTGAATATCTTGAAAACGGATGAACCATTGATTTTTTAAGTTACATGTCCTTAAGTATATACATATTATTTAATACTTCAAAATGGTACTTTAACTTTTTTAGATAAATTTTAAGGAATGCAAAAATAAATTCATATCTTTTCAAAAAATCAGGCTTAAGCTCAGGCTTTCTTAGCTCAATCTATTTTAGAGCTGTCTTAGCAATGAATTTCTTGCAATTTTGTTTTGCATATAAGACAATTCTTAAATTCTAAGTTAGGTACTTCTACATAAGAACAAGAACGTGCGATCCAGTCATTTTTCTTTCTTAATCGCTTAGTTTAAATCAAATATGTATCTTTTGAGTTTTCAAAAATAAATATTTCGAATATATTTTTCCTTGCGACTTATATTTATTGTAAGGCAAGTTATGCATTCGTAAAAAAAATCGAACTCGAGATTTTGATCAAAGTTGACATTACGATGATAGCGAAGACCAAAAAAGTGGGTCTCGCAATTCTGTCTGTCTGTTCGACTACAGCCTAAACGGATCGACCGATTTTCTTCAAACTTGGTAGATATGCGTTTTACTTCCCCCCCCGGATGTTTTTTTCTTTTTTTTTAAGACCAAAAATAACGGTACCTGCCATACGAATTTTTTTCGAAATTTTATAAATATTTTTTTTTCTCAAAAACTGTCCCACAGATTAAAAAATCAAAACATTTAGTTTAGTTAATCCTACGTAATGGTTGGAAAAAAATTTCCAAAAAACTATTATTTTGGGTACCTCCCTTGGAACCCTTTTTTTTGTTTTTGATTTTCTCAAAAACGGTACGACCAATTTTGATAATTTTTGTTATGTTAGAGCTTCCCAGCAGTTTCAATATTATTGTGTGTTCAAATTTTCAAAAAAATGTTTTTTGGATTTTTAAAAAAATTTTCAATTTTTTTTTTTTGAAAACTCAATATTTCAAAACCCCCAATGCTCGATTTTTTTAAAACTTGATAAATAAAAGTTTCTTAAAATAATCTACAAGATATGAGAAAAAAAAAATTTATTTTACCTAAAAACGGTACCCTCCATACAAATGTTAAGAAATGGTTTTCGAAAATCATATTTTTCTCGAAAACGGTTTCGAAAATGTTGCTTAGATTTTTTTTCTTTCGATTAATTCTTAAGATCTATAATTTAATAAGAAAAATTTTGAAAACAAGATATATCTGAATGTACCTACCATAGAACGATTTTTTCGAATTTTGAATTTCTCATTATCGGCACAACGGATCTTAATGAAATTTCTTAGAGAGAAGCTTATAAAAAGTATAAAAAACATTGCACTTCAAAACTTTAAGAAAAATATTTTTTTTGAATTTTGAAAAAAAAAATCTATTTTTTTTCTTGGAAAATTCAATATCTCGAAAACGGCTCAACTTTTATTTTGTAAATTTAATTTTTATTCGAAAAATAATAAAAACTTTAAATTGGCGTACCAAAATTTTTACTTAAAAATGTTTATTTTTGTATATACATAAAAGCTTATTTTTTTAAGAAACCACTACAAAGACTTATAATTTTTGTTCTTGCATAAACCTATATTTGCTTGAATTACATGGCATTCTATTTTTACCTTTAACTGCTAAAGAAGTTGTTTTGGTCATTTAATCTGAGGAACAATTTTTTCGAAAAAAGAATTAAATTTCTCAGAGGAACAATTTAATAGTCACACGAACTTCAAACGAGTCTTCGAATTTTAAAAATTCTCATGGATACTTTAGGAGTTATGTACACGTACAGAAGCATGAAATTCTTTTTAAAATTTCTTGAATAAAATAACATGTGATGAGGAAGAAACCATTTTTAACTGTTTCGGTTTTTTTGAAAAAGTAAGTTTTCATAAAAAAAAGTTTTATTAATGTACATAAACAATAAAATTGAATAAATAAATAGAATTTTTGAAGTCAAAAAATTTTTTCGTTGATTTGTTTAATTTTTTAAACTTTTAATAGGTATCCTTTTGTATAAAAAGAAGAGTAGAGCACAGTTCTGCCCGAAACATTTATTTGGTTATCGGTGATAGTTTATTTTCCCTGAATCGATAGTAAGTATATCAAATAATCTTACGCAAAATTAAATAATCTAATCAACTCTACTTTATTCGGCTTCGATATCGGCGTATAATACAGATTTATAGTTGTGTGAAGGAAGCCAATGTCTTTGATGTATAGTTAGTTGGGGTAAAATAAATAAATTTGGTGGTGCAACAGCTCAGAGAGAACCAGGACCTAGTGACTTACAACTCTCAACCATTCCTGTGTGCGTGTGACCAGGAATGGAGGGGATCTACAATTTTCTGCCGACTCCGAACGGCTAATGAGCAGCACTTTCCATGACAAGAGATACTCTTGGAGAATTTGTCAATTTCTCGCAAGAGGCAGTACACCCCTGAGGTAGGTTAGTTGAGGTATTCAAAAAAAATTGTTGTTCATCGAATGCTCTTATGCTTGTTCGCCTTGAGCTGCGAAAAAAATATCCACCAATCATCACTAGAAGTATCAATGCTAATGCTATTGATATAGAACACTTTCCAAATCCAAAGTTGAAGCTATAATGTCTCGAAATTCAAAGCACAAAAACCTCAAATACTATTATATTTTTCTATAGATATTGCACACAGAGAAAATAAAAATATCACTTTTGATAATTTATTGGTGGGACGAAGCAATACCTACGCCGCACTTTGACCAACATTTTCATGAACGATATACACAATACCAGTTATCTCCCAACAATCAATCAACCGATTGATTTATAAATTTGAAAAGAAGAAAGAAAGAAGTGAAGTACCAAAAAAGTGATTTAAAAAGTTATGATGATCAAAAACCATTTAACCAACTGGAGTATAAAACTTGTCCAACATTCGAGTCAATACTTATTTCTTCTAAACATCAGAAGCCCTTATTTTTCAAGATCCTCAGCATCTAAGTAAGTATAGAAAAATTACCTTCATGCTCCAATTTTTACCATAGGTACCTAAAATTAGGAAAGATAATCTGCATATAAAACCCTATACAATTTAAGAAGTTCAACGATGGCAGCAGCTGAACATACAACCAAACCAAACTAACCAAAGAACCTCTGCATGGCAGTCCAACCCACTTACCAATATGCCAAGGGTATTACCACAAACTTTAGGAGGAACAATATCCCCATATGCTTGCCGACAAAACAGACTTGGCCAATGCTGGATCTGAAGCGCTCTAAAGGTTTAGTCCCTTTAAGCAGATCGCACACAGGCTCTGAATTAGGTGTTATAACACTATGACACTGTATAATAGGCAAGCACTCAACACGGCCTGGATTTTTTTCTAACGATTTCTACAGAAGCGACCTCCAATTGGTTTAACAATAAGGGAAAATCACAATGAGTGTGTCGACTCTTCTGCTGACAGCAGCTATGTCAACCTAACCTAATCGAGAAACAGACCTTTGTCTTTACAACATAACTCAGAACTATCGTATAATGCCGAAAAATCCAGCAATTTATTTGTAATAATTTTCTAGAATTCCTAGAGTGTTACAGTGACTTGTATAGTTGTCTAGATATGAACCTTTCTATTTGGAATATTCCTGTTGCCAGAATATCTTGATAGATAGACATAAAAAATGTCTTTAGGAGAGAAAGAAAGCGAATTCCACAATCCAAACTTGTGATGCCCCCTTTCAAATATCATTTCTTCTATAAAAGATGCAAATTTAAACGCGAGTTCCTTCAAAATTATAGCGTTTTTTCTAAGCATACCTTGTTAAATTTTGATTGTTTTTTTTTTCAAACAAATTAACACGTTCTTAGGCAAAAGTTTTAGAAAAAGTACTTTTGCTGGTCAAATGTACATTTATGTAAAAAGGTGTTGCTGTTCTTTGAAATGCCAGTGCATGCAACATGCCATTACTCCAGTCCATTCAACAAAACTTACAATTTTTGTACCCGAATTGAAACCTCATTCGATTAGAAAGCGATCTATCTCTCTCTAAAAAAAACCTCTATGCAAAGCCTTGAAGAACAAAACACTCTTACAACTTAATAATCCCCTTTCACCGTTCAATCGTGTTCATTTGCTACGCTCTAAGTAGCTTTAAGCAATTTTAACTGCAAATCGAAAGCGAATTCGTATAAAGACTTCGATTTTATTGCAGGTACCTCTACCCTTTCTCTCCCTCTGGAAAATACCTACAAGCCCACAACATACAACTTATACCTACTTGTAATTTTACATCGCTTAAGTTGGTAAATAAAAAATTTAAACCTGCTCGCTTAACCCTACATTACAATAAAGCCATAATGCTTCTCTGATGCATCAACAAAAGCCTTACACATTGGCTAGGCTTTTGTTAAACGAGTAGAATGCCAGAGCCCAGGTACGAAATATGCCGCCGAATCGCAACAACCACAAAGCCACTTAAAAATAATAATAAAAAAAAAAAAACATATTGCATGCACCCAATAATCAAGCTAATTCAGCACCAACCCGCCACCAGTACCTTTTCAGATTTGCTGCGCGCAGTAGTGCAACACTACAACCAAACAACCGACCGACCTACCAGACCCCCCTCCAAGTTATTCCTCACGTAAACACTATAAACATTCGTACGTGAAACACTTTGCCGAAGCAATAATGCTGATGGCAAATCCTGCTCGAGAGTGCCCATGCCATGCAAATAGAGGAATATGCACTTCGGCTTCGGGTAAATCCGGACGCGGCAGCGCACCTGCCGGATGAGGTATGCGTGCACTACACGCCCGAAAATAACCAGGGGATCCGATTTAGAATGTTTTCCTTTTTGCTAAAGGCTAGTCATTGGGTTTGCAGATGGTTTTCTGAAGAGAGCCAAGGCTTCTGGTTGTAGGAATTAACCCACCAAAGTGAAAATGAAATATTTTTATTTTGAAATCAATACCGAATTTGAAGATTAAATAAGTCCTCAAAATGATATGAAATAACTCCCCAAATGGAAGATGTAGGCGGGTGCCCAGGAGTTTAACTACCTTTTTGGGTTCACTGCTCACGAAACTCTATTGCTGCGCTCAGAGTATTTCTAGCCATCACGCAGTCGTCTATGTCAACAGTTGTGTTCGACAAGGGTACCGCAGAAAAAATACCCGAATAAAACAAGCTAAATGTGTCAACGACGATCTTCGTTAGAATGACCACAATCTCGAGTACGCCAAAACGCTGCTAAATGCTTAGGATTTCTAAATCGTTGTAAGAAATGTTTCACCCCCCCAGATCTAGCTACATTTTATGAGGGGTTTTTCAAATCCAAAACTCGGGTATAACTCACATCTTTGGACAGTTAGGACAGGTACGGTTTTCCCTTGCCATTTTAATTTGCAAACATACAAGACCAATGTTCATCAACACCTCCTTTCACCCCCTCCCCCTAATTTTCCATCGTTCGTTTAGTTCAACATTATAAGGGTCACACAATAAACCCTTTTAAATATAAAATAAGCCCCAAAAAAAACCCCAAAATTAAGTAGGCAGAAATGGGACCCACGAGGCCACGATCAGTCTTGCTCTGTGACCCAATTAGGGTTTGAGTGCGCCTTTTTGATATTGTTAGCTCGTCCATGCGTTCATTGGGTTTTAGGGGGTTAAATAACAATATTGGAACCCATTAAATAGATCTATCCTCAATTTTGGGGGTTTATTTCATATGAAACAAATCTTCCCTCCATTAACAATTTTGGGGCGTTATTTCATTTTAGGGTTTATTTCCCCTAACTTGTGGAAAAGTTTGAAGACAGTTAAACCTTTAGAAATAAGGGTTTTATAACATCTATGTAAGAGTCTTCATAGCCTGGCCAGATTCAAAAAGTACGGGTTAATCTGTGCATACCCTGAGCTTGGATCCACTGCCGACTATTAATGGGTCAGTCCAAGATTCCCGGTAATGGGGATTATGGGGATTCTACATCGACAATTGATCTGCGAAAAATGATCAGAAACTTGGGTACTAAGGGACAAGAAGTAAAGCTCGGCTGAGGCATTATTGCTAACCCAAATCGTGGGACCATTTGTCTCAAACAAGATAGAGGTGTTATTAGCTTGATACCGTGCGAATATGAACTTAAAAGTTTAAAGGCTTGAGATATACATTAGCCATTTCAAGGGCTATTAGGGTATATCTAAATATCTTAGTATGGGCCCATGGGGTATCTTTTAAGCCTCCTTCGTTGGACGACAGGTTTCAGTCCAACCTCATATTCACGCGTTAAGGTAAATTTTTAATAAACAGGAACATTTATCTTTTTAAAGCCTTAATGAACCTAAGTTCTGGATATCTAGCCCCTGAATGCTGGAAAACATAATCATTTCGTTAGAGGAGGTTTTTGGCTTCATTAAAGAACAAGCATATTTCGTTTTTTAATGCTATTCATCAATTCCAAATCTACTGGAACTTAGGGGCTTCGGTCTATCAGATACAGATGATCTAGTCAAACCTCTGAGCAAGCTTGTACGACCGCCATCAGTGCGGTGTATCTTAATCAATCCCCGCATATTCGCATGTTTCGAAATAATTCGTACTTGTAACGTTGTATTGCAGAGAGTCTTTGCCGCCTTAATAAATCCTCGTCCCTCAGGCGTTATGTACATAAACCTTTAAATTTTGTCCCAGAGTGCCAGAGTTAAACCAGAATCAACAATGATGACGACGACTTATGGCAAACAAGCTGAGAGTGAAGCAGAAGGGTTATTTATATTATTTTGTTTTTGTTTCTTAGTTCGGCTTCTGGCACAATGTACACGCCACGCAGCCGCAGCACCCAAGGAACGCGCGCAATTCAAATCCTTTGTCCAAAGAGAGCCTTTCCGGTGAGAGGTGGCGTGTGATTCCACCTTTGCTTGCTACTTTTTGGTTTTGGTTTGCTTTGTGGCGGTATGTCTTCTGTCTTCAACCAACAAAAAACCCGCCAGAGGCATGTCTGTACGATGTAGCCTCTTCAGCTTGCAAGTGATGACATGGGCTGTCTGTTTAGGCACACTCTTTTGACTCTTGGCTCTGGCTTAATTTTTTTTTTTTTAACTTACCGTCGGCAAGGGCTTTCATAATCTTTTGAACTGTTCCAAAAAGGATTCAAAGCAGCGCAGAAACCTGGAGCGTCAGCGTATTGTTAGGATTGTTTTTCCTTCAATATTCCTATGAAAAAAAAAAGATGACAGCAATGATGTCATAATTTTTATGGTAAGCCTTTGATTACTTTCTGTTTCTTTTTTTTTTTTTTTGCGGTTTCCACTTATTTCTCTGTGTTCATTCTCTGAAGTGTATTTGGTAGAAAATTATCACCTGGCTGTGTTGTGTTGAGTGAGAGCGACCATTAAAGCCGTCAATGGATTTTTGTGGTCAAAATCTGGCAAAATGTATGCAACCTGTCATCTGATTGTATACTTTGATTGATAATGAGTTTCATATTTTTTTTTTAATTTTTCGTTTAAAATCTTCGAATTTACGGTAAGTGTTTAAATAAATTTGAAAACCAAAATAAGAAAGGCGCAAATTTGTGGCCTCATAATTCTTGGAATTTTATTTAAGCCACAAAAGATGGTTTTAATTCTTCACGGTGGGAGAAAAGAAAGAAAGAAGGAAATTATGTGACAAGTTAATTTGTTGGATTAGTTAGTCAGATAAGGGATGAGTGTGTATGTCTTGGACTGTGTAAATATTACGACCGCAAAATAATCGCACAAAAGATCTTTAGGAGTTTGTTAACGGAATTAACGATAAAATTGTTTTTATGAATAATTCAATAAATAATTATGGCAGTAGCAATTTATTCAATTCGCTTCGCTTTAGATGGTGGGAAAGATCTTTGATTTTAAGAAGAGTAGAAGCTTTTGTATAGAAAATGTTTTGATTTTCTTACTGAATCACAGTTGAAAATGTCGAGTATTTGTATTTTAAATATGGTGGTCAAAAATGTTAACCTATGTATAACTATACCGGAACTTGGATGTTGGATCAATTCATACATACATTTAGTAAATAGAGCCAGATTGGGCGCGCGAGTCGTGCATTCCATTTGCTTACAGGAATTCAATATTTTCCTAAATACTCAGAAGTGGAGGCTCCACTACTTCAAGAAGAATACCCTATGTTGCCGCCACCAAGCATAGAAGAGGTTGAGAAGGCTATAGGCCGGCTTAAACAGAATAAATCCCCGGGAGCCGATGGCATACCAAGGGATGGAAAATGAAATTTTTCAATTGTACTGAAATCTGGGATAAAATTGTACTGAAATGATGTCAATTGTACCGAAAACGAATTTTGTATGAAAAAAAAATCAATAATTCAACTATTTAAAAGTTTTCTAAAGTATTTTATTTTAAAAAAATCAAAGCAGAGGTGATCAGCTTGTCTTCTTATAAAAAATATAAATAAACATAAATACGAGTAGCTCCACAGAAAAAAATACTGGCGCAAAATTTTAATTGAAATATTACGATGTTATAGCTGTTTTAGTATGAAACTCAGTTAAAATGACGATTTTGCAAATTTTAATAATATAGCGTCATACTTTCTCTAACCTTTTATTAAAGTTAAAACCACCGAATACCTACAACAAGAGCTGTAATTGTTTTAGGTATGTTTAGAAGCAATTTATTAAGAAAATTGCTTTAGTACGATACTAGTTAGAAAATATTTAAAATTAAGAATGAGTTAGTAAACTTCTTTAAAGTTTAGCAAATTGTTAAGTAGTATTATACTATCTTCATTTTAAAAGTGCATAACTATTGTATTGTATTGTAGTGACGAAACTAAAACTTTTACTTGTCCATTTTTGCGGCACCAGCTTATACGAACAAATTTAAATATAAAACAAAAATTCACAAATTCAATATCTTAAAAATGCACGGCCGAAAAACCGCAATCACATCCACAAGTTTACAGTTTAGTGCTTAGTAAACAAAACGATGCGATGTTTGAAAAAAAGCTGATCGATAAAGAGCCAGAAAAGCAAGACGCCACCAAGAAGTGAAAAGAAAACTGTAATTAAGAGTTATAAGGGCTTACAGCTGAGAGTAATTGTTCTGGTACGAAAATGAATGCATTTAGGCCAGGATGATGTATTCAATTATACTTTCTATTTCCTTTTATGTGCTTTTGTTTATTTTTTTTTTTTGTGAAATACATAAAATTGGAAATTTTGAAATTGTACTGAATTGAGACAAATTGTACTTTTGTACTTGTACAAACTCAATTGTATCAAATTCGGTACAATTGTACCGAATTTTCCATCCCTGCACCAGCCGAATTATTTCATCACGGCGGGCCAGCCTTACGTCAAGCAATTCATGATATTATAGTGCACGTATGGGAGCAGGAAGAAATGCCAGAAGACTGGCGAAAAGGCATATTATGCCCCATACATAAGAAGGGAGATGTCACAACGTGCAGCAATTATAGAGGTATCACGTTGTTGAGTACCGCCTATAAGATATTCTCCTCTATCCTACAAGACCGGATAACCCCATACGCTAAAACCGTCATCGGACAATATCAGTGTGGTTTCATTCCAGGCAAATCAACAACTGATCAGATATTTACCCTTAGGCAGGCGATGGAAAAATGTCTAGAATTTAACATCCCAACATACCATCTGTTTATAGACTTTAAGGCCGCCTATGATAGCATAGCCAGGGTAGAACTTTACAAAGCCATGAGAGAATTCGGCATCCCAAATAAATTGACACGACTATGTAGGTTGACCATGACCAACGTAACATGCCAAGTAAAAATAGCCGGATTGCTATCCAGACCAATCAAAATCTTTAATGGACTCCGACAAGGGGACGGTTTGGCCTGCCTCCTCTTCAACCTGGCGTTGTAGAAAGCAATCCGTGACTCTGGCACGGCAACAAGAGGGACCGAACAAGCTGTACACGATTCCTTCATCCAGATCGAGCAGGCGGCACAAAATCTGGGGCTTCACATTAGTGAAGGTAAAACAAAGTACATGGTGGCGTCGAATGCGAGAGGAACAGTTGGTCAAACAATCAAGGTAGCGGAGCACGAATTTGAAGTGGTGCAATCCTTTAAATACCTTGAGTCAATAGTAGCAGCCGATAACAATATAGAAGAAGAAATACGCGGGCGGCTTCTCAAATCCAACAGAGCCTACTATAGTCTGTCAAAGCTTTTCAAATCCAGAAATCTCACCATAACTTCAAAACTGCTGCTGTACAGGACCATGGTCCTGCCAGTACTCACATATGGATCCGAGACTTGGGTGCTTAGCAAAAGGCACTCCGACCTCTTAGCTGCGTTCGAGAGAAAAGTCTTAAGGAGAATTGTTGGCCCCATATGTGAGGAAAGACGATTCCGGAGACGGTACAATCATGAATTGTACGCAATCTACCTAGAAGCAGATATCGTGACAAAAATTAAGCTCGGTAGACTCCGGTGGGCAGGGCACCTAGCTCGCATGAGCGAAGAGGAACCTGCTCGGAAAGTTATTTGTGGTACATTCTATGGTAGACGACAGCGTGGTAGACCATGCTTGCGCTGGAGAGATGGCGTAGACCAGGACGCCCGAAGCCTTGGGGTGCGCAACTGGATGGCGTCGGCTAGAGACCGGGATAGGTGGAGAGACTTGTTGAAAGAGGCCAGGACCGGAACCCGGTTGTCGAGCCGATGATGATGATGATGATGACTCAGTATGTACTTTATCGGGTTCTATGATAGGTATATCTTTTGATACCCTTTAATTCAATTTGTACTTGATCCATTCACTTCGTGTGTAAGAAAAGGGCACAACTCAGTCACACTATCTTAGATGTTCTATAAAGATAAACTACATATCTTCCGTGTTTCTGTATAGAGTTTTTCATTTGGCGGCCATGTTTTTTTTGTGTCAAATCTGTTGTTTATTTATTATTGAGTTACTGATGACAAGTCATCATGGTAAGTTACACAATTGCCAAGCACGTCAAAATGATAAAACCTTACTATAAAAATGAGTGTTTGTTAGTGGCCATTCACAGTCGACGCAATTCAAAGTTTGGTGGCCAAAATTGAGACGACCGGCTCGGTTATCAACCAGTCAACATTCGAACGTCAAAGGACACAAGGTCGGCCGAGAACATCGCCGCCGTTCGTAAAAGTGTACAGCAGAACTGCGAGGCAGTTAACTCCTCGCCATGCACAAGAATTCGGCCTTTCGCAGATTGCAAGTTTGCCAATTTTGCGTCTGGACTAGGGCCTACAACCATACAAGATCCAAATATCCAACTGACCCAGACAAATTGGACGACACGGTTGACATTCTGCACGAGCGACTTGAGGGTAAGGTTATATTATCTTGCAGAGGTGACGTGAATTTACCACCAAGATCAGCTATAGTTTTTCTTGTAGGGTTTCCTGAAGTCGCAATTCTTTGCTAATAAACCACGATCAACGGATGCTGTAAGGTGATGCTCACAAGCCATCGCTTAAATTCAGCGAGATCTATGCGGATGAGTCATTGAAAATTGGACCACTCAGATCCGTGTGCCACCCTTAGAAACCGAGGAGGGTATTTGAACAATATCACTGTCTTTGATTGATCAAATAAATAAAGAATTTTTTTAATAACTCGCACACAGTCTGTTTTATTCCATTTCAATTTCCCCTTAAGAAAATTTAAAAATAATAATTATAAGAAAAAAATATTCAAAATCATGAGATTCCTTTTTACTTGCGATAGGTATAGGTACCATTGGGCAAGTTCTGCATTTGGAAAAGAAAAGAACTCGAGATTTTGATCAAAGTTGACATTATGATGATAGAGAAGACGAAAAAAGTTGGTCCGGCAATTCCGTCTATCTGCCTTTACTGTATATATGTACCTCGATCCACAGCCTAAACTACTGGAGGTACATATTTACTTCAGACTCTGTACTTAAGAGTCTTCGGTGATTCCCTAGGGGAGATTGGAACTGTTTTTCGCTCCAAAACTGACACGATACACCCTTAATGCAAAATCTTATTTATCTCGAAAACGACTCGAACGATTTTGATAAAAATTAGGTGTGCTATTATGGTCATGGTCTACATTTTGGTCAAACAAAATTTGTGGAAAAAGTGTTCTTAACGGTATATCTACCTGCCATAGAACCGTTTTTTTTTTATTGTCGACTTTCTCATTAACGGCTCTAATGAATTTTACCAAAATTTATGTAAAAATGCTTCCTTAAATTTAAAATAATATTGTTTATAAAAATGTTCAAAAACTTTTTTTTTAAGTTTTTTTTAAATCAATATCTTCAAAACGTGTGAACAATTATTTTTTGAAATTATTTCCTAAAATCTATAATATGAAATACTTACAATTGGCATCCCAAATTTTAAAGAAATTTCTTATATAAAAAATGTATTTAATAATAAAACAGATAATTTTCAACACAGCAAACAACCTGATAAAAAGAGTTTTAACAATAAGTGACACCGATTTCCACAATAGAAATAAAATTAAAATAAAAGAAATACTACAAAAAAACGCTTTTCCACAACAAATCATTAAAACTTTAATAACACAACACGAACATCAAAATAATCACACTACAAAAAAAGAAAAACCAAATACCATATATAAATCTTTTAATTATCTACATAAAAGAAATAGCCGACCGGTTTAAAAATGCAAACTTTTTAGATAAAGTAAAATACACAATGGCAATGAAATCAACAAATACAGCTTCACAACTATACACCAATCTGAAAACGAAAATTGATAAAATGGACCATTCAGACCTTATTTATAGAATTAACTGCAATGGAAAAACAAATGAAGTATGTAACCAAACATACATAGGAACGACAAAACAAAAACTAAGAAACAGACTATCAGGACATAAATCAGACATAAAAAGTAGTGCACCACAGAAGACAGCACTGGCATCACACTGCATTTCTCTTAATCACGCTCCTAATTATGATGACATCAAAATATTACAACGCGAAAAACATCAAAACAAAAGGATGATAATAGAAACTCTGCACATAATCAACGATGACAGAACTATGAACCGACGAACTGACATGGACAACGTAAGCCCGCACTACAAATACCTACTGGAGAAGAGCGGAAGGGGAAAAAAGCTTCCACAATGACGTTTATTATATTTATTTTTATTTCTATTTATCTTTATATGTATAAACACTTGCTGTAATTTACTTGTCAGTTTCACTTTTCCTTGAGTTTAGACTTCTGTTCATGTGAACAGTATTTGTTTCCATTCAAAAATTTTAAATGTAATATAAATGTAACTATTGTAAGTTTATACTATTTTAAAAACATCCTTTATTTATAAAACATTTGTTAATATATTAATCCAAATATAGAAACCATTGATCGCACCTGATGATGTCCATATACATGGACGAAACGTTGTGACATTGTAAAACATTGTTTCATTTGACCTGAAGCCCACTCTATCAACATTAATTGGATAACTAAAAAAGGTCACATTTCATCTTTTAATAAGTTTAATAATAAAACGGCAATTTAAAGCATTTGATCCATCATCATTAAATCCATGTTTTGTATTTATTTATATAGCTATAATTTTTAAATTGCAAAGTACTTTTACATAAGAACAACTACGTGCGATCCAGTCGTGAATTTTATTTAAATATCTTTTAGTAGTTTGACCTAAGAAAGATTAATATTTAATTTCCTAAGCAAATGTAAATTAATCCAAGAACCACGTAGGGTTTTTGTTTTTTTTTTTTTAATAATATTTGTTATTTGTTTTTATATAAAATTTTAAGACAACATTTTAGTACTCGAATTTAATATTTCTTATTATTGTGCAAGCAAAAATTAAATTTCAATAAAAAACCATTTATCCGTTTTTCAAATATCGAATTCTTGAAAATATTTTTAAAAAAATCAAAAAAGATTGTTTTGAAACTTTTCTGATAATGAGGAAGAAAATCCAAAAAAAAAAAAATTGTTATGCGGTGGATCTGTTAGTTATGTCTTGATACAAAATTGTCTTTATTAAATGAAAGATTTATGACTTAAAAATTTAATTAAAATTCATGCATTTTCGAGAAAAAGAAATTTTTATGTATTTACATACCGTTTATGTTTTGCATATTCTTAGGAACATTTTAGAACATCCAAATACCTACATTTTTTTTGAGCTTTTACAGAAGAAGAAGATAAAAATTAGTGCGCCATCGTTTTTAAGAAAAAAAAAAAGATATGAAGACTAAAAAGTGCGTCTTTCAGTCGACTGCAGCCTTTTTCGATTTTTTCAAAAACCTAAAAAATTAAATTTGAATATATTTTTAAAATTAAAAAAAAAATTCTTTAATTTAAAAAAGAATAATTTTTTTTTGAACGCTCAATATTTCGAAAATCACATAATTGGGCCTTACCAATAAACAAATTTAGAGACGACTTTAATATCTGAGCAAAATTAACCATTATTTAATGGACTCTATATAACTGACCATACATGTTACATTTTATTTTTTTAGTTCCGTATAATAAATGGTTCATAATTTAGAGTCCAATTAAATATTAAGTTCACAATATGTATGGCTAACTATATAGAGCTCATTACATATTGGTTCATTTCACTCAAATATTAAAGTCGTCTCTAAATTTGATTATTGGTAAGGCCCATTGAGTTTCTTGAAACTTTAACACTATCAAGATGTATGCAGCTTTTTTTCAATTTTATCTTAAAATAACAGTACCTTCCGTAGAAATGTTATAAAAAAACATTTTTCGAAAATTGTATTTTTCTCGAAACTTGGAATTTTGATATCTACATATTTTCTGTTTTGTTTAATTTTATGACCTACTATTCAATCTTAAATTTATTACTGTGGGTATTATAGAACCATTTTGTAGATGTTTGTCTTTCTCATTATGGGAATAACGGTTTTTAATTAAAGTTTTTATACAGAAAAACATTGCGTATCAAAACTAGAATAAACATTTTTTGGAAAACATTTTGTTTTTTTTTTTGAAATTTCGATATTTTAAAAATTGCCGTACCAAAATTTTTTCTTAAAATTTTATATATGAAAACTTATTTTAACGATTTAAAATTTGGTCATAGCATTCTGTTTTTAGTTCCGACTACTAAAAAATTAATTTTGTACTTTTGAATATTTTTCACTAGGTACCTACTAATAACCTAAAAATTCGAAATATTTTAAAAATAAAAGCAGGTCCTTCATTTAATTTGTTTTCTTTTTCATAAAAGTAAAACAGGTATAGAAATAGGAAAGGTATCTGAAGACTCAAAGTAGATATTAATTTCATTTAAACGAAGTTAGAAGCGAAGATACTGTCCGAAGCAAGGCATAAAGGCTTTTTGCGTTAAGATTGACCATTTGCCTCCGAAGTGAATCTTTACTTAAATCCTCTATAAATGATGATAGTACCTCTTGGCATAATGGTTATAGTTCATTGGACTCTCAGGCAGAAGGTCTTGGGTTTGATTCTCAGCCTCTGCAAATAAGTTTTTCAGGGGTGTTCTGCCTTTTACAAGAAATTGACAAATCCTCTAAGAGTATCTCTTGTAGTGAAAAGTGCTGCTCCTTAGCCTTTATGAATGGTTGAGAGTTGCAAGTCATTAGAAGAGTAAATTAACTACACCCTCGAAACAAATACCATGAAATGGTGCCCTGATGGATCGAGAATAAGCGAAGGGACTGGTGCAGGAATCTTTGGGCCAAGAACCAAACTTTCCATATCGATGGGGCAGTCCACCAGCATCTTCCAAGCCGAGGTATAGGCCATAGGGAAATGCGTGGATCGAAATCTAGAAAAGAACTATCGTAACAACAACATTGCCATCATGTCAGATAGTCAAACGGCACTAAAGGCACTAAGCTCAAACACCATAAGCTTTAAATTCGTGTGGCAGTGCATAAGTAGGCTAAATGAATTTGGCAACCAGAACACGGTCACTCTTTACTGGGTAGCTGGCCACGTGTGTGTTCATGAAAACGAAAAAGCAGATTCCCTAGCAAAAATAGGCGCATCAACTCCCTTAACATGGCCTGAGCCCTATAGCGGAATAGGAGAAAATGTTATCGAAACCAAAATTAAACAAGAAAAGGAGGCAAGCAGATTCAAGAACTGGAAAGAACGCCCTAAACTGAGGCGGGCGAAACTACTAGGCAATTACAACCAGCAACGTTTCGAAAACTGCATAAACTTAAGTAGAAATAACCTAAGAATAATAACAAGTATTCTAACTGGACACTGCAAACTTAGAAGGCACTTAAGTTTACTTGGTATGGTAAGCCATATACTGGGGAAGTATTGTCCACTCATGCACCAAAGGAAAAAGCATCTGGGACAATACCAAGTAGAAGAGAGCAACCTATCCTCTCTGCCCCAAATACTAAAATTCCTAAAAGCAATAGGTTTCGAGGAGGAACTATAGTATGAACAACCTCATCAGTTTTTTAATTCATTCATTCAAGTCACTAGGCCCTGGTTCTCTTGGAGCTGTTGCTGTATACACATTCACATAAACAAAGTATTGGTTATTAATTATGAAACACTTATTGTCTATCGCAAATTGCGTGATGTCGCTTCGTGCGTATATCGGCTGTATGTCTTATCCAGCTAGAGCCTAGCAGATCGGCCGATTTGCTTCAAATTTGTCACAGATGGTTTTTATGTTACTACCTTGAGGATATATTAAAATAACCCTTTTTACTCGTCTAGTAACTAATGTTCTCTAAAACAGCTTAAGAGATTTTAGTTAAACTTCGTTCCTGTGACATCCTAAATAATTGTAGCAAAACTCTCGACTAATTTTGTCAAAAAGGCATTTCTATATCTAATATTACGAATTTTTTGCTTAAATTAAAAATACCCCCAATATTTCGCTTAAGCATAAAAAAAAATATTTTGGGGCTGAATTTTTCTTCTAGTCGGAGCGATATTTCCATTTTAAAATTAGGTTGATTTTCCATAAAGACAAATTGCCCCAGTTTTGGACATTTTAATTGTTTTTAAGAATAATATAGGTTGAGGCCATTTTTTCATAAATTTGGGCCCGAAATGAGAATAAAAAAAGTCTCCAAACAAATAAAAATCAACCCAATTCAATACAATTTTATGGATTTTCTTCTTTTTTATACAAATTTCTGGGCCCACATTTCACGTAGCTTATTTTAACCTAAAAAACCTAAGAACTAACACGAAGTTTTTTTTTTTTTCATTTAAACTGCACCCTATGAAAACAAAAGAGCTCTTCTCAGGTTCAAAATGAATTCCTCTTAAGCGACAAAAAATTAAGCAAATTATTCGAGCAATTACCGCTGCTCTAAAATTAACTCTATCTAAATTTACTATCGCAATTGCACCTGAAATGACGCAAAACCAAATTGCAACAACTTCCGGTTGGAGTGTGTGTTAGTTTTCTTTTTATATGCAAACACCACAAAAACCCGCTTCCACCATATTCAACCGCAAAAAATTCCCTAAATTACCATAAAGTTCCCTCTTTTCAAAACTTCCACGTAGTATAGGTACACATCACATAGGTTAAGGGTTTTTGCTGCTTTTATTATGCATACGAAGTAGTAACCGAACAATTTAAACAATTTTGCATTTGAAATAAGTAAGACAACAAAAAACAAAAAAAAAAAAAAACCTCCGCGTGCACTGTCAGCAGCTGTGGCATTCCGAATGCTTCTTGTGCAGTTTCACCATATATTTTGCATAAAATTCAAAACCAAAATAGATAAACCCAAACCAAGGAATGCAACAATATACTCGTACCTCCCCAATCCTGGTTGCTCCGAGATCCCATTCTAAGCTAAACATTTAACCAGAATTCAATATTTTGCCATAGGTAGATTCGCCTGTTCAAGTTTTGCCACCGCACGCTAGAAAACGCAGGTCCTTGCCATATAACCCTATAGCCTACATTGTATATAGCTGGTATCCTGCTTCCTGCGATGCGTTGAAAACTTCTGCTACCGCTTTTGTGGTTTTCCGCTGCCGTGACTGCATTCCCCATCATCGAACACGCATCTTCCCTATCTACACTGATACTCGTACTACACTCCTCAGCTTTGGCTTGCCTGTGGTTTTTGGTTAGAAAAAAGGAGTCATTTTTTGTTTGCCAATTCGCTCAGCAGGATACCGCGTATTAATGACAAAAACACAAAAACCACAAACACAGTTCAGTTTAAAAAAAATTGAGTAAAACGGCACCAGCTCGAAGGAAATCAAGTGCATCTACAGGAATATTCGACTCCTGGTTGGCTCGATGGGGTGCTTGAATATGGTTTTTTGTTTTGTCTAGGTAGAGGACGACGATAAATATCATTTTCGGGCAACCACCCGCAGCCCAACTTATTGGCAATTGAAATCAGATCCCGGTGTGTATGATGGAACCCGCAGTTTAATTGAGACATAAATTGCAACTGCGTGCTTGGTCTGCACTTCAGACACAAACGGTACCCGGGTGAATCTTTTTGATGCGTGGGGATGTGTCTTTCACAGAAGCTGTCATTCCTTTGATATGGGAATATCAAATAAATACGGATAAGCCTAAGCAAACACGCACACGAATAATGCACACATTACGCCATACCGCAGTTCTCGGAATCCGTTTCCATTTAACGAACTCACCGCAATGTGTCATGAACAGCAAGCGCTAGGGAGAAAGCCATGAGACTTATATGGGAGGCCCCATTTTTGTGACAGATATGCCGATGGTGGTACGAGATGGACCGTGTGTGCGTCATCTCGCCAAAGCCATCCATTTCCATTCCATCCGATCAAAACCTATTATACAAATGTTTGCCTAGGTAATATGGTTTCGGATCGATTTTATTTCCATCAATGTCGGAGGAGCGTGCAATATGATGAAACCACATCATGACGAGTTCGCCCCTCGCCTCTGCAAATCTTCAAGATGTTCGTTGTTCGCTGTTCGTTTCGGACCACGAAAAGACCCATGGACACGGACCGGACACCGCAGGCCATCACATGCGATGAAATGTTGTTTTGGAATTTTATTTACGTAACACCATGAAGTCTGTGATTTTAATGCTGGCAGGAATCAATTCCGATGCAACGCCGCCGCCGAAGTGCATGCCTCTATGGGCTTCGAGTAAAGTGTGGTGTATAGTATAATGCTGGAATTGGATGATTAGTATTCTGTTTGTGCGATGCCCGCTGTTGCAAGACGTATAGATCTCAGCAATGGTAGACGTGCTGCAGACGTTTGGAGATTTTTGGAAGAAACATTATCTCTGCTGGTGGTGGTGGTGGTGGCCTAGCCTCATGTGATGGGTACCTAATTTAATTTGGCTATATCGAAGTGAAAATGAGTATAATTGGTTGAAGCATCAGACGAAAATGAGAAGCCATTATAATTATGTGGAATTCGCTCGGAGTGGTCTCGATTTCAATTTCGATTGAATAATGAGCTAGCTGCTTAGAATTTGTTATGAGCGAATTACTCTAGATGAATTAATTTATTGATGAATGCACACAACTGCCGATGATTTGAGAGGGGTACTTGGTCAGGAATTTCTTGGTCTTGAGTAAAGTGAAAGTTAGACAAAGTTATGATAATAATCTTATGGACTTTAAAGTTTAAACAAAGAGGTATTAGCGAGATATGGAGTCAACTTGATTTTTGTTCAGTCATTTGTAGTTTTTGCTAGAGGGATATTGGTCAATAAGATAAAGTAAAGCTACTCGTAATTACTGACTTGTACATAGGTTCTGCTAGTACATTATAAGGCAGCAAAATTTATTTTCCAGTTTTAAATGATTTTAGTCTTAAGCAAGACAATAAATGTATGGTAAAATGCTTTAAGTCGAATCTATTTGGCACTAGATCGTCCACCAGGTTGGCAATATAAACAAATCCTTGAGGTTCTTGTACTTAGAAATTAAATTACAAAATTTCCCTCAACAATATCTACCCTGTAGCTACGATCAAATATCCCTTTTAAAATGCTTGGTTCTTCACCGTCTTCTAAATATTATATACATACATATGAGAGAAGATTGTTGGGAAGTGCAAAAAATCAAAAGATAATTTTTTTTAAATTATTTCTCATATGATTTTGTTTATTGTTTTAATATGTTTAAGAAAAATGTTATTTGAGGTACTAGAAGTGTGGTCTAGAACGCCAAAAAACGCACGATTTTTGTTTTTTTTTTTCTCGGAAACTTTATTAGGTAATAGATATTATATTTTTTTTTTTAAATAATGAATACATGCGTTAAGTTTTCGAATTTTGGCTGAATTATAGAGGGCGCCAACGTCGACTCATCAAAAAATACATTGTCCCATTGCGGACAGTTAATCTCAGGATTGGCTGGACTGAAACAAAAAAAACAAAGTCGGTTATTTAAAGGAAGGTTTCTTACGAGACAAGTTACCACAATTTACTTAAAAAGTAAAAAAAAATGTCAAGCTTTATAAAAAAATTTTTTTTTGGCATTTTTTTGGCCATTTTTGGGTTGCCATTTTTTTTTTTTTGTTCATAACTTTTTGGTCAAATTGTGCTTAATTGTCTTAGAAAATATAAAAACAATCAAGTTGCAACAAGTTTTTTGAAAATCGGTTCAGTATATCCGGAGATTAACTGTCCGCAATGGGGCAATGTGTGTTTTGATGAGTCGACGTTTGCGCCCTCTATAATTCGGCCACAATTCGAAAATTAAGATAAAAAACAAAAAAAAATTGTACTCTTGACGAATGTATTAATTATTTAAAAAAAAATATGTTATTACCTAATAAAGTTTCCGAGAAAAAAATTCCCAAAAATCGTGCGTTTTCTTGGCGTTCTAGACCGTACTAGTACCTTAAGAAAAGTAGTCAGAAGCATGAAATTGATTTTGAATAAAACTCTTTAGGTACCTATTTGCGAGTAGACAACTGAATGCCATGTGATTTCTAAAGTAAATATTGAATTTTTGCGAAAAATTATAAATCGTTGTAGGTACCTTTTTTTATATTTAAAAATTTTAAAACATTTTGAAGAAAAAATTTTGGTATGCAAACTTTAAATTTGTATTATTCTGCAAAATAAAAATTTAGTTTGACGTATTTTTGAGATGTTGAATTTTCAAACGAAATTTGTTTGATTTCAAATGTTTCTTGTTTGCCTGGCCTTAGGTCAATATCCAATATTAATTTTCAATTATCAATAAATAGAGCTGCAACGTTCCGGATGTATATTACACTTCTTTTCATGCTACTGACGGTACCTGTCATAGGACCTTTTTTTTTACTTTCTCACTGACGGCTCTATTAGATTGGATTCGGCAAAAAAAATTATACAGGACCTCGTTTGAATTTAAAATAATAATCGTTTTTACAAATTTTCAAAAAAATATTATTCGTATTTTGAAAAAGAAATCCAACATTTTGCATGAAACATCGATATTTTGACTATTAGTTTTTAAAATTATTTCTTAATATGTGTATTATTAAATAATTAAAACTGACATCCCAAAATTTTTTTTTTGAAAAATATTAAAGAAATATTTTACGTACAAAATTTATTCAATAATAAAACGAATTTTTTAAACTTTGTAAAATTCGATAAATTTCTAGAAATTAGACGACAATTTTAGGCATTTGAACATTTGTCTCTAATTAAATGCCTATTTATATATTTATAAACAATTTTTGAATTGCAAAATACTTTTCAATAAGAGCATGTCGGGCATCTTAAAAAACTGTTATTTGAAAGTTTTAAAAAAAAATTTAAAACCTAGTTTACGAAATATTAAGTTCTCAAAACCAAAAATTGAGTTTTTTCTTAAAGCAAAAAAAATCTTTTTTTTTATTAAATTTGAAAACAAAATACTTTTCCAAACTTTTAGGAGCCTTAGCATAAAAATTGGTCAAAATCTATTGTAAAATTTTTGACAAAATCAAAAACAAATTCAATTCAATTTTTTTTTCCAGGTTTTACTGAAATAAAAGCCTTTTTAGTTTTTTTTTCAATCAATGTTGTTGAGAGAAAAAATATTTTCTTAAAAAAAATGTATTTTTAATCTTAAAACAAAAACAAATCGAAAAAAAAAAATAAAAAAAAAAAAACTATCGACCAAAAAAAAGAGACAAACGTCTTTCGTCTTACATAGGTATTACCGTAATGTTAAGTCTCATCAAAATCTTGAGTCATATATATACTTATGTAACATAAGGGGGTTTCCATTAACAGTTTTTTTATTTAAAATTGGATTGAAACAAACTGCCAGGAAAATGTTATTAATTTTTGTCAACTTATTAATATAACTTATTTAAAAGTCTCTCATAATGTATGAAATATAACACAATTCAAATGACTGTCACGGCTTAGCTGGATGTCGAAAAGTCTAATTTTCAATAAATAAAACGAATTAACCGAGTTGAATTTGACAAATGACATTTATTACGTTGTATTTGAGGGCAGTCCTGGCTTGTGGCTTATTGGCATGAAATTTGACTTAAGAGAGAGAAGTTGTCTGACTGGGTCAGATCGGATCGCACGCTCTCGGTGTCCAATTCATATCCCCATCGTGTGAGATAACCATAACCAAATGGCCATTGCGGCATGGGATTCGTTTGACAGAGCAAGGTCCACATGTTGTCAGTGTCCCTATCATCCAATTCGGGCAACAGAAATAGTTTATCATCAAACGATATCGCTCTCTGGCGGTAGTAGACAAGCCGGAATTGAATATTTTATTCTACTCGAAATAGCTGCTAATATTTTGATAAAATATATACCGTGTACTGAAGTTAGATACTATTAATCAATTTGAAACAAAATCTAAAGTAAATTTTTAATACAGAATGAATACCCTTATAATGTTAAACACAGTGCGAGAAATAAGGAAAGGAGGATAGGAAACATTGAGTCGAACTTCGACTTCAAAAAACTCCAAAGAAAAAAATCCAATAGCTTCAAATCGCAAGATCTGGATGGCCAATTCTGATCGCAAAACCGACTGATTACACGGTTAGGAAATGACTCATTCAGAAATTGAATTATTTCTCTGGCTGTATGGCATATGGCAACGTCTTGTTGAAACCACATGTTTGTCACAATAATATCTTGCAATTAAGGCACTAAAACCTGGGTTATCATGTCAAAAGAACGAACACCATTAATTGTTACTGCCTGACCAGCCGCATTTTCGAAGAAGAATGGTCCGATAATAACTCAAGCCCAAAGGATGCATTTGTTTTTCAACAGTTATTCGTGGGTTTTCTGAACCTCCAATGCGACAATTTTGACGTTTAAAACGGTTTGAAAATGAGCTTCATCTCTGAAGATAATTTTGTTCGAAAAATCAGCATCAACTTGTTGTCGTTCCAAAATGCATTCAACGATTTCTCTTGGCCCTGCATGGCCAGTAGTCTTCAGTTCATTGTTTCAAATCTTTCGTGACAATTCGCTGTAGAGAGCTTCTCGAAATGCCTAATTCTTGACTACGTTGCCGGATTGTCAACAATACAGCGAATTGCTTCCATATTTTCTGTTGAACGACTTGTGACAGGACACTAATGGATCCAGTCTCCCTGAATTTTTCAATATTATTCTCTTGACAGTTGATGGTTTTAAATCACTATGACGGGCATATTTTGTATGAAAATTGCTGACGACCGAAACTTCAATATTTTCAAAATATTGCTCAACAATGAAAACGCGTATATGTATATAGCGCTTCATTTTTACTAACCCCAAACTGTCAGCTATCATATGGTTATCTTTTTTTCCGTTGGCAACACTGTATCTACTATTAAATCGCAACAGTCAGAAATTGAATTTGAAAATGTTTTTACCATGCGCAGATAGACAGAATTGCGTTACGATCTTTTTTGTTTTTCATTTCACTTTTATGTAGATATGTATTTATAAAAATGCTTGGGATCATAGGCCCTTATCCCCTATCAATTGCCACAAATAGATAATTAACAATCTTTTTAAAAATCCAATAAAATCCATCTTTTAAATTTGCTCCTCATTATTTTTATTACGGGTTTTTGTGCCTAAAAATAGCCTCTTTTATTCTAAATCGCATTTAAAAGTCATCCCTTCATTAAATAGCTTTGTTATAACTAAACCAAAAATTCTCATGATTTTTCCCTTAAAACACCAGTATTTAGGTAAGCTACGTATCAGATTAAGAAAACCTTCCCACGGCGCGAAGGCAACCTTCACTTCATCATTCTATCTGTCTGTCTACTAGAGGCCAGCAGTTCAAATATGCTCTTCCCGCTTCCTTCAAATATTTACTCAAATGTCTAAAAGCCACTTTACAGAGAAGAAACCTAATATCTCGTGTTCCCAATGCTTTGATGTTTATTTACAAACTTTTAACAGCAATTTACGGTTATTAAATCTGCTACCCTACAAAACATAGAGAGGATCTTTGGTTTGATGGAACACCAATGGAACCATCGCCAGTCAAATAACAAATAACACTACACATTGACAAAATCTTAAATTGGGTCGTCGTCAATTCTTCGGAAAAGGCCAGGACCAAAACGACCAACGACCAACCAACGATAGCTTCCTTCATTGTCCGGGGATATATTGAAAAAAAAAAAAAACTAAGCTCACAATTTAAAAAAAAAAAATGTCCTTGCAGCGAAATTGTCGCTGTAGCTATTTTGTTGTTATTGGCCTTTTTCCATTTCATTGCCACCACACTGAGTGGTGAGCAACATTATGGTCAATTTGGTAACAATAACGCTGCGGAGGAGCAAATCAAAATGAAAAAATAAAAAAAATATTTTCTATTATTACTTATTTTCTTATAAATAGAAGAGGTCAGGGGGGGAAATTCTGAGAAAATAAAATAGAAATATTCTAAGACTCGATGCCATGTAAAGATGTTGCCATTGCCACCTCGGGTGAAAGTAGCACTTGAAGAATTTATCTGCCCTTTCATGTCAATTTTATTTCTTGTCGACCCACAGTCAACAATGGTAAGTCGAGAAAAAAAAATAATACAAAAATAGGATGACACCATGGGATCCTTTTGGTCCTATTCATCGAGGGTAGTGAGATCTTTATTGATGGCATCACGGTATTGAGCATTTCGAATAAATATTTATTGTCGTCCTTTCTTAGCGAAATTGCAGCATGCGTTTATAGCCGTACAAATAAAACCGAGGGTTTCATTTAGAAGGTACACTAACCAGGTTTTCATTAATTAAAGATCAATATCGAATTTTTGAAGGGCGAAGTTTTGTTAATGCTCGGCCACCGGAATAGCAGATTTCATAGCAAAATATCCAGCCGTGATTTGAAGATATACGAATATCACTTAGAAAAGTTGAACCCATCTTTGTACCGTCTTGGAACTTGAAACTGCTAAAGAGTTTGTTGTGAATTAAGTTCTCTTATCAATAAGTTACTTAACGAAGACTCACTTCATTTCGTTGGATTAGAAATTGACTTTTAGACTGTCTAATTTTTATTTCTGGTATGCCGCAGGGTTCCCTTTAGTTTCCAGCTCTCTTGTTTTTACTATTTTTAACAATATTCTCATGCCTGAAACTCACAATCCACTTGATCCTTTTTCAGTTAGATTTTCATTTCCAATTCTAGATTAAAATGACTGAGATTTTGATCAAACTTGGAATTAAGCTGATAAGAAAGACAAAAATGCTCGTTCGATTTCCTTGAAATTTATTACGTACGGCTTTTAGTACGATTATTTTAAATTTATAACTCGGCTATTCCTCTGACCGATTTAAATCCGTGTGTATTCCCTTCAAGTAGAATGGGCACCATATTAATGAGCAATATTGAAGGAAGTGCCATTAAATTTAACAACTTTTTAAGTGTGTTAACATCTTTAAAATAAGATTAGTTTTTTTTTAAAAATCCTGCGATGATGAAAATCTAATTTTTTACCAACTCAACCCCTGAAAATCATCACTGTCAAATTTATACACAAAATTAATGATATTAGATGATCTAGTAGCACTCAAAATTTTGCACTTGGAAAATTGTAAAGGGTGGTTAAATTTTAAGGGCCGATGTTAAATGTGAACCACACCTAAACGTCAAGTTTTTTTCTACATTTCATTTGACATTTCTCAATTTCAGACTAACTCAATTTGAACATTTGGTAAGATACACAATCTAGCAAGGCGTTAAAGTTATTCAGGCTTATTATGAAAATGGGCGTTCAAATCGAAATGCATATCGTGCACTTCGTGATTTTTTCGTTCAATTTAAACGTCCAAATTTGCGTACAATGGGAAAAATCGTGCAAAAATTTGAGCAAACCGGGTCTCTAGGAGATGTGAAAATATCAGTGCATGCTCGTACAGCTCGTACTGTAGAAAATATTGCTGCCGTCCACCTCAACTCGTCGTCGGTCGTGCCCAACAATTGGACCTCTCACGCTTGTCGTTGATGAACATTATGCATAAGGACTTGCATTTACACGCTTACAAGGTGCAATTGACTCAAGAACTAGATCGCTTGACCATTTCAAGCCTCGTCAATGGTTAGAATGGTGGCAAGAAATGGCACCAGTGGATGATCAATCTTCTAAGAAAATCATCTTCAGTGATGAGGCACATTTTCACCTCAGTAGATTCGTCAATAGGCAGAATTGCCGCATTTGGGGCGAATGATAATCCAAGAGTGATTGTAGAAAAACAAATGCACCCACAAAGAGTGACTGTTTGGTGCGGTTTATGGGCTGGCGGCATCATCGGGCCGTATTTTACTGTGAATGGTGTTCGCTATCGTGAGATGATAACGAACTTTTTATGGCCCGAATTGGAAGATATGGATGTGGACGATATTATGGTTTCAACAGAACGGTGCTACTACTTGCCACACAGCTAACGAAACAATGGATCTTTTGCGCGACAAATTCAATGGCCGTGTTATCCACGTGGCGTGGTGGCGATGTCAATTGGCCGCCACGATCATGTGATCTTACACCGTTGGACTTCAAGGTCGCGGCGGCTATTTGGCCGATATTTTGTTCTATACATAATTGAACCATACCAATATTATCATAATAAAAAGAAATGACAATAATTTCCTAAATAAATTTGTGTTTTATTTAAAATCAACATCGGCCCTTAAAATTTAACCACCCTTTAAAAGCCCAACATCGTTTATAGTAAACAATGACGAGCAGAAAATCTGGAATGAATTCCCAGCCGCTGGCGCTGTAATAAAAAAAAAAAAAAAAAAAAAATATTATGGGGTAGGGTATTGCTATAAGAAAGTGACAAATCCTTCAAGAGTAACACAGTTCTAACACAGTTGTTCTACATTTGCACCATATACGAAGTAGGTACACGTGTACGGTTGTTTTGAACAGAAATGTCTTTTTGGCAGATTTAATTTGAACAGAGTGATTCATCAAAAAATTATAAATCATTGTAAGATGGTAGAGCATTTGGCTGGACCTTAGGCATGAGCATCCACTAGGAACGATGCGACTTGGATAAAATGGTGCACTTAATGGCATGCCGAAACATAACATACTCTTACATTGGGACCCCCTTTTCTGGATTTAAGGTTTCACTCAACTTTATTCAATAGAATCAATTGCTTACACTAGTTTTAAGTTTTTAACCTTTTCCACCATATCAGTTGGATCTTTTGTTTCGTTCTTAGAACTGACAACCACCTTAAGGCTCTCAACTTAACTACCAATAAAAAAAATTCCTCCACAAGAATACCACAAACATTATTTTTTTTTATTAAATTTTAATTGTTAACACAATCAATGTGCTGAAATCGTTCAATAAAATTCGATTTGTCTGTGTAAAGCGCAGTTGTTATAAAACCAAGTTTTATTATTTCACTATCCCCCCTTAAGTTTTGAAACTACATATTATTTTGTTGACGACGACATCAGCACAAATCCAGAGCCCAAGGGGGGCTGGGGCTGTACTCGCGTACACTATATTATAAACACTGAAATAGCTATTTCAAAGAATGCACCTCTCTATCGCCAGCAATAAATCTTTACGATCACGCTGTATATATGACCCATTACAATCCCAAAACATTAATAAAAATACTAAAGATATACTCCTCGTATCCTTTTGGGATCAAAATAACAACAAAAAAAAAAGGAAACAAGAAAATATATAAAAATTTTTATAACCCATTGTGGTGAACAATGAGGTTGATGCGTGTGTGTCTCAGCCTAAAGGAAAAATCGAGGTTTTTCTTCGAAACACGTATGTATAGATTTGGGAAGATTTCGAACAAGAGAAACACTCATTGAAGTCAAATAGAAATGTCCTTTGGATTTGATTTCTTTTTGTTGTTGGTTTCATTTTTGTCGACGACATGGTCTTGGAATTGAGTAATCATGGTCAATGTTAAGTGCAACAAATCCAAATACAAGACAATGGAATGTCATCGATTTCAGAATTTATATCTCCGGGGGTGACCTTCCCTATTCGCGGGAGTCAAACCCCAAACAATAGATGACCTCATAACGATTGTTTGTTGTGTGAAGAGAATATAGAGGAGGGAGTTTTTTTCAAATGATTTGAAGGAATACTCGTAAATTATATCCATGTTGACTTTAACTTAAAGAAGTTGAGAAAATTTTGAAAAAAAAAGATTTTATTTTGTTATTTTAATACAGTTTCAGATTTTAACCAGCATTCTTTAAGAATTAAATTTCATTTAGAATAACCCAATCCTTTCAATTTTTATAAAAAGAAAAACAAGAGCGAACTATTTAGATGTTTTAATTTCAGCATCGTAGAATTCAAAAATATTAGGTACCCACTATCCAAAGTAACCCAATTTATCTTTTAATCGTTAAAGAGGTTCATAAAGTTTTAGAAAAAATACTTTATGGACAAATCTTAGCTTTCCTTAAACAAAATAATCCTCTATGCATGAACCAATCTGGATATAGAAACAATCACAGCTGTTTATCTGCTTTACTCAAAGTTACTGATGATCTTCGGTGCGCTATTGATAATGACTAAGCTTCGGATTCTCATGCGCTCAAAAATGCAAAATATGCATTTAAAATATGCACTTAAAACCAATTCAACTTAATTTCTATTCAATATAAAAACACATTTTCTTCATCTTTTAAAATAAGTTCAAAATAAGACTCAAAAACTAAGCATCAGTCAACATTTTTCAGTTTATATGTAGTGGTTTATGTGTAGTCGCAACCGAAAACAGGCTGTTGTACATGAAACGGGTTAAGCAAGCTTTATGCGCGAAACAGATTAAACCAGCAACAGCACCAGCGCCGTCAACAGCAAACAGCACGCTGGCCAGTAAATACTTTTCAAACACATTAAACCAGCATCGTGTTGTAATTTTTTGACATTTATACGTCTTATTTGTAGTTGCATTTTGTGTTATTGTAAACAGCAACAGCAAATTTTGGATTTTGACCAAACGACGCTGTTGACGTTGCTGGTGCTGGTCGTGTTGAATGATTAAAATACATTGGCGCAAAATTTTAAACAGCCTATTATTAAGGTATTAGTATGATACTACTTAACAATTTGCTAACTTTAAAGTAGTTTACTAACTCATTCTTAATTTTAAAAAAATTTCTAACTAGTATCGTACTTAAAGAATTTTCTTAATAAATTGCTTCTGAAAACACCTAAAGCAATGACATTTCGTGTAAAAAAGTAAGTACACGAATCTTTTTTGACAAATGTCAAAGAGTCATATGAAGCTAGCTAGATACTAAAAAAATAAAGTATGTATTCGATGATTTTAACTTTAATAAAAGAGTAGAGAAAGTATGAAATTCGTTGTTTTAACCTAGTATTATACTAAAACAGTTTTTGCATCGTACTAATTCAATTAAAATTTTGCGCCATTGGTTCTAAAACAATGGCTTCCGTTGTTGCTGGTGACGTTGCTGGTGACGTTGCTGGTGCTGGTTCAATCTGTTTCCCGCTTTAAGCTTTACCACATTATACCCACACACTTTCATTTTTGATAGATGATCGTTTAAATTTCGATCTGATTTATACAGTTTCAAACACACAGACTTAATTTTTTTTTTCATTTCAATGTTTTGCTGGTACAATCTAGTCAAGTTCATATGCACCTTTGTTTATTTATAATGCTTTATATTGTGGTGTTTGAATATGGTTCAAGATTGTGAAATGAATAAAAGAAATAGATAATAGTCTTAAGGTTAATCTGCGCTGACATAAATGTTATATTTTTTTAATGTCTAGTTTAGTTTTTGAACAATATAGGTAGGTAATCTAAAAATATAAATTTATTTGAAAAAAATATGCATTTATAGTAAAATATGCACAAAAAAATGCAAAATATGCATTTATAGTAAAATATGCAAAAATATGCACTAACAGTTAAATGCCATTTTAAAGGAAATTTCTTGATTCGTATAGATAATTAGTTGCCTTGCTTCCAAGGTGTTCCTAAAAAAATATGCATTTGCATGGAAATCCGAACCCTAATAATGACTATGTGTCTTTCTTGGGATTACTAGATTTTTCAAAAGCCTTCGATACAGTGAATCACAAAATACTAATTTCCAAAGCAAACCAATTTTTTAATTTTTCAGACTCTGCATGCTAAGCTCATACTTTCATACCTTTCTGAAAGGCCACAAACTGTTGTTGTTGCCAATCGAGTATCAAGTTTTTTGAACCTTTTCACGGACGTTCCTCAAGGATCGATTCTTGGCCTGTTTCTATTTTCGATGGACACTAATGATTTGCCTTCTCAATCGAGCATAGTTCAGAAAAAAACTGTTTTAAATTGAACCCGTCAGAATCTAAATGTATAATTATTTATAAACAGGAGCTCGATTTAAGTTAATTCTCTCAATACGCACCGATAATACAAATATTCAGTATGTTGATAGAGTTAAAAACTTGGGAATTTGGTTCAGTTCCACATTAAACTGGGACTACCATACCCAAGGTATAATTGGAAAAATCTACGGTAGCCTTCGGAGTTTGTCTTATTCGAAGCAATTCACTCCAAAAAGTATACGCAAAAAGTCTGTTTATTCCGATAATCACATACGGTGCTCAAATTTTCTGTTGCCTAAGCTCTTAAACTACGCTTTTACTCGTAATAATATCATACGTTACATTTAAAATCTCAAACGTTTTGACCATGTTTCTGAACATAGGATGTACTCTAAACGCGTACTTGAATTACATAACTTTAAAAACTCTGAATAATGTAGTCACTAAAAAAGATCCACTTTACTTATATAACGAGTTAATTTTTTCAAATTCAAATAGATTTTTTACTTTTATTCATCCAACACACACATGTTTGGCAACTAAACGACTATTATTTGTGTGTGCTGTCAGACTATATAATTCTCGAAAACTACGAGGTACTTTAAATTTTGATAAAATCCTCTTCAGGAATTTGGCTAATAATCGTGATAATTCTTAAATTAAATTAGATCACAATAAAATAAATATTATAAAGGTCAATGATATTCCACAGAATATTTTAAAGAAATATGATTTTATTTTGTCACAACAATCTCTGTTGTTATATAATTTGATAATAATTAGTTTTCATTTAATTCTTAAAACAATATTTACAAAAACTATTTGATATTATCGAAAGCTCTTCAATAGAGTATAAAATAATAAAGTACACTAAATATAAGTTATTACATTTCGGCTATCCTGATTTTACAATCGACCTCGATTGTATATATTTAAAATACATAAATTTAAGTGCTGCCTTCAAAATCCAAACTGTTTTGATCAACCCATTTTTTTAACCTGGTTGAATCTAAGATTCCATGATATGGTATCTGTGTAACTTGAAAACTTTCAATATCTTCAATTAAATATCTATCATTAGCTAATTTTTTCTTAACAATATACGGGCCACGGTATTTAGGTATTAATTTTTTGCTAGTCCCAACGGAATTGTCAACATTTTTTATTACCACGAAATCTCCAATGTCAAATTGCTTAGGTAAAGAATGATGTTCGTTGAAATATTGCAAATTATACAATTGGGACCTTTCAATTGCTTCTGAGGCGTCATTTCGCAATTTAGCTAAATCTATTCTGTCGGGATTTGAATACTTTTCATCCAAATACTCAGTCAGCTCATCGACGATACATCCTCTTTGTTCTAAGCCAAACAATAATTTGCTCGGCGAGTTCTTTGTACTTGCATGATTTGTATTATTTAAAGCATATTCTACTTTTGTTAGTTTTTGTCGCCAGTCTGTCTGCTCAGGAGATTCCGTTAATTTCGCTAACATCGCTTTTATATTTCGATTAACACGCTCGACTTGACCATTTGATTGCGGTGATGCAACAGCAACTTTAATATGTTCGATATTGTGTTTCTTGGCGAAGTTACTAAATTCTTGAGAAGTAAAACTAGTACCTCGATCACTTATTATTCTACGGGGACGACTAAAGTAATCAAAATAGCGTTCAAGAGCATTAATCGCTTCTCTAGCTCCAGGTACATTTACTATATAAAGTTTGACAAATTTGGTAAACCCGACTACTACTACAAATACATATTTGTTTCTTGAATTTATAGACGGCAGTGGACCAAAATGATCTATATGTATTGTGTCAAACGGCTCTGATCGCTTTGGTATGTTATATAAATTTCGTTCATTGCTTCTTTGGGGTGCTGTATTAAATATACACTTTAGACAGTTTCTAATAAATCTTTGGAATTTTTCTTTGACATTCGGAATCCAGTAATGTTTTTTAAGTTGGTCAACACATTTTTCAGTGCCTAAGTGACCACACTTTTCATGAATCGATCTTATAATGTTTTCTTCTAGTTCTTTTGGTACGTACAATTGCCGCCTATTCTCCAACCCAACCCGAAAAACTAAACCATTTTCTAAAATATACCCAGGTATTTCACCCTCCTCCAATCTATTCCTAATTGATAGAATATTTTCATCACGTGCTTGAGTGATTTGAATATTTTTGTCTATGTCTTCATTTGTCACAGCGACAACTATTGGTAAACGGCTAAGCGCGTCAACATGTGCCATTCGTTCACTCTTTCGGTGCTGTACTTGGTAGTTGTAATTCTCAAATATCAGAGCCCATTTAGCTATACGTGGATTAACATCCCTTTTTTTTAGTGTTTGAGATAGAGCTTCACAATCAGTCACTATTACAAACGGTAAACGGTCCAGAAAAGTATTAAATCGTTCCAGGGCATAAACTACTGCTAACGTTTCTAGCTCAAAACTTATTAATTGTGATTCTCCCACTGTTGTCTTTTTAGAAAAGTAAGCAACTGGGTGGAACTTATTATCGTTTTGCTTTTGCATGAGAACTGCCCCAAAACCATGTGAGCTCGCATCACAATGTAATTCTGTTTCTCGCTTAGGGTGATAAATTGCAAGTATTGGAGATGTTATAAGTTTACTTTTTAATTTTTCAAAGGCTACAGTACATTCATCAGTCCAATCAAATTTAACATTCTTTTTTAATAAGTTTGTCAACGGTCTAGCTATGCATGAAAATCCAGGAACAAAGCGGCGGAAGTAAGAAAACAGGCCATTACATCTTTGGACTTCTTTAATATTTTGAGGCATCGGATATGTGCGTATTGCTTCTAAATGGTTTTTATTTGGGCGAATCCCATTTTTATTTATATTAAAACCGAGGTATTCAATTTCATTGAACGCAAATCTGCACTTCTTCATATTAAGTTCTAGTCTAGCCTCTCTTAGTAATTGCAATACCTTGGTAAGAATCTCAATATGAGTGTTCATGTTTTCGGTTGCTATACAAATATCATCAAGATAAACAATAACTAAACCTTTATCAATTAACGGCTGTAATGTTAAATAAATATACCTTTGAAAAACAGCAGGCGCGTTTTTTAGACCAAAAGGCATATAAACATATTCATACTGTCCAAAAGGTGTAACAAATGCTGTATACTTTATAGATTGTTCGGCAATTTTTATATGATGGAATCCGTCTTTCAAGTCTAATGTTGTAAAAACGTTTTTATTTGCAAAATACTCTAAACAATCTTCTATCAACGGCAAAGGAAAATTATCTCGTACTGTATGCTTATTTAATGCACGGTAATCAACACACATTCGAATTTCACCATTTTTCTTTCTCACTAGCACAAGTGCTGATGCATATGGGGAATTACTTGGCCTAATTACACCCTTTTCCAAAAGTGTGTCAATTTTCTTTTGTACTTCAGTACGTTCAAAATAAGAAATCCGTCGGGGTCGACAGTAAACTGGTACCTCTTTTGTCAACGTAATATTCATGCAATAGTCCGTATTTTTGTCTGTATCCCGAATTTCAAAAAGTATTCTTCAAGAGCTGTTTTAATTGCATTTAAATAAACTAAATCCAAAAACTCGTTTATATGTTTTTCACAATTTTGCATATTGCAGGTCCCAACTGCACTCACCAACATTTCTACATCAACAAAATCATTCAGCTCTTTATCAGTTTCAAGTTTAATTGTTTCTAATTTTAATTCATCAAAAATAGGACAAACTTCTTCAGTCGGAACTTTACAATTTTTGGTTTGAACTTTAAATTTATCAATACTTTTTCTAAATATATTATCGGAATCAATTTTACTACGACGATCTACTTGGTTTGGATTTTTTAATAACTCAAAAGAAATAAGTGCACTCAGAGTTTCTTTTGATAATTTAATTAATTTATTTTTCGTTTCCTTTTCTTTTAATTTCATTAGTAAACTGCGGTTATAAACTCTCTTTAAGCTACATAAGTAAATGTTTAATTTATATAAAGCATCACGTCCAATAAGCATAGGTATAATGGATTCGTCATCGGGAAGGACTATGAATTCATGCGTTACAATCTTTCCTCGAAAATTAATTTTACAATTTATTTTTCCATATGTACTCAAATATTTATTTCCCATTCCTCGAAGTAGGGTTTGTTTTTTCTTTTGGAAAACGAATGGCACCAAAGATCTTTTTACAAAACTACATGAGCTTCCGGTATCGAAAAGAGAAAAACACGACTTATTCTCAGTGCACTTATTTTGTTTGTCAATGAAGGCAACACTTACCATTTGGAACGCCTTTATCTTTTCTGAGCCTTCATCTATTTTGTTGTTGGATTCTGAGTTGCAGTCATCTTGATTTTCATTTTCTTCTTTTACTCCGGCAGTTAAAAACTTCTTTTTAGGACAATTTTGATACAAATGTCCAATTTCATGACAAAAGAAACATGAACTTCGTGGGCGTTTCGGCTTTTGACACTGGCTTTGATAATGCCCATATTCTAAGCAGTTAAAGCATCTAATCTGTTCAATACTAGGTCTTGACAATTTATTGGCAATTACAGGAGCATAAACTTTCTTTGACGTTCCAGCGGTAACAGTAGGTAGGACATCTGAGAACACAGTTTTCATTGGAGTACTAGGACGCAAACGTCTTTTCTCATATCGGTCTAGTAGTAACTTCAATTGTTTTAGGGAAGTTGCGCTCATTAATATAGCAACATTACAGCTCCGGTCACTTAGCCCATCAATGATACACTCTATTAAGTCTGCCTCAGGAATATTGGCGTGCGAGGCAATTTCTTGCATTTCAATCACATACCTTTTAATAGATTCATTTGACTTTAAACTTCGTGATTTCATCTTTTGGAATACTTCATTAATGGTGTACAGACGACCAAATTCTTCCATTAAAGCTTTTTTGAGGTTTTCATATGTTTGAAGAGCAGTTGTACGTAAGAAAAGTTTTGCTGTACCACTTAGAACACGTCGTACGCTCACGAATTTGTCATGATCATTGCATCCCAATATTACAAAAGCGTCTTCAATGTCTTCGAACCACTTACGAATGTCGTAATTATCATCACCATTAAAAGGTTGTACCATTGATTCAAAAGCCAGGAAATCGAATTTCCTGGTTTCTACTAAACCCAACTCGTCCTTCAATTTTTGTAATTCTTTTCGCTTTCGCAACAACTCTATTTCCTTGTCCACACGGTTCATCTCTTCATCGAGACCATTTACTTCAATGACTTCAGTTATTCTTCCTAAATCTTCATGTTCTTGGCTATCATCGCCATCAGGATAACAGTTTCCTCTCTTGGACACCAACTCATCATATAATGGCCTTAATTCAGCCACAGTTGCCGTTTTCTCAAAAAGCACATTCGCTGCCGTCAAAGCTTCAATCAAGGCTTGGCGCTGAATATAAGCCATGTGAAAGTTAGAAAAAAAAATTTTTTTTTTTTAATCCGAATCCCACTTCTGAGTTATAAAGGTCAATGATATTCCACAGAATATTTTAAAGAAATATTATTTTATTTTGTCACAACAATCTCTGTTGTTATATAATTTGATAATAATTAGTTTTCATTTAATTCTTAAAACAATATTTACAAAAACTATTTGATATTATCGAAAGCTCTTCAATAGAGTATAAAATAATAAAGTACACTAAATATAAGTTATTACAATATATATATTTTTTTTCTCTTATGTAAATTGGATTATTTAAAAATTGTTGTTTAATAATAATTAGTTTGTTGTATCGTTAAGATAACTTATTATTGAAATTAGTTTAACTTTTGCTTTTAAGGACTTAAGTCTTTTACAAAAGATACTAGAATAAAATAAATACTAAATACTACTAAAGTGTTTCGAAAAGTTTTCGATTGACTAGCACCTTAACGTTGCTTATCTTCTTATCTATCTATCTATGCTTATCTATCCTGGACAAACATTATTTTTTTTTTAATTTTTGTTGATCAAAAGGTTAAAAATAAGTGCGTTATTTAAGAAAACCAAATTTTGCAATAATTCAAGTGGCGCCCAAGGTACTCGTATAAAAGGTTGAAAAGTTTTCATAATGAACTAACGATTTTTGTTTGTTTTTCCAGCGACCGTTCTGTTCAGAGAATAGCAACAATTCATACATTAACAAAAGCAACAACATTGTTCAGATTTAGTCTTAGTCAAAAAATTCGACTTCCTTGTAGAAAAAAATGGCAAATCGAATGCAAGATAAGTATCTCGTCTTTACGAAATTTTGTGCTTAAAATGTTTAAACATATCTAAAATTAAATAAAAATAAAAACGCAATTCAAAATATGAAAAAAGCAAAAACGTGAGATCATTTTTATTCAATATTTTCCATGTTTGAAAAACATAAAATCAAAATACTTTAAAATGGGCGGCTGTCATATTTTCCTATAATTATTTTAATAAATTGTTGACCATTATAAAGAGTCCAGTTAAATATAATCTATAAAACTAATCGATGACCCACTTAATTGTATAGGTTTTAACTTGTTAGTCAAAAATTCTGTGTATCCGCTATTCGAGTTAGATACACAAAAACTTTGATTAATTACAAGTATTTGTTATATTCAGAGATTCTTTGTTTAGGCACACTACACGAATGTGGAATGCTTTACCCGACTCAATATTTCCCTCACAATATGATATTCAGACATTCAAAAACAATCTGCACCTCCTTTTAAATCCGCTCCAACTCAACTGTCCAAAACGCTCACACTGTGCTCAAACATTTTAAGGGTACTCATAATCCTTTTATCGTGCACAAATTTACAAAAAAAAAATCACTTTTTACTTTTGAATTTCTATTTAAGAGAAGAGCGTTTAGCAAATATTTTTTGATTTCAAAAAAAAAAAAATTATTTTTTTTTAAATTACACGTTTCAAAAATAGGTCGATGCGATTTTTTAGAATTTCCATGGTACGAGAGCATCTTACTGACGAGCATCACTGTCGTGCAAGGGCGAACTGGAACTAGAGGCGATCACTGTTAATAATGCCTTAATTTAAAATTGTCTTTTACTAAATTATAGATCCTTAAAACTAAGTGATCTAGTACAAATTTTATCGTTTTCTTAAAAACTAAGGTAAGGAAAACAGTATTTTTTTAACGATTTCTGTGGTGAGTACCGAAAGTTCTAGTCAAAAGAACAATGTTTAGCAGATCTTTTAGATTAGAAAACCGTTAATTTTAAAGTTTCAAAAAACATATGCTTAAGAGACTTAGAAATTTAAAAATGGCTGTTATCGGAGAAAAATGTTAGTAAGCATAAAATTACTTTTGAATTTTTTAGTAGATGAAGCAAAACACAGAATAGCATGTGATTTCTTATGCAAATATAATTTTTTCCAAAACCAAAACTTTCCAAATTTTCTACATTTAAAAAAAAAATAAGTTTTTGTTTTTAAAATTATTTTAACATTTCTTAGATAAGAATTTGGCACGGAAATTTTAAGTTTTTATCATTTTGAAAATTTAAAAAGAAATTTCAAAAAATGATACTTGACCCGTTTGTGGGACTTAGAATTTTCAAAAAATTAAATGATTTTTCTTTTCAAAAATTCAAAAACTATTTTGATTTAAGTTTTGATATGTAATTTGTATTCTTTATTGAAGCTCCTGTATGAAAAGTTTCAATAAAATCCGATATGCCGATAATGAGAAAGTCAAAACTCAAAAAGCTTGTTTTATGGTAGGTACAGTTAGTAATGTGTTAATTTAAAATAAAACTTTTATTGCATTAAAGATCGTAGAAATTAAGGTAAAGAAAACATTTTTCATCAATGTTGTGTGCCGTTTTCGAGAGAAATTTGATTTTCAAAAATCATTTTTTAACATTTGGATTTTGGTTATCGTTATTTTCAGATAAAAGCCATGTTTTTTTGGTAAGGTTATCCGTAGTACAGTAGGATTTTATATGAAAAACAAATACAACATCCGCAGTAGGATCACTGCTCATACTCGAATAAAAGTCAAATCTCTATCAAATCTCTATCCGCAGCAGGATTTCACTTCTCCTTTTATCGGCAGTGATCCTACTGCGGATGTTGTATTTGTTATACATATAAAATCTTACTGTACTACGGATAACTTTTCCCAAAAAACACGGCTAAAATAAGAAAATGTTTTCAGACATCTTGTAAATAGATAGTATTAAAAAACTTTTAATAAAATTTTTAAAATTCACAAAATTCGAGCAATGGGTTTCCGAAATATGTATAGTTTTCAGAAAAAAAAATGATTTTTTTTTAAATCAAACTTTTAAGGATAAATAAATTGAGAACATAATCGAAAACCAAAACAATGGTTCTATGGGGGAAATGGTACTATTTATAATATTTTTCGGAATATTTTTCCAACAATTAGTGAGGTTTAACAAAATGAAAATTTTCAAATCTGTAAAACAGTTTTTGAGAAAAAAATATTTTTTTAGAATAAAAAATAATGGTAGGTACCGTTGTTTTTGGTTTAAGAAATATGTGTTAGGGGAAAAATTTTAAAATGTCATTTCCTTAGTTTAAGGAAAATCGGCCCAGCCGTTTAGGCTATAGTCAGACAGACAGAATTGCGTGATCCACATTTTTACATCTTGCCTATTATCGTAAAATGAAGTCTGGTCAAAATCATGAGTTTGATTTTTTTAAGAATCCATAACTTTTTGCACAAACTTGCTTACAGCAGGCGCGGTGGGTGCTTCATTTTAGCCAAAACTTTTTTTTTTCAAAAAAACGCACTGTTTGGGCTAGACAGCACTCACTTTGGAAATAAGTTTTCAATATTTCCCGACGTTCAAGCGTAAGGTAGTGACTCATTTCGTTCCGTGGAGGTATGATACTGACTTTCTGTCAAGATTTCAAGCGGAAAATAGCTGTCAGTGTCAAAATATCCTATGATTTAAAAAGAAACCGCTTGATGGCTCACACTGTACAATACCTACATATCTATTGCAAGTAAATTTTATTTACCAAGTTTAAAAAAACATGGGCAGATCAATTTATACTGTAGTCGAACCGACAGCAGTACGCCTTGTCACTAAAGTTTGCGTTTGACTGTAATGTGGAGGGTTTTGGGCCTGATGATTTTTGCGGGTGCTCCTTCTTGCGAGGAATCGACAAATCCTCCAACAGTCTTGTCATGAGAAGTGCTGCTCATTAGCCGTTCAGAATCAGCAGAAAATTGTAGGTCCCCTCCATTCCTGGTAACACGCACTCCGCAATGGTTGAGAGTACTAAGTCACTATAGCTTAAAGATCTCTATGAGCAGTCGTATAACATCTAACATATTTAATAATTTTTTTTAGTCTAACTGACAGACAGAGGCAGGTACAGACTGTACTGTCAATGTCAGCTTTGATTAAAATTTCGAGTTAATTTTTTAGGATTACTATAACATGCAGTGTTGATTTTACATATCTAAATTATTGCAAATAAAAACTGTCGAAAATAGAAGGTAATTTTACTTTCTCAAATACCTTATCAGCGAATGAAATCGGTATTTGTATCTCCATTGAAAAATGTTTATTTTAGTTTTCTACCTATGTTTACTTCTAGAAAAAAGCTTTAGCGATATGAAGAAGACTAATGCTATTCCGAGATTTATTGGATAGTAAAATATATAAAGAACCAAAAAGTAAGACAACAATAAAATGGCTCACTATGGGAGAGAAACTATACTTTGCTTGGTATTCATTTCGCAATAAAACATCCTTAGTAAATTTATACAAAACTACTCTATGAAGGTTACATCCCTGTGTTTACAACCTTATCATGAACTATAATTTCTTTCATCTATTTGTTTATGCTTACACATTGAAGTATACTCATATCGCCTTGCCCAATTACCTCCTAGGAAAATGCATAAATATATAGTTCCTGGAGATAATTATCATAAAACAAAAATATTATTTATGACTAATTTGGATAAATTATCCTCGCTTGGCATTTTAGCGCCACAATAATATTTTAATGGCGGTCATATAAAACCACACCGCCATAGCATAATAGAGTAATTTACCAACTCAGTCATTGTCGGAAGGCCTACTCCGCACTCATGTCATTGCCATAGAATAAAATAAACCATAATTATGACAAAGTAAAAACAAAATGAAAAAATACACCTGCATCCGCCATGATTGACCTGACCACACAGAGTTAAATACTTAGCTATGGAAAGTATCTACAAGATAAATGAATTAACGCTACCTGCCAACGAAACCAAACCCATAATGACAAACCCGCACTTAAGATTTTCCATTGATTCCAGGAGAAAAAGAAAAAGTGATAATATTCCTTGTCAGATGTACATTTACTTATCATGTAGATACTTAAGCCGAGGCAAAAGTATCTAGGGAAAAGGTATTTTTCCCGAAAAGTCCTTGAGGCGTGCGCGCATCTTTCACCCTTTTCACTATTGAATCGTGAACTAGAGCGGTTGTTGGTGTCTCTTTAGAGTCCATGAATGATCTTCCATTTATCAATCCTTTAAGGAATCCGAAAAGGATATGAGTTTTTGTTCTTAAGCAAACACACACGCACACCAACTGACAGTTTTTCGACACTTTAGAAACGAATAATCCTTGAGTTAAGCAGGTATATTTTACTTGAAATAAAATATGTTGGTATTCATCCGGTATTCAGCTTATTTTCGGGAATGGGAATCCTTTCGTTTTTAATTCCCATCTATATGCATTCCGTCTTTCGATTTCAAGGATTTCATTTTGTATTTCAAATGAGTTTTGAAGGAGGTAAATGTCTTTATTTTCGATACTTAGGACTTTTGTACCTTTTGTTTGTTAAATTCTAGATTTTTGAAGAGATTTCATCAGATTTGTGGGTTTGTTAAAGGAAAATTGCTTATGAATCCGTTAAATGGCCTTATACATAATATCTACGAGTGAAATCTTTCTTTTTGTGTGATGTGATCAAAATATTTGAGTTTTATCCTTTCACTTCCGCTTCAATTATAGGAAAGGGTGTAGACTTTTGCTATCAAATTACAATCAACAATAATCTGCACATCACTAAGATCACTAAGAAACCACGACCTTTTGTTCTTATTTTTGAGACTTAGAAAACTAAAAGAATTTTTTCTATTTATGAATTGTACACAGTCATTCAACCTGGGTCTTGTCGTAATCGTCTCTCCAAGGATTAGGAAGTCTTGATTGATCTGCGCCATATTGCAGGCCTATGCGAGATCTACCATCGCGACTTTTCAGCCAAATTTCACCATACCTAATCATATTTACGGCAACAGTTGGGTGTGAATTGAATCAGATAAAGAGATCTAAGATTTTTCCAGGGTAATGGAAACGCTGCCCAACAATCAGCTCTTGAAGAACGAAAGCTATGACCGGCAATATGGCTTTCGTAGCGGTAGATCCACTGGTCATCTGATGGTTTACTTCACCGAAGAAGGCCCCAAATCATTAAATCGATTTGAAGTAAGATTGCCCTTGATATTGCTAAGGCATTTGATAGAGCTTGGGATCAAGCTATCTTATAGAAAATGCGTGCATTTCTGCATTTGGTATTTATGAATCTCTTCCTCGTTGGATTAGAAATTACCTTTCGAACTGCTCTACACAAGTTGTATTGGATGGTTTGAAGTCTGTTATTTATGAAATAAATGATGGTATGCCACAGGGCTCCGTTTTTCCTCCGACTCTCTCTATCATATTTATCAATAATCTTTTTTGTCTGAAACTCCTAATCCATTTGTTTTTTTTTGCTGGCGACAGCTTCCCATATCTGTTCCCAGACTCACGACCTTGGCCCTTAAATGTGGATTTAGAACGGCAGCGTATGACAAGCTCATTCTATAGGATTTTCATATGGAGAACCATAAACCACATAGCATTGAATGCTTCAAAAACTCAATGCTTTCTTCTGTCGCTATCTTTGAGCGACACTTGTATTGAGCAAACCGAACAGCTTTCAGTTCTCGGTACGTGCACATACCTTGTGTCACATGACAACATATTCGACGTCGTCAAAATAACTACTAAGTGGTTAGGTTTTCGTTGACATTGCAAGAAATTGTTCACCCATTCGCATCTGCTCCATTCTCAGGTGCTCCAACAACCCACTTGAGTCTCTCGGATAAAATTCAAAGAAGAGCTTTAAAAATGAAAAGAGATATACTGTAATACTCGCGGTTCACGAAATGCTGTTTACCTTTGAACTAAACCTCGTGCCTATTACTATTGAATTCGGAGATTCTTTCATTGGCCGCACAACACGAATGTGGAATGCTTTACGCGGCTCAATATTAAATATCGAAATTTCCACTCCCATTCCAATATTCAAAAATTTAAAACCAATGTGAATCAGTAGGTAAAGAATAGTCATAATCCCGTTAGTGCGTGCAGAGTTATGAACTAAAAATTAGAAGAAAATATGCATTCAAAAATGCCCTAGGTAATGGTAGTGGCTTAGAAGAGGATCAGTTAAAAAAAAGGAAGCAGGAGTTAATGATATAGAATTGAATGCAATGTCAAAGTTAGTTTGATATAGATAACAGGTGCAATAAGTCTTTAGATAGGAGTTGCATAGGAGAAAGAAGCTAGCTAAGGGATAATGATACAGAAGGTAAGAAACTTAGGGTAATTGGCTGGCTCCTGTTGTGCAATAAAAATTTGGAAATGAACTTGAAAGGGGTATTTCGTTCAATTCGAAAAATAGTAGAGACAGAATTTTTGGAGTATTGGTATTTGAAGTCGAAGGGACACTCGTTTATATTGCTGTAAGGTGGGTAAAGCTTCATATTAAGCTCCCAGTTATGGTGCAAATGTGAAGTTAGATTATCATTGTTTATTACTAAAATTGGTCGTTCAGTTTATTTTCCACAACTTCAATGCATAAGGTAGGTAGGTATATATATGTATTTGTTTGATGTGTTACTAAAATCAATATCAGTCCGAAAAGTGTTTACATCTTAATTTATTCGTTTTAGAAAAATGGGCTTGACATAATAATTAATGATTGAAGTTATATCACTTTTAATTTGACACTTTAATTATTGCGTGGGTATGGTTGCGAGTTATAATTTGTCAATTTTATTAGTGAGGTAAATTATCTCTCAAGGGATTCAAGTTTCTTTTGGATACAGCACTCAACTCATCAAATTTGACAAGTAATTTAAGAAAAAAGAAAGCTATTATTAGAGGAGAAACATTTGATGACTTATTTAATTATTGTTGCTATATATACATAATGTACTATTAATAATTTCGTTTTGAAAATTTATGTTTTTTAGGAAAAAAATATTTGTTTTTAATTTTCGAATAAAAATAGTGTATCACATGTATTTTCATGTTTGGTGTTAAAAACCGTGTGAGTGGAAAAATTGTATAATTCTATCTACCCAGCTTAAAAAATATCGGCAATCTTATATAGCTGTAGTCAAATGAGCTCAATTTTTTACTTGCGACTTATAGGTACTATAAGGCAAGTTATGCATTTAAAAAAAAAATCGAACTCCAGATTTTGATCAAAGTTGACATTACGATGATAGCGAAGACCAAAAAAGTGGATCTCGCAATTCTGTCTGTCTGTCTGTCTGTCGGTTCGACTATAGCCTAAACGGCTCGCCCGATTTTCTTCAAACTTGGTAGATATGGGTTTTAATTTTTTTCCCCCGGACGTTTTTTTCTGTTTTTTTTTTTAAGACCAAGCATAACGGCACCTGCTATACGATTTTTTTCGAAATTTCATAAATATTTTTTTTTCTCAAAAACTGTCTCACAGAATTTTTAAAAAAAAATTTCAAAAATTTCATTTGGTTAAAACTAGCTAATGGTCGAAAAAAATTTTACAAAAAATTGTTATTTTTGGTAGCCCCCCTGGGTGCATTTTTTTTTGTTTTTGATTTTCTCGAAAACGGTACAGCCGATTTAAATAATTTTTTTTATGCCAAAGCTCCTCTAAAGTTTGAAAATTATTACATATTCAAATTTTCAAGTTTTTATTTTTTGGATTTAAAAAAAAAAATTCAAAATTTTTTTTTGGAAACTCAATATTTCGAAAACTCCATGCTCGATTTTTTTCAAACTTGGCAAATAAAAGTTTCTTAACATAATCTACCAGATTTAAGAAAAAAAAAATTTGTTTTATCTAAAACTAACGGTACCTTCCGTACAAATTTTAAAAAATGGTTTTCAAAAATCGTACTTTTCTCGAAAACGGTTCCGAGAATTTTGCTAAAAATTTTTTTTCTTTTGATCAATCTTTACGATCTATAATTTAATGAAATTTGAAGTCTAGATATTACTGACTGTACCTACCATAGAACGATTTTTTCGAATTTTGAATTACTTACTCATTATCGGCAACGGATTTTAACGAAATTTTTTATAAAGAAGCTCCTAAAAAGTTTAAAAAACACTGCATTTAAAAACTTAAGAAAAAATATTTTTTCAATTTTTAGAAAAAAAAGTAATTTTTTTTTGAAAAATTCGATATCTCAAGAACGGCTTAGTATTTTTTTGGAAATTAGATTTTTATTCGTACAATTATAAAAACTTAAGGTTGGCGTACCAAAATTTTTTCTTAAAAATGTTTTAAAAATTTTGTACATAAAAGCTTATTTTTTAAGGAACCACTACAACGACTTATAATTTTTGTTCCTGCATAAATTCATATTTGCATAGCATTCTTTTTTTATCTCTTACTACTAAAAGAATTTAAAAAATTCATTTTATCCTTATGAACAGTTTTCTTTAATAACATCCGGTTTTAAAATTCCTAGTCTATTACATAGGAGCAAGTTCGTGCGACCCAGTCGTGCATTTTATTTTAATTTGTTTCCCATTGTATGACTACTTTGTACATTTGCACTGAAAAGAAATTACATGACATGTAAAGTCAAAAATATTATAAAAAAGCACATACATACATATATGTACATATTTGTAGAGCAAAGATGGAAGGGAATTTCCAAGGAGTTTATAATGTTAGTTATTTATAGTTTTAATTAATTAATTATAATGTCAGTTTCTCGAAATTTGGATCCAGCCCTACACAAAATAAAGGCAAATTTAAAACAATTTTACATAAATGTTCCTAAATGACCAAAAAAAACAATGACTTGCCTTCTAAAATTTACATTTTTTTATCAAATCCTTAATATGTATATTATATTCACAACTTGCACTACAATTTGCGTAAAAATAATTTGACAAACAATTTCGTTCTCATTATCGAAAAAAAAAACAAAAACAACCAACACACAAAAAATAAACAAAACATCAAAACATTTTTGAAACCCCAAAATGCATTTGTGTGTGAACTACTGGGTAAATATTTGTGTATTTTTTGGAAAATATGTCAGCGGACAAAACATAATGCATTTATTTTGTGAAACCAATCCATGCGATTAACCCTCGAAATCGGTGTCCGGTGCGCTGGAAAGCCCACAATTATTTGGATTATGCACACAAAACCGTCGATCAGGGTGTGAGAGTCACCGCTCGTTGCCGCCGCTCGCCGTTCATCGTCGTCGGTCGGTCTGTTCGCTGTCGATACCTACTCCAAAGAGCGACCATAATAAATTTCCATAAATGCAATTATTGATTTTTATTTAATTTGTTTTTATTTATTTGTTTTATTTCAATTTTAATTGTGGTGAATAGCACCACACACAGGAACAAAGCGCCATAATGTTTTGGGATTTTCGCTTTGTGATGCTGATGATGAAGCCTTGCATTGTTTTCTTGTATTTATTTTACCCTTTTATTTTAAATGGTTTATTTAATATTGAAACAAGAGATGATAGGGCGGTTTAAACGAAAACTAGGTTAATGGGCATGATTGGGTATAGGTATTGGGCCTGGGAAGATAGTGGAGGGCATTTCGATTATCAATGCATCGCTCTCAAATGGAAGATCAATGTTTTCAAAAGTGAGTCAGTAGTGCAAACAGCTTCGGAATTTTTTTCAAAGTAGAGCGAGGGAAAACAATATTGACTTTGATAATGAGAAAGGCTTTATGGGAACTGTGACAATGTTAACACGATTTATGAGTGATGGTTTTGATTGTGAATACGAGTGCAATCGTATATTTAAAATTTAATTGAAATATTGTGAAATAAATTTGGGATTTACAAAAATGCACGCAATTATTGCATGATTGGGGTGTGTGCGGGAATATTTATCTGAGGAAATCGTCTACATGGGTGGTAAGAACGCATGCAACCCGATGGCCTGTTGGAAGCCAGGAAATAGTCGATGGTAACTAAGCAACAAAGAGGTAAAATTAAAATACTCCTTGTGGGAATATACAACCAAACGTTTTTAAAGGGGTTTTCATAACCTTTTTACTCTTTACATTTACCTTAACATGAACAATAAAATGAAGGCCAGAAAAGTCAGAAAAGATTATGATTGTGTTAACGAAGAACCTTCGTCGCCTCAATTTCCCTCACCTCTCTCCCCTATTTGAATCAAAATATCAAAAAATAAAATGCACGACTGGGTCGCACGAACTTGCTCCTATGTAAAAGACTAAGAATTTCAAAAATGAATGTTATTAGAGAAACTGTCTAAAACTTCTTCAAGCAAATATAGATTTATGCAAGAACAAAAATTATAAGTATTTGTAGTGGTTTCTTAAAAAATAAGGTTTTATATAAGAAAATTTTAAAACATTTTTTAAGAAAAAATGTTGGTACGCCAATTTGAAGTTTTTATTATTGTATGAATAAAAATTAAATTTACAAAAAAAGTATTAAGCCGTTTTCGAGAGAGACATTGAATTTTCAAAAAACAAAAAATTGATTTTTTTTTTCAAAATTCAAAAAAATATTTTTCTTAAAATTTTTAAATGTAATGATTTCTAAATTTTTTAGAAGCTTCTTTCTACGAAATTTCATTAAAATCCGTTATGCTGATAATGAGAAATTCAAAATTTTAAAAAATCGTTCCATGGTAGGTAGAGTCAGTAATATCTTGTTTTCAAATTTTTTCTTATTAAATTATAGATATTAAAAAATAATAGGAAGAAAAAAATTTAAGCAAAATTCTCGGAACCATTTTCGAGAAAAATACGATTTTCGAAAACCATTTTTTAACATTTGTATGGAGGGCACCGTTATTTTTAGGTAAAATGAATTTATTTTGCTCATTTATTGTAGATTATTTTTTCAAACTTTTATTTATCAAGTTTTGAAAAAATCGAGCATCGGGTTTTCGAAATATTGAGTTTTCAAAAAAAAAATTTGAAATTTGAAATTTTTTTTTTAAATCCAAAAAATTTGTTTTGGAAAATTTTAATACACAATAATATTCAAACTGCTGGGAAGCTTTAGCATAAAAAAATGATCAAAATCGGTGGTACCGTTTTTGAGAAAATCAAAAACAAAAAAAATGGTCCCAAGGGGGGTACCAAAACTACTCATTTTTTTAAAATTTTTTTTGAGCATTACCTAGATTTAAATAAATTAAATTTTTTGAATTTTTTTTTAAGAAAATCGCAGGGACAGTTTTTGAGAAAAAAAAATATTTATAAAACTTTGGAAAAAAATCGTATGGCAGGTACCGTTATTTTTGGTCATAAAAAATCAAATCAAAAAACATCCGGGGGTAAAAAATCAGTAAAAAATAGCTGTAATCGAACAGACAGACAGACAGACAGAATTCCCAGACCCACTTTTTTCGTCTTCGCTATCATCGTAATGTCAAATTTGATCAAAATCTCGAGTTCGATTTTTTTTACGAATGCATAACTTGCCTTATAGTACCTAGTAGCAGTGGTTTTCGAAAAAAGTAGTTATTATTTTAAGTTTTTATATCTGTCAAAATACAAATAAAAGTTGAAATCATTAATGAATTTTTGATGAATCAAGTTTTGAAAAATTTTTGAATTTTTGTTATTCAATATTTTTACGGACAAAATGTTGCCAAGTTCACTAGAGCCGTTTTTTAAGAAATATGATTTTCAATATCGGTTTCTTAACTATTATTTGGAAGGTGCCGTTATATTAAGATAAGAGATTTTTTTGAAGGTCGTCAAGATAGTATTCGAAAAACCGCTAGGTTCAATTTTCAAAAAAAATGAGCTATGTACATATTTTTGAAAAAAAATTGATCTTTCAAGAAAAAATTAATTTTTTTAGATCAGAAAAATATGAATGGTAGAATTTTTGATAGCTACTATTACACAATACAATACTCTCGAAGAAAATTTTGCATTAAAAAAGACAAAATCAGCTATAGCGCTTTTTTTTAGAAACAAACGGTTCTATGGGAGGTACATTTTCCTTAACCTTGGTAGATATGATTTTTAAATCCGCCCCTCCCCAACACATTTTTTTTAAGATACAAAATAACGGTTATTTCGAAATTTAGAAAATATTTTTTTTTTTTCGAAAACTGTTCTTTAGAATTAAGAAAAAAATGTCATTTAGTAAAATCTAAATAATGGTTAAAAAAAATCCAAAAAATGGTTATAAATGGTACGTCTCATAGAACCATATTTTGTTTTTGACTTTCTCAATTATTGTTAAAAGGATTTTGATATTTTTGTTTAATAATTCCTAAGAAAAGTTTGAATAGAACTTTGTTTGAATTTTTTTGAAAACTCAATAAATATTTCAAAAACCACATGATCCACAGTTTTTTAACAGTATCTACAAAATGTAGAAAAACATTTTTAATTTTATCTAAAAATAACAATACCCACAAATGTTGGAAAATGGTTTTCGAAGATCCTATTTTTCTCGAAAACGGCACTTAGAGTTTTGTTAATTTTTTTTTTTAAGAATAACAGAAGTTCGTTATTAAGATATTACTACAATACTTACCATATTACCATTTTTCCGATTTTTACTTACTATGGGCATAACAGATTTTAATGAAAGTTTTTATACGGAAGCTTTAAGAACTTAAAAAAATATTTTCTCAAATCTGAATAAATTGAATTTTTTCTTAAAATTCGATGTGAATGTATTTCAAAAACAGGTCATTAATTATTTTTTTAAAATTTAATTTTTGCTTGCACAATAATAAGAACTTGAAATTTGAGTCCCAACATGTTTTCTTAACAATTTAATTATACACACACATATTTAACATATTGCATTCCCTTAGTGGAGATCCGACGAAGAATTACCGTAGAAAACCGCTGATACTTCGGTTTAGCAAAACTCCTTATACTCACTCTTAAGACGAGGTACACGCTCGACGATCTACAAAATCTTTAAATTACCAGTCCTGATGTACGGCGTCGAGTGTTAGACTGTAAGAAGCTAGGGAGATATGACATTAGGCTCTTTCGAAAAAGAGATTCTTCGACGGATATTTGGTCCTGCGTGCAAGGATGATGAATGGAGGAGAAGATATAACCGCGAACTCTATCAGCTGTCCTGAGAAGCTGAAACACGTCGACTAAATTGGATCAACTAAATTGATCGAATGGCAATGGACAACAATGCTCCAGCTAAGAGAGTCTTGGAAACCCAGCTCCCAGGTTCGCGACGACAAAGAAGCCCGAACCCCCGGTTTTAAGACCAAGCCATCACGGATTCCAGAGCGCTGGGTCTAGATGACTAGAAGCAGAGGATAAAAAGCTGGCCGAGACCCTTCATAGATCGGGAGCCGGTTAAGTAGATAAGTTCGACTTATATAGCTCCGACAAATCTATTTATCGTGATCTGATGAGTGTAAATTCGAACGTTCATTATTTCGTCTTCAGCCTCAGTTATCTTAGCTTAAAACTTCGCCTTCTGCATTATCCTACATAAACGCATAATGGTTACTCCTAAATGTTACAAAAACATCTAAGTAAAATCATATTTTTCATATAAACAGTTCTTAAGATATTGAAAAATCTTGTCTGTGTGCTAAGATGAAGACAGTCTACCACAATCCGTCACAAGCAATACGAACATGCATTCAAAAAGTGTTTTTTTTTCAAAGTTCTCAATAACGCCTTTTCGGATTTGAATGAAATCTTTAAAAAGAATCCTGTTAACAGTTTTATCCAATTAATTTTTTCAAAATATGTTTTCTTGTAAATGTGCATATGTACATATATGTGTTTCGAAAACTGTTTAATGTTTGTTCTAAGTTTTGTATTTTTTATTTTACACTCACATAAAGGGAATCACATAAAAATATTCTAAAAAACTTGAAGCAAATCCGTCCATTCGCTTAGGTTACAGCTCCATGTACAGCGGAAGCACTTAAACATCCCTGTATACCAAAAGAGAATTGAAATCCGATACAGTATTTTGGACAGGTGCAGTAATTCTTCGTAAAAAAAAAACTATAGTTACCTTTTTAATTTAAACGCATTACGAGAAAGGCCGAGAAAGAAAGGTCTTATCTGATGAGCAAGAAAATCCAGTAGCCAAAAACTGACCTGCAATCCATAAATTCTAAGCTAAACTGGAATTGATTCAATAATTCCGTCGTTATCGGTGAAAAAATGAATAAACATTCCAAGGATATTGCTCTCTTTTTTCCTTTAATTTCTCGAACCATGAAGGACCCATAAATTGCTCAGAAAAGGATCTCCAGTCCACTTGTCTGGATTTAGGAAAAATTGTGAAAAGTGCCGCCTTTACTCGATAAATCAGCCCAAAATCTCCAGAGGATGTGAACGTGAAGGTACTCGTATAACTGCGAGCTAGCATGAGACACAATGAACCCGCCCTTAGGCCCGAGATTAGATCAGCTCTGATCATTTAACTTTGAGAATCGATTAGTGTTATTCTTCTTTTTCTTCAAGTCCCACACTCATTTATTATTTTTTGTTACGCGCAACCGTAGCGGAATTCAAATCAATTACACCACTGGGAACCGAAATCTTCGATTTTGGAAACAATCATTAACCACAGAGACAAACAAAAACCTCGACTTACCGAAAACAGAAGTCGATTCGAAGATACTATGCTGGTAGTCTTTCTTAAAGGTCCGTCTTCATCAAGCAAGGGTATGGCTTGAAAGTTCATTAATTACAAATTTTGTTTTTGGGCAAAATTTTTCATTATTTGATTTCAGAGAAGTCGAACATTTTTGAATGGCGCTTCCATCTTGATGATGATCCGGGGCATCTTGGTCTGCGAAGCAGGCAAGGGATTGACATTGATACGGGAAAAAAACTTCTGCTTTTTGGGTTTCAGAAAACACGAAGAGGAATGCGCGTTGCATGTGGAACTTGATGCCATCCGCAGAGTCTTTAATTGAAGTTAAACGCTTGTCGTCATTTTCTTGAAGTAGCAGTCGTCAATTAATGAAATGAGTGTAAAACTAATTAAAAGCGGCTTTCAAGTAGTAATTATTTTCTTCTTTTCTTTTTTTTTTAATTAAAAATGAAAATAAAATTAAAGGGAATAAGGAAGGGGACAAGATGACAACTCTGGGCTCTCAAGCTAAGTGTGTGGGAAGTGTAGATGTCATTTATATCAATTTATGAACCCAAGTGGAGAGATTGGCTTGGGAGGAGTTCTTTTTTTTCTGTCTTGTTGGTTTAAAAAATAGTGCCATATGGTTTGAGGCTTTGAGTGTAGTTATGCGCATGATTTACTTGTGAAATAAGATTTGAAACAAAAGAATAAAAATTAAATTTTATGTGTGTGAGAAGTCGGTGACATAAAAGCCTGTCCGATATGCCAAATGCTTTTAAGATTTTCTCCATTTGTCACATGAAAAATTGTGCTGTGGCATTGTAATGATTAATTGTTTCTTAATGCTACAGAAATTGGTGTCAAAAAACGACATGTTTTTACGACAGAAGCTTTAGATTAGCAAAGAAACTTAGGCACTTCGTCGGCTTTCTTTCAAAACCTCGTTAGTTTCAATTTAGCAGAAAAATCATATAAGTGTTTTCCAGATAAAAAGTCACTCAATTCCAAGATCAATGCTTTATCATGATTCCTTTTGTCTCTATCAACACAGCTTTAAAACTTTTAACGATTATGTCGTACGAATTTAAGGTACTAGTACGGTCTAGAATGTCAAAAAACGGACGATTTTTGGGAATTTTTTTCTCGCAAACCTTATTAGCTAATTACATAATTTTATTTTTTTATTTTTTTCTTAATTTTCGAATTTTGGCCGAATTATAGAGGGTGCAAACGTCGACTCATCAAAAAAATACATGGTCCCATGGCGGACAGTTAATCTCAGAATTGTCTGGACTGAAACAAAAAAAAAACAAAGTGGGTTATTTAAAGGAAGGTTTCTTACGAGACAATTTAACATAATTTGCTATCAAGCTTTGAAAAAAAAATTTTTTTTGGAAATTTTTTTGGCTATTTTTGGGGCGCCATTTTTTTTTTTGTTCATAATTTTTTGGTCAAATTGTGGTAAATTGTCTTAGAAAACATAAGAACAATCAAGTTGCAACAAGTTTTTTGAAAATCGGTTCAGTAGATCCGGAGATTAACTGTCCGCCATGGGACCATGTAGTTTTTGATGAGTCGACGTTTGCGCCCTCTATAATTCGGCCAAAATTCGAAAATTAAAAAAAAAAAATTTTGTTTGTACTTTTGGCGCATGTATTCATTATCTAAAAAAAAATTATGTTACGAGTATTACCTAATAAGGTTTCCGAGAAAAAAAATTCCCAAAAATCGTGCGTTTTTTTTTTGGCATTCTAGGCCGTCCTAGTACCTTAATATAATTGATTTTTGTCTGCATTTAGCAAGTACCAATGAGACCCCCTGTCCAAAATCCAGACCAAACGGTACTTATGTCACCTGTTGAACGTCGTGTGGTTGGTGTTGTCCCATAAGCAGCAATTTTGCTTGTTAACACAGCCATTCGCTCAAAAAAGTACCTTGTCGCTAAAGATGATTTTTCGACCAAAATTGGGGTCCTATTCCAAACGCTATGAAGCTCAGTCCGCGAACAAATGGCGTTGTCTATATAGGCATTAACTTTGAGCTCTTGTTGTTAGTTGAAACTTGTCGCGATGCAAAATTCGAAAAGCCGAGTTTTTGTTAACTGAGAGGAATCGACTGCCTAGGGTACTGCTGTACACTTTTTGTTTGTTTCTTCTACGTACGAATGTTGACTTATTGAAAGCCGAACCGTTCGTCTCAAATTGGGCCATTTAAAAGTCGAATGTGAAGGGCCACTATGTCTACCGTAAAATGGGCGCAAGGCTCCGAACCTTTGCACTAACAAATACGCATTTGGACGTGTTGTTCAGTCGTGTACTCGTACAGTGCCATGGTGATTTGGCATCAGTAACTGAATAATAAATAACAGATTTGATAGATGTCACTAAAACAACATGGCCGTATTTTGTATTTTCGCAGAACTGTCAAAACTTGTATTAAAAACATTTTTCTGAAAACCTTATAAAGTAATTTCGTATATTTGATGCTTATAAAATAAATAAATATATTTTATGGTGCAATAGCTCGCAGAGAACTCGGGGCTCTTGGCTTGTACCTCTCAACTATTCACGTAAGCTCGTTATCAAGAATGGCGGGACCTGAAATTGTCTGGCTTTGTCCAGTTGCTAATGATCAGCACTTTTCACGACAAGATATACTTTTCGAGGATATGTCAATTTCTCGCAAGATGCTAAGGGTACTAGTTGTAGCTCAACCTGTACCCGAAAAAAGTTGCTATATCCTATCTCAGTTAATCTGAGCAACGGATCCCTGGTACTGAATAATTTTTTTTTCCCATTTATATGTTCAGAACTTCAAAACCCATGTGCATCGGTGTCTCCTCTTAAATCCTTTTCCCTATCTTTCTAAGCCTCACACTATGTTTAGTATTTTAAAAGTAGTCAAAATACTTGCTGGGACTGTTTTATATAAATTTTGTTGGCCAAAGATAAATTGTTCTATAAATTTTATGGGCAATTTTGGAAAGGTGAATTCGTTTGACATTATTTCACATTTTCACAGAACCTGGTTTTATTTTATGGTACGCTTCTTAAAGACCAATTGTCCCTTGAAGGCAAAACTCTACAGTTCTAATTAATTAGGAACGTAAATGTGGGATTTATGTACTTTGGAGTAATGTCAGGTGCGATAATCGCTCATTTTGTACGTTAATGCAACCATTCAAATTCAACACTTTTATAGGAAACGTAAAAATTTGTTTCAAAACCAACAAATAAAATATTATTATACATAAATAGGGGAGGAGTTGCTGTGAATTGAAAGCATTAATCAACCAGCTCTCCATATGTAAAGATATAAAAAATTATAGGTCCGTTCTTCAGAAAAAAAATATTCAACAACTCTTTTTTATAGGAAACATCACAAAAAAAAAATAAACAAAAAGAAAATTGTCAGACACCATCTAATGATATTTTATGATGGTTAGGGGTTCCGATTGGATTCGATTTTCGACCAAATTCTATTGAAAATCGATAAAATATCTTTTTTCCATCTTTATTTAAAAGATTATGAATTTTTCTTTTTTATAGCACTACTCACAAAAAAAACAAACAGTGACAGTTTAATATAATACGAGGATTGACCACGGGCAGATCATATAATGTATCCATACGAAGATCGTCAGGCCAAAATACGTATTTTTTTTTATAGGAAATATTAAAAAAGTAGGTTAGGGTCCCAAACCTTAAGGTAAGGTGAGTTGAACTGAATTCGTTTGTTCACTGGATGCCCTGTAATCATTTCGAAATCGTTTTGTACGATATCACCAACACAATTATTTAATATTTCTTTTTTATAGTGAACACCAAAAACACACTGCCTATGTGGACTTGCTCAATACACAACTTCCAAGAAATAACAAGTCGTTCGTCCGCTGGTTGTACTCGTAGATTTGATATCCATAAAATAAAATCTATTGTACACCCTCAGGAAAAATATTCATCATTAATTTTTTATAGCAACTTTTCATCTACAAGCTTGGTCCATTGGAGGACCAGGACGACTTAATTAATATATTTCCTTTGCCAAAAAAAATGAACCTTTACCGCCGGCCTTTCGTGGAATTAGGTAATATTTTGTGATAATTTTTTGATATTTGCTATAAAAAAGGATTGTTTAATATTTATTGAAATGAAAAAGGGAAAAAGAATTTAAGGGGAGGTTCTCCTTTTTCAGTGTCAAAAATGACACTTTTTCATGAATTTTTTTTTATGGAAAGAATGATATAGTCAATTCAATTTTTTTTACTTGTTTCTTATCATATTAAGTACAAAAAATAATTTTTTCATCAAAAAATACCGAGCTGTTAAAAGACAATGGGCCTCGAAACAAGACCACCTCCAAAAAAAATTGTTGACTGTTGGGCACTCTAGCTCCTGCAAAAATGATCGAAAATTAAAAAAATCAAAGTTTTTTTTAAAAAAAAAAGAGTGTAGTTGGATTTTGGACCAAAATACTTGCCCAAAGTCAAAAATTAAAAAAAATGCCGGACGCTTGAATTTTAGTGTTCGTTTTTTTCACTTTACAAGAAAAACGAAAAACGTGGTTTCGAGAAAAACGCGTTTAAAGTTTTTTTCGAGTAATGGCTCATGTGTCGACACCTGGTGGTTCATGTCTCATGTGTCTAATTGTCGACACCTGGTAGCCCATATGATACCTCTGCTTACCATGGTATGGATATATAGGCGCCAAATTCAAAAATATTTATGTAAAACATGCTACGCTCAAAATACCGCTAAATGTCAAATTTCGAGACAAAAAGGTAGGTCTCGTTTTTGTTCTATAAATTAAAAAAAAAACAAAAGTTCGGACAAACGGTTTTAGCTACATATTCTACACATATTTTACTATATAATGGAAATGGAAAAAATGCATTTTTGGTCGCTGAAAAAGGAGAACCTCCCCTTAATTGCTAAATAAACGCAAACAAGCACTGGAAAAACATACCTGATATACCACAACTAAGCACTTCCTACATTTTGATTTCGGGGTTCTGTCTTCATACAGCTAAGTATTATAAAAGTCTTAACTTACTTTATCTGTTATGACTAAGATCTTGTTGGATAAAATAAGAATTTGATTTTCATTTAATTGAATAAAACAAAAAATTGTGACACTATTCAACTACTGATACCAATTTTATTGGGTCTTTGATGCGTCTCTACCTTACCCCTAATGAATATATTGAAAGCTTTTTTTTATACAAAGTTAACCTCTCATGGAAAATAAAACAAAATTTTAATTCAAATGATAATGACACAAATACCTCAGGAAAAGTCACAATTTCTCATCTTCCATTTAGGTATCCTGCCAAAATTATTTGTATTCTCATCAAGCACCACTTGAATTTTTTCAACTTAAATTTAACAGCTCTTCACTTGCAAATATAAAACAATGCACACTTTCTATCCGTATCTTTTTTTTCCACAAATCTAAGCCATGAACTTTTGGTTTTGTGGTACATCGTATTAAGGGGATCATGGAGGATTATGAGTTCTGTTTTGAGGAATTCCCCAGAAAAAAAAATTGAAACAAGATTTATATAAAAACCCCTCCGCAGATCATATACCCTTAAGTGCACGAAAGCTTCTTTTCCTAAGTGTGTATGTACTTACGTATTTTTGATGACCTCAAAAACCAAACCAAGCCAAACCAAACCAATGTGTATCCATCCACCCATCTAAGTCATAAAATGTATATCAAAGTCAAGTTGCGAATAAAACTAAAAAAAAAAGAAGAAAATCCCACTTCTGATTCTGTTATTTTCATTTGTGCTGACAAAATGATGAGAGGTGGTCACAAGAGAAAAAAAAAACACCAACACTAACAATGACGATTGCAACAGTTCACACATCCATATAGTTGAAAGGGTGGTCAGGAGTGTACATTCTAGGTGGACAAGCTGTCACATCGACCCATTGGCAATGGCACACAAGTTGCCCCCCCCCCCCCCATTTCCTGCGTTGACAATTCAAACTGCTGCCACACGGAGCTGGTATAAAATATTTTTATAATGGGAACCTCGAGAGTGTCGAGCGGTCCACTTCACGGCCATTTTCAAAACTGCAACTAACCCCCACCTCACACTCCGCACAAGAAGTGGGTTTCTGATATGGGGCGTTGGTGTTTTGACAGGACATAAACTCGGCAAAAAAGTTGTGTGCGCTTTTTTGACAGATAAATTGTTGAATGCATAATTCAGTGAGCCATGAGAGTCTCGCATCATCTCTCTTTTTCTCTCGCTCTCCACCTCCGTGGTGGAATGAACGATGCGATGTATTTCATCCTTTTTATTTTCAGAAACTGCAAGCACAAATTTTTCGTCCTTGACTGCTTGAAAAGATTTCATTTTGTCATCACAAATTATATTTGGATTCCTCTCGATCTTGGGGATTTTGAATTGGGTTTTATTTATTTTATGATTTTTTTGTTTACCGCACATAAATTTGTTTGGCCGTCGACGTTGCGTTGGTTGGTTCGAAAGTCCTGTCGGGCCTCTCCGGGTCCAGTCTATACATTGTGCTTAGTTCTGAGCAGCTCCTCTAATTTGGGTATATTTTTATAGCTTTTTTTCGCAGGAAAAAGTTTTTTTTCCCAAAAACTTATCTATGTAGGTCAGGTTGAATATCTTTCCAGTGAATGTAGGTAGTTTCATTATAAAGGATAAGGATCTCCCAGGTACAAGTTTGACCCATAAAACCAGTATGTCGTTATTTGTTTCATAGCGGCGATACTGGTGCGGTTTGTTGGATGCAGATGACGTTGGACGGACGGACGATGAATTGGTGGACACTGGAAAGCATAAACCCTCTCTTCTCATCCAATGCGAATGCAAATAAAATGCAAAAGTTTTCCAAGCAAAAAGTTTAGTTTTTTTTTTTAACTTCGTCTACAAGTTTTCAGTTTCAAGAATAAATATACCTTGGTAAAGTAGATTAAGTCGGTCGAATTTGTATAAGGGTATACAAAAAAAAAACCCTTCCCTTTTTGGACAAAGTTATACTGATGATGATGCTGGGAAAGAACGAAGAGACGGTCAAGAGAGTTAGTTTCAATGCTTTGGTCAACAAAACTTAGTTACTTAAGTATGTTAGAGTGTGGTAAATGACATTTAAGTTAAATTTGAAATGCATCATTTCCGGGATATGTTTTTTTGTTGGTGTGGCTATTTCCTTCGAATTTTCGAATTTACTCGAAGGAAACTAACAAAATTTTAGAAAGATTTTTGTGAATTTAATGTCGTTTAGGGAAAACTTTGCTACATACTCATAGTTTCAAGGATCAAGTTGGAAAACTGACATAATCGTAATCGTAAATTGGCCCCGAGGGGAAAGTAAATATGCACCTACCTATACATACGACTTTGGTATGTTATTTGTATGTCTTATGATTAAAGTTTGTTGATCATTTGGGAATGGCTCTGCCAAGGGTTAAGTGAAATTAAGCTATAGAGAATGTTCGAATTGTTTTTTAAATTAAATACACACATTGGATTCATCATCGGATTGTTGTTAGTTCTTGGTGATTCCAAGTCTTGCTGATTGTGAAGTACATGTTTTTGAAAGTTTATTAGGTACACAGCTTTATATAAAATAAAAATGCACCATATGTTCAAATAGCAGACAGACAAGCGGAATTGCGGGACCCACTTGTTTTGTAATAGTTCTCTTTGGAACATACGTCGCAACCAAAAAAGAATTTTGAGGGTTTGTGAAGTTAGTTAGGTTAGGTTGACCATAAGTTAGTTCATTGTGATGTCTTATGGAATTCTTATGAAGCAGGCGAGATTGCCTATATCTATTTCTGCCAGATTATCAGGGTCAGATGAAGTCTACATCTTTGGGATAAAGCAGGACATGTACACAGAAAAGGTGAGGGATCGAGTTCTCCTCTTCTTCGTCCATGCAGCTTCTGCAGAAATCATTTGATTACACCCCAAGCCCAGTTGCGTGCTTCCCTATCAAGCAGTGTCTTTTTAGAACACCTATTACGGAGCCTATGTGCGATCTGCTCAGAGATATCAAACATTTGGAGTGCTTCAGATCCAGCATTGGCCAGCCAAATATGGTATATTGCCAAGTAGGTGGTGATATTGGGCCTTACCATCAATCAAATTAAGATACGACATTAATATTTGAGCGAAATGAAGCATTATTTAATGGACTCTATATAACTGACCATATATGCTGCATTTTATTTTTTGGGTTCCGTACAATAAATGGTCATAATTTAGAGTTCACATAGATATTAAATTCATAACATGTATGGTTAACTTTATCGAGCTCTTTAAATAATGGTACATTTCGCTCAAATATTAAAGTCGTCTCTTAAATTGATTGTTGGTACGGCCCATTGTTCAGCCTAAGTTTTGTGCTCTGTACTGTATAACTTCCTAAATCAACATTAGTTTGAACATAGCGATAGGAATATCTATATTCCCCTTAACTGGTAATAAAGGTATGTAGCATTGTTTCATTTTTGGCCGGTTCGTGAGTTTTACAATTTCTTGAAGTGTCCCTGTGGCCCAGCACCCAGCAGAGGTGAATGTTAAGCTACTACTGTGCCATGTCCAACACATACGACCGACAGTTAAGGGTTGTTATTGAGGTGGTAGAGATAGAATCAAGAGATTTAATGGCTGCTGGGCTGTCGAAGAATATGCCGATACCTTTGTTTGATATCACATTTTCCTTAAGACAAGGCAGTATCGACAAAAGGTTTGCAGCTATAGTGATTGGGAAGACGAACAGAGAGACTTAAATTTAGTCTGCCCGGGTGGGCCAAATACAAGTTTCTTTTTAAAAATGCGATAAAATGAACAAAATTAAATTGTTTCCATGTATTATAGCTTTAATGAAAAGAGCAAACATTCCCATTAATTAAGGAACACAACGTCATTGAAGCTGACTACCTCGACTGGCTTTGCAGTAGCATTCTATCACTCCAATTTTCCAAGACCTTGTTGATGGTTTCGGGGGATGTAGCTCATGGACTGCTTGCATTATATTGGCCTTATGAGCTTGGCATACATAATATCGGTATTTCACGGTTCCCTACAAAAAAAAAGTCGAAAGTGGTCAAATTGCAGCACCAAGGCGGCCAATTGACATCGCCAAGACGGCTGATAACAAGATTTTGGGAATTTCATGCACAAAAGATCGATTGTGGTATGGCGCGCCATCCTGCATGAACCAGAGGTCGTCCAAATCCATGTCTTCAATTTCAGTAAAAAAAAGTCGTTTAACATGGCTCTGTAACGCCCACCGTTGACCGTAACGTTGCTTCCAGCCTCAATTTCTAAGAAAAATGGTCAAATGATTCCATCACTTCACAATCCGCACCAAATTGTCACTCTCTGCCGATGCATTGGCTACTGGATAATAACGTGCGGATTTTCCGAGCCTCAGATGCGGCAATTTCGTTTTTTTTTTTTTTAACGTAGCCCTTTAAGGCCGCGCGCCTTCAATTGCTGAATCAATTGCGGAATTCTCCTGAGGCTAGTGAGTGAGATGTTGAGCTGTTGAGATTGATGGCGAGTTGTTGTTTGTGAATTGAGTCTCACACTCTCGGCTACAGCAGCCACATTCTCGTCTGTGCGCTCCATACGACAACGGAGACCATAAGTATTGTCTACTAGAATACCAGGAGGTACCGGTGGATGCTTCATTTCGGCCAAAACTTTTTCAAAAAACGCACTGTTTGGGCTACAAAGCACTCACTTTGGAAATAAGTTGTCAATATTTTCCAACGTAGTTCAAGCGTTAACCGACTCATTTCATTCCGCGTAGGCATAATACTGACATTTTGTCAAGGTTTCGAGCAGGAAACAACTGTCAGTGTCAAAGTAATCTATGATTTAAAAAGAAACCACTAGACTTTTTCATCCATATCTTCCAGGAATGCGAAGTCCTCCCAGATTTCTATTAAAGGGTTGGTTACCTAAAATTTTTATGAAAACTGAATCTGAGACATGATCTGTTTTGTGAGGGATGGTGTTAGCGATGCGACTTGGAAGTGATCCGAATGAGTTCGGAATGATGTACTGGCCAATATTTCATTATTGATCCACTTCGGGGAGGCTTTTAGACGAATAGCTGTCCTTGCAGCCCTTTGTCTGCCGAATATATCGAAAGGAGTTAGATGGAAGAGAATGTCCAGTGGAGCACTCAGTGGAGTACTCAGCTCATGTACAGACAAGCTTATCCTTGGACCCTGTTTTAATGTCTTTGTCTGGAGCTGTTGACCATACTGCCACGCCATACGTTATAATTGATCCGATAACCGAAATACATATATAATAGCCAATGAGTAAGATGAGGTTGGAGCCCCCATTTATTCCTAATGGCCACTGTGGCCTTTTTAACTCTTTCTTGAATGTAAGTTTTCCAAATTAACTTCTTACCTACAACAATACCCAAATATTTAGCTTCTTCAGAAAATGTAAGTGGTATACCTTTAATTGAAGGGGGTTCATATGGAGAATTTCATATTTCCTAGAGAAGTGGACAAGGTCTGTTTTGTGAGGGTTAACACCCAGTCCACATCGATCGAACCAGTTTGTTAGCTTGTTCAAAGCATACTGCAAGAGATCTTTTAGGGTAAAATGATGCTTTCCTGATCCGGCAATAGCAATTAAATCCGCATAGGCAATCAACTCACTTCCAGATATCTCAACATTTCATTCGATAGTAATTTCTAAAGAAGGGGAGATAGTACACCGCCCTGAGGTGTCCCTCTACTGACAGATCATCTTGAAGAGGTCTGCTAATAAGCATTTGATTGATGAATTCTCCAAGCAAACCTTCTACTTTTTCAGATGACAGTGTAGTCCTTATTGCAGATGTGTCGGCATTGTTAAAAGCGCCCTTTTATATAAAGGAAAGCAATCAAAGTACACACTGTATGATAGAGGGAGTATTCGATGGTTCTTACCAGTGCATGAAGAGCTGTTTCAACTGATTTTCCTTCACAGCACGCATGTTAAACCATAGTCAGAAATCTAGTGCCAATATTTGTTCTTAAATGCATATCAATAAGTCGGTCAAAAGTTTTAAAATGAAATGATGATACACCAAAGGGTCTCAGATCTTTCCGTTTTACATTGGAACGTTTGTCGACATTCAGACAGCTATTAAAGAGCATCTCTAGGATAGGCAGAATAATATCACTAGTCTCTTGGAGTTCGGTAATCAAACCTTTTGGATAAGTTGTGTTATTGTTAGCGTCATTAACAATTTGGGAGCTTAATGGGAAATAGGTACATATCTAGATAGAAGCTTCTTGAGCGATTCTTCGCAGGAGTTGGCAATGGGCGATCAACATCTGACAAGCATCTGTAGGCATCACTGGATTACTTGAGAGGATTTTTCTTAACCTAAATGCTTTGGAGGTTTCTTCTATGTTATGACAGAATATTCTTCAATGGGATTTCTTGGTACTCCTCATTTTTTTGTATACTTTTAAGGATTCCTTGTGGGAGTCCCAATCTGTTGCATTTATAGTTATTTTTGCTCGATTAAACAGCTTTCTAGTCAGTTCGAATACTAGGTCCCACCTGTATGGGTATCTTTTTCCCGTATTTTTTTGTAGTCACATAAAAATGTATTTAACTACTGTGATGAATAAAACGTCTAACACGATGTTTGTTTTTCATTCTTTTACGTTCAAAGTGAAATTTCTTTAGACCTTGGACAAAAAAAACACAGACAGGGTAAATTATGTAATCTCTCGGAAAGTTTACTTAAATACGTAGGTAGCTTTTTATTTTTTACTTTTGCAGCACTTCTTAGTTTTTTCCCATTCAGGGTTCAGGTTCAGACGTAAATTGAATTTGTTGTAATCCATGGAATTCTATCAAAGCTACATTAAAAACAACACAAATCTCTTTAGAGCTTGAACAACTTATCCTTGAAAACAATTATTTTAAAATAGATATGATTATAATCACAAAAGCAAACAAAATCTTGGTTCATCCTTGATACACAAAATCAACAACACAACAACAATACATTGATTATTACATCATTATCTGAATTTCGATTTAATTAGTGTGATATTGTTGAAAAATTCCACCTTTTGTTTGCTAATACCACTTCAATACATCCCAACCCATTATTCGAGTGCCACAAAGCCAAATCGTCTTCATATCAAGGATATCCCAGCTATCCACTTCACAATCCAATTCAACGAATAATAATATATATAGCTTGATTTCTCATTATTCACCAGAGTGTGTTTATTTAATGTTCTCTAAGCTGACACCTTCTCAAACACAATCACCATCAGCTTATACTTGCGAGTGTTCTGAGAATTTCCAATCGCATCTGCCTCCATAAGCACGCACCCCATCCAGACAATCAATCTCGCCTCTCCAGTCTCCACCAGCTCCAAAATGGGATGTATGCCGTAAAGACGTCAATTCCATTTTGAAAGGCCGAAGCGCACTCCTTTCACCGTCCGTGTCGTCGTCGTCGGTCGCAACACTCCCAACTCTCAGCCAAAGCATAAACAAACTTGAACACAATATCCAAGAAATCGCCTTGCACTTGGATTAGTTTTTTTTTTTTTTTTGGTTTAAATATATTTTGAGCCTGAAGATGTCCTGCAAAATCATTTATGCAAACAAAAATTCTTAGCCAGGCTATAAATTCCAACTGATGAACGTTTCGTTTTCAACGCTTGTCTTCGATCGGGGCGGCTGTCCATCTTCTTCTGGTTCTGCTTCTTGGGCTTCTCTGTGGAGAAAAAATAATATCTGTCTTTGACTTTGACGGTGTATGGAAGATGAAAAGCACAAATCATGCCTTCAATTAAAGTGAACTCTTCAGGAGAAAAAACACAAAAAAGAAGGAACACCGCGACCTATCCACCACCAACACCACCGCCACCACACCAAACCGCCTTGACATTCTCAAGTGCATTCAAATTGAAAAACTCACACTTCAGCACTACACAACGTCACGTCGAAGTTGGTCGTCGTTCGTTGTTATGCGGCGGAGACCAGCCTCTATCAGGCCCCATCATCATCATCATCATCAGAGCGGACGTCTTGCAACAATGGACAGCCAAATGATCTACAAAGAATCAGATACTTTGAAGGAAGGAATCAAAAAAAAAAAAAGATAGAAAAACAGAAGAAGATTCCCTCATCAGAAGGTGATGTGTGGCATGAAGTGATCTGTGATCCATTGCAACAGAAGACGACCACTGACGGTCCCGCTTTTTCACGGGGTTTGTTATTCTTCAAGAGCGATAGGTTTCCTCGGAACACTTCTAGGCCCATCTTTCCTAGCAGTCACTTGACGGTGATAGTGCGACGACTTGCAATGATCTCTAAGTCCGAATGGGAAATATAGAAGGCACAGACAGATACATAAGTCGATGTAACTTGCTCGTAGGAGTGACACTATTCAGGAGCATTTATGTATTTTTGTTCTTTTATTACTTACCAATATCTGGTTTTTGGATTTTTCTTAAAAATTGTTTTATGATTGCCAATCATCAATAAATTGATAAATATTGAACCTCGTTTTTTTTTTAAATGTAATCAGCTACATTCATGGATTCAATTTGCTTTCAATTCATAATGGTCGGCATTATTCTAAATGATCAAACATTTTGTCAATTCGGGTTCGGTTAAATATAAAATTTTCATGTTTATCAATTTACAATTGATGGTTGTTAATCAACAGATGATTTCATCACCTATGTTTGGCATAGGTTCTAATAGTAGTTAAATCTACCATTTGTTTCGGTGATGCCAATACCGGAATTCAATCTACTCAGCATTTGTTTTGATACAAAAATAAAGGTACCTCAATATAAAATTCAAGCTTTTTGAAACCAAGACTCATTCAGAGGAAACTTAAGGCACATATCAAAACTGAAACGGAAAGTATTTAAGGCAAAATTTTAATCATGATCAGACAAAAGATCTAAACATGAGTTATCGTTCGAAAGATTTTTCGAATTTTACTGTAGTTGAATTTTTTGTCGTTGGTACCGCCTCTTGCGAAGAAGTGACACATCCACCATGAGTATCTCTTGGTAAATAAAGTGCTTCTCATTTTGGCATTCGGAATGGCAGGTCCCCACCATTTCTGCCTATAACACGCACGCACGAATGATTGAGAGTTGGTTTGGTTTTGGTTCGCTTCAAACCTCTTATTTATTTATTTTTTAATTTAACGAAATTTAAAATAAATTTAAATCGGTTAAATCGATAATGAGAAATTCAAACCTCACAAAAACGTTTGGGTAAAGGGTGTTTCCTTAGAGCGGAGAACTTTAAATTGGATTTTTTTGTGCAAGCTGAATTGACAATTCGCGGTTGTTTTTAATTAAGTTTGAATAGAGCCAGTTTAATTGTGACTAAAACATGTTTGTGTTTTGGATTAAATTGACGGTGATAACAAAGACGAAAAAAGTGTATCTCGCAATATCCGTCTGCCTGTCTGTTCGACTACATCCTAAAAGGCTTGACCGATTTTCTTTAAACTTAGAATACATTTTTAAATAACGGTACCTGTCATACGATTTTTTTCGAAACTTATATATGTAAATATTTTTTTTTTCTGAAAAACTGTTTCATAAATTAAAAAAAAAATCAAAAAATTTCATTAATTTAAAGATAGGCAATGGTTAGATATTAATGGTACCCCCCATGGAACCATTTTTCTTGTTTTTTTTTTCTCAAAAACAGTAGATACAACCGATTTTGATCATTTTTTAAAGCTATAAGGTTGCCCCAAAAGCTAGAATATAATTGTGCTTTCAAATTTTATAAAACATTTTTTTTAAACTTATCATTTCGAAAAATAAAAATGACAAATAAAAGTTACAAGATGTAGAAAAAAATTTTTTACGTAGAAATATCGCTACATATCTACCATAATATTTGTTCTGGAATTTTGTTTTTTTTTTCTCACCTTATTTTTAAGATCTACATATTTTTCAATAAACAAAATTTTGAAATTAAGATATTACTGACCGTACCTACCATAGAACCATTTTTTTTAAATTTCAATGCAATTTTTTAAAGAGAATCTTCTAAAAATTTTGAAAAACATTGCATTTCAAAACTTAAAAAAAAATGCTTTTTTTGAAAAAAAAAAAATCATTGTTTCTTGGAAAATTCCATATCTCAAAAGCGCGTCAATATTTTTGTGGAAAATAATTAAAACTTAAAGTTGGCGTAGATTTTTTTAACTATTAATAAAGTATTAATATGAATTAAAAAAAAAAATATCAAAATGCATGACGTCGTTTTAGAAAAAAAATATTTTTTTTTATATTATACGCGCACTCAAGGGGTTATGAATACCCTTATAATGTTAGATACAGTGCAAGCAATTAAGAAATTAGGATAGGATTACAAAGGAGATACCGATTCACATTGGTTTTGAATGTCTGCACATTGGAATGAGTGGGAAACATTGAGTCGTGTAAAGCATGCTACATTGGCGTAGTGCGGCTAAAAAAAAGAATCTCTGTAGGTACTTGAAAGTACACCCGAAATTGGGCTCAAGGGTAAACTGTTGAGCATTCCTAGAAGTACGGGTATTACGGTTGAATTGTTTGAATTGTTTTTTTTTTACACTTGCATATTACCATTATTTTTGGATAACAGAACATTTTTTTTAATCATTTACGTAGCGTTAAAAAGTAAAAAGCATAAAAATAAATCGTAGTGTTCGAAATAGTAAACTACTCGTATCTATGTATGTAATAATTTAAAAAAAAAAATCCCTACAAAAATTAGCTTGGAAATTTTTTTCCATTTAAAATTTGTAGAACCCTCTTTCTGCTTAAGAGATCGACGTTTTGGTAAAAAAAGTAGATGCATTTACAAGATGAATACATACTTTCAAAGGATTTTAAGGTTAAGGTATATTTCAATTGATTGGCGCCCGGGTAAAATTTAATATTCATCAGTTTCTGCAATCAAAGAGTATAAGGTTAAAAAATTTAAATTATATATAGTTTTAATTTAAGCAAAATAAATTATGTAAGATTATTTGAACTGTATTCAAGCTTAGAAGTGAAGTATAATTTTAGTTTTTTTTCCTGTCACTAAACATAGAAACAATAAATATGTATACCAACCTACTATATGGTATCCGTATTTATTAAACATTTAGACTTAAGTATGACATACTTAGATAAAAAAGTTTTACAGCTAAAATTTTATTTTTTTTTTTTTCAAAAATGTAACCCACAGAAATTTATCTGTGTATTCGTGTAATCGTGTATTAAAGACCTTTAATTTAGCGCAAAAAAAAAACTAATGTAGAATGTGAGATTCTAAAATGCACCCGGTCGTTAAAAGCTACTATTTATTCGATTTTCTACACAAAGCTCCCATTTGTTTTTTAAAATTGTCAAAAGAAATCCATTCAGTAGTTTTTGCGATCGCAATACATATCCTCAAAGATGCCAGATGTCCGTTCAACTCCAAACAAAGAAAAAGCACCTACTTTTTACATATCGAGATCAATTTGAAGCAACGAAAAATAAAATAGAAAATTATTCCTCTGAGATTACAAACACCCAGCTTGAATTCCTCTTACGGGGCTCATTCTTCCTTCAGTTCCTATCTATCTAATCTAATTCATTTCAAAGTTCTTGCTGTTGTTGCAAACTGCAATGCAGCACCACCACCACTCATCACATCACAGTCCCGCAGTTGAACTTGTCGCTTGAAATGTTTTATAAAAAAAAGTCAAGGAAAGGGAGAAAGATCTATTGCATTTAAGAAGATGGGGGTTATTGTGGCGACAGAATCGCGTTGCCATTTTATTTAGTTTTTTCACATAAAAACTAAATGCAATATTACTTCGAGAAAAAAAAAACCATTTATTAGTTTAAATAGAAGATAGACCGAAATAAAAAAGGTATAGGTGGGTTTAAAATTTAAATAGTTTACTTCTCATATAAGCCGTTTGGACAAGCATTAAAATTAAAGGTTCCGTCGATTACTGGTAGCACGCACCCAGGAATGGCTGAGAGGTATAAGTCAATAGGCTTAGGCTCTCTACAAGCCGTTGGCTTCAATTTATTATTATTTTTTTAAGTAGACTTAAACACCCAAGCTATGTGAGGTCATTCCCTAATTTTAAAACAAGTCTCTTATTACCTTTAGGAACATCCTGAGATTCCCTAACCTATCATCGAACACATTTTTTAATGGAAATTCGTTCACTCAACGGACAAGAACTCGCTTCAGTGCCTGCCTCAATATTTCGGTGTTAAGTAAAGAAGACTATTGTCTTAATAATAGAACTGAGCTCTAAAAGAGTCGTGTATTGGAACTAATTACTTGGTGAACATTGTTTATCTGAATGGACGTACAACGTGTTTCAACACAGTCTTTCGTAATCTTTCGAATATATTTTTGTTACTTTACTGTGAAAGTGAGTAACGCCATCATGGCACTTTAATGATTGAGGAATGCTGATATTTTGCGATAAGGTTATCTTGTTTCGCAGTGGTTTTGATCTAATTCGAGCCTGCACAGCTTTGATGGGACACTAAGGCCTCACAGTACATGGGTCGATAGATCATTGGCTCTCACGTGTTATAACAATTTTGAAGAAAAAATTTCATCGTATACGATATACAAAATAACAAGTGATTCTAAGCTGTCAAAAGACACGGAAAATATCAGGTTTTTATCATGCTAAGGTCGATTCCAACAATACGATGGTCGATGTCACCGGATTTGAAGATTGTGAACCTATCAATTTTCCAGCTGCAAAGTAGCACAAAAATAAGACATTATAAAGGGCGAATAGATAGCAGTGATAGTTTTTCCAATTGTCATGTTGTAGCAGTTGTCAAAGTTCATCATCATCATCATCATCATCGGCTCGACAACCGGGTTCCGGTTCTGGCCTCTTTCCACAAGTCTCTCCACCTATCCCGGTCCAGTTGCGCACCCCAAGGCTTCGGGCGTCCTGGTCTACGCCATCTCTCCAGCGCAAGCATGGTCTACCACGCTGTCGTCTACCATCGAATGTACCACAAAGAACTTTCCGAGCAGGTTCCTCTTCGCTCATGCGAGCTAGGTGCCCTGCCCACCGGAGTCTACCGAGCTTAATTTTTGTCACTATATCTGCTTCAAGGTAGATTGCGTACAGTTCATGATTGTACGGTCTCCGGAATCGTGCTTCCTCACATACGGGGCCAACAATTCTCCTTAAGACTTTTCTCTCGAACGCAGCTAAGAGGTCGGAGTGCCTTTTGCTAAGCACCCAAGTCTTGGATACATATGTGAGTACTGGCAGGACCATGGTCCTGTACAGCAGCAGTTTTGAAGTTATGGTGAGATTTCTGGATTTGAAGAGCTTTGACAGACTATAGTAGGCTCTGTTGGATTTGAGAAGCCGCCCGCGTATTTCTTCTTCTATATTTTTATCGGCTGCTACTATTGACCCAAGGTATTTAAAGGATTGCACCACTTCAAATTCGTGCTCCGCAACCTTGATTGTTTGACCAACTGTTCCTCTCGCTGTCAAAGTTACCAATTTAAAATCCAGCTGTCAAAATATTCAAAAAGGTTTGCCATTTTATCCCGACGAGCTAAGATAACACCGTGAGTTCACTAATTGCGCGCTGGAAATATTAGGTCCAGATTTTGCCAAAAGTCATCTTCTCCGACGTGGTCAATTTTAGGCTCAGCGACTATGTCAACAAGGAAAATTGGTTAGTTGGTCAAATACATTCTATAAATTTTCCAGCAAGCATCAATGCATCCACAAAGATCGACTATTTGGTTGAATTTACGGACTTGCGGACTTATCGGACTTTATTTCTTTTGAAATGAAGAAGACAACGTTACCGTTTATGTCTCGGGTATGGAGCTATGTAAACCGAATTTCTGTGATCACATTTTGACAACATCAATATATTCAAGCTGTGGTTCCAACAAGCGGCGCTACATGCCTTAAATTCGACACAATGCTCGAATTGGTGAAGGGAAAATTTAACGACTGTGTAATCTCACGAGCAAGCCGGGCCACCGTGATTATAATACTTGACACCAATCGTATATTTTCTCTGGAGGTTCGGCAAACCCTTAGTCTACGCTAAAAAGCCAACCACATTGGATGAGCTCGAAAGCAATATTCGAGACGCTTCTGTCCGGCAATATCGCCGTGATTCATCACAGACTCGAATGATTTATTTTTCTATGGTTTCAATTAAGTGACCAAATAAGCGGTTAACAAGAAAAGTATGAAACAGAAAATTTAATAAAAATGGATGAGTTATGCATTATGTCAATACTTATGACTATAAAGGCTACGTATAAATTGTTCGAAGGAATCTGATAAGACTGAGACAGGGACTTAATAAGTCGTCCAACTATTAAAAGATACATTGGGTAGAAATGGTGGCCACGGGAATGTATTGCTCAGTGATACAATCACCCCTGGAGTGCACCGTTTTGATACCATAAACTCGCTTGACCTGTGGATTTAATGAGACATGATGAGGGACTCATGAGCTCCCCTCTACATTATGTTCGCGGTCAGAGCCATTTAAAGTCTTTGATTTTCAATTCAAATAGTTCGTTAAGGTCTTCGAGGAATGGCTTTCCGAGTAGTTGACTTGTTTGAACTGAAGATTTAATGAGATTGGATACGGGATTCATGGACTCCCCTCTACCATAAGTTCGCTAACTCACGTTCTTAAGATCGAGGAGTACTCGAAAGAAGACCTTAAGGTTCATCTCAGAGCAAATTCGTCGTAATAACAAAATAGATCAAGTCTTAGATCTATAGTTGAAATAGTTGGGGCAGGAATTTTACCTCTTTCCGCAAGTGAGCTATGAAGGGCTGATCCTTGTCTCGCTAGCTCGTCATCCCGTTTACTTCCCTCCATTCCACTGTGACCCAGATCGGAGTGAAATTGAGGTTATTGTTCAGGCTCGCAAGCTTATCCCGGAATTCCTGAGACAACTCAACCAAATCAGTTAAGATCATTCAAATAAGCATTCTACGAATTGCTTACCTTTTTTCTGCATTTAAACGTCTCTTGATCACAATGCTTTGGAACTGTTTAAAACTATGGAATTCAGACACAAAAATCAAGCTTTTCTTATGCTGCCCCCTTATAATTTTCAACAAAAGCCATCTAGTCTGATGGAAGTCTACTCTGCAAAGAAGCTCATATAACCTGCAATTTTTATCAAAACGTCTTCTAAGCAATATATTCTCCTCGCAGAGTGGCAACGCCATTTGGTATGTTAGTACCAAAGCATTTGAGCAATCATAGATACAAATACACCAAACAGATCGCACGAAGGGACACCACGACCACATGGCATTGGACGGAACGGACGACTGACATCGACGACGACGAGGCCGCATGCATGAGTGCATGCAAAGAGGTGGAATTCTATGCTGTGCTGCAACAGCAGCAGCAGCAGTAATAACATCTTCAAATTGGACATGAAGTCCACGATTTTGTGTAGCATCAGAGACATCGCAAAAAAAACTTAAAAACACGGAAGCAAGGAGGGCGGAATGGGACAGAACGGAACAGGTAACTTGAGTGTTTTTTTTTTTTTTTGCAAGGCAAATGACGGTCTACCTAAGTCCTCCTTCTCGAGTCTGTCTATTTATTTGTTTGTTTATATGTATGGAATCTCCTCAGTCTCAGTATCTGTGTATCTTTGGGAAGAATCGTGGGGCTGTCGTCCTTCATGACGACGAGGATGTGTGTTCCTCTGGTGCCTGCTTATTTCTGCCAGTGCACTCGAATCGAAATGCATGATGCCATGTTGTTTTTGTTGTTGTTGCTGTTTTAAGTATAGAATAAGATGAGACCTTGGTTGTTGTTAGTGGTGTTGTTGGTTCGGTGTATTCCTTTTGTTTGAACATTTAAAAAAGATAATAATGGCTGCAGTCGTGTGTATCCACAGCCAGAGGCCTAGTTAAATTCAGTCCGGACGACTCGGGAGCAGGACCGTCCGTACAGTCGTCATCGTCGTCGTCGTCCGTCCGGCAGGTGTGTTTCTCACGCGTTTTTTTGGTTTTATTTGGTTTCCCTTGCCACTTTTTCGCTTGCCGAAGTGCCTACCTGTTTTTTTTTTGTTTTTTGTTGGTAGGTAAGGTAAGTTTTTATTTTTCTCTTGTCTCGCTCGCGTGTATCTGAGCAAATTTATCTCAGCTCGGGTGGCTGCGCGGCAGTCGTGAGGTAGATTTTTGTCTTTCGCCTGATTTTGGTATAGGTTTTAGTTATGTTTTTTTGTTTTTAGATATGATTTCCCCCACAAGCCTTGGGGAGACAGAGATTTGCACTTCTTGAGCGGTGCATATTTTCATTGGACTTTTATGTCTTTTGTAACAGAAAATAGTATTTAGAGTATGATGCTGATGATGATGATGATTGCGGGTTGTAGGTATAGTTTTAGTGGTATCTTTGTTCAAATCAAAGGAAATACAGATAGGTGCATACCTTTATGTAGGTAGTTTCGAGGTTTCGAAAAACTAGGGATATCTTTTGTTTGATTTTTGCTTTTTTTTTTGTTGTTTCGAATGACCAGAGGGCAAGATCTTCAAAGATTATTTCGTTTGAGCAAGAAGAGGTTGGTAGGCAGGTAGGTAACAATTTGATGATGAATCAATGACCTGGTTAAGGATGAACACATAATTGATTTGCAGGCGATCCTTGGGGGGATAGATTTGTAGAGTTGCAAATTATGAATTTGATAATTACATAGGTATCTATTATCTTTATACGTTATATGTATAGGACTACTCCGGGAATCTTATTCATCTTCTGAGATTATTGATTAAAATAGTGTTGTGTTTATAAGGCTTTGGAGACAAGGAACCTACTCGTGTAAAAGAAGCTAAGCTACCCAGCTATTAATCTAAATAGGTGGCTATGGATTTTAGTAAGGAAGAAACATTTTTCACACGTTGCAGAGGGATTTATGATGATCCGATGAGAATCGTGCAGTGTTGTTCCCTAAATAAGGCCCTAATCTTATATTTAGCTCAGGTAGGTATAAAGTGTCATATACATAGTTTCAGATAGGCTCACCGTTTCTGAATTGTTCATGTACTTATACCTAGGTAGGTATGTAGGTACCTACCTGTAAATATTCAATCTCGGTTGAATTTCCTCCTTGAGTTCCTCGGTTCCGGTTTTCCGGTGGTGATATTTTTCGTATTTTTGGGAGGGTGTGGCGCTTAGAGACACGGTTGTCAGACAAACCCTGGGTCAGCATGAAATGAAACCGCCTCCTCGTTATACCTACCTAAATTGGGTTTATATTGTCATCCAGAGCTTCCATCGCACTAGGTTAGGCTAGGTTGAATTGGCTGGGTGCACTTAGACCAGAGTTGGTCCATATTGTGATACCACATGAATCAAGAGATTTCCTCTCTACTACTCTACTCCTTGAACCATTGGAGCACCTTATGAAGTGGGAAAGACTACCTATAAATGTGTATATTAATTTGGATCACTAGGTTCCTCGAAGAAAATCTCTCCAAAATGGAGCCAAGGTACATACATATATGGGATGGAGCAGGGCATGTACATACGTAGAAGATGAGGAATTCATTCTACCTACCTTTTGTTCGTCCATACAGCTTCTGCAAAAATCTTTTGGATGCCATTTTATTTTTCACGTTTTTTTCTTCAAGATGAAGATAGAAATAAGTTGCAGTAATAATGTCATGTTTCATCATAATAAAAAAAAATCCAAAACTTTCGCAAGGAAATTTTTGTGTACTTATTTTTGAAGCTTTAATCGAAAGGATCCCCCAAACCCTTTTTTTCATATATTTTTTTTAATTTAAAAACATCCTCTCTACATCACACTTTTTGTGACATTTTAATTTTTAAAGCAAATGCAAATGCTTTAGAAGTAGAGAAAGTCAGTTTGGGAAAAACAGAAACATTTCAGAAAAGTCCAGACCAAAACTAAAATTTTCAGAAAACTTTGGAAAACGCTTCTGAAATTTGATAATGTTTCCTTGGTCTAGGCACGCCTTTATAGGTATATCACACTTCGCATTTTTCTACATTTAGATTAAGCGCCATCTAAACTCTCAACAATTCAACAATTTAAATTCACTTTCTATCAGTTACTCACTCGAATTGATGAACTTAATTCTATTGATTTTAAGTGTTTTGTTAAAGAAGGTCCCCATGTTAGTTCATGTTGTGTATGAGTTGCTATTGTAACCAGGACCACCTAAAATCTTTAAAACTAGGTTTTTCTGAAATTTCTTGCTCTGAGATTACTTCTCTCCGTTGAGTTCCGATTTGAAGGTGTTGATTGAGGTAACCCATTTTTTGTAGAACTCATAAACTCTGTGGATGAATGCCTCGACATGTATTCCCGCATTCAGTTGGTATAGGTTAACTGGCTGTCCCTTTAGGCAGTAGAGGAACTTGCCTAGTGTCGAGATTTGGGTGATTTCGAATTTGATATTTTCACTAGGCGATATGGAATTGTCTAGCTCTACAAAAAAGCTGATAAATGAAATTGTATTTAAATTAAAAATTATTCTCATGGGTTTCCACAACACCAAGCCAATAATGAAACAAAAACGTGTTGGAGAAATAATTCACAATAATTCAGAACGATATTTTTTTTAGAAATAAATTTTGTAGTTTCGGAAAGCAGGTAAAAAATAAAACAACATATATTTTCCAACGCGACGAAGAACAAAAATAACTTCACAAACATTTTATTAAAATATTACAAACATCTATTATTATTATTATTAATTTATTATTTGCTCAACATTTATCAAATTCGAAAAAAAAATGCACCCGTTGCTATGCATCAGCTGTTTTAACTTACAAATAAAAACATAGCCATGGCACTGAATACACAAATTATGTTCTATTCACTCTATAGAGAAGAGTTGAATGCATTCTAACTTCCTGCTGTGCCCATTAATTCTAGTTCATGTCAAGGACATTAAGTGTAATAATTAAACATTTTGCATAATCCTACAAAATAAATGCTCAAATCCGATATTTTTTGTCATGTGCAACCGAAGGCCTATTATAAAAGACAAAGGTAGGTACACACGCAAGAACACAAAACATCAGTTAAATAAAAACACCTTATCCGGTATTGACAGGTATCGGACTTCGGGCATTGTTTTTGGGAGTTGACCTCTGGAAAACAATTGTTGTCCGATTTATTGTTTTTAGTTGCCTGTTTTCAAATAAATGTATTTACCACCCGCTAGCTTTTTCTGTTTAATTTCGAATTTGAAATTAACACGAGTCTATATCCTTCCTACTTATATGTTTTTCAACACTCGAATCGTGTTCCAATCAGGGAGATGAACATCCAATTTTGCACAATTCCTATATAGTGAGTTATGAGAAGTGGCGCCTTTAAACATTGTTCACGTTCATTTGATAGAGTGATAGTGTGCAGTTATTAGTGTGAACTTAACAACTTCCAAACTTTGTGTTGCTTTGAGTAGCATCAGCTTCTATTTCAAACGTGTAGTAAAAAGAAGTCCAAGAAGTCCAGCAAAAAGAAGCATACCCAACATAAGGTCGGGTAGTTCTAAAGTGTTTTATGTTATTTGGTATAGTTGGTAGGTGAAATTAACAAATTTCTACAACCACACCCTCCACCTCCTTTGTAAAAAGCTCCGAAAAATTGACAATTTTTCAGTCTTTTGTCTATAAAATCTTGGGGGTGTATTTAAATACAAAATATAGCTCCATTATATTCATGCCAACTTGTCGCCAACAACATTTTCTAAAAGTTTGATGTGAAAAAATATCAAAATTGATATTGAGGCTATGGATGGCTTATAAAATGGGTACAATACTAACTATTAGCTATTAGTATCGGGCTTACAAAAATTCAATGTTTTACATAAGTTTAAGTTTTGCGTGTTACAAACATTGAATCCGTTGGGACCATTTTACGTTAGTCGCGATGACCCTTAAAACTCGATTCTAAAACGTTTAATGGTCAACTTTTAGTCTGTAAGCAATTAGTCAAAACCTGCACGGTAAAGGAACGCCTGATCCGGAATAGGCCTTTATATCTGATGGGTGACACATCGATTTCGGAAACAGTTGTTTCATTGGGACATTCTAGAAATGGCTATGAGTTGGGATGACACCAACTCACACAAGGTTCATCAGATAGTAATGCCAACACAACATGTAGGTACAGATGTTTGGCAACGTCATTTGTTCGAACTTATTCGAATATGACGTTGGTGGGGCTATCACTGTCAACAGCGAGCATTACATGGTTACCAATTTCTATTGGTCCGATGATGATTTAAACATGGAAGAAATGGGGTTTAAGCAGGATGGATCTACGTGCCTCAGAATGAACGTCAAAATGGAAATTCTGAATGAAATATTTGAGGATAGTGTTATCTCTCGGAGAGGTGACGAAAATTTGTCCGAAAGATCAAGCGATTTTTGTCAGACTTTTTCTTGTGGGGTTTTCTGCAGTAAAAGTTCAATAACCTGCAATCGACTGATGCCCTCAAAGTAAAAACAATCCAGAACATCGCTCAAATTCCGTTGGATCTATGCGACAGAGTCATTAAAGATTGGAAGAATCCAAACCGTTCTACCTTGAACGATGTCATATTCCATATAAAAATAAATATATAAATTAGAGGCTTGTAGAGCTTCTAAAACTACGGACTTATATTTTCCTATGATTCCTGTGTGCGTATTAGCAGGAATGACGGAGATCTAAAGGATTATTTGATGAGTCCGAACGACTTAGACTTTTCATAAAGAGGGATATTCTTGGAGGATTTGTCACTTTCTCCCAAGGGACAGTAAAAACCTGAGAAAAAAAACTTTCACAAGGCAGCAACAGGAAGTCGAAGCCAGGCCTTCTGCAAGAAAGTCCATCGCTATAACCATTATGTCAAGAGGTACTACTGTCATATTTTATACATAATGACATATGCGCCAATCAAATAAAAAACAAAAATTTTGTAAATACCTCACACCCAACTAGTTTTATTCTATTTCGACAACGACCTTGCCAGAAAACATGGTGGCTTCCTTTTACCACAAAGGGGTATGAAATTGTAATTTGACTTTTGGATGTGTTTTGACAAACATATACAATTGTTGGCACTGCTGTGATAGTAAATTCGACGTTTCTATTTAAATACAAAAACACTCTTGAATTTTTTGTATGATCTCTCAATCTAAAAACGCCAGTCAAGATTTATGTTTTAATCATCAAGTTCAAGACAAATCGATGATTGGAACTTCCGGTGGTTAAAATAGTCCCACTAGACAGGCTATGCAATTGAGTCTATGGAAGATCTCAGTCATCATTGTTTGGAATATTGCTTAAATTTTGGTGGGGCAATACCCCCATTTATTAGGCTTAATACAAGCTAATTCTTAATCTAACTTACATATAGCTCTTAAATCTAGGGTTGAGAATTGGAAGGATGATTAAGACGCACTTTCAGGCAAAGTGAACTGAGGTTAAAGTCGAAACAGTTAATGTTACAAGTAATCCTCCGCAGCATGCGAGTAATAGGTTCGTTCGAGCCATAAGAGGTACGGTGGGTAGGCAGATAGAAGAGACGAGGATTTCTTATAAATATCTTGTATTTCTTGTAAATATAAACTAACTCAAGGAATGACGCCTCTTCGATATTTTAAGCACCAAAACCTCTCTAATTGATTTCTGTAAAAAATGACGAAAATCCTGAGTTTAATTGTTATGGTCCTATTGAAAATTTTGTTTGAAGTTTATTTTGAAGAAACTGCCCTGCGGAATACCAATTACCAAATACCAGTACTGAACGAACAAGAAGGTAGCTGGCGTGAAGTTTGACAAAGTAACTGCGACCTTCAGAATGCAATTATGAAAGCTGTATAAAACGAGCTGAAGATGCTGATGTGTTAATGTTAACCATTGTAAGACCCATGAGATCAGTGTATAATTCAGGGATTATTTCTTGACAAGTTCAACTGGCTGATTTTGCAGGTAACAGGTATAACCGCTGACCCCAACTATACGTAAGATCAAGATAGTTTAGTTTACTTTCGACTTTTACAAATGGAAGCACCTCAATTAACCTTACCTTAATCTCCGTCTTCTTGCCTGCCAAGTACGGTAGACCCGGTATTTTTGCCAACCATAGCTCTAGGTTTATAGGATTTAAGAAAAAGATATAATTGAGAACGTTATCTTTAAAATTCACCGATCTCAAATATTTTTGGTTTCGGGAAAACCAAGCCTTGTAAATTTAAAAGTCTTCTCTGCCTTGGGTCTACAGAGTAGTTCAAATATCAAAATGCTAGATCTCCAGAAATGTCAGAGACAGGAATACGAATTTTAATGGTGTTATTGGTTGGACGCAGGACGAGCATATTAATCAGTGAGAGTGATCGCTTAAAGCTAGAAAGGGGGTGGCCGTGGCGTGATGGATGTGTGCTCGCCTGTCAACCTCATGATGACAGGTTCGATCCTGCCGTCGTCTATGTTGCTTTAATTCCATTAAAAACCTTCTAAAAATTGTCATCAATGGGTTGCTGGTTTACTCATTACATGTTGTTCAGGCATAACACTAACAACATGTAATTGAGTTAAACTAGTATGCCCAACAAGGATGAACACGAATAAAATAATGTGAATTATAAGCGACACGGAAGTTCTCCGCTTTAGCTCAGCCGCCATCCCTGGAGATAAAAATATCTGAGACAGCCACCAACAGTCTCAGAACATCGTGCCACACATCTTTCCTATCCTTCTTTCTCTTCATTAACTTCACGCCCGCGCTGTGTTGAAACATTTATAGGGTAATCAATAATCATAATCCCTTGAGCGCGGGTAGATTATAAAAAAAAAAAAAAAAAAATTGTCTAGTTTCCTCACGTGATTCCGTGTGCAATATAATATTTTCGACTAATATTGACTATTTCAACAAATTTCGACAGAAAAATGCTTAGTCCGTGACATTTAAAATGATAAACCACAACCATTAGAATAAAAAAATTCTTTCTTTTTTGTTCCAAGATATTGGTTGCGTAAATGGAGGTCATTGGGCCACAAAGTAGGTGTATTGTGTTTTGACAGATACTACCTATAAACATTGAAGTCAGTGGTTCATCTCTGATGTTATTGTTTAGATCTGAATCTAATGACATAAACTTTAAATTATTTCGGAAAGAATTTACATAGCCCAGAGAAGTCGAATAGTCGTTTAATTTTTAGGGTTTGTTTACTCTTTTCGTTTACTACTTCCCTAATTACGATGACCATACGATGCACACAACGGCCAGTGGCGTCGGCGTCCGACAAGATGATAACAATGATAAGAACCCAAAGGCTCCCAGCATGTTATTTGTTGATGATTCAGATTATTATCGTTTGTTTTTAATTTTTTTGTCTTGCTTTACAATGGAGCAATTCTCGATTCTGTGCTTGTTGGCCTTAACCTTTTAGACAGAAAGAGAGACAGTCTGAAGCTGACATTAACGAATTGAATTTTATTTGTTTAAATGTACAATGTTTTGGATGGAGGTGAATTAATTGCCCATTCGCGGGAGAATAAGCTAATTGAGTATATTGTTTAGTTAAAGGCTGATCGCGCTGTGTTTGTTTGGATAGGAAAGTTTGTTTTGTTTATCGTAAATAAAAGAAACTCTTCGAGTCTATTTGGATTATCAAAAACGATCGAGTTGAAGTTCAATGCCCATCAAAAAAAAAAAAAACGAAAAAGTCAAGTCAGTTTGTTATCAAACAAGAATAATGGCAATTAACATTTTACCCGAAACCATTGATAACCTATACACCAAGCTGCCATCATAATAAAAATGAAATTTACGAGCAATCTCTTTGTTTTCACTTCCAAAAATATTTCAAATTGTAAGGGCAAGCATTTCGTTGAGAGCTGGGTTGATGCCAAGTAATAGAGTTGACTCAATTGCATTTGACAGATTTTCAATGCTGAACATAAAACAATTGAGGAAGACATTTTTTTTAATTCCGGTGCATCTTTAAGTTTATAATATAGGTAGTAAGAATATTCAGAAAAATTACGATGAGTATGTATTAAATTTAGACCAGGATGGGACGTTAATATAACACTATTCTCGCCGTCTTTACCTTGCATCTTCAGCAAACAACATACCATAAATAATGTTTGTAAGTATACTAATATATTTATTTTTTTTTTTCATTTAACATTTAGTCCATTATTTTTTCCTGGCTTTGAGATCTTAATCTTAAAAATCAGAATATACAAATTTAAGTTATATCTAAGCTTCAAATTGAAAGAATTTCACTTGTTCCGAAGATTTTCAGCAAATTAAGTTCTCTCTTATTATAAAGATGTGAGAAGTTTTTTTTTTTTTTTTGTGAAATATAGAACCCTCTTCTAACCTCTAAAAGGTATCAGAACTATTGAGCACGGGTCGCCCAAAACAGATTACAAGCACAAAACAGCTTGGAGTAAAAAATGAAGTGCCATTTTATTTCTTGAACTTATTTTGAATCTTGATATTACGGTAAAATTTACCTCAACACAACATTAACTTTTTTTTTATATATGTATGGACTTCGGAAATTTGACCATGTTCTCTTTTAATGTAGCTGGGTGTTCTCTCAGACAACATATTAACATACGATATTGTCTTTTCTTTCATATAATTTTAAAAAGTCGTCAACCTTCTTATCTATTTGAAAAAATAAGTTTTGCGAAATCTATTCGTACCTACGCAAAATATAAATTATCCTCATTTTAATTATTTAAATAGCGAAAGACGTTTTTTTGTTTACGCTAAAAGATTATGGAATTCGTTACCTTTATCAATTCGGTTAATTATTTCAAGTACTTACCTATAACGTTCAAAAAATTGCTGTATTCATATGTTTAAAGTAATCCTGTGAATAACTTATTCAATTGAAATTTATTATTATTACCTACTCTCTTACAATAATCAATCATTTTGTAAATAATTAAATTTTTACTATAGGTATACAAAGTATATGTATCTATATTATTTACAAACTAAACGAATTTAATTCTTACTTTACTTCCCATCTTTTTTCGGAAATAAATAAAAAAAACTAAAAATAAAAGAAAATACCTACTTAACTTTTCTACATATAGGTAAGTTGTAAGTAGATACATTCTGACATTTTTAAATATAATTTAAAAAACTTTTAACTTTTAAAATAATTGTAGGTAGGTACCTACTATCTAATTTCAAATAAAGATAGATACATATAAGGGATTTCTTACATTTCAACATCTTCAAATGTATTGATTTATTAAGATTCTTTGAAATCCTAAAAGGACACTCAACCTACCTACGCAACAGCATCGAAGAAATCAATTCATTTTTCGTTTCGCCTCACCAGAAAACTATCTAAGCTCACATTTATAATAGATAATACATAATATGCCTGTCCACAACCTGCCAAAGTATCATATTTCTTCTTCTGATTTAGGTCTAACACCATGCATCTACCTAATCTCCACCAGATGACACCAGACCCTCTCAATTTAGAGCGGCACTTAACACTTCTTCATACCACAAGAACATCAACTACAAAACCCATTAAACTGATCTAATGAGATGACATTTTTAGTAAGTGTAACGGACTTACTCAGAAAACACATCCATGATTTGAATTCAAATGAAAAAAAAAATACAAAAAAAAACAACCCATGTGGTTGGTAAAGGCACAAAAATGAAACTCTAAATTACAAAATGTAGGCAGTGTTTGTGTAACCTGATAGATCATAGGTCTCATCTACTTCTCAAAAAGAAAAACATGTTCAAGTACCAACTATACCTTCCAACCGCCCTGTGCACCCATAATCCTCTAATATACATATATATACAGTACATACGTAAGTAAAGTAGGTACATAGTTTAACATCATGTAAAGTACCTTATGCACTTGAAAATTCAATCTCTCTCAAGTCAACAAGAACTTCAACTTAGCCGATGATGATTTTTACTCCATAGAGGGTGATTAATATCCCTTAATAACCCAAACCAGTGTTTGGAGATATCTAAACCAAACCACCACACGATATCTTTCCATCTACATAAGTATCGAACAAAAAGAAAACTATTAATATGTATCTCTCTATCTTCGCTAAATCGCATGGGAGTTTCAATAAGTAACAAAAAAATCAATTTCAACTTAGTTCACCCGCATATGTTCACATTTTCAACCCAAAACTTTGCCTGAAAATAATTTTGAAAGTAGATTTTTATAAAGCAGCAACAACAACAACAACAACAAAAAAAAGATACAAAAATAGTATCTGCGAACTAAACTTCCCTTGCCACTTCTAACTAACGATTGAGCACGTTTTTGTATCAGTGAACTCAGGAGGACAAGACAACATGTGGCCTAGCAAAAGCAAAAGCAACCAAACCAACAAAATTGCTAGCCGAAGCAGCCAATACAGCGGCCCATCGTCTTTTTTCTTTCTTTCAACCTCCCTCACGCAAAAGTACACAAAATGCAATGTGCAATCAAATGGAAACGAACATGAAAAAAAAATGCATAAAAAGATTGAGAGAGAGAGTTGGGAAAAAATAATGAGAATGAGAGGGAGAGTGAGCGAGAGATGGAAAAATATCTGTGAGATACTTCTCCCTAACCTATCAATCGCCCTCTGGTGGCCAGAAAAATCACTCTCAATTCTCTTATACTTCAATCCCTTCTCATTCTAACCCAGGCAAAAAAGTGAAACACACTGCTAAAGAGAACAGAAAGAATCTCCAATTTTTATTCAACTTGTCAAATTCTCGTATCTTTTGAACAATTTCTTGGGTTTTCTTCTCGTTTCATATATATTTTGTGTGCATTTCATTCGCTCTACACCCAAATCAGATATTCTCATCCCTCTCTCGGTGGTATTTCATTTCCAATTGTCTGCACTCTTTGTTACTCGGGGCAGGCAAAACAAAAATTATTTACGCTTTTTCGATTTTCAATCGAAACCGAGCTAATGTATCTTCGTTTGGAAATGCAGTTAGGTCAGTTGAGTAAGATACTTTATCGAGAGCGGACGTGAATTTCGAAGCTTTATCCGTTCGCTACATTTTTCTACACATCATCTCTATCTAAGAAAAAAATACTGAATGTACACGGATTTACTTCTACCACTGGGTGTTTGATTCTTTTTTATTATTATTTTTTTATACTTTTTATTGGCAAACAAAATAAAAAGATAACCACCGCGATACCTATTGTGCGATTTTTCAAATTAAAAATAATAAATAAACACGATAAACACAAGTGTATCTCTGCCATATAGAGATAGCTAAAAGCAATCATATATATCAAGGTATCTACGAGATACTTTAAAAAGTATATATTTTGTTGGTTTTAAATATTTTTGGTTTTTTGCTACGACTGTGGATATTTCAAAATTTCTTATGATTTTTCGGATGAAATTTAATTGATTTCCTACGACAATTTAAGTGAAAGGATTTGCATAAGAAAAATAGATAAAAAGGATTACCTACCCTATCACTCAAATCTTTGAAATAGTTTATCTTCTAAGAAAAGATACAATTTTGTAACAAGTGATTTTCTAGGGTGAATTTCGAAAGTGTTGAGAAAAAAAAAAGAGTTGAATTTTAGTGATATATCAAAAAATTAAAAAAAAATAAATTCAACTCGATATTTGAAGTGAAAAGTTTACGAAATAATCTAAAAAAAAAATCATATCAAATTGGATACCATTTTAAAATTTAACCAAAGTGATCAGAAGATTTTTAAAGATATCGCGGTTATTTTTTTGGGATATTTAAAAAAATAGAAAAGAAATAAAATAAATTCTGATAACATATAAGTAAATCGAAATCTTGCTGGAATGAATTTCATACTCGAAAAAACAAACGGAGCTGAATTTTGAAATATTTTTAAAACTAAGGTAAGTTTGATTGATGGATTTATTTTTAATTGTCCATATTTCTGCCTATGATGACAAACTTAGGAGGGACAAATTGTTCGAAAGGTTAGGTATGGGGTTGGTTTTGGGATTGTGATTTACATAGGTAGATATGCACAGCTAATAGGTGGAAGTCAAAGCGTGGATTGAGGGATTTTGTCAAGAGATTTGCAATATTTTTTTTTGTTAAAGATTAGGGATTTTCTATTAAGAAGTTTTTTCAAACAGAAGGATGGATCCATAAGTAAGGATTATATTTCGGTTTTAAACCTATTTAAATGTGTAATTTGCTGTGCCAAAAACTCACCAGTACTACGTACCACTGTTTAAATTGATTAGTACCTACATTTTGGTTGGTTTTGATTTTAAATTTTTTGAAATATGTGTAGGTAGTAGTTAAGACTTGGAAGCCGGAAAGAGAAGAAAACAATTTAACAAGTCTCAAAATATATCTATAATTGGTAACGTGAACAACCAGAAATACCTATAACAATCGAGTTAGTTTCTAGTTTTGTTCCTTCAATATGGTCAATGACACCATTTAGAAAGCTAAGAGCTAGGTAATACCTACTTGGAATCTTTTAAAAAAAATGAGTGAAGCTTATAGAAGGAAAACAAAGGTATTGAGATAGGTATATGTACTTACAAGGAACCTTTTGAGTTTTCCAAATGTTCTACTTTCTTAAGTGTTTTGCTATAGATAATTACCCTAGCTAACTTTAGAATTCTAAAGGCAAACCAATGACAAATTCTCCCTGGTTAAGGGCTCATTATTGAAAACTTGGGAATTAAGAACTAATTTAAGCAAAAGGGATAGGAAGGTCTAGCTACTCATCTATCAAGGATTTGTAAAATGAAGGAAGGGTCCGTGCAGATGTAACAGAGATCCAAATTGACAAAATGAAAGAGACGAAGAATTTGTCAGCTTACTTAGGTATGTGGCATGTGTCCTGAGTTTTATACCTCTAAGCTTAAAAGATGTTCTTATAGTTTTGAAAAATTCAAACTTACATATGTGTAGCTTTATAATTTTGTTAGCGACAGCGTTATTAGGGGAAACACCAACTTAAAAAAAATCATAAGACTAGATAGATGGTTATTATTAAAGATTAAGGTTTGGAACTTAGCTAGATATTCCACGTCTTTCAAGAATGCCGATAGCTCGACATGATATTTATTTCACTAGAGAAAATAAATAAATAAATCAAAGCCTAGCACCTGCACATCATAGAGATTCTTAACCTGGTGACTTATAAGTCTCAACGATTCCTGTGTGCGTGGCTACCGGAATAGAGGCGAGTTATAATTTTCTGCCCAATTTTATTCCGAACGTGTTAGATGAGAAGCACTTCTAATGACAGGAGATAGTCTTGGATAATTTGTCACTTCCTCGTAAGGGGTTTTAAGTTTACCTTCATCCCCTGAAAAAAATGTCAGTGACTGGAAATCTAATCCTGAACTTTTGTATTTCAATAAAAGGAAGGTATTTGTAGCCATTGAATAAAGTCCTTAACTCAAACATCTTATAGGTATTCCTCATTCGATCATTTCCTCGGAAAATAATTTTTCAAAGTAAGAATTTTTCAGGTGTCTAATAAACTTAGATACCTAGATCTAACCTGGTAACCTTTTAATCTTGGTTTAATAGATGATTGCCGGTTTTAAATGTAGGTACCTTACTAGATGTTTTCTATACAAATAAGCTTTTGTATATTTTAGAATTTGATATCACAGATGGGTTTATGGCATAAAAAGACTCAAAGGTACTATGACTAGAAATTTATCAAATTTATTTTTAAGAACTTATTCTTTTCTTACAAATTTTATTTTCAAGATTTAAATCTAATATGTACCTATAGGTATATCAATAGTAATGCACCTACATATACCTATTCCTATCTAAGGTAAAGACTCAATTGTATTCAAAGTCTTATGAAAGACTAAAAGTTTTTTTCAGACAAATTTGATTAAATTAATAACAAATTACCTATACCTATTTCTAGGTTAGGTATGTACATACATATGTATAACTAAAACGATGAATGTTCGATATCAAAGCAAATTTTTCAATATTGAAAAAAAAGGTAGCCAGTAATGAATAAATACTTATACCTACCTACCTACCTGCCCCAGGTTGAACAATTGTAGGATCTAAGGAAAATCTTTATAAAATGTTATAGGAAGCATATCCTTTGGTATTGTATAGGTATATACCTATCTTCTATTATTTGTTTACAGGGATAGACCTGAAAAATGAAACTGGTGGGCTTTAAAATATTGTTGGAATAATTGGAAAAATTGTTATTTTGTGTGAGAAAATTAATAAGAGAAACATTTAAGAAGGTACCCATTTTTGCCAAAAATTTACAAAAAATGTTTGTAGGTAGGTCCTACATATTTGATTTTTAAATAAACCTTCCTATCTAGCTTACTTCTTTGAGGTTCTAGGTATATCACACAGCAACATAATTTGACAAAGCTTATTAAATGCCTTTCTTTTGTTACCAACTTATTTCAACAATTAAGTATAGGTATATTTACCTTTCTTTGCCAAAAATTTACTTAAACATTTTCGTATTGAATTTTTGAATGGCCCCGCCTACCTTTCTTAAATGCGCGAGCTTCTAAATCACAAAACAATATATTTAATTTCACAAAGCTTACAAGTGGCTATTTTGTGCTACCAACTACTTTCAACAATTTGGTACCTACCTATTTTTGCCATTTAGGTATTTGATATTTAAACCAACCCTTCTATCTACCTTACTTGTGTGAGGTTCAAGTTGTATCACACGACAAAATATCTTATTTGACAATGCTCATAAGTGCCTACTTTTTGATATACTGGTTATGATCAACTTATTTCAACAATTATGTATGTGTTTATACCTACTTGTCAATGAATTATGTTGAACTTTATTATGACTATAAATGACCTAGAATTTTTGTCCAAACTTCAAGAATGTCAAGTTTATTCTTATAGTCTTGAATTACCTAAACTTTGTTAATTTTCTTTTAATAAACTTCTAAGGTTGTTGTTCTTTGTAAGTTTTGATTTTTGTTTTGCTTCAAGCTTAGTATAGGTACATAGCTAGGTAGGTGTTTTTTTTTTTTGTTTTTAAAACCTTGAGACACTAAAACTATAGCTTTATGGTGGTATCGGCTTGAATGGTCTCATGGGAAGGTTTTTAATAATTGTTTCTTAAATTGTGATTAAAATACTAGAACTCTTCCAGTCTTATGGCTTCTAAGAACATGGCTTATATTGTTTTATATTGTAGATAAAGAAAGATGACGAGAAAAAGGGACGACTTAAATTAGATGAATTTTCAAAATGTTTTTTTTTTTTCTGTTAGCTAATTTAATTTGTAACAATAAATGTCTACATTTTGCAATCTAAGTAAAAGCTTTAATATATTTCTGAGTTCAAAAAATATCTGATTTACATAGCCACGAAATAAATCTGGGAGATTTGACAACATACCTAAGTTTAATTTAAGATCAAAACTATCCAAAAATTAAAAAAGAAAATTGTTAGACCTTTTAATTTTGATACGTAAATTATGTTAATTTTCTTTGCGCAATATCAATTATGAAAACCTTGACATCTTCAAGCTTAAACGGAAAGGTAATAATAAAACTAAGTACCTATTTGGTTGATCTTTTCTGGAAAACGAAAATAGATGTCAATGCGGTTGAAGGTTCTAAGTCTTCGAGTAGGTCCAGAAAATTTTATTTTTACACTGGGTTGATCAAAAGTCCATTTGTGACTTAAGTTTAAAAAATACTTCGGAACCAGCCTCTCTCTCTACACATAAGTCAAATGTGCACACTTGAGGGATACAAGTACCCAGTAAAGTTAAATTCTTAAAAGCTATAGGAACATAAAAGTGACTTTTTCCAAACCATATTTATACTTACGACTACTGCTTACTCTAATAAAAATAAATAAATTGTTTCAATCAAGTTTATATATGTAGCTTTATTTTTGAATTCAAAACACATCTGTCGATACTTATTCTGAGTCATCGCCAATCGACAAATCTTCGAAAAAGCAATCCAAAAATAGAATTTATGGTGTGTATACCTATCTATATGAAGCTGATAAATAAAAACTTCAAAAAGCAAACAATCCACATTCTTCTTCCAAGGAAACCCTCTTAAACCTATATCTACGTATACAATTTATCATTCGTTGCCACAATATGACGCAGGTTCTTATACAAAACATTCATAAGCTAATTCATTATTTCCGTTCTGGAGCAAAAATGTTTCTATTTTCCTTACAATCGTTTTCTTTGTCAGAAAATCTGCAATAGCCTCTTTAACTTTATTTAATCACAAACAAATTTTATCTTATCAGTTTATTCTTGTGCAAACGATACAAAGGTGTTAGCAAGCATTAGTCACACTCTAGATACCTACACCTAGGTACAAGCTCTTATCTTCAAAAAAATAAAAGTAGGCATATTACATTTATGACAATAGAACAATTTATTGTAGTCAACCTCCACCTCCAGTGTACACGCAATATTTAATCGAATAAGTCAAACTACTTTAACTAGGGCACATCATCATCATTTACCATAATATAACACTTAATTACGAGTATATTCTATCTATCTATACATACAAGCAGATACCTAAATACCATTTACCCTAAAAACTATTCCATGTGGAACTAAGTAAATTATACCCAAGTAAGTCTAATGCCATAGCAAAATGGTTAAAAGTTTTCTTGACACAAATAACTAACTATAAGTGAGAACAAGAAAAACCTTTTTGTTCAAAGTGTAGTTGCTACAAACTTTACTCGTAGTACTTCACTAATTAAATTATATTATTATTAAGACGCGCCACAACCGCAGCCATCAGCAGCATTTAACGGTATCTATACACATAGGATTCGACATCTTATAGGCAGATTATAGGACTGTTTTTGCCTTCAAGTGTCTCCGACTTTATGTGTCTATTTTGTGTCTTTGTAGAAATTATTATTTTCATTGAATTAAATGTTTTTTTTTTTTTTTTAATTTTACTGTAACCACTTTTTGAAAAAGTCTGAAGGTAACGATACAATATACACTTGTTTTGTATTTTATTATATTTTTTTTTGTGGGTTGTTTGCCTCATGCCTAATGGGCTTTACCCTATGTCATCATCGGCATTAAATAAATTTATCACTGACTCGAATTGAATTAAGAGGCTTATAATGATCATAGACAGAGGTCTCCAAGCCTATACTCATTAGAGAAAATCTCTTGTTTATTTAATTATTTTTTTTTCTTCTATTCTTTGGGCGGGAAATCATAACTTATTTAACTACCTTAAGGCTTGAACGCTCTTTTTTTTTCTTTAAATCATATTTTTATTGCTTACTTCGAGGTTAAAAAGAGGCTAACCGAAATAGTTGGAGTTCCCTTAAAAAAAAAAACGAGCTTGTTTCATATTTTATATTTTTTATTGTTATTATCAGAAATTAGGCTTTTCTTTTATGGACAAAATCTTACTAAAAATGACTTAAAATAAATTTATCTGTTGCTCTTCTGACATAATTAGGTAGGTTTACCTAGTTGGAGTTTTATTTTCGTATACATTCTGATTCACATCAGAAATAGAACAAAAACAAAAAAAAAAAAAACATCGATAAATCTATTTTGGTTAGGATAAAAATTAGGAAAATCTAAATGCCATGCATAATATTTTTATATGTTTCCAACTGTTTTCCTATTTTCAAAATTGTGTCTTTCTTTTTTTTCGAGGTTCGTGGAAAATTTATAGATGTTTTTTTTTTTAAGATTAATATTCTTAAATACAAAATAAATATTGTAAGAAGGGAATATGATCTTTGAAGATTTTATTTATACGAAAAACGATATGTTTTTTTTTAATTTAAAATAAATGTAGAATATTCAATCATTCTTCTGTAATAAATTCTACATTATGACAGCGATATAAACTTAATTCATTATACGAAAATGAGTTTATTTTTAAGTTTAAAATTTTATAAATAAATCAAGTTTGTAGACGGGATATTTTTATAAAATAAAATAGGTAGGTAGATAAATTTAAAATAATTAATAGATTTTGGAAAAAAAATATTTTTTAAATGAATATTTTAGAGACTTAACGGATTTAGGGATAAAGTGAGGATTAAATACATTTTAAGTCAGAATGTTTATTAGTTTTTAATTTAAATATAAGAAGTAAGACTTTGTTTTCACCCATAAAATCAATTATGTTTTTATAAATTTAGTTCGAGTTAATTTGACAACTAATTAATTTAGTTCAAAACTAAAAGCTTTTTTATATTTAAAGAAAAAAGTTATTAATATTTTATATATACCTACCTGTAGTTTTGTTTATTAATTTTTCGAGAAAAAAGTTTTTTGTCAAAACAAATATTTATTCTTTTATTAAAAATAAAAAGAAAAAAAAACAAGTAGGTATTTTTCATTTAAAATACAATGTATTAATTTAAGAAATCCTTTTACCAACAAATTGATTGAACTGTTTATACAAAATATCGAATTTTATTTGGTTTTATATTTTTATATTTTTCGGTCAATAATTAAAGGCTTAAGATACATATAAGTATATTACTACTTACAAATTTGCTAAGTCAAATCTTTTTATTAACATTTTCCTTATTTCAAAAACTTTTTTATAAGTGTCATTCAAATATTATTTTTTTTATACATTTCTGAACACATCCCAAAACAATGACAGTTGCTGCAAAAAGCTAAATATGCAAACATTTTATGACATTTCTAAATTTAATATAAAGTCAGTAAGAATTAAAAATATAAAATGGTGGTCGATGATTTTAGTTTTTTAATAGTAGGGAAAGTTTGATGCATTCTTGTATCTACTAAAACGACATTAAAATTGTACCTAAATATTGCAGCAAAGTTTTTACAGTCTCAAAAGAAAGAAGATTTAAGATTTAAGAACAAGAACATTTAAGACATTTACATACAAAAACGAAAATAAACATTATGCAGACCATACCCGATTTAAGTTGCTGTCAACTCAATTGGTTTGCCGTCAAATCAACCCGTTTGTGGCTTAATCATATGTTACTTGATTGGTTGGTTGAGTTTTGTGAAGATTACGTTGAAGAAAAATCAAAATATTTTTTTGATTTGCACGACTTTCAACTCGTGTGAATCATTAGATTTGCTATCAATTCATAGCCAATGCATGATACAAGATTATTTTTATGGTATATATACTCTTCTCGTTTGTGACTTGTTTCCTCAAAAATACTTCAAAAACCATAAAAATAAAACGAATAATATTGATATATGTCTCAAAAGAATTGAAAAAAAAAAAATAAATAATGTAGTGAGTTGTTCCTTTCATCTAAAATCTACGAATTTCTTTACCATAATCTACACATCAACATCATCTACGATATTTTAATTTTTTTTAATCGCCTTGAACAAATTGACAAATTTAGCCGTATAATAGGCGTTTTTTTTTTCTTACTTCAAAATAGAGCTCTGAACACAGTCCGAGCGTGTTCTGAACATTCTCTGAACCAAGTGTGCTTGAGCGCTCTGAGTTGTTTATGAAACACACCTGAACACTTAGCTGTCACCATGTTTTTTTTTTTTTTTAATTTCCAGCTGTCAAATACTTGTCTTAAAATTTTAACTCTGTCTGCTCAGTAGAGCGCACTCTGACCACACTCAGAACATGCTCAGAACGAAAAAAGAAACACATATTCGAAACTCTGAACACTCTGAAATAAAAAATAAATACAGTTTATTTGTTGACAACTCAGGCTCTGCTCTGAACTAAAAAAGAAAAACGCCTAATGTTTTCACGGTTGAAGTATGTAGTAGTCCTTCAACTTAGTTTATTTATCGTGTCAAAATTGAACTGTGTTTGGATTAAACAACAAGGTAGACGTTTTTCCTTTTAAGTTCAGAGCAGAGCATGAACTGTCAAAAAAAAATTTTTTGTTGATTTTTTTGAATTTGCCTTTATTTTGTTTCTGAGCATGTTCAGAGCGATCTAGATGAGCTCAGAATAAAAAAAAGAGCAGATGGAGTAGAATACTGAGACAAACTTTAAAGAGTTGGGGGGGGGGGGGGGGGGGGGAGAGAGGATTGAGGTCTTGAAGATACAAAAAACTTATACAAATTTATATGTGGAATGAGGGTAGTACGTCTAGAACTTGTGAAGAAGACAAAAGTGAACACAAATCATTACAGCTGCAATAATTTTCACTTTTGCGTGCAGCACAATATCGAACTAGTTAGATAGAAACAAACTTCAGACTCTCTTCAATTCCTACCAAAAAGACTTCGTTTTATAAATTCGTAAAAGATTTCAATTAGTTGATCCAAAACACGACATCATAAATCAAGTTTCAGAAATCAGTGCATCAGTATTTTGTGTCTGTTCTTTTTTTGCTTTGTTGAACTCAATACAATTGTCAATTATCAAATGATAAATATTGAAATTTGGTATTTTACACCTATCTCACTTATTGAAAGACAGATAAACTATCCATCGAAATATGATCAAAATGTACATATATATACATATGTATGTATGTTTGGTTGTTTTATGAATAAAAAAAAATAAAATATTTATCAATCATCAATTGATGTTTGAAAATCGTATCAAATAATTGCTGTTGATTGTAACTGCACTGTAAGAAATAATTTACCAGCAGATGACGCATTGAAATTACCTTTAAAAATACGCACTGTACCTACATTTTTCTTGGAAATAAGTTTTCAATATTTTGAAAAATAATTCAGGTTATCGCTTTCCTAAACATTTCTATCGAAACATTTCGGATAAGTTGTGCACGTTTTTCATAGAAATACAATATTTACTCCTATACAATGCATATTTCCAAACAAAAAAAAAATCCCTAAAATGCTAGCTTAAATATTTAACTTTCTGTTTGTGTTCAAATAAAAAAAAATAAACTTATTGAAATTCAATGGAAATTAATTTGAATAGATACAACGACGTATTAATTCGTAAGTATCTTTCGCAATAAAAAATCCAGTAAGTTTGTTTATTTTTTGAATACTCACTAGAATTTTCAAAATAATCAACACAAACAAAAAAAATCCTGCCATCATTGATTCTTGATTCTTTAGAAAACATCACACAAATCGAGACAATAAATATAAAAAAAAAAACCAGAGAGTGTTATTCATCAATTTATTGATCTCTGTCGGGATGTTTTTATGGGAATTTGTTTCCAAAATAAAAAAAAATCTCGGATTATCTGCACTGAGTTTACCCCCTCACAGCCATATATGTACAAAAAAAACATAAAAAGCAACAACAACACCGAAAAAAGGTCAATCACTATGAGATAACCTAATTTCGTGACTCTATCAAACTTATACACGAATGTAGGTATGTTCCTACACAGCACATCAGACATACGAGTATACTATATCCCTCATATAGAGTTTCGTCACATTATTTGTATAATTTATCACCTTCAATTTCGATTTAGTCGTATCATCGATACTTTGATGATTGGTCTGTCACAACCTTGGCAACAATTTGAAATCAAATTCGAGTATCTATACATTACAGTCGGCTTGAAAAAAAATCTAAAAATCAAGCACCGACTACAAACAGAACGTGAGCTTTCCAATCGATGATTCTCTCTTCAACAAAAAACAGAAAAAAAAACCTTTACCAAAATCAAAGGCTAGAAATAATAAATATTTACAACACCTCTATACCTAGGTTTATTATTTTAACCTAAATTGGTTTTCCAAGGAAAGTAAAAATTATTCTTGGTGGTGTTTGGCCCTAAATTGATAAACAAACATAAATAGTTGGGGCTGCTGTCTTCCCGCTAGCTAGCACATTAGAGAGGCTACAAACAGTCTTGTTAGCTTTAGACACCTAAGCATCTACAAGGCACTTTGGGAAAATGTATGTTTATGCTTGGGCCTAATCATGAGTAAACAAACCAAAAAAAAAAAAAAATGCCTCTCCAATGGGTACCTACACTTTTAAATCGATTTTTTCTGTTTCCATACCTTTTTGACGAACAATTGAAAGCTTGTTTGAGGGGTAAACAATACTTTGAGTGCCGGTATTTTAAGGCCGGCCTATTGAATTTTAAGAAGAAAAAAAAAGAGATGCGATGGCCTTAATTTGGGTGTGAGTGTAGGGTATTCACAGACTTATTGACTTTGATTTTGGATAGTTGAAATTGACTTTTGACGGAATCTAGATTACACAATTTCTATAGAAGTGTTCTTGTACACGCAGAAAAATTAAATCTAACCGAGACCATTTTTCGGTGTGTTACATAACAACGTAGTCTCGGTTAAAAATTACGTACTTAGTGTAGGTATGTTTGTAAAAGTAACGTCGATTTATTGAAATTAAAAAAAAAAACAACTAAGAATATTAGTTTAATCGAAAAACTCATTTGTATTAAACGAGTAACTTGTTTAAATCAACTAAGAACAGCTAATTAAATTTAACACATTTCTTATTTAATAATAAACAATCTTCCTAGTTAAATTAAACTAATGGTTATGTTGTTTAAATAAAACGAAGATTAAGGTTAAAACAGTTGGCCAGAAATTTTTCTTCTAAAAAGTGAATGGGTTTAAATTATAAGAACTAAATAAATCTTCTCGTTTGATTTAACCGAGTTGTGACGGTCAAAATAACACATCCAATTTCTTATGTTTACTCACTGAAAAATATTATAATTACACAGCAAATTGTTTAAAGCAACCGATCAAGTTTATTATATTAAATAGATAACCGAGTCGTTTCAGGTAATTTTAACCGAGCAAGATTGCAGGTTGTTTATTGGCAGTCTCACTTGTTTAATCTTACACGAATTGTACTTAGTTTTTAACCGAACATTTTTCTGCGTGCATACAGATATTTAATACCTTTATAGAACGGTAGAGATAATGTAGGATCCAAATGGAGTATGGCTTATGATTGGCGCCATAGGAAAAAGGGTCAAGTGTGTTGAAATGGTAAACAGAAGTTTTAAATTGTTAGCTAAAAATTCTAAGCTAGATACGCCTTATCGATATCACCGTTTTGATAACATTACTCAGAGATGAATAAAGGTGGCCTTAAAATGAAGAACTGAATATCTACTTGGAAGAATTGCCACTAAAACCTTTGAAAACACAAAGAAAATGGGGGCATACAATTTTCTGTCGAATCCGAACGGCTAAAATAAGAGACAATTTATGATGGTAAGAAAAACTCTAGAATTTGTCACTTCGTCGCAAGAGACCGTATGTCTGAGAAAAAATAAAAAAAAAACTACTTTAAATGGACTAGACTGGATTTGAACCAAAAATTGCAGCGTGATAAACCAATACACCAACCATTTCGCTAATATGTGCTTCGAAGCATAATGTATCGTTCTTAAGTTGGTTTCAAGCTCTCAAACGACTTATAACTATACCCCCAATTGGAATCAGAGCTTATAAGATAATATTCCACTTGGCATTTTCGTAGATACATGAATTGCCAAAAATTTATTTGAAATTTGGTCGCTAGCGTGACCTCACAGACCCCACAAGAAATAAAATAAAATCAATAATCGATTATCGATAATAAATCATCAGCTAAAATCAAGAAAATATAAAAAAGAAGTATCCACCAAATTTGATTATATTAACACACAAAAAGATACATCTCTTCGCTTAGTATCTATTTTAGTTAATTTAAGAATAATTGAAATATTTACTCAAACTAAAAATACCTCATTAGTAATTTCTATAAATTCATTACCTCATCACAATGATGACTTTATTTTGCTATTTTTATATTTCTTCACAAAGAATTACTCAACAAGAGCTTCTTCCAACTTTTTTTGAAGGTACATATATTTATTTGTAACTGTAAGCAAGTTGAACAAACTTAAATTGCAGCAACAAAACTGTCATTTTTATCGTTTTATGGTGCAATTTCTGTGAATCAGCTCAATTGAAAAAAATTTAATAAAATTTCCAGAAATTGCAATGAAAGTGCAAAGTTAAATAAATTGATTCTTTTTCATAACCCAAAACTACGATTAGGTTAAATACTCAATTCGGTGTAATGGATTAGATAAATTCTCTGAAAAAATATTTTTCGGAGAATTTGAAATATTTTGCAATTTAAATTCAAGTTTAATGACTTTTCCAGGAAATGGTACACAAACAGAACGACACAGACGAGGAAGCAACAAGTTTTATTTTTTTTTTGCAAAAAATATGTTTGTTTGTTTTATTTGATTTCGAAAAAATGGAGAAAAAAAAAACAAAATGTATTTATTTATATACGACAACAGTAGACGTTCGACTTTAAATCATTTTGATTGATGTTTCATATTTCATTTCTCAATTTGTTAACTTCCTGTTGATCCAAGAAATTAAAAAAAAATACATCTTTAAGCTTTTACTCTTGTCACTCATTATGTCTTTAATGAACTGTTAAATATCTTACAAAATTATTATTACGACTTTTTGCATCCGTATCTCTAGAAGATACACATCTATATGGATACTCATTATAAATTTACTTCGTCTTTGGCAGAGTGTTTGTGTATCTGCCACATCTTGATAACTATACAAATTTAATCACACCGCACCTTTCAAAGGAACAAAAAAATACAAAGTTTAATTATCAATCTTACAAGTTGTTTCCTTAGATACATATCTTAAGACAGCTCTAGGGCATGCAGAAATATAAGAAAGGAGAGGAGCGTCGAAAAAAAAACCTAGTAAAAGTGCTAATTAACTCTGATACTCATTTAAATATAGAAACGAAAACAAAATGTTCAAACTTGAGTTGGCAAACCAACTTCCTACCTTTGAGATTAAAAATGACACACACATAAAAATAAATAGATTTAATTTATAGACTTTGCGTTGTTTTGCATGATCATGACACTGTATCTCAACTGACAACGCGACCGACGTTATCAGCGACAAAAGAGCAAAACATATAATTAAATCGCAATACCCGCGAATTCCCCAATTACGTGTTGTGTAATTATACCCACTGTTTACTTAGAAACCAAGATGTCTAGATGAATCTTCTATGTCTAGGAAAAGTTTACAAAAAAAAAAACATTAATAAATTCAACTGAATGATATCATATATATCATGCAGATACATTTGTATCTTTTTGTATTTTTCTCAGTGCCCACTGTCGGGTTGGAGGGGATTTTTTTATTGTTGTTGTTGATTTTCTGTTTTTCCATTTAATTTGCATTTAAATTATGCAAGATTCTCAAACCCTAATGGCGGTAATATAAGAAAAAATTATACTTAATTTAACGTCAAATAGTGAATGATCACGATTGTTTTTTTTTTTAATTTTAATTTATCGATGAAAAGCTAGATAGATAGATACTTTTATTATAATGTGCTCGGTAATGGGGGGCAGGTGAAGGTCTTTTGAGTGTAAAGTGGTTTTAAGTGTGATTATTATTCCGGTTCTTGATGCTTGATTTGTTGTTATTGTGGATCTGTTGTTGTTTTTTTACAAGTTAATGTATCTATTAGGCATATTAGCGTATCTATATAAGAGAGAATTGTAAGCTTGACGTAACCGGATAGAATATTTATCTAAGCTATTAGTTTCAAGGTACAATTTTAAGTCAAAAATACTACGTAAATAAAATTGCACACATATAGATACAGGTGGAAGCTTAGAATTTTCGTATGAATTGTCTTTAAAGGAAAAATATTTCTTAAAAAATAGTTTTCAGTGGAATTTGAATACTATAATTTATGGAAATTGAAATTGATACCAAATAGCTTAAAAATGTAATTTTGTTTCTAAGAAATTTAACAAGTGTATACCTATATGAACCTATTCATTTCCCTCTAATTAATTTACGATCTAAATAATTTCGATTGAATTTTCATTCTGCAAAATACAAATTACATATACTTTGTAGGTATTTACAATTCTTATAATGTAATCAGAGAATTCTCAGTATTACGAGCAAATTTTTTATCCATCAAAAACAATTTCAAGTTTTATTCTGAGAATTTTGAGCGGAAAAACAAATTCTACACTCCTTTCTTTAATTTCTTATTAATTATAAGGTTATCAATCTGAGCAAAAATATACACTTGTCTCTAGAATTCCATTTAAAATTAGTCCATTATGATATTTGATGCTATAAGTTGCCTATAAGAGCAACAGATACAATATAAAATATGTAGTAGATACCTAGAAATACCATAGGATCTTTTGATTGATAGTAGAATATTTAATTATTTTTCGAGTGAAGCATCTTATGAGGCCTTGGGTTTGGGATGTCACAAAGGAAATACCCCCGAGGCAGTACCCCCAAATATACACTTCTTCTTCTTTTAAGGTGCTAACGGTTAAGAATCGAGCCCGGACTTTCGATCTGACATTCTAATGCACTAATCATTAAAAATAATGATGTTAATATTAAAATAACGAAATACTGAGAGCAATCAACAATTTTTACTTGCAATGGAGCAAGATGATTGAGAAATAAGTAGCCTTAGACATTATAACCAAGATTAAAACGCATTTTAATTCACTTAAATATGTATATTTTGAGGATTTTTTGAAATCATAGAGGACAAACTGTAACATTAAAAAAATAAATGCTTACTCAAAAACGAGTATCTATGACTATAAGTTACGTGAAGGACCTTAATTTCGAACATAATTTATTATCAACACAACATATTCAACACTCTGAGTGTTGAAAGATACACCTCTACCGTTAGGTAACTACATTTATACTCGTATAAAAATCTACAACAATTATACCTCCTTTTTCAAATGACCAGGTACATAAATTCCAATTAATTTGCAAACGCCTCATTACATTTCACGCCATCAATAGAAAGAGAGAGATTTATATAGTATACAAACAAAAAAATACATGATTATAACTTGGGCAACTGATTTGGCTATGTCTACTGCCAACAACAAATTAAAAAAAAAAAAAAAGTAAACATCAATCCAACTTGAATTCAAAGCACGTATAGGTAACTATGAGCGATTAATGCACGCCAACCACATTTTGCTCTTTTAGATATCCATACAGACCGGACCGGCATTTGACCAACCATTCAACATTAATTTTTTATTTCGTTTACCATAGATTTGTATAGAAAAATAAATTTATATCTAACATAGGAGGAAGGTATAGATACAGATAGTGTACATGTAACTTTAACTTGTCAGTAATTACTTGTGTCTGTCGCTACTGACTGAACAGACACACACATATGAGACAGACAAAAAAATTTATTTTAAATTGAAAAATATTTGTATTTCCATTTTCTAAATGAAAAAATAAAAACTATCTGTTGATATTTATGTATATAAATCTCTATTTTACAGAATAACATTCATAGGTACGTATATGCATCTGAAAGCCGGTTTTATTTAAAAATATTTTTCGTCTGAAAAGATACACATATATATGTATTTTGAACAACAATTATTTCTGGTTAGACTACTTGTCAAATAGATGTTTTTTTTTTGTGCATAGATACATTTGTACCGCATGGACAGATACTCTAACCTACACCGCAATATCTAAAGCTATATAGATGCAAATCGAAATGCAAAATTGCATGACAGTAGCATGGTTTATTATAAAATTCATCTAGAACTATGTATATTTGTATAAAGATACATTGGTGCTCGTAGATAGAGATATACAAATGCATTCGAAATAGTTTTGAAGGTTCTGTGTGTCTGATTCCTCCACCACCCTCTCATCCCCCCTACATCTTCGTCAGTCTTCTCAATTTAATTTCTGTGTTTTCAACACAACAACATGATCCTGAAGAATTTCAAGTGGGAACAAGCACAGCATAGCAGAATATAGTTAACATAAAAGTATCTTAACACTTGATTTATTATTGGCGTGCCTGTGTGTAAGTGGATATGGGGAGCAAAAATTCCGAATTCTCGTCGAGCAAGTGTCTAAAAAAAAAGAAAACCATTAAACATGACTGTTGTGGGATAGGGAATTGACATATTTGCAGATATCTTTTCGTTCGCATTAATGTAATTTGAACTTTTTTTTTCCGTTCCCTCTCTGTACAACATATCTACTTGTACTCGTATATTATTCAGAGCAAAAGATACAAATTCGAATTTCTCAAAAAAAAAAAAAAAAAGATACATGGCGCGACTGCGGCTTTGTTGTTGTTATAATTTGGGATATCAATTTCAATTGATTGTTTGTATTATTATACTCAATTTGTATCTTTTTTTTTGTTTCTTCCAATTCATTGGTCATTTTGCTTTGATTAGAATGAATGAGGACGAGATTTTTTTTTTGTACACATATTTTGTACAGATATCTTTAAGAATGTTGATTCTGAATTATGTAGGTTGTTTTCATTGATTTTTTTTGTCAACAATTTTTACTCAATTAAACCAGTGATTTATGTGGAAATTCACGAAAAAATTAGTCCCTTATTCAAATTAATTTGGGGACTTGAAATATTTCTTGGATCCCCCAGTATAGGCACACTTCTAGAGAGAGGTATTAAATTCAGTTCCAAAGGATAACTATACATTAGACCAAAAATTTAGAGGAAAAGAGTTCTGGCAAAAGATTGTTAAGACGATCTTGTGTTTGGGCCGACTGATCTCGAAAAAGAATTGATGAAATTTGCAGATGGTTCTTACCTATGTATATGTATAGAAAATGAGAAAAGATACTATTGAAGGATTTGTCACTTCCATGGAAGAAGCAGTGCTCTTAGAATAATATTTTGGTTTTAAATAAATGGCTGGGATTTGAACCCCAATCCTTTAGCGTGGCAGCCCAAGGCACGTCTCACAAGGAGGTAAAAAAAAGCTTAACTAAAACTCAGAATTTTCAAGTGGATTTTTAGATAAATTCTAATTTTATATTAAAAGATTCTCAGTCGCTGCAAAACAGTTTTCCAGAGGTGTACTGCCTCGTACAAGTAGTTGACAAATCCTGTAAAAGTATCTCTTGTCATGAATCGGCGCAATAATATAAAATGGGCAGTACCAATGCCGTTTACGAACAAATCAAACATAAGTGGTCCTAAATGACTACCTTGAGGGAGCCTTGATTTCACGTTAATATAATTTGATGTAAAACCATCGATTTAAACAACTTGTTTTCGATCTGGTAAGTACCACTTTAATTTAAAAAAAAATTATATTAAGCCCTAACTTTTAAAGTTTTAGCAACAGTAATCCATGGTGGACTCTATCAAATGCTTTAACGAAGTCTGTTTATAAAACATCGACTTGCTTTTGTCTGTCCATACATTTTAAACAGCTATTGGAAAACATAGACAAGTTAGTCGTAGTTGAATGACCACTAACAAACTCATTTTAATAAAAATAGTTTCAGAAATTATTCAATAGATGGCGCTGTGGTCAGCCAGTATAATAACACAGGTATACACACATTTTGGTGCCGATACTTTTTGAACTGTTCTTTAGTAAATTTGACCTCCTGAAAACGAATCTGCAATCGGTTTTTGCCTAGCAGCTCCCGTTTTCATGTTATGGGGTAGGGTGTTGCAAACCTGACACCACTTAGAAATACCCAAAATAATCGGGAAAAGAAGAAAGTAAAACATGTTTTCTTTGAAAATCCAAGCTCATTTAGTGATATTTACATATAAATATAAAAAAATAATAAAATAATAATTTTATTAACAAGATACTAGCGAGTACATTTCATATACAATATATTTTTCACTGCTGATTTGATGTACTGGAACCCAAGAAGCTTCGTTTTTTGCTTGATCTGCAATGTGGTTTTTTCGGACAATCTCTTAGCAGATTCCAGCAGTAATCTGCCATCATATGCGTATCCCACTTGCCCTGGTATCGTTCTTCCATTGTCCTTATATCCTGGTGAAATCGTTCACCTTGCTCTTCACTCAAGTCCCCCAAGTTTTCAGGAAACCGGTCCAAATGGTTTTCCAAGTAATGCACCTTGATGCTCGTGTTGCATCCAAGCTCACAAAAAGCAGTCAGCATGTTCTGAACTAAATCCTTATAATTTAAAGCCTTCTTGTTGCCTAGAAAGTTTTCGACAACTAATACAAATGATGTCCACGCTTTTCGCTCTTTTTCATTCATAGATTCAACAAAATTGGTGTCCTTTATTAACCGTCTGATTTGAGGTCCATCGAATATGCCAGCTTTTATTTTTTCAATGCTTAATCCTTTCATCTTTGTAGATATGAATTTAAAACATGATGAATCCTTATCTAGCGCCTTAACAAATTGCTTCATTAAGCCAAGTTTTATATGAAGTGGAGGAAGGATTATTTTATTCCGATCAACCAAAGGCTCATTAATAACATTTTTTCCTCCAACAACCATGTTCTCTCTTTCAGGCCAGTCTTTTTTTACCCAGTGATCTTGTTTAGCTCTGCTATCCCAAAGGCATAAGAAGCAGGGATATTTTGTGTATCCACCTTGCTGTCCAAGGAGAAAGTTAACCATTTTCAAGTCAACACAAATGACCCACCTATGTTCGTGATACTTAATCTTTTCCAAGACTATAGCTATATTCTTTCTTCACAAATTCAGTAATGGATTTTCTGTTCTGATTTGCGTGTATTCACCACATATATAACAAAATTGCTCGGGATGATTTACACAGATTCTGCGGCTAGATAACATTTTTGAAAATTAGCTCTTAATCACTTAAAGTATTGTAATGTTTTACCAAGGGTTCGTAATAAATAAAACTTATTCACTTTGTTTAAAACTTCCACTTATTTATTTCGTAAATAAAACACTTCACTTTTTTACAACCAAACAATTTACTGTTCAACATTCAAATATACCGAAACTAATTTTCGAAAACAATTTACTTATCTCTTTACAACCAACTTTACCCTTTCACTATTAAAAACAAACTGTGTCCAGGTCGGCAACACAGTTGTCTTATATAGCAAAATTTAGGTTCTATTATTTTAATTATATAATTATCTTTCTATGGCAGGTAGAGGGGGTAATAATTACCCTTCTATGACAGGTAGGGGGGCTAATAATTCCCCTTCGAAGATTCTTTCATATGAATTTCTTGCATATGAATTTTTTAAATTAGCGTAAATTGAATATTTCTGTAACTCAAAAACTAGAGCTGCTAGGGAAAAATGGTTTTCAGTTTTGAAATCAGCGTCAGAAGTATAAATAAAATCAGCTGCAAAACTCAAGGCACCAAAAAAATTTTTTTTTTTGTAGACCTGTGTAATTAAACTCTTCTATTCCCATGCTTATTTCTATTACTATGAACTGATAAATTATTTTGATTTTAAATAATAACTATTGAAGTAGCAACTTCAAATAAATTTACACCTAAAACAATTAAAAAGAATTTAGAGCTATTTCTACTAAATACCAGGATCCACTTTTATGTCTACATCATATAAATTTCACACTATTTTTCACATGCAATGCCGTTTAGAATTCTCTTGAAAAATATAAACTTAAATTCCACTTTAACATGCAACTAGGCTAAAAATAAAAACAAATATAAAAATACCCCCCACTAACATAAAATGCAATATTCTATATCCAGAACAAATTAGGTTCCTCCTCCTATACTATAACTTAGGTACCTACCAAATCATAAACCAAACAATAAAAAAAAATCAACTCCTCTAGATCGATTTCATTGCATGTGAAAAACTTTCACTTCACACGATACGTATCTATCTTAACTGTTTTAAAAGAAACAACTCTAATAAAACTAAGAAATACAAACCCAAGCACGAAAGAAAATTATACAAATAAAAAAGCTCATATTTCTTATAAAAAAAAAAAAACTATCAATGCGAATGACACATCTTTGTATTTTGAAAGAAAAAAAAATTATTAAAGTTTATTCCTCCCATTTTCAAAAAATCTCCCCACTTCTCCCATTTTTCTGTACACATTTGAGATGCATTTTTTGTTTCCTACCTAATTGATTTGAAAACATGACATACATAAACTAATGCACGCACAGAACATGATTTTTCTGTGGGGAAATAGGATCTATCTTTTTTTGTTTAATGTCATCATCAGTGAATGAAAGTGTAGGAATGTGGTTTAGATTTTTACCCGCGATATGATGATGAACATCAATTTTTTGAAAAGAAAAAAATCCCTAACTCACTCACACAACAACCCATAGGAGTCGCCATGTCAATCAAAGTTAATAGACAAAACACACACACACAATAGAAAAAAAAAATCAACTCTCAAGAAAAACATCTGAAAAATGTCCCATTTTGACCATGTATCTATCACTAGTCAGACAAACAAATTTAAAAGATACACAACTTCTACTAATAGATACATTAGTACCTTCGAGCACGTTTGAAGAATGAAAACTATTTCTCACTCTTCTCTCTATGTTTCGTGGTATTTTGTCATCAAATCACATTGCGGTATTCATGCCTCGGATACATTTAATTGCCTCGCCGAATGTCGAAATTGAAATCATTCGACTTTGGTAATTGATTGATTACATAACCAAAAAATTGAAAAAAAAAACTAAGCCCAAACTAGAGCATATACCTAATTATACCAACAAAAATTAAAACCACACAAAATAATGCGATTTAAAATGAATCTATTCATGCATTTAATGAACGAATAAATAATATCTAAACAACCGTAACTAATTTGGTATGCAAAATGCATTTTTAAACATCCATAATTAAATTAAATTTGAAATTCAAATTGAAAATACTTAAATAAATTTTGAAAATGTTAAAACTATTTTTTTTTCAGCCTGCGTGTCGCCACAAATGGCATTTTTGTTTTTTAATATCTTTGTTATAAAAATGCGTAAAACCACATTAAAATTTAATGAAAAAAATTCCACTCCATGGGACCCCAATACACACATACAGGAGATACTAAACCTCTATCCCTACTTAAAAGCTAAAAAAAATGATGATCACGAGGAATGTATCTTTTTCCTCTCAAAATATTAAACAAACAAAAAAAAACTTGAAGCACGTTCTCTGTGGTGTTCTTCATTTTTTTTTTTAGGAACTGCCAAAAACATTTCACATCTTTCACAACAGATGTTTTTAAGTACCTGTGTTAAGTGCTTGTAACAATCTTTTCAATGACATTTTGTATTCTTCGTGTCGACTTAAAAACATAACACAAACTTCTAAGACACAATATGAGTATCTATGGCTCATATTCCGTTCACAAATACCTTCACGTCATCTGTATTTATTAAATTTATATAAAATAGAAGACTTTTCCTTTAAAAAGTGAACTTAAAAAAGTATCTTTTAATCTTTATGATGTATCTTTGAGTTGTGTTTGAGGGTTTTTGTCACATTTAGATACTAGTTCTTAGTTGAGATACTGTTGACAGTGATTTGGCACTATTTGTGAATAAAGACTTGAGGCAAAAGAACTAGTTTTCCTACTCTTTTCAATGAAGCAATTTGTTTAATTTCAATTCTAAATGTGTGAAAAATTTCCAATAAAAAAAAAAACAAATCAAATTAAATTCCCATTAGTTGATAGATTTAAATTTAAATTGAAATCGAAAGAGAACCAAAGCTCCAACAAAAACAAACCAAACAATAGAAATCTCAGAAAAAGATATAAATGATCACTTTTCAATTACAGATACAAGATAGACAAAATGAGCTGAGTTTTCTGAATTTTTTTTCTGTTGGCTTGTTCTTTTGCTGTAAAAAAAAAATGATTCGGTTTTCATCGCCTGTTTCATGTCATAAAATTAAATGCCAATAAAAAAAAAACAAAAATAAGACTCAAATCAAAGAATCCAAGAGCAAGAGCAAAAATATATATTTATCTACATCGATATCAATTGTTAAAGCAAAATTTCGATTGATGGGTTGGTTCTTCTTCTCGACAAAAACAAAATAAAAAAAAAAATCAGAAGGAGGAAGGATAAGTTTCCAGTTCGATATTTTTGTCGGCGGTATCTTTTGTGGATAAATTGCCATGTTCATCTGTGCCTTTTTTGTATTGTTTCGAAAACAAAGGGGAGAGCAAGGATAGACAATAAAGGTAAATCAAAATGACCTAATTTAAATGGGATTCGATTTCTAGGTAGATAAAGTTTAGCGAAGCCAGCAAGGTATAGGTTGGGTTTCTTCTGTTTTATTCTTCTTTTTTTTCGGGGAAGCTTTAAGTTGAATATGCATGTAAATAGAAAGGAGCAAGAGTTTAATTTATAAGGCTCAGAGAGAATTTCTAATGTTAATTGTTTAATTTTTCTTGAAGGCAAAATACCTATGTGTATCTGAAATTCTTTAGTGTGAATTATTCCAAGATTTAATATAAAAAAAGTATAGAAAAAAGGTGAGAGTTGCTGTTAAAATAGTATAAGCATTATTTTTTAAAATGTTGGAGATTCAGGCGGAATTTCGGGTTTTTTGTTATTTTATTGTGATCATCCATATTAAAAACAGACGTAAATCTAAGCAGTGTTAAGAGGAATGAAGTTTCCATTCATTTAAACAAATCCTAACCAAATTCCCCGACATATTTGATATTTATGACAAACTTTTCCAAGAATAAACTACTTTAATCAACAATCTAAATAACGCGATTCTGTTTAAAACAAAAGAAGATATTAATTTTCTTAAAAATTTGGGGGCTCAGCCCGGATTTTTGCCTCAAATAAATTCATTTTAACCTTGTATTTTGTTCCCAAGGCCAACTGCTTTTATAAGAACTATTTTTTGTCATAAATTTTCCATCGCTATATGCTATTTTAACCTTTAGGCAAATTTACCAACCATAAGCTGGACATAAAAGCTAAATTAATAATTCACAAGCATTCCGAATAATAAATTTTTTTCTTGTCAGCCAAAAACCTGCTATCAAGTTTGAATACAAAAGTAATATTGCATTGAAAAAGACAACCTGTGTGTTTTATTTATTAATGTCTACCTGTCTGGTGAATTTCTTTTATTTAATACAATATCTCTCTTGAGGATTTTCAATGTTTTTTTTTTTTTTGTTTCTTGTTTGGTACCAGACTGAAACTTGTCTGTCTTTACATCTGATTTACATAAATTTACATTGAACCACAAAGAAATTGACAACACGAAGGCTATTACAATACCTTGATGTTGCTTCTTTTTTATCAAAAGTTTCTCACGAGTTTTAAATGATGAAGAAAAAAAAGAATTATAATAATAAATATTTAATTTTGTACCTTATTTTTGGACACATTTTAATGGATTGACTTAACAAATTTCATTTGAATTTACACTTAAATTAATATATTTTATGAGAAAAAAATACATTATATCGCAAAACCTCTTAATATATCTCAAAGATACACAAATTATAATCGTATACCTATATAAATTTAATCAAATTTCATATACAGATAAATATTTGTCTGTTTGTTTTTTTGTAACATGGTCTCATGCTGTGCTCTTAAATGAGACAGAAACAGATGACATAAAAAGTTTATATAAATCATTTTATTCACAAAAGAAAAAACAGCAATCTCTCCAATAAACAACTGAAATAGGTACATTTTCATTTCATTCAAGATATATACATTTCCTGAGATAATTTAGTTCCACTTAATAGATTTCAATAATAAAACGAATCAAATAAAAAAGAAAATAATTCAGAAAATTGGCTTGAAATTAAAATCTATCTTATACATACAACGAAAAAAAAAAAACAAAAATTGTAAACATATTACGACAACGAACGACAAACGACAGTTAAGGAAGTTAGTAATGGCAAAAACATTTTATGAAAGGAGGATCTCTTAAATCTTAATCTGAACCAGAAATTATTATCGTGTATATCCCCACCATATATATAGATGATAATTTTTTACCATCTTTGAACTTTTAAGATACATAGATACACCAAGAACCAACCACCACTATGCCGGAAGGAAAACGACAGATTTGTGTTTGGTTGTCCTCTTCGTTGTCGTGTCGTCTATTGATCCTACATAGGAGCCAAAAGTAGACATAGACAGCAACAGCTAGCTGAATGAAAAAAAGGGGCCACCCAATTGGCATTAGCAGAGGAAAAGTAAAAAAAAAGCGCAAATACCAACAAACAAAAATAATGGAAAAAAATAAGGAAAAAAAGTATCTTCCGGATGGAGAATTATTTAATGGGCACATTTATGCTTCGTATCTTCCAAAAAAGTAATTCGTGACATTTTATTCTGCTCTTAATGTATAAAAGATACATTTCTACTCTATCTATTATTTATACTGATAGAAAAAGAAAGATGTATACCTTCATTTTCCCACAAAACTAACTTGTCAAAATGTAACTATAATTTCTTTTGTGAAAGTGTAATTTGAAACTCTAGACACCTTTTTACAATTCATTCAGTGATACAAAAGATATACAGAACAATAAAAACAAACAGACAGACGGACAGTTTTTTTTTCTTTTCTCACAATCTATTTGAGAATGTGAACAAAATAATATCCACCACAACGAAAAAAAAGGTTCAAAAATAAAGTTATTTTCAAATTTAAACAATAATTAAATTGTTCACACTTTTTTTTTCTTCAAACTGCTTCCTCTAGGTTCACATCATTAATTCTACATTTGAACTGAGATACTAAGATAGTTTTTGTATTTCAAAGAAAAAAAAAATATATACAAACACGAAACCAGAAACCATTGGAATTTCATGTAACTAATGGTAAATTATTCATATTACAGAGAAAAATAAATACAATAGAAAATCTGCGCAAAAGAAAACCGGTCCAAAGTGATACTCTTGTGGCACTTCACTTAGATTTCGTTGTGTGGCTGCTCATGGGCTTGGTTTTGGTTTGGTTTGCACGTGCCTTTCGGAGTATCTTTTGGTTGTTTTTTGTTTTATTATTTATTTTTCTATTTTATCTATAATTGAAGTTCATTGCCACTATCAAGTATTCAACACTAGGCAATCAATTGACAATTAGATACAAGATATTTCATAAAACCACATGATCAGTGACTATCCTTTCTCCATACAAAAGTCATATCGATATAATTCACTGAATATGAAAAGAGATTCAAGTGTTTATAATGAATCAACTTTGAAGCAAAAAAAAAACAACCCAAAGATAGATTACCAGAGAAAAAGAGAAAGATCGGGAGGAGAAAATCTGTATCTTGAAGATCGTCAAGTTCTTCAAGATCGCCTTCCTGCTTTCAAGTTGTTTCTACGAACAAGTTCAGTGGTATTATTTATTTCTCTTTTATTTTTGAACACACAATCCAGATCGTCAAGTTGATTGTCATAAATGCAGAGATAGATGATGGAGAAAAATAAAATAAAATAAAAAAAGCGAAACAACGATCGACAAGAAGTTAGGTGAATGGAGATCGTGCGATCATTAAATCACATCTTGTATCTCAGTTCATCTGCAGTGAATCCCGTTTTGATAATAAAAAAAAATACGATCCCAAGATCGCTTCATCATATTTTATTATGATCACTCAGTTTGAGGATCGTTTTTACGGACGATCGGATTATGAAAATTAAGGGCCCTGAAACTTCCTGTGTGTTGACTGCGGACCGACCTATAGTGATTTTCTTGTTAATTTTATTCTCAGAACATACCCTTTCACAACATATTGAGACATTAATGGGACTTCAATTAAAATTATTCCAGTTTTTTGTTTTGTTTGTATTTAAATCCAAAGTGGTTAAATAAAATGCAGTATTTAAATTAAGATCACGTACGGGAATATGTCTCAATTCCATGCTCAATCGAGGGAATAATTTATTAGAATCGGAAAGATACAAAATGTATCTAAAGCAGAAAAATGTATCTAATGAATAACAAAGTGACAAACGGTCAATGGTTGATAGTATAGTAGTTGTTTATGTTTGTATTTTTTTTTCTGTTGTGTCGTCTTTCTATATTACGTGAATGAGCATAACTTAGGAGGAAAATAAAAGTACCTACATAGCTATAGCAGAAGAAAAGCATGCTTGTTGAATGTATCTCTTTGTCATTTCTATTCAATTTCCATTGAGTATGGTTTTAAAGTCAGTCAGTCAGTCACATATGAATCTCAATAGAAAAAAGAATATTTAAAGAGGAATGAATATCAATTGTGCGCGTTTGTGTTTGCTATGGTTGCATAAAATCTCATAGATACATTTATTGTTATCTAGAGAATGGAGGAGCACAGAAATGTGGATGACTTTAAACGTGATGTGTGATGTGCGTGGCGGTGCGTTGGCAGAGGCTATGTTTGGTTTCTGCTTGCTCTCCTTCTGAGTGACATCACTTCGTCTGTCAGTTTCTTATTAGACATAATTTGTTCAATTTTTTTTTAGCTTTCCACATTGTAATGCATCATGCAAAGCATAAAGAGCTTATTGCGATGACATGAAGTGTGAAAAACACGTATTCAAAAAACGATATATCTGTCAACTTTGCACATCTTTTGTATACAAATAAATGTGTCTTTTTTTATTTGATGGATGTAAAATGATGATGCGTGAATTTATTTCAAAAGTTTTCTAATAAAGTTATTGTCTTTTTTTTGTATACATATATATGTATGTACATTTATTAATTGTATTTTGTTGTTTTGTTTTTATTTTTAGAAATTTTTCTGTGAACACCAAGATAAGCAAGACATACAGACATAAAAATGTCCGGATCCTATGTGCCAACGATGATCTTGAAAGATATTCAATAAAGGTAAGCATCAATTAAAAATAAATTAATTAATAGATAGTCTTAAACTACATATTTGAATAGTTCGCTTAAGTGGCGCCCGGGAAGGGATTTTTTTCTTCTTTATTGTGTGTGTTAATTTAATGTTTTATGGTGAAAATATCTTCATAAAGTGTGTTTCGAGAAAATCTGCCACCATTCCTAGATTATCCACCTCTTGTGGAATGAAAAATCAATACGGCGTTCTTCAGGACATATTTCAGAACCGAAAAATCTGAAAGATATCAGTGTTTGTTCATTAGTCTGAGGACAGTACAATAGAGCATTCAAAATGCAAATAAAAATAACACAATTCACTTCACTATAAAAATAATGACAACCTTGTCACTTTAATAATTTAAAGCGCAATTCATGTCATGTAACTTTAAAAAAATTAATGTACTCATAAATATACAACGCAATTTATGCGCCAATTGCTTAATACAAAAACTAAGCTGATGCTCTCGAATACAATATAATTTGCAATTCTTATTTGCAAATAAATATAGTTCGTGTTTTTGCATCGATAATAAGCTTATCAGAGGTAGTATATTGAACTTGTAACAATAGCTGACGCCTTAAAAAAACAAATAAATAAAATACTTCCTCACTCAGTCATAACACATACATACCTCAGCAGTGCCACCTGGTAATGACAAAAAAAAAATAAGCTTAAGTAAGTTCGTTCGTTTACGTGCTTGGTTATGCACATGAAGTATTCAGGGCGTAGGCTGCAATAAATTACACTAAAGACCAGATTTTTTTTTGTTTATACAAAAATATCACGAATTCAGTAAAATCTGACAAAAACCTCAGTAAGCCGCATCATGATTTTGCTCAACAAAAAAAAAAAAAAAAAAAATTCAAACCAAATTGTCCACAGTATGAGGCACTCTGTTAATGAAAAGGGAGTTACGACCCCCCCAAAATGATTGTTGTATGCAAAATTGTTTCAAATTATCTACAGAAATTCAAATAACGATTAAAACTTGATCAAAATGGAAAGCAACGAGCTTAACTCCTCATTTTGCAACCAATATCTCGGGAATGATTTATCAGCCTAAAAATGTGTTAAGATCTTTTATATTGGAAACTAATTCCTTTTTCTTTTTTGTCATAGATATTTCTGTTTAAGATTGACACTTTGAGAATTGAAGAGCCCGACAAAATGTTGGCTTTTCAAGAAGTTAAGTGTCATAAACTGAGAAACATAAAATATAAAATTCTAACTTCTCGTATTCTTGAATTATTAATTGACTAAAAATGAAGGTCATCAAATTTCCTACAAAGGATTCTCAAAAATTTGTTGTATACGATGTGGCGTTCTTGAGATATTAACTTATTAGGGAGAAATTGAATCGCATAAAGCATTCTACATTCGTGTAGTGCGGTTCAAGAATAAATCTCTATGCTTATTAGTAAACTCTAAGATCGGCAATCCTTGTTAAAATACACCTAAGGATGATGCTTGTTGGATTTTTCTTTAAAGGGCTCTGCTGCCCCTCAAATTAAGATACTCCCTTAATTAAGGAAATTTTGTTCCAAAATAATAACATATCTGTATCTGCTGGCACTGTACCTGAAACATCGTTTACAACTTCCAATTAAAATAGTTTGTATTCAACCCATGTACAATTTTCATCCACCCCTGTTTACCCAACTAAGGAAAAAAATTCAAAAAAGCTAGAAATTAAATAATTTCCCCCAAAAATATATAATAATAATTATCACGCAATTGGGCTCGATGGTTGTATTGCAAGTTTTTGAAGTCTCGGGTCTAGTGAATCCAATTCGTAAGCAGACTCAAATATAACATTGGCGTCATAAATATGGGCGTTGTGTGCATTTAAAATACAGACTGAATTTACTTTACACACACATACACATCAAACAACAATTGTAATATATTTTTCATTAATTTACGAGGGGTCATTTAATTCCTGTAGATTTATTTTTTTTTACAATTTTCCATTCAGAACGGAGGGTTTTTTTTTTGTTCGCTTTGGTTTGGAGTGATTGTTGGATTATTATATTATTTCCCTAGGGTCACTGCATATTCATAGTGTGCCTTGGTTTTCCCTTAAATATCAACTTAATTGAGTGCAGGAAAATTAAAATTAAAAAAAAAAAAAAATCTCATATCGCTAACGAGGCAAGAATATGCTGATGGTATGTACACAGTTCATCATAACTCTTGACAAGAAAAAATGTATCTATGATGTGAGGATTGAAAATTAATGAACCCAAAACTTAACTCGCACAATGATATGCATCAATTCGTATTTAATTAAGTAGAAAGCGTTCGTTTTGCTTCACAAAATACCTCTTCTTAGATACATAAATACCTATACGAGCCACAATAAACACAAAATTTTATTTTATATCCCTTAAATATGTGAAGGTTTTTTTTTTTACGAAAAAAGTCACGTTGGCACGTGCAAATATGAATTAAACTTTTAGTATCTGATTCTCGTAAAAATTCAAACAAAAACAATATGGTACATATACTCGTATCCAAACCAACCAGTATATCTTTTAAAAGCAAAAATATGCACAAGCATGAGCGCGCGTGCATTGCACACAGAGTATTTTCTTTTATAGTTTTTCCTGCGTTTTCATTTTGATATAGCGCAAAAAATTGGGAGGGGCTGAGGGAGTTGTTGTGTATATAAAATGATATCATCAACCAGACATCTAAATGGGATTTGAAATGAGATGAAAGCCAAAACACAAAATACCGGAAAGATAGTACATTTGATGAATTCTTAAACAAAAAACAAAAAAGTATCTCAAAGTTAAAATGAACGTATCTTTTACAAAAAAACAATATCGATTGAGTGGTGTCTAAACAAGTATATACATAGATACTGAAATACACAATTTTCAAGGTCTATTTTCACTGTGCATATAGTTACAGATACATATTGACTTTATAACAACATAGGCAATATGTATCTTTTTCACCACCCAAAAGAGCTATAAATCTTGATCGTGCCATCCATTGCTAGAGACATGAACATGGACACTCGCTCTCAACTATATATTGCATTCCTATGGGAACATAAATATATCCAAACATATTTGTATACAAAAAAAAAAAACAAAAGATAAATGGTTAAAAGAAAACAAAGCAAGTGCATGCACCGGGAGAAGGAGAAAGATTTATTTGTTTACATTTTTTTTTGCATCTAAGTCAAAACAATATCTATCTATACAGAGCTACAGAAAAAAAAATAAATAAAGTATGTTAAGCTCAGAGCATGAAACTGCTTTCGAATGTCATAAACATACAATTGCGCTGACATAATCCCCTCCCGATAAACTATAGGAGGTATTTACTCGTACATCGATAGATATAGAATGAAGTGGTTAAAAATATTTCGTATCTCTTCGATAAGGATATTTATGTGAGCTTACAAAAAGAATATATGTACACATAAGATACTTGAACTCGGTATGTGCCATCATCATCACATCGGCTTGGAAATAATAAATAAATGACTGGCAATAATATTTTTGTTTGGGATTTTTGTGTATTTTTTACAGTTGTGTCCGCTTAAATGAAATGGGAATTTACTACTATTTCGGTTTGCACTATTTTTCTTTAAACTGAAGTGAAAATATTTCTAGAAATCCTTGTTAAAGTTCTTATATCTCCAATTTCTATAAATTTTCGTGATATTTCTAATACCTCGTTACCTCGTTATCTTGTATCAAAGTAAATTTCTCAAAAAAAGCTTAGCTGTAATTAGAACTTGTAAATTGACCAGTTTGTAGTCACAACTTCACCACTTTATGTCACATCATCAGCTACTTTATAAAGGAAAAAAATTGAATAAATATCGTATGTTTCGAGGTATTGTAGATAATCGGTTTTCGACAAAACATTCTGGCTTCCAAGAAGAACACATAATATTTGAAAAATGGTCATATCTCCATTCTTAATAGGATTGTCTTTTTTAGATATACCTTCTTAAAGAGATATTGTAATATCTCGGCTAACGTAGTATTTTACTGTGCTCCCATGTATGAAGATTTGGGAAGAAGAACCCATAACTACTTACTGCTTACAGTCAGGGTACAACAACTTTTGCAAAAAAGTTCGTTTCGGTTATATAAGGCTTAAGAGGTATTGTAATTAATCGGTAGTTAGATATTTTTTCATTAATACTTTACTGCAGAAATTTACAATAAAAAAGGAGATTCATACCTTTTTTCATGTTTACAAAATCCTAAGTTATGAGATATATATGTATTGCTTAGTTAAGGTTTTAGAGATATAGTAATAAATCGGCTTTCTAGATATTTTTTTTGTTCTGATGGATTTTTATAGTATAATTTACATTTGAAGGAAAAATAAATACGTTTTCTGTAGACTGGGCTTTGATTACAAGATATTTGAATACGAGATATTTTGCTTAGATCCTAAGAGGTATTATAATTTATATTTATTTTGTCTTAGTTTTGAGTTAGTTTCTTGATAAAATATACATTTGAAAGGATGATGAAAACCTTTCATGGTAGAGGGAGATTAGGGTTTCGAGATATTTCAGCAAAAAAAGTTCTTTATGCTTAGATATGGTTTTAGAGGTATTGTAATTTGTTGGCTATCAAGGTATTTTTTTTTCTAAATTCAGAGGTACGTTTTTGGCAAAGTTTTCATTGATGTAGACATAGATCAGGGTTACGAGATATTACAGCAAAAAGTGTTCGTAGTGCTGAATTATATTTTAAGAAGTATGTATTGTTATTTTTCGGTTAATTTCGTACTTTTGCTGGATTTGTTAGGCATTTTAATAGCTTCGTTTATATTAGAAATAGGAACGAATACCTTTTTTCTAGAAAACACTTAGTGTTACGAGATATTTCAGCGAAAAACTTCGTCTTGAGGTGTGAGGTGTAACATATTCCTCTGCCATTTTAAAATATATTTTCACAGGGCTTACAAAAGACTTTACACCTCAGATCCGGAATATCTTTTGGCTGTAAAACTTTCTCAAAATATATTTAAAAAAATCGTTTTTTTTAGTACACGAGTTATTAGAGCTAAAAAACCTATATGTTGAGTTATTTCAGTGTTATTTGATGTTTTTCGTAGCCAGATAATAATTGTGTCCAGTGCTGTTAACAGGGTTTCTGTTAGGCTTATAACAATAAATAAGAACTTTTAAAAAATGAATACGTGATAATTGACGTATTTCAGTAAAATAACCATTTTTTGTCGTTATAACCTTAGGCTAGGCGTATTTGATGTAAGCGGAATTGACTGTTTTTCTTGTGGTTCACTGTGACTGAAATTGTTCTTATTCTTATTGAGTCAGCCCCCACGGAAAAAAAGTATCAAATGACATTCTTTATTTTTGCTCATAAGGAAATGTGTATGAAAATTTGAAAGGAATTCAATGGATGGTTAAGCAAATGCGTTGACATTTTAAATGTTACGTGGTGTGTATTTTGTGGGGAGGCTAAGTTGGTTTGCATTTTTTGTGGTTATTTGCAGAGATAAGTAGGCCAAAAGAACATTGAGAAATTTCTTTTGAAGTCGTACTTTTTGGTAAATCGAAAAATTCTTTTGTCCATATTTATACGTAAGAAGCTATTCTAACTACGCAACATTAGGTAATTATTTTTCTCTTATTGGTTTCCTAAGCTTCACCAATTGCCTTGATTTAAATTGAAACGATTTGAGGCCTCTGTTGTACAGTTGTACAATTTTGCTTGATTTTTTGATTCCGAAGGGTTTTTTGATTTCTTATTTATACTTCCATTTTTAGCAACTATATCAAAGATTCTTATGTAGGCAAGTCAGTTGAGCCAAAAGGATTGTTCATAATGCAACAATATTATACTGAGCTGTTGCTATGGTGAATTGTCTTTGAGAACTCAAAAATAAATACCACCTCCTTTTGGAAAAACACGTTTGAACCAATATCTCGAGAACGTCTCATTCTACAAAAAATTTGTTAAGACCTTTTCCATAGGAAATTTTTCTATCTTTCTTTTCACGCAAAGCAATTTTGTGTACGATTTGTATTTTCAGAGTTTTTGCTACTTAACTATATCCTGCTAAAGAGCCAAGTCAAGATTGTCACTTATCAATTGATAATTGATGAATTTGATATCTAAAACTCGATTTACTTAAGCTTTTCGTTTCTAATTGTCCTGTTATATTCAACGGTCTACATCATTCTCAGAGATAAGTAATGATCCAAACTATGTATTACCAATTGGATGTATAAGTTTAGAATTTGAATATTTATCAAATATCAATTGATAAGTGGCAATAGGTAATAGGGGAGTAGGTTTTAGTTTGAATTGTGAATCTGTTACTCAACAGCCACAACGTTTTCAGTTTGAAATAAGTATTATTTAAGACTTCTTAAGGTGGTTGCTATTTTTAAGGGATCAAGTAGTTTTTCTTGCAACAAGAAACTTGCATATTCCTAACTTAATTACTTTCTCTCTGCATAATCAATTATGTATTGCAATTCATTAAAATCTTCATTGTAAATCAATTTGCCTTTCAAAAGTAACCTTTTCCCTGAGACTTTGGACTCCTCGTAGGATTACTACATTTTAACAAATTCAAAAGTAGAAAAAAAAGCAGAATAAAATTGCCATAAGACGTTGTACATTTTCCGGATTTTTATGACCATTAGCTAATTAACACATTCCAACTTGATGAATTCAATTAAAACCAAGAGAAAATAAAACATCTTATGGTAATTGACTTTTTAATCATTAATTCCAATTCTTCCCAAATGCACCAAAGAATACAAATGCAAAAAGTATCATCATAAAATATACTTAAACATACCGCTGCAGAAGAAGGTGTATCCTCTCTAAGATACTTTTAAGTAGGTACCTAAGCCTAAGCCTTTGAATTAAAGATTTTCAACTTCGAATGAATTCAAATAAAAAAAAAATTTAATGCTAAAATAAAAACAACGAATATAATTTGCGGTTATACACATGTACTTTCCCACATCCGTCGTGCCGGCAGGGATGTAAAAAAATAAACCTTACCCAACATTAAAACGACACGGTGCGTGGTGGAGTGTATCTGAAATGAATGTATCTACAGCTGAAAATTCGGATTTCCTTTCACCTTTAAATTCGCCCGCATATATTCATACCGGATGGATACTCAATATAATATACATAATAATGGTTCTTCCTTTCATCATTGCGCCTCATCGTCAGTCGTCGTCATGGTTTTTCCACATGGCGTTACTTTTTATGAGCCTTGTGTCTTAAATGTATCTATTAGGTTACTCAATGGGTTATATGGTCCATTTCGGATTCCCTAGAAGCTCTTAACGTACACCTCAAAAAAAAAAAAAAAAAATAAGCAAAAAAATCAAAAGTTCACTTGAGAGGTATCTAGATACTTTTTTGTTGGATAAAATTGAATTTATTTTTTCTCATATTGATTTTAAATCAAGTTGAAGAACAAAAAACACATAACCTAAAACTTGCAATAAAATAATTTCTTAAATACAAACCCAGAATAACAATACCGTGAAGCCCTCTGGAGAGGACCGACCTTTGAGTCTCATAAACCTCCCACGCATCACTGGAACTCCTAATAGTAGGCAATGGTTTTTGATATCTGCATAGACACATTGAAATATATGCAAGCATAACAAGTATAAAGTAGCATAAATAAATATTAAATTAAGTAAAAAAGGAAAAGAGAGAATAAATATTAGATACCTACACAACTTGTTGGATGTTATTTTTTTGCCCGGTTTTAAAAGATTCTTTTTTTTTCTTTGTCATGGTTGAGGATTTTTTTTTTAAATTTATAGCAGTTAACCGTCTGGCCTCTTAAGGATATAATGTAAACTGAAACTCTTTTTTTCCGGGGTCTGACATTGACTTTTCCTTCGTGTTGTGCTCTCTCACTTTGTTTTTCGCAAATTTAAATTGCTAAATGCGACATACGTCCCAGTTGGGTTGAATATAAAAAGGCTTTCGGTTTTCGTTTTTCGTTTTTTGTTATTTTTTATTTTTATTTTGTTTTATATGTTTTTATAACGAACTTTGAGATACAATTTTATACTGATGGTTTTGTTTTTTGCTTTCTCTTTTCAGGATAATCAACTTTGGAAGCACTTAAATCGAAAACTCTTGCATCTCATCACAAAAAGAAGACAAACAGAAAACAAAAAAAAAACCATCAAAATGGCATCATTCACATCATCATCATCACTACGATCCTACCTTTTCTCGGCGATTTTTCTGCTCGGGGTTATGAGCATTTCAGCACTGGCTAATTGTCCATCGGGATGTCAGTGTGACGACGATACTTTGGTTGTAACATGCGGAGAAGGACACTTGGATGTTCTACCAATTGCGTTAAATCCATCAATACAAAGGCTAGTGATTAAAAATAATCGGATCAAAACGATCGACTCATCAATTCAATTCTATGCCGAACTCACATTCCTCGATTTGTCTTACAATCACTTGGTGACAATACCCCAGAGGACGTTTGCCTATCAGAGAAAACTTCAAGAACTGCATTTGAATCATAATAAGATCGGTTCGATTAGTAATAAGACTTTTATGGGATTGGCATCCCTGACGGTGCTGAATTTGCGGGGAAATTTCCTTGCCGAATTGGAACAGGGTACCTTTTCGCCCCTGACCAAACTCGAAGAATTGAACTTGGGACAAAATCGAATAAGTCACATCGATCCGAGTGCCTTTAATGGCATGGTTAATCTTAGAGTGTTATATCTCGATGACAATACCTTGACGACAGTGCCATCTGTGCAGACATTCCAAGCAATGCCAAGTTTGGCTGAGCTGTTTTTGGGCACGAATTCTTTTATGACCATTCCATCGGGAGCTTTTGAAGATCTTAAAGGCTTGACTCGATTGGACTTGAAGGGCGCTGGTCTACACAACATATCGCATGACTCACTGAAAGGTCTCGAGGGAGTAAGGATCCTAGATCTGTCAGATAATCGTCTTCAGAGGATACCAACTTTGGGACTGAGTCACTTGGAAAGACTGGAAGAGCTGTCATTGGGACAAAATGACTTTGAAGTCGTTATGGAGGGAGCTTTTGTGGGTTTGAAGAATCTTCGTCGCTTAGAGATCTCCGGAGCTTTGAGACTGAAGAGGGTCGACAATGGAGCATTTGCGACGAACACAAATTTGGAATTCCTCAATCTTTCATCAAATAAAATGCTCTCCGATGTACAGGAAGGTGCTCTTAGTGGTCTGCCTCATCTGCGACATGTAATCTTGAAGGAAAATGCTATTACAACACTCGCTGAAGGTCTTTTCCCGTGGAATGATCTACATACTCTTGATCTCTCTGACAACCCTATGAGCTGTGATTGCCGGGTACTTTGGCTGCGTAATTTGCTGGTGTCAAAGAATTCAACAAACGATGCTATTGCTAACGTTCTGTGTTCAGATCCCGACAGGCTGAAGGAAGAAAATCTTAAGAATCTCACGCCATCTCTGCTTGGCTGTTCCCACAGTGATCCCCGAAAACAGGCGATGATTGGAGCCCTGCTGGTCGGTTCTGCTGCAACGATAACAGCCCTGGCTTTGATTCTCTACAGATGTCGAAGGAAGATTCGGGAATTTCTCAAAGGTGGCTGGGGAAACTCTGCCCTTGGTCGCAAAGAGAGAGAATATCAGAAAACTTTTTCCGATGAAGACTACATGTCCCGGCATCAGCATCCATGCAGTCTGGGCATCCACTCACAATTCCCACCGACAAGCACCTATAACCCACACCACCAACAATTCGGCCTAAGGCCAATTCCCGTAACGGAACTATAGCTAGAAGTACCACCCCCACCTCCCCGAGGTCGGGGTGCCTCGAACCAAGCCCTACAACAGCTCCAAGTACCAACATCGACCGTCCTCAATGGCAACGTACCATCCCATCCACCACCAATAGCAGTCCAACAGCAACAACAACCGAACGACAATTCCTCCTTCGTGCAGCTTAGCCAAATTCACCTAATGACGAACAACGCCAAGAACAAGCTGTCCTCGACACTTCAGGACAATTGCAATGGCACCAATCAAAACCACTACAGCCAGCCGCTACCAATTGTCCACAATAATGGCAAGTCGGCTACTACAGATCGGCACGTCGGCGTCAGACTCAATCAGGATCACTTCAATCACAATCACTATGGTAGCGGTAAACACCACACCATCGATCCGAATTATATTCACAATAATTCGCATTACTCACTGCCAATTGATCACGATGCTCCGCCACCGAGTCCAACGCCAACACCGCCACCGCCAGCGTTGCCAATGCGCAATGGAAGTATTGGAATGATTCACGGTAACACGACGGGACGTCGTTCGTTCAACAATAACAACAACAGCAGCAACATCATTAATAACAACAACAACAGTTTGCGACACTATCACTGATGACAGGGGTGGATGGCATTTGAATTCTACTCACCGACCATCCGCTAAGAGAAACAACAATGACAGCTGTCAATCTGTCATCAACAACTGTCAAATGAACTGAAAGCTACAATTATTGGTGCGAACATTTGAAAGGCATAATGTGGTGCCACATAAAACACATTGTGAACTACAAAACACATTTTTGTCCTAAACTGACAAAACGTTTTATATTTTTTTGTTTATTTTCAAACAAATTTATTATATAATTATAATTTTTAATTTCGTTTTTGTTTCTGTAAAATATTGTAAAAATTTGATATTAAAGAAAAAAGTATAATGAAAACCATGAAAAAAAAAACAAAACATTACATTAGAAAATGTGTGTGTTTTTAAGACTTTAAGTGAGACTATATTTATAGATACACTTTATCAATAAGTAAAATTTTATTATTTTCTTCTTTTGGTAAAAAAAAACGAAAACAATCTGTAAATAAAAATAATATTAATTCGAAACAAAAAAAAATATAATACTATTTAAAAGACACGATAATTCCAGTGATGCTAAATTTTAAGTTAAAAAATTAAATAAATTTAAACTAAAAAATAAAACTTTTAATTCCCCAACTGTAAATATTCAATGTATTATTTTATTTAATTTTTTTTTTAAATTGTGTATAACAAATATTGAAGTGAAAAAAAAAGAAAAAAATTCGGACTGGCTATTATTATTTCCTAAATTAATTAAATTAAATTTTAAAATTAAAACAAAATCTGTATTATCAAAATTGATCTTATAATGTTGTTTAGTTTTTTTTATTTTATTTTTGTTTTGTGTTTTATAATTTTGTCCTATATTTGTTCCCACAAAAAAATACGAAAGAGCTGATAGACAAATAGATAGTCCAAAAAAAATTAAAGGAGAGTATGTATAAATTTATAATGGAAGACGTTAATCGATGTAAAAAAAAAGTAAGAAAGCAAAACAAACTACAAATTTGATAATTTATTAAATGTAAAAAATTATAAAAAATACCTAAAACTTTTGTTTTTATTTTTGTTCGCATGGATTTTTGGTTCTGAGATTTTTTAAATTTCGTTTTCACTCGTTTCTATTTTGTTACTCTTCTTTTGTTGAGTTTTGTTTGGTTTTAAGTTTGGCAACAAAAGATGGTAACCCTACAGCGAAAATAATGGGGCATTTAAATAGTAATGTGCATTGCAACAGGGACGGAGTGCGCTTTGATGATCACAAGTGTAAATCTACTCTGTGTTTGAGATGAATGGCTGGTTCTGTTTTACTGGTGTTCAGATAGAAAAGATGGATGAAGAATTAAGGTAGGTACGTGTCATATTTGTAAAAGAATTGAATAATTTATGAATGCATTCCCTTTCATTCAATTAATTTTAAAAAGAAACGTCAGATTTAGTTTTGAAGTTCATGAATTCAACTAGAGTTCGAAAAGGGGTTTGAGTTAATATACTTTTAGGTCAATAGAATCACGATGACATTCAAAACAAAGTTCGCCACTTATTTTAAATTAAAAAAAAAAAGTAAGTGGGAAGGCCTCAGATAATCTCGAGACAAGTTTATACTTACAAGTCAGATACGTTCCCATACTGTGAGTTTCTGTGAATTTTCGATAATTTGTGAGAATTCAGTCACAGCACTAAAAAGTGTGCCCTATCTGTGATTTTCTGTTCAGGATGTATCTGTATAATTTAGCAAACTGTCAGTTCTTCAAAAGAAAACCAAACATGGCTTCGTGTGTGCCATTCACAATAGGAATTATATGGAAAACTGAAAATTGATTTGCTTGAAATTTTTGGGAAATTTGATCCTCAATATTGAAAATGTGAGTTCTTAGATTATATCAAAAATAAAGTATGAACGCCATTTTAATTTGAAAGTATGAATTTCAGATCAAATTGTTGACATCAGAAATCCATAATTTCAATCAGAATTAACCAAGAATCTGAATCTGAAGTCATTTTGAAGTTGTTAATGATGGATGGAATTCACAGTTTTTCGATTTTCCTATGTGTGACTTGAAATAAAATTGTTTTATCTTCAAAAGAAGAAAAGATCAAAAACCTTTAACTAGAATTTCTCTTTCGCTTTGCGTTTTAAGTAAGTGTTGCTTTTCACACTTCGACGATAATTCAATAACAAATAGGCTTACAAAGTAACTGTTAACTTTTTGCCGCGACGAACCAAGAGTTTTTTTTTTAGTTTTTGTTAGCATATTTTAGGGCGTTGAACTGAAACTTGTCCCTCGTTTTCCGCCATAAGGTCAATTTTTTGTGATTTTGCATGCTTGTAATACTGATTTAGTACATCCGGCTATAATTGTAGTAAAAAAAAAAGAATAATTATAACTTTATCAAACAATTTATATCGGGTTAAGAATAGCGGTGAAGAACTGTGGATATTTTGCGCCATTGATAGTTATCGATACTTGATTGTAAATTATCGATATACACAGATGGTTCTTTTTATTATTTAAATTTGTCAAGGCAATGAATAAGCTTGGAACTTAAGCTCTCGAGTATTATTTTTTTTTTAAAAGCGGACTTTATGAGAAAATGTGAAGTTATTTGCTTATATATGTACATATAATACAATTTTTTATATTTTTCGATAGATAATTCGATAAAGGAATTCAATTTTTGAAAATCACGGGGACAGTTAATAAATCATGCCAGTTAATCATTTTAAACAAAAAGATTAAATTTTTTACATTTTTAAGTTAATATCGATACTGATAGAAAATAATCGATTATATCGATAATTGAATATGGAAAGTATCGATTGTGAATTTAAAATTTAATAGTTACTCACTTTTACTATAGAAACAGCAGGTAGAGAATCATTTACCTAAGTACGTCCATCGATACTTCATTGGTAAAATAAAAACCGATAACTATAGGGTCACTCAATAATAAGTGTCATATTAAATTTCGCACTATCAACGACAGCAATAAAGTAAATAGTAAATGCAATAACTTTTTATAAATAAAAACTATAAGGTTTTTAATTTTGCATCGAAAATTCACTTCTTTTATTTGTAAGTGCTTAAGGTCATTTCTATTTGTCAGATTGCAACAAAACTATCGTGAACGGGGGGTACCGAAAACCCAAGAGTAATAATGGAACAAACTCTACAATAGGCGTTTTTTTATTTTTAGTTCAGAACAGAACCTAAGTTGTCAAAAAATAAATTGTGTTTCTTTTTTAGTTCAGAGTGTTCAGAGTTTCGAAAATGTGTTTCTTTTTTCGTTCTGAGCATATTCGGAGCGTGTTCAGAGTGCGCTCTATCAACTCAGAATAAAATAACTGAGCAGACAGAGTAAAATGCTTAACACAAGCATTTGACAGATGGAAATTAAAAAAAAAAATGCCGACAGCTAAGTGTTCAGGTGTGTTTCAAAAATATACTCAGAGCGCTCAGAGCACGCTTGGTTCAGAGAATGTTCGGAACATGCTCGACATGCTCGGACTCTATTCAGAGCTCTATACTGAACTAAAAAATAAAACGCCTAATGAGTGACAGTTTGGTTAGGTTTTTGGACTGGTGGTGTCGTTGGGTCATATTATTTCGGAAAATAATGATGACGATCGATTTAAAAATTAATTGGATAAGCGAATGAGGTTGTTTGCTTCCCTGGAGCTATTGAAGAACATTTATTTTTATAAGGACGTTGTCGCCGCATGATAGATATATACCGAAATAATGGCTTAATTGCGTGACAAATTTAAAAGTACAACTTATGTTGGATGACCCTGTAGAAGCGAATTATAGTGGACCTTCTTACGCAAATAACGAAAAGATGGGTGTGCGAATGTCGTTAAAAATAAATTTTCTACACTCCTTGAAAATCTTACTATTAGCAGAGCGAAACACGGAAACCAAATTCACCAAGCTTTAGAGAGAACTAAGCAAACTACGAATACGAAAGGTTTTTGTAACGGAGGTATGTTCTATCTAGTTTTTTAGAGGAAGATTATATCCGAATTTAGTCCGTTCAGTGGAGTTTAACTTCCAAGCTCAGATGATCACTGAAAAACTGACCATAGTTCTGTTGTTTTTTAATACGTGTAACAATACATTTTCATTCAATTTTAATTTTTTTGTAAAATAAAACTGCTAAAAATGATGGGTGAAAAACGGACTTCTGAATGAATACCAAAATTTCCTCTATGTTTGCAGCCGTTTAAAACGATTTATTATGAATTATGATTTACTTTGAATTCAATAATCAAATTGCACTTTTCATAAATCTGGTCATTGAATCCTTAAGGCGATATTGACTCGTAAGATCTTCAATCTGCTCAGTGTGAAAGCATAAATTGAGCTTCTTTTCACGATGACCAAGACTTAATGGTTTTGTTGACTAAAATTATACGAACTTTGCACTAGGAAATTGGAAAATCCCAAACATAATATCCGACGAATTACCTACATAAAAGCTTGTTAGTTACTTCCACCCCGTTTCATTCTGAGTTGTGGAATTTGATCTCCCTTAAACAAAACGTTCGAATCAGGTATCAAACGTTTGTCTTACCAATACTTTTTTTCGTATTCATCACCACACCACATCACCTGATACACCAAGTGTCAGGAACTATTTCAGGTATTCTTGGTTCCAGCAAATGGAAACAATGCACTCTGTTAAACTTATTCAAATGAAATTACGTTCCGTTTGTAAAAGTGAAAATATTTACAAGCTGGTTCTGAAAAAATTAAATTAAATAAACGGAAACTTTGTAAAAATTTTAAACTTCCAAGAGTCTGGTGTAAGAAAATAATAGGTAAAATAAACGCGCAATCCCCAGCTTGCCCACATTTATATAACGTATGAAAGTTATGAAGAGGAATAAATGGGACATAAAATTCATTTGAACTGTTTTTTTGTAAGAGAATTTTCCGTGAAAAAATTCCACTTTCTGGATGCCACCAACAGTTTCATTTCAAACAAAAAGGGTTTAATACAGTTCTTTTGTCTCGTGTAATTTGTTTTGCATTTCTCAAGAAAAAATAATTTACCAAGAGGAAACATTTTTTCAGTGGAACATTTGAGAGGATAAAAATTGAAATTCGAAAAATTTTCCATGCAATATAGTCGGAGTTAAATTTTAAAAGAAATCCGACTCGTGTCATAGCTAGTTCTTCTGGCTTCATTTGGCAAGACATTTCATTTGACATACTCGTATTAATACATTCTCTTGCTCCTGTATCGCTTCTTCAAATTTCAAGCCATTTAGTTTTTTTTTTGTTTGATCCATTGTTATAGTAATTTTTTTATTGTTTTTACATTTTATCAAAGATATATTTCTGATTTATTAATGAAAGACTTTTCTCAAAAGCAATATTCAACTTCAATGAGTGGTAAATCAACTACAGTCGCTGAAATAAATAAAAAAAAATTTTTCAAACATATTTTTGTAAAACAAAAATAAAGCTAAAATCAAACTAATTTTATCATAAAATAAAAAAAAAATACTATAAAAACATTAAGTATATTAAAATAATTATAATCACACAATTCATCAAAGAAACATCATTTTTATAGATATGTGGTACAAAAAAAAAAAAAAAAAAATACTTTAATATAAACCTAAAAAAATCTTAAATTCAAACATTTATTATGTAAGAATTTAATAATTAAAAAAATAAATTATTAAATTTAAATAAAAAAAATAAATTAAAAAAATCATAAGGAACAAAATATGAAAACCAAATACAAGGGAGTTTATACTAACAAAAAACAAATAGATTATATATATACTTATATATACATACTAACGTTAATTTTAAGTATAATTATTATTAACAAGAAAAAAAACGATAAGAATATTAAACATAATTAAGAAAAATTTCACTTTTGCCTCATTTTAAGACTTAAAAAAAAAATAAAAAGAAATAAAATACATACACTTGAATTAAATGTTAATGTTAAAAAAAAACTAATACTAGTGTGTGATGATTTGAGTGTTTTTTGAGTGGAAACAGATAATGATATACAAATTTTGAATGAACACAGGATCATTTTGCTGCGGAATACAACAAGTTGGTATGAACATTTTATTGGATTATTTTTTTTTTCAAAATATTTTCTATGTAATAAACACAAAAGAATAAATAAAAATTGGGTGCTAGGAAGAAACAATTTGTCCGACGGGAAAAGTCTCATTAGATAGTATTTTTGTAAACCGATTTGACAGAATGTAGAGTAACCCTGGATTTACACGACTGAATTAATGTGTTTAAATTAAACACAACTACGGGTACTCAATTATAATGACTAGAAATAGTGACAGGAATAATGACGGTTGTTCACTCATGTAGATAAATATTACAAACAACAAACAATGTTCTAGTGAAATAGCCTGTTGCTCACCTTTAACAATTCTACCGTGATACTCGCGCTATAGTGAATGTCCATAAGTTTCCCTGGAACCAATTTCGGAAGTACTGGTGAGACTTCAGAGATAATTTCTTTAGTCGAACTTCACGAATATGGATGCTTTACCCTGTTCAATATTTCCCTCCCATTATATTCAGAAATTCAAAACATCGGTATCTACTCTCCAACTTCCCTAAACGCTCGCACTGTGCTTAAATATTCTAAGGGTAGTTATAATCCCTTCGGTGCTCAAAACCTAATAAAAAATATCCTAGTGCTAGACTTACACATTTGACGAAGAATTTTGAATATTTTTGAAAATATTGGGTTTGTAATTTATATCCTATGATTTGTTTCGACAACTTGTTTTTAATTTAGAAGCCATTTAGGCTTGTTTTACCATCCATTTTTTGCACAGATTTGCTGTACTAATTTCAATTCAATTTCAATGGAATACGAGTACTTGTAGATATTAGTGGAGCTATTAGATAATGCAGTGCTATGGTAATGTAGTTAATTAACTTAACAATTCAATGCAAGTTATTAATGATACTGGATACTAATATTCTTACTGCTTAGCTAGTAATATTGGCCTTATATTAATTAGCTAGAGTATAGATTTTATCTGATCTCATTCATTTAGTTGTAAGTTTTTTGTACTAATATGTACTGTTGTCAGCAACTCCTAAGGACCTTCAATTCCTTCACAGCAGTTAAAAGACTAAATTGCTAAGCACAATGGAGATGGAGCTGCAACTTGAGATGCAGTAGGAATAGCTGTTAAAAATTCAATAAACACGAATTGAAAATTATACAAAAACAACGTAATGCAGCTGCATCTAAAATCGTAGATGCCCAACTTTTAACCTACAGGTGCATTATTTTTGACGTTTCAAAACTAGTTAAACTTGGATGCAGCTTCTACCTCTCTTCAATTTCTCATATAATGACTTTGCTTAAGAAAATTGCAGACAAATTTAATCACCTGACACAAACAATTACATTTTAATAAAACTTAAGAAATATGTAGAAAACATTTTAGTCATCAAACTCAAAAAGTTAAAGTTGGCAATAATTCTTCTGATTGAATCAGCTTGCTTGCTGGCATCCCACAGGGTTCCATTATGTATACTATTTTGCTCTGCATGCTTATAAATGATTTACGACATGTATACAACAATGATGATGCTAAAATTTTTAGTCATTCAAATTAAACATTTATCAAACAGTCACTAGAAAGTAATAATGTATATTAAATCTTTATTTTGTTAACTTATATTATATATTTTTTTAATCTTAGTATTGTAAAAACGAAAGCTCTACCTTTAATTAACTTAAAAGTCAAATTTAAAGGTACTCTAAAATATTCACCCCTATTACAGAATTCTGCGAATGAGCTAAAGTGACAATTTCAATTCATTTCCAAACCTTTGCTATTACTAAATCCGACGAATGAAAGTTGAACGAATGTCGGTAACAAACCCTGCCCTGCACCACTGACATTTTGTTCAACTTATATCGAAAACGATACTATTATCACAGCCTAGGCCAGTTGAATAAATGTTTGCTGCTGACAGTGTCGATACGAAAGTTCATAAATGATAAGGTAATTTTAGAAATCGACAATGTAGTTCATCCGACGAATTTCATAATTGAGTTTTACAGCGGATGCGAATCAAGTCAATTCACCGGGAGTAAAATTCTGCGAATTCTGTAATCGACATGATTATGTCGTATCTGTACACGTCGCTATGAAATAAATAGATTGAAATTTAACATACCTACATACAAACACGTACGACACTTTTTGACAGCTATTTCAGCAGCACTTATTGGCTAAATGGCTAAAACTTAGGGCAAATCAGTACAAAATACTATCAACAGACTAAATATCAGTTAAATAACTTTCAATACTGACTTTAGACTGCAATGTAACATCAAGTATTTTTGTAAGCCAAAAATTAGGCTTATTAAATCAACTAACTGTAGTACCAAATAATGTTGCAGTTCTTACAATTCAGATACTAACTAAAATAATTATTATTTTGTATTAAATTTAAATAATGTATTCTAGTTAATCGATCACTACTTTACAATTTTTATTTTATCGTTAGTGACAAAATAGAAATTCTAAAAGAAATACAATAAAAAATCCAGCATTGAATTTTTTGAAAATATGAAAATGACAGCGGTTATACGGTTCGATAATCTTGTTAGACTTGATGTATTTCAAATACAAGAAAGAATAAGGTGATTCTCTTACCTCATGGAATTCCACAAGTAGCTAAAAGCTTTTAGCTTTGGTATTAGAATTCGGTTGAATTATTGCATTTGGTGTACCATGGTCATAACCTATTTTTAAGGTTTTATTTAAATCAAATTTAAACTTTAAGAATATAATTCAAAAAGGCTTTAATTAAATAAAATGCACGGCTAGGTCGCACGAACTTGCTCCTATGTATTAGACTAGCAATTTTAAAAACGAAAGTTATTAAAGAAAACTGTTCATAAGGATAAAATGATTTTTTTTAAATTCTTTTAGTAGTAACAGATAAAAACGGAATGCTATGCAAATATGAATTTATGCAAGAGCAAAAATTATAAGTCGCTGTAGTGGTTCCTTAAAAAATTAAGCTTTTGTGTAAAAAATTTTTAAAACATTTTTAAGAAAAAATTTTGGTACGCCAACTTTAAGTTTTTATTATTGTACCGATAAGAGTTAAATTTCCAAGAAAAATATTAAGCTGTTCTTGAGATAGGTATCGAATGTTCCAAAAAAAAACGACTTTTTTTTTCTAAAAATTGAAATAAATATTTTTTTTTTAAATTTTGAAATGCAATGTTTTTTAAATTTTCTAGGAGATTCTTTATAAAAAATTTCATTAAAAGAGAAATTCAAAATTCGAAACAATCGTCATGGAAGGTACAGTCAGTAATATCTAGATTTATTTTTTTTTTATTAAATTATAGATCGTAAATATTAATCAAAAGGAAAATTTTAGCAAAATTCTCGGAACCGTTTTCGAGAAAAATACGATTTTCGAAAACAATTTTTTAACACTTGTATGGAAGGTACCGTTAGTTTTAGATAAAACAATTTTTTTCTCAAATCTTGTACTTTATGTTAAGAAACTTTTATTGGTTAAGTTTGAAAAAAATTGAACTTGGGGTTTTAGAAATATTGAGTTTCTGTTTCTTAGATGATATAGCGCAGGGCAGTGACACAAGTAGTGAGAAGTGTCCTCATGCATTTCCTCGTCACCTCATCACCTGCATAAGTCGTCCACTGTATACACTTAGATAGAAATATTTTCTAAGCAAAAAATTATCAATGTAACCTACATTTGCTTTTATGCAGTTTACCATCCAACAATGAAACATTTTTGAAATAAAATTCATAACAGGGTTTACCGAACTTAGTTTGATTTGCTTGGTGTTTAAGGAAATAATATTAAAGATGGATGTAAAGACCGATTCTAACATACGGCGGACGTAGCAGTATAGTAGAAAGCTCTCCAAAAAATAAAAAATTGAAAATTTGAATATGTAATAATTTTTAACTCCGGAGGAGCTTTAGCATAAGAAAAATGGTTTAAATTGTCTGCACCATTTTCGAGCAAATCAAAAACAAAAAAAAAATGGACCCAGGGGGGCTACCAAAAATAACAATTTTTTGAAATTTTTTTTCAACCATTACCTAGTTTTAACTATTCTGTTTTTGAAAAATTCTGTGGGGCAGTTTGAGACAAAAAAATATTTATAAAATTTCGAAAAAAACCGTATGGTAGGTTCCGTTATTTTTGGTCTTAAAAAAAAAGAAGAAAACGTGTGGGGGAAAAAATCAAAACCGACAGACAGACAGAATTGCGAGACCAACTTTTTTGATCTTCGCTATCATCGTAATGTCAACTTTGATCAAAATCTCGAGTTCGATTTTTTTTCCGAATGCATAACTTGCCTTATAGTACCTATAAGTCGCAAGTAAAAAATAAGAACTAGCTCGAGTTTCTACTTTCTTTTGGTTTTATATGTTTTATTCTGCAATATCTTAATTAAGGGTATTTGTGAAGATTAAAAAAGAAAAAAAATAATTTTCACCGTTCTGATATAGCTTAGAAACCTGCCAGACCTCTGGATTTATATAGAAATCGTTTAATTTTAAGGAAGAGCAAAAAGTAATAATTTGATGAAATTTTTATCCCTTGGCGTCATACAGAGGGTCATTATTTCTTACGTGGAATTGACAAATCCTCCTAGACATATCTCTCTCTTGTCATGAAAAGTGCTGTTGATTGAATACATTTTTGGAAATTGTAGGTCACCTAAATTCCTGGAAACGTGCACATAGGAATGATTGAGACTTGTAAGTCACTTGTTTATATTTTAAATATTCCTTTTCACACTTCAGATATAGTGTGCCCAAAATGAATTAAAAAGGAAACTACAACAAATCTCCAACGCTTTTGTTTCTCTATGGCAAAGCTAAAGGATGTTCTTTTAAAGACCCATAATTTTAATTTGAAATAAAACACAGACAAATGTTTTTAATATCCATTCCATGAATTTGGTTTTGGAATTTCGAGCTTGTGGTGGCTAGTTCGTACATGGCGTATTCTGAAGGCCCAATTTTCACCCACTCTTCACAGTAAATCAGGCTGTATAGGCACAAGTTTAAATATTGAGCACGATGACAAATTAACACTACGATGCACATCAGCAATTGCTGGTTCTTAACAACATCTTATGGAATGAGTATTATCGTTTAGAGTAAACGTATTGTGAAAACAATCCATAGGTTATCAATTTAATCATTCTGATGGACGATTATGAGCGATACTAAACGCACCTAACGCCCAGTGTGTTTCTCGAATTGAACCATGTTTTTCGAAATAAATTTGAACAATTTGCTCCGATCGGGTTGAGTCTATTCATGATGAATTGTCAAACCAAACTAACCTCAAAACAATCCAGAACTTTCAAAGCCGCTGTCTCAGAAAATATTGTTGTCAATTAAAAGTTCTCCGCCCCTAAGAAAACAGAAACAATTTTTGAAGAAATTCAAAGGATGTCAAAAAGTTTCCAGAAACTTATTTCAAGGAGTCAAATTGGACTGCGAATCATTTTGAATTTCAAAATTTAAGGTACTACTACTACAAAAAACGCACGATTTTCGGGAATTTTTTTCTCGGAAACTTTATTAGGTAATAACATAATTTTTTTTTAAATAATGAATGCATGCGTCAAGAGTACAAATTTTCCTGAAATTATAGAAGGCGCCAACGTCGACTCATCAAAAAAAATATATTGTCCCATTGCGGACAGTTCATCTCAGAATTGGCTGGACTGAAACAAAAATAGAACAAAGTGGGTTATTTAAAGGACGGTTTCTTACGAGTCAATTTACCACAATTTGTTTAAAAAGTAAAAAAAAAAAAAAATGTCAAGCTTTGAAAAGAAAAATTTGTTTTGTTGGCAATTTTCTTGGCCATTTCTGGGTCGCCATTTTTTTTTTGTTCATAACTATTTGGTCAAGTTGTGGTAAATTGTCTTAGAAAACATAAAAACAGTCAAGTTACATGAAGTTTTTTGAAAATCGGTTCAGTAGATCCGGAGATTAACTGTCCACAATGGGACAATGTGTTTTCTGAAGAGTCAACGTTGGGGCCCTCTATGATTCGGACAAAATTCAAAAATTAAGACAAGAAAACTTTTTTTGCACTCTTGACGCGTGTATTCATTATTTAAAAAAAAAATCCTAAGAATCGTGCGTTTTCTTGGCGTTCTAGACCGTACTAGTACCTACAAAATTATCAAGTTGCACACATATACATAGTTCTTACCATCAGGGGCCTATTGCACCAACTACAAATTACAAGTACAAATTTGTGATTTAAAAAAATTACATATGAAAAAAACTCGATTTTTTACAAACTTGTTAAAAAAATGCTTGTAATCACAATTTTGTTAGATGGTGCAATAGGGCCCAGGTGGTGATATTATCAAACTTGTTTGTATTTCCTCAAAATGTTCCCTCCATCAAAAAATTATGAAAAAAATGTAAATAATACATTGCAATTTCCCTTTAAATTAACCAAAAAAAAAACGATATAAATATAAAACATGACTACATCACAACAGAAAAAATGTAAAACCAAAGAAAACAGTTCCAATTTTTATACATATTTCATTTAAATTCCATTTTAATATTTTTTTTTTATTTTTTGATTTTATAGTTAATTCTCAAGTATCGTTATTTATATTTTTTTTTTAATTTAATTTTAATTTTAAATTTTGATAATTTCAATGTTAAAGTATTTAAAAGATATTTCAACATTTTTAAAAAAAAACAACCCAAACAAAAAATCAGAAAGAAACTGATAAAACCCCCCAAATAACACACTCACATAACCCGAATAAAGAACCATCATTATTATAAAATATATTTAACAAAAAAAAAATTGTAAAAAGTAGAAATTAAACTTTAAAGCAAAAAAAAAAAAAATAGAAAACCAAGCGATACAAGGAATAAAATTAATAAATTAAGATAAAAAAGAATTAAAAAATAAATCAAAGAAAAGAGAAAAAAAAAGAAAAGGGATTAAAAACACAATCCTTTAAAATATTAAAAGTAACTGGTTTTAATTTTTGAATTCACCCTTTATCTTTCTCGCGTAGGAGGGATAGGAACTTGAATGGGACGTTGTTGGAGGAATATCCTTGAAAATATTTTTTTTTGTATTCATCAAGGACACAATTGGATACAACATTAATATTCATACCTCTTCTCTGGGCTCTGCTTTGTAATTTTTTTTGGAGAATAATGACAGTTTTGGTGCAAAGAATCCCCGGGTAAAAATAAATTAATTGTTCAATTTATAATACACGCATATTACATAGCGAAAGCTATTTGTCAAACTTCCAATCGTGTACAACAATGTTTACCTGCTTATTTTAATTAAAATGTTAATTTTTATTTAGGCTAGCGGTTGGCAGGAATTTTAACTTATATACTTACATATATATAGGGCTTATTATAGGCGGTCAGTGAGGGAGATCATGATAGCCGAGCTGAGCTGATTAAATCAGACTCCCTTGAAATAAAAAAAATGTTCTAATTGGTTATCACAACATCAAAAAAAAAGTTAGGGATAATGAATGACTCGTTTGTGGTTCTAGAGAGGTACCTCAAAAAAACAAAAAAAAATGTAAATGAGTTGGTCAATATAATGAACGAAAATTCTTTGAGGATTTAATTTTATGCTCCTACAATTAAATATGATGTTGTCCTTGTTTTGGTGGAACTGGTTGGACCGGTTACGACTGGAATGTGTGTTATCTGATTGGAATTCTAATAGGACCTTGCTGTAGGTCCTTTAACTTGAAAAACGGACAAAGTTCTTAAGAAATTATTTTTTTTATTACTTCGTTTTCCTTGCGAAAGTCCAAAAATGCGAAGTGTAAGAATGCCTGATATGAAAATTAAAGAAAATCCACAAAATTATATTCCCTCTATTGGGAATAGAAATTTGTAACATAAAAACAAATGTAGTAATTTGGAATTATGATAGCAATTTTGAGCTGGAATAAAGTTGTAAAGACGAGCTCTTTGAAATTTGTGGTAAGTATTCTGTGGCTATGAGAACACAAAAAAATACTTAAGAAAACTTGGGAGTGTAAAATAATAATTACAGCCCCAAGGAGAAATTTTAAAGATATGGTAAGCTGGATATAATGATGGTAAGCTAGGTCAAGTTTTTACCAAGTTCACTTTAAACTGTTTTTTTTTTTATAAATTTAATTGAAATGCCACCAGGGGGTGCTCTTAGATAATTTTAGTCAAGACCAAAACCCCAATTCGTAAATTCAGATACAATTGGATTTTTGCTAAATTATTTCTTATTAGAAATCCGAAAATATTTGTGGTCAGATTCAAAATATTAAGGAAATTTTCAATCGTAAAATAAATTCCAGAACTAAAGAGATTCCTACTGTTACTTTCCAAGTGCTGCAACCGTAAAATAACACGGATTCGACGTTGGATCGAAACAGCCGTAGCTTGGTTCTTAAGCTTAGAGAGTTATTCCTCCATATATTTCTAAGCATACCGAAAGCAGCCTTTGCCTTCACGATTCGACTGCTGATGTCCTGTTCGGTGCCACCCTCGGTAAAGATGAAACTTCCAAGGAAGCTCTGTACTTTCTCTACCGATTGTTGAGAAATATTTATGAGAGAAGATGACTGGGTTCCTAGGCTGATCATCTTTGGTTTGCCGGAGTTGATTCTCAGCCCCACGACTTCTGATTCTCTCTCCACCCCTGTTGTCATTTGGTGGAGATCCATGATCCTATGAGTGAGCAAGCATACGTCGCGTGGTCCGCATAGTCAAGATGTTTTAGGTGAGACGTTAGAGTCCATCGAATCCCTCCGTGTTCCGTCAAGGCCGCTCGCAAGACATTGCCTATCACCAACAAAAACAATATTGGTGACAGAATGCAGCCCTGTCGGACTCCACTTTGGACTTCAAACTCTTCTGATAGCCTCCCTTCGTGCAAAACGTGACATTTGGATCCATCATAATTTGCCTTAATAATATCTTAAGCTATTAATATATCCGGAATACCCCTCCTGCGTAAAGCATGCCAAATAAATTCTCTATTGGCGCTATCGAAACTAGTGAAATCCGCTCATTCAAAAGGGAAGAAGAGCTGAACGACCGAAAAGCTCATGGAGAAGGACAGTCGAGGAGGAGTCAGCCCTACTAGGGAAGAGTTGGAGGGAGTTGCGACTCATATCCAGCAACCGAACACGATGGCGAGCTGGCGTTGTGGACGTCCTATGCCCCACTAGGGGTCCCCCACGGACAAAGTCTGAGGACCTAAGTAAGTAAGTAAAGACATTCCTGAGCTTTGACTGGTGATTTACGGCCATATACATAAGCTAATGTAAAATCTCTCAAATTGCCTGTCATTTATTTAATCTATTTTCCATGGAGAGTTATATAGCGTTCAACAACATGTGCAAACGAATAAATTATTTTATGAAAGTGAGTCTTAAGTTTAGTGCGATTCGTCAATTCGATGCTCCCCATAATCCTCTACCCGGGAGGACTATTCGCAACGTGGTGTATAATTTCTAATCGACGACTGTAGTGAATAATCTGGCAACACCCGTACGTCAATGAAACGGAAAGTAGTGCGCTGGAGAATCTGAGGCAGTACAAAAACTCGGTCTTTCACAAACCACAACTTGGCGCCTTGGACCTAAGCTCTTACAAACTTCAACTAAGTCAGGAGCTCAGAGTTAACGACGTGAGCTTCTTATATCCGAGTGGTTAGAATTTGACCTCAATTTCGGTAGAAAAATCATATTCGGCGACGAAGCCCCTTTCTCGATGAATGAGTGCGTTATATTTATTAAATAAAGAGGCAATGTGAATTAGCCACCGATATTGTGCGATTTGACCCGGTTAAACCCTTAAGAAGAGGTGTCGTAGATCTATTTCTTGTCAAATAGCTAGCATCTTCATTTTCCTTGACTCCTACGTGTCCCGGTACTCCGAGAAGTGTTGCAATATTATTTTTACAGTCACCGTTTAGCCTGGCCACACTCTCCCATACCAGTTTAGCTATTGTACAAAACAATGGAGTTTTGAACTATGAAAAGTGTTGCAGAACGTATTGGATAGAATCTTACGTGCGACGTCAACGTATTCTTTGTAGATGGGACATATGGAGCTAATAATCCAGTCATAAGGCATCATTCTTTGTTGATCATTCGACCCCTTCAAAAACAGCACCTCCGTATTTGAATAGTTGTGCAGGTGCATCCTTCTAGTTGTGTTAAGATTTTCTACAGCTATACCTGTTTGATGGAACCGGTTCATCATTCTGAGGAGCACCATTATGAAATGTGGTTTTTAAGCTTGGCATAATATATTTGTCGGAAGCCAACTGCGCTGTACTTACAAGAAAATCCACCACATATATCCTTCTTTCGATCTTTTAGTACTAAAGTTCCGGAACACAACATGGAAATCGTACTCCGGATAGGCTTCGTCCAGGAGGTGATAAAATTATAGACCTTTTTTCGATGCAGTTCAAAGCCGGATGATGGCTTGCTAAGTTAATAATTTTTTGCTTCTTAGCAAATTTCGCAAGACGAATACGGCTCCTCATTCGGACAATCTGTAATAAACGAAAATGTTTTACATTTCGTGCGTGCGTGTGAATAGGTTCAACTCTTCTTGTGCATTAAGAGTAATCATGATGCATAAAAGCTGCTGCTTGTCACTTTCTAAACCAGTTATTTAACGTGGTCGGAAAGTTAACCTGATGACAACACTCCTATGTCGCAACGGGAACTGAGCCCTTGCTTTACCATAGGACAGCTGCTCGGATAATCCGTTGCCAGTAACCCGCAAAAGGGTGTATGACGGTGTATTTCCACAAAAGGTTCATCAACCACTATCTCTTTTTCTGAAATCTCGCTAATACTAAAAACTTTACCGACCTCAGATCTTAATATGTCAGAGTAGCTCATCGAGTTCATCCCACCAAGTTGTTAGGCTTAACTAAAGGGTTGTTTTTCAATAAGGCGGGCAGATATTAAAATGAAATAAGTCGAGCTGTGTGAAAGGTATTAACAAAATTCTTTTCCATTTGAAAGGCCCATCTATGCCATTATGTACGGAATATTGTATAGTTTAAATGCCCATCTCGGGTTCTTACGATATGGCAGGGTTTCACGTGGTTCAATTTTTAATGACTCTTCCGCATAGATTCGGCGGAATTTGAGCGATGGCCTGTGTTATGTTCATCTTAAGGCCATGATTCGACTTCGGTTTATTCGCATAGACCTGCGAATTCTGAAAAACTGTATTGGGGTCAAATCTCAAAACCTTGGTGGCCAGTTCACGTCACCCTTGCGGGAGATAACCTTATACCCTCAAATTGTTCAAATTGAATGTCAATCGTAGCACCCGCTATGTGTCAAGTAGCTCCGATTTGTTGGAACTACATCCCGTCGAGACCGACATGGTCCAATGCGCTCGCCATTGACGTTGACCACCTAACCAACGTTGGTTTCGAAAAACAATGAGCACCAATGACTCCACCGCCAGGCCTAAAATCCACACCAACAGTAACTTTTTGAGGGTGCATTATCACCAGATGAACCTCCTGTAGGTTGGTGTCATTCCATACATGGTAATTTAGCTCGTTAACGCATCCAATCATCCAAAAATTCCGTCCGTAAATATGATTTTTCGCCAAGATTCAGGTCCTTTTCCAAGCGTTGCGAAATCCAGTCAGCGTATACAAAGGGTATTGTCTATGGTGATGAGATCCTGACTCAGTTCTCAAGGATGCAGGCCCAAGTCCCGACGCAAAATTCATCAAGTTAGATTCTGCGACCGAGTGCTTTTGCACGGCGAAAAATCGACTACCTCGGGTTCTACTGTGCACTCTCACAGTCCGCCACCGCAATGTTCTCTGCTGATATTGCGTTTTTTTACGTTTAAATGTTGACTGATTGATTATGAAAGCGGTTGCTTCAAATTTGGTCACCACGTTACCGTGAACACCTTGGCATAATGGTTAGTACGTTGGACTGTCATGCAGAAGGTCTCGAGTTCGATTCTCAGCCGCTGAAAAAAAAAGTTTTCAGGGGTGTACTACCTCTTGCGAGGAGTTGACAAATACTCTGAGAGTATATCTCCTGTCATGGAAAGTGCTGCTCATTATAGCCATTTGAAATCGGCAGAAAATTGTAGGTCCTCTCCGGTCCTGGTAAGACGCACACAGGAATGGTTGAGAGTTGTAGTTGTAAGTCACTAGGTTCTGGTCCACTTCGAGCTGTTGCAACGCCAAATTTAATAATTTAATAGTTTACCGTAAAATGGTCGCAACACTTGCAACGTTTACGCTAACGAACACTCATTTTGATAATAAAGTCTTTTCATTTGGACCAACTGTTCAATCGTGTCATTAGTCATCGTGTCATCGTGATTTAGTATCAGTTACTAAATAATATAGAACAGAAGATTTGACAGATGTCACCAAAAAAACATGGCCGCCACAGGCCGCCAAAATTTACCTGCATCAATTGAAAATCCTTTTAATCCTAAAACCTAAAGATACAAACGTTGATGACATTTTACCCCACCTTCATGTCAATAGACCCTAGTTCTCTACGAGCTCGCGGGCCACAAAATTTATTTTTTTTTTCAATTTTCTGAGGACATATTGTCCCACTGTGCATCTTCTTAAACTTTTATTTTAATCGAACACACAAAGTAAGTTTTCATGTTATTGAACTATCTAAACCAACACCAAAGGATTATTGGGTTTGTTCACGTGTAATAGCTATAACTTCAGACTCCAGCTATTATTCTTTTTTTTACTGAAACCTCTAAAGCTTACGTAAGCCTTTACACTTGATTAACATTAAGGTAGCCTTGAGCCAAACAAGTAGTAAATATAATTTCGCATAATCATGTTATATACATATAGAGCGTTCTGCAACTGAAGCCAACTCAAAACTAAACAAACAACTTAAATTAAAATAAAATAATAAACAAAAATAAATCAGCCACCAATTTCACACATTAATTTCCAGCTGTGCTCTGAGGCTACGACTGAAGCCATTCACTTTCACAGCCTGCTGGCAGCCATTAAATTCACATGCCTATAAAATATTGCCTCAGTAATTTAGTAATTAAAATGTCAAAACTAAAACCAAAAATCAGAGTGAGTGTGAGAGAAGTCGTGCGCCCAATGAAATAGTTTAGCTTTGTTTTTCAACATTAACTTCACACAATAATTAATAATCTAATTTAAAAGCTTTTGGCTGTCAACAAATAGCTAAAAAAATGTCACAACTCACAGAAAAATATTTTGCAGAATAAAAAAAATTATTTAAAAAAATTAAATTGGCGAAGAGAAATTCGCGAAAGTGTCTTCCAATTAAATAAATTATCAAATCCCGGAAACCTCTGCGCCAAGCCAAATTGCAACTAAAAGGTGAAATAGAGAAATTCACCTTTTCGCCGACTTGATTCGTTATGTAGTACTTGCTCATTATATTATGGCAAAAACAGGGTCAGAAATGTTTTATGACTAATTAATTCGTTTTTATTGCTCATTTCTGTTTTTAGCTCGATAGTTAGCTTCGAGCTGAATTTGATTTATTGCGACTTGATTCATTGGGCTTGTGGAATAGCTTTGACAGCTTATGGCTACCGGCCGGGTTTATCTCCGCTCCATACACAAATTGTATCTTTCTCGGTTGGGATTAATTTTATTTACATTCTTTTTTTATTCGTGTGTCGATATTAATTGCAGTCGCGCCTTCCTCTCTAATCACAATTATATCATTATCAGGGCTGCCTTGAATTAATTTGGGAATGTGGGAGGTGCAGAGTGGGTGACTCTGATGGTCGGGTGTAATCTACGTAAATTAATTTATTACTTTTTTTTTATTTTGCAAATCTGAAAAAAGATGTCCAATTTAGTCAAATACTTTGTGGAAACATATTTATGTGCAAAAAAAGTCTTGGAAATAGGGGGCTGGAGTTACGTTGTATCGTAAATGTATATAATGCTCCCATGAGGATGCTATAAATCAAAATTAATAGATAGGCAATTATTGTTTTATTGAAAAGTTAGCTTTAAGCGGGTGATATTTAAGGCGTTTCTTTAGCTTCATGGGTTTATTTGCGCGTGAGCACTAATTAATAAAGATTATTATTACTTAATGCTCTTTTAATTGTAGGTTTTGGTTGAACGCGGATATAGGGGCAGATTTATAATGATGACAAACTATTGATTTGAAAAAGGCTATTAAATACCAAAAATAACAAATTTTTTATAAACATAGTAACATGGAAAGCGGTGGAACGGAATTGTATTGTCATCTCGATGTGGTCATTGTAGGGGATAAAAAGAGAAACCTAAAAACACAGGTCAATGATCATTCCGGAAATTTTATTGAAATGCTTTTCTTATTTCTTATTTTTACAAAATGATTTTTGAAACTGCATAAGACGCACTTTACGTCGCAGATGATGTTGTAAGGAAATTGTTAACCGTGAATTATTTAAGATCGAGGCTGATCGGGAACTTTAAGAACTGCGAATTCTATATTCGTTTCAACAATATAAACAAACAAGATAGTTAAATGATTAAATAAATACAATTTCATTTTATTTTCGAACAATTTCCCAAAGGAAGTAAGAATCTTTGGTCATTTATAAAAAAAAATAGAAACTCCACCTAGCCCTTGGTTCCAAAAGATCGTATAAAATCATACTCCCAAAGTAATCTTCTTGCGAGGCAGATCACACAAAATTCTAGGCTCCAAGATCGTTTCATAATTCCTCAAGAAGTCGAGCACGTTAATGATTTAATGGGACCAATATTTTTCGCGCTCATGCTATTGGAAGAGGTCTAAAAAAAAGTGACTTATATAAATCCACTAGCCCCGATACTATCCCAGCCATTGTTCTGAACAGGTATTCTCTCACGCTGCGTAAGCTTTTTTATTTAGCCCAATCTATTGGCCACTTTCCGAGTGGATGGAAAACTGCATTTGTCCACCTAGTTCCTAAAATAGGCAAATCTTCCGCACCTTCTTAATATCGACCAATTGCAATTATGCAATTACGTGCCTTTTTCCCAAGGTCATGGAAACACTGATAAATTATTAGCTCAAGAAATATATCGAAGGTCGGATGCTTTTTAATGAGCGGCAATACGGTTTTTGTAGAAAAAGGTCTACTGGTGATCTGATTGTATATCTCAGTGAATAGTGGAATAAATCTTTATATCGATTTCGGGAAAGTAAGGATTATTGTGCTTGATATTTCAAAAACATTTGATAGAGTCTGCTATCAAGCGTTCCACGTTACGTTTCCACGACGCTTTCTTTAATGGATTACGAATTGCCTAGAGAACCATTACACACAAGTAGTATTGAACGGATTTAATTCTGATACCAAAAAAATACTTGCTGGTGTGCCCCAGGGTTCCCGTTTGTCTCCGTGCATATTTCTGAATTTTATTAATCAACCTTCGGTCTGAAATTTCTAATCTGTTAAATTGTTCTGCTGAAGATAGGGCTATCAGCTTTCCTAGATTCACACCCCTATCCTTCAGATGTAAAATTCCGATTGCAACGTATGACAAGTTCATTTAATTCTGATCTTGAAAGAATTGTCAAATAATTGGGAATAAGAAACAATATAAAAAGTGTTGCTTCGAAAATTCAATAATATCTCTTGTTGCTTACGCGAGGCCTACCCAGCCTGCCACTGTCCAAGAGTGGCACGTATGTCGAGGAAACAGAGAATCTTTTAGTCCTTGGTATGCGTATTACCAACAAATCTGCTTGGTGTCGCTAAAAATGCGGCAAAGTGTCTGAGCTTCCTTCGTCGGTGCAAGAAATTAAGCCTGCCTTCTGATCTGGTTATTAAATTGGTAAAACTTATATTCGTAAATATTGGAGAATATACATCTGCGCTGGTGCTCCTTGAGCAAACTTGATTTTTACTTGCGACTTATAGGTACAGTAAAACCCGCTTAAGAGAAACGGCAAAATGTCACAGTCTTTCTTTCACTTACGCGGGGTTTTCACTTAAACGAACCCCGCTTAAGTGAAATTTTTTTTTCACGGATAGGTGAAAAAAAAATTCTCTTAAGCGGATTTAAAAATTCCATTAAGCGGATATTTAATGCTAGGAACAATATTGTTTTTATCTTTTCGACTTGCCTTGAAAGAAGTTAAATAAAACAACGATTAAATAACACAAAAATAATTTATTGAAAAACGAAAACTAGCAAATTCTTGTTCTGTTCGATTCAATTTTATTTTACTTAAGAGAGTCTTTTTCAATAGAAATATTAAAAATTAACTGAAAATATGTTTCAGTTAGCGGGGTTTTTCTCTTAAGCGGGTTTCCCTTAAGCGGGTCTTACTGTACTATAAGGCAAGTTATGCATTCGTAAAAAAATCGAACTCGAGATTTTGATCAAAGTGCACATTACGATGATAGCGAAGACTAAAAAAGTGGGTCTTGCAATTCCGTTTGTCTGTCTGTCGGTTCGACTACAGCCTAAGCGGCTCGGCCGATTTTCCTTATACTTGGTAGGTATCATTTTTAATTTTTCCTCCCCACGCGTTTTTTCTTTTTTTTCTTAAGACCAAAAATAACGGTACCTGCGATACGATTTTTTTTTCGAAATTTTATAAATATTTTTTTTTCTCAAAAACTCTTCCACAAATTTAAAAAATAAAAATACAAAAAAAATTCCTTTAGTTCTTCTTCTTCCTTTTCTTCGGCGCTGTTATGATCTCGATGTCGAGGGGATCATAACTCTCCCACGTATCTGCTTCACACTAGTGATCCGCCTGTGGGGTTCGCCGGGTTGACCTCAGAAATCGGCGGCAAGCCTCCCGGTTTTGTATTGTTCCATTTCTGAGGCCAACTGAATGCTGGTGTTTTTGCATTTGTTTGTACCAGGAGTGTTTAGGCCTACCTTTCTTTTTATTCCGAATTGGAACGTTGTATGATATTGCCTTTTTGACGGGGTTCTCAGGATCTCTCCTTTGAACATGGCAATACCAACTGAGTCGGTCGTGTTCAATTTTTTGGGAAATGGTATTCTTAACATGAAGGCTTCCTCGGATCTTCGTACTTCTAATTCGATCAAGCTTTGTAACTCCTGCTGTCATACGAAGCATCTTCATCTCAGCTGCCGTAAGCTTACTCTCATACTTTTTGTACATTGTCCAACATTGTGAACCGTATGTGAGTGCTGGACGCACAACTGAAGTGTAGAGCTTTCCTTTCAGCTTAGGGGGCATTTTTCGGTCACAGAAGATAGCAGAATTTTCCCGCCACTTCATCCACCCTACGCTTACGCGATGATTGATATCGTCATCACAAGTAGCTTCGTTATTTATTATAGACCCCAGATATTTAAACTTTTCACACTTGGGAAGCACTACTCCATTCAAATAAATGTCTGGAATAGGCCTGTGTGGATCAGAAAATGGGCAGCATAGGTATTCTGTCTTTTTCGCGCTTATGCGGTACCCACTTCCTTCTAGAACATCCACCCATACGTCAAGTGCTCGTTGTAGGGATATCGGGTCTTCACTTATGATGGCTCCATCGTCAGCAAAGAATAACTGATGTACTTTTGGATCCGTCACTTTGCCTTCAAGCAGGTAATCAAGAACTGTAATAAAGAGCAGGGGACTCAAGACACTTCCCTGGTGTACACCTACTGTGATTTCGAATTCTTCGGTGACTCCAGCTGCGCATCTTACTTTAGTAACTGCTCCATCATACATGTCCATAATTATCCGCACATAGGTTTCTGGAACTCCTCGTTGCCTGAGGGCCACCCATATTAGATCTCGTGGTTGCCGATCGAATGCTTTTTCAAAATCAACCAATACGACATGCAAATCCTCCAAAGAATCCCGATGTTTTTCCATAATTATTCTTATACTCTGGATTGCATCCGTGGTTGACTTACCCCCGACAAACCCGCACTGGTCATCAGATAGCCTAATTATTTTTCGCAGTCGGCTACCCAAGACTCGCTCAACGATCTTCATGGTGTGTGACATCAGCTTAATCGAACGGTAATTATCACAGCTTCGAGTATCACCCTTTCCTTTATAAATTGGAAGAAGGTAACTTTCCCTCCATTGATTAGGCATGCGATCACCTCGAATAAGTTTGGAGACAAGAATCATGAGCCATCTAAACCCGATATCTCCCATCTTTTTCCAAAACTCTGAGGGTATTTCGTCTGGGCCAACAGCTTTTCCCTTTTTGGAGTATTTTACCGCCTCACTAACTTCTTCGACTGTGACGTCGGATACTTCGCTTAAGTTAGGTGAAGCTATTGGAAAGTATAGCCTTGGAAATTGTTCGTTTAGAAGTCCGTCACAATACTGTCGCCACCTGTGAAGAATTTCGTTGTCTTCCACAAGTAGTTGGCCTTGAGCATTGTTAATGAACTTTGGCGAACAAATCTCCTGGGCATTTCTTCTTCTTTGAGCGGCTATTTTGAAGTTTAGTTAAAGCTAGGTAATAGTTGAAAAAAAAATTCCGAAAAATGGTTATTGAGGGTACCCCCCATGGAACCATTTTTTTTGTTTTTGATTTTCTCAAAATCAGTACAACCAATTTTGATCATTATTTTTTAAGCTGAGGCTTCGCAAAAATTTAAATAGAATTGTGTATTCAAATTTTTAAAAAAATATTTTTGGATTTTTAAGAAAAATTTTAATTTTTTTTCAAAATTCAATATTTCGAAAATCCCATGCTCGATTTTTTTCAAACTTGATAAATAAAAGTTTCCCAATATAATCTACAATATGTGAGAAAAAAAAATATTTTATCTTAAAATAAGGGTACCCATCATACAAATGTTAAAAGTGGTTTTCAAAAATCGAAAACGGCGCCTAGAATTTTGATAATTTTTTTTCTTTCGTTTGATTCTTACGATATATAATTTAATAAAAAAAATTTGAAATTAAGATATTACAGCTTGTACCTACCTTTTTATAGAACCATTTTTTCAAATTTTGAATTACTCATCGACGTAACGAATTTTAATTAAATTATTTATTGAGATGCTTCTAAAAAGTTTAAAAAACATTGCATTTTAAAACTTAAGACAAAAAATTTGTTTGAATTACAAAAAAAAATCAGTTATGTGAATTCCACCTTTTAACCAATTTAACCTTTACACTCGCGCTTTTATGATTGCTCATCAATCTACACCCTATCTCGATTTCGGATATTTTGTATAGAGATTCTTACTTTAGTCTTACTACACGAATGTGGAATGCTCTACCAGTCTACCCTGATCTGTGTCTGCACCGTGTCTAGCATATGAAGGGTATTCAATTCCCTTGATTTGGCGTTAATTATCCAAACAACCATAGGTGAAATTGAAAACGAAGAACTAGATAATAGATTTTAATACGTTATTAAAGGTGTATCTTAGGCTGAGATTACTATCACTCCAGAAAAGAAGTGCCCGAATATCAAGTTTGATTCTGGTCTATTTCGGGGCAGCTATCATATAACTCCCATTTGCAGAGCACCACCATTTTTCTTGTACCAATTTATTGCATGTAGCAAATTGCTCAATGAATACTAATGATTAGTAAAACACACAGTTCCTGCACGTTTTGTTCTTACTGTGATAGAAAACAAGGGGCTTGGATATTTCCATCCGCTGTACCCAATTAAGATGTTCTGGTTGTTTCCTATTTTTATTAATGGTGTCTTTTCTACTGTAGAACAAGCATGAAAATACTCGAATGCAAGCGCAAAGAGTTCTACAATTTTTTGAATATTCATCCAACCTTGGTTGACAAGCTAGCTGCGATCAGTGGCGGCTGGTGGGTTGTTGAACAGGTGGTGCACTTTACTTGCTCACTAAGTAGGTATTAAGATTAGAAATCGCAAAAAAAACAACAATTTACATGTATATGTTGATTTTTTATTTTTTGTATAATTGCTCGAAGAATTTCGACTATGTATAAAAATGACACACGTATTACATTTAGCAAGGAATCATGTTTTTTTATTTTTTCACTTAAATGCGTCAAATCGTGGATTCAGGTTTCTGTCTACATCGAAACTCCGCCAAAACTATTGCATGTAAAATTTAAAAAGGGCCTTGGCGATCCGGCTAATTTTATATTAACTTTATTTTAAAAAGATTTATTACTGTCTTTAATATACATACCTAATCACTGTTCATTTTATCCCACACCACACACTGTACACAGTACAGAATCGAACCAAAACCAAAATAAAAAACAATTACTAACCTAACTCCTACAAACCAACACTATTTAACCAGTCACGGATAGATCGAAACAACATTACATATTCGCAGGCGCAGCGAATTCTAGTCAAACATCGGTTAATCTTCGGTTCTCGTGCTCCGCGCCGCACGAGAGCAGGCTCATTTCTCGATACATTTCAATGAAATATCTTTTGTCTCACGCGTCAGGGATATTAGCTTATAACTCATACAAGTTATATTAGCAGTCCTTGTGCGCTCGCCGAAGCGAATTTTTACTTGCAGGGAAAGTAAGTCTTAATAGTAAAGCAAAGCGCTTTCATTGTTTCGTCATAATTGGAAATTTTACTTGTTTATGTTCTTGTATGTTTAAAAAATAAATATTAATATGGTAATCTAAAAATAAAGATGCAGTAATATTTTGTAATTTTTAAACCTTTTGAATTGGTGGTTCAGCGCACGAGCGCCCTTAAGGTACAGCCGCCACTGGCTGCGATGCTAGCTAATCAGTTCAGTTTTGCTTCACCCTCAGATTTTGCATTTTTAATGACTACTTGTATGTATTTTTTCAATTAATATTGTGTTACTCTCACTTCAACGAACTCCACGAAACTTTACGAGCCCGATCCAACTGATCTGCTGCATACACCCTGAAGACGATAAAGTCAACCGAACATCTAATTTTTTTTTCGTCATATAAATTTTATATAAAAATAATTAAACTTAAGTCACTGTATATAGTAAGGCCCCCTATGAGCCAACAAATGAAAATTTTCATGCATAGTATCTTATTAGTTGTAAGCCAAACTGTAAATATAATGTTCATTAAAACAAAATTGATTGATCTGCTTTACACATAATCTAACAGAAAAGAATCATAATGGCGGTAATTGTTGTATAGTAGTGGCCATTTGAGATCATTGATGGAATTTCGCGTATTGGCTAGAAGCCTACTTCGTTGTTGAACTCAATCCACTCTATCAATTCAAATCCTTCCTTAAAGGGATCATTCACAATGGAGGTAGCTCAATGAAGAAATCGAATTAAAACATAAAATACAAGGTTCCAAGGTGAATCAGACAACCATGGAGACAAATATTTCGCAAGTGAATTTAGAACTTGTTAGACCCTAGACTTCCTGCAGATTTTGGGAAACATTTGGGAATTATCTTGGAAACTACCTAATCATGTTTTCATTAGGCTCGGTGTTTAGATCCCAAAACTTTTTTTTTTCTACGTTGAGCTATCAGCCGTTTTTCAACTTTAACTAAAATTGACCCTGTATTGTTCCGCGAGAGCCACCTGTAACACGCCTTTGTCGAAGACGACCGCTTGAATATTTTGTAGATTGACTGCTACATGATTATGCTTTTAATACTTTTCAAAGATTCATCAAAATCACTATTTTGTTGTACCTACATACATTTTAATACATAAAAGTGCACATTTATACTCTTTCAAATTTTTTTTTAGGGTACTTTTTAAGAAAAGCTTAACACATCAAAACATGGCCCTGTATTTCAATTAATTGTACGTCTTAATCCAAGCTTAAGTCTAAGTCTAAGTCTTAGTCTAAGTCTAAGTCTAAGTCTAAGTCTAAGTCTAAGTCTAAGTCTAAGTCTAAGTCTAAGTCTAAGTCTAAGTCTAAGTCTAAGTCTAAGTCTAAGTCTAAGTCTAAGTCTAAGTCTAAGTCTAAGTCTAAGTCTAAGTCTAAGTCTAAGTCTAAGTCTAAGTCTAAGTCTAAGTCTAAGTCTAAGTCTAAGTCTAAGTCTAAGTCTAAGTCTAAGTCTAAGTCTAAGTCTAAGTCTAAGTCTAAGTCTAAGTCTAAGTCTAAGTCTAAGTCTAAGTCTAAGTCTAAGTCTAAGTATAAGTCTAAGTCTAAGTCTAAGTCTAAGTCTAAGTCTAAGTCTAAGTCTAAGTCTAAGTCTAAGTCTAAGTCTAAGTCTAAGTCTAAGTCTAAGTCTAAGTCTAAGTCTAAGTCTAAGTCTAAGTCTAAGTCTAAGTCTAAGTCTAAGTCTAAGTCTAAGTCTAAGTCTAAGTCTAAGTCTAAGTCTAAGTCTAAGTCTAAGTCTAAGTCTAAGTCTAAGTCTAAGTCTAAGTCTAAGTCTAAGTCTAAGTCTAAGTCTAAGTCTAAGGCTAAGTCTAAGTCTAAGTCTAAGTCTAAGTCTAAGTCTAAGTCTAAGTCTAAGTCTAAGTCTAAGTCTAAGTCTAAGTCTAAGTCTAAGTCTAAGTCTAAGTCTAAGTCGTCTAAGTCTAAATCTAAGCAAGTCTAAGTCTAAGCCTAAGTTATTGATAAGGAAAAAATTCAAAAAAGATGATTCAATAGATCCTAAATATACCTGTCTTGTGGTTTTTCTGTTTATGTATGTTTATGCTGTGGTAACTATGAAAGCAAAAATTTGAACTAATTTGAAAATGTACGATGTGTGGATTTCCAGCATACTGAAGTTCTTATCAAATATTTAACTGTGAATCTGCTTATTTTTTATTTTGTTGGAATCGAAGTTCGTTTTTTATTAATAAATTTATATCACAAGACAATATCTACAATTGGCGCCCAACGTGGGGATTTTTTTTTTAATTTCTTATATTTCATTATGACTTAGGCCTTTTTTACTATTAAGGATTGTGAAATAATAAAGTTATACCTTAATATCTCGAATACAAATATTTTCGGAAAAAAATCCTCTGAAAGATGAACCAGCGTTTTAAATTTTAGTTTCCTTCTTATCTAATTTTTGCTTGATAAGATAAAAAAATATGATGAAAATTTGTCGATGTGGATTTTTCCTCTCCCAACTCTTGTGTTACGCCCCTTAAAACGCACAAAATTCCCTTTATATCCTTGGAGTGATAAAATTAAATGTTTGCTAAAATAATTCAAACACAGCGTCAAGCGTAACAATGCGGGGAAGTTGAATGAATTTGGCCTTCACTTCTCCCATCTAATGTCCGATGATTTTAATTTCAACGATCATAAATTATCCTTAAATAGAGAACACAGCAACTGACTCGTAAATCTGTCAATACACATAGTCATTCCACTTCATATTGATTTTAGTCATTGTAAGGACTAAAATTTTTGTAATGAAACTATACAAGGATTTTGTTTGTGCTTGGTTGCATTGTCCTCAATATAACCGAACTATTATGGCACAGTTGGATTCACATTATTATAACATCAAAATCCCCCTCAGCTCTCCCGATCGTCATCGTTCCACTGATTTGCTCTGCCATCACAACCACCACACTTTGTAGTATTTCCCTTCCCGCTTAAATATGCAATCAAAAGAGAAATTCTATTGTCTCTATTGAGTTTGAGTTTGTCTCGCGCGGTATTGCAAGGATAATGCACTGCTTAACAGCATAGAACAGGCATAAAGAAAAGAATTCAAAGGAAAAAATGTTCAGTTCGTATAGATTTTTCTTCCTCGTCCTGTGTTCATCCTTTTTATTAGAGAATATGGAATGCGGAATAAAATCATAGTTTTCAATTATTTATAAGGAGTAAATTTAAATACCCTGCCTGAGTGAATCCTTTCTTGAAATCCTTTTAAGCTTGGTTGGTTGGTTGGTTGCTAGGTAGGTAGCCCAAGCCCTTATCTATGTGCTGTGTTATCTCGTTTCTTCACGTGCATAGTGCTCACAAAAAGGATAATAATGGTCGAATAGCACCGCGTGTACAAGTTCAATGCGCTGTTGGGCGCACTAAGTGCTTCTTTATAGGAACACCCCACGAGAACGAACTTGGTTTGTTGTGTACTTAAGCGGGCGAGAGGGGAGGACAGGCGATGCTGATGGGATTCCACACACCGTTATGGTTCCTTAGGTGCGCATAAGTATACTGGAATGTTTATAGTAGAAGGGTATACATTGCAGGTTTACATTTTTGGAAATTCATTTATGTCGCAGAAGGAAGGGCTCTTATTTTAAGGGGGCTCCACTTCAGAATCAGACTCCATTCCGATAAACGGCTTTGAAGGTTGAAGTGTTGTTTTCCCGATCGATTTTAAATTTGTAATACTAAATCGACACCTTTCAGTACCCATTGGCATAATGGTTGGTTTGTTGGAATATCATGCCGTAGGTCTTGATTCGATTCCCAGGCACTGCCACCTAAAAAAAATAACTAAACAATATTTTCAGGGTTGCTGTTCTCTGCTAGAAGATGATAAATCCTCTAAGACTTATCTTGTCATACAAAGTGCTTCTCATTTTAGGCGTTCGGACTCTGCACAACATTGTAGGTCTGAACAACACCCACACAGGAATAGTTGAAAGTTGCTAGTCACTAGCTTTTATTTATTCTATTTTAGACCTTAAATTGAGTTTTGTCAAATCCTTTCACCAAAATTTATTTTTGATCCTTAACAGATTTTCAGGACTTGTCATTCGCAGGACTATTGGACCCTTTTCCTATTTGGTAACGAATTTGTCACAATTGGGTACATAAGTCACAATCATAAGAAATACGCTCCTGGTGAGTGAGAAAACCCACTGCATCACTTCACAATTTAGATGAAAAGGACGAAAAAAAATTGTAAATGCATCCGCATTCAACGTTGATGTTTTTATCAACGATCCACATTCGCTCACAGAGTAGCAGTAGCAAAGGAAAGGAACTGTGAAATTGCATTTAGGTGGGGTGCGACAACAACAACACATCAATATGAACAGTAGCTACATTGGCAGCGCCTTAGGTACATATACTACGTATAAAGTTCTGCAGAAGCAAAATGCTTTCTAGTGATAGGAAATGTCCTTTGGAATGTGAATGTGTGACAATGCTACAGGAGATGATGCAATTTGAAGTCATTCACATGTGAGAGAGGATTGTACAAACTGAATGCTTTTTGTATACTTACGATGGAATATGGCTGAGGATTGTGTCAAAATATTTGTCAATGCATCACGCAAATGGAAAATTATTTATCTTAATAATGTGTCCTTGTAGAAGTGTAAGGAAAACAATGCATTGTGGTGCGACGCAGGATTTATTGTGGGACGGTTGTTGCGATATGGTTATGGCTTGCGAACTCAAGTATTAAATGGTCATAAATTATTGAACTGATTTAAGTGTCAATATTTACTGATTAACTAGTGCCCCAGCATACATAATGTTTGATTGAAAAACTTTTAATATCCAAGGGGGCTAGACATTAAGACCATTAGGTATGACTTGTTACAGAAGTCCATATACTACTCATCGAGCTAGAGAAGTCACGGGATCAGTTATATCGCAGTACAATCTAAAATTCAGGTTTCATCATATTTTTAGTATTGTACATATGAAACTATTAAATTTCCAAATATCAAAAAGATCTATGTGGTTAGTTGATTCGATTGCATTATCACCGATGATTTAAATGTATTCAGAAGAAATGTATAACAAAAATAGTCTTACCACGACATTAGTTAAAAGTATTAAAATTTAAAAAATGTATTAAAAAAATTGTAAAATTCTTTAAAATAAGCAAATTTTTAGCAAACGTGAGAGAGAGGGGGGCGGTGTTCTCACTTAGGCATCTGTTCTTCTTTCATATGAAATCAATGGTGGCGTCTACAATTCTAGTTGGGAGTTGTGGTATTGGGGTGACTTCCCAGCCATATGCAATCATGTTTTAGGGACGAACCCAAAACAAGCCTCGGATACTTAAGGATTCACTGATGAGGAAACATGCAAAACAAATAAGGACAACGAACTTCGAATATGTACGTGGAATGTTAGGTTCCAGACCTAACTGAGCAATTGGCGGAAGACCTAAGCTGCTGCACAGCAGATATTAAAGCCATCCAAGAGTTGCGAGGGGATAGACCGGGAGACGAATATTAATAGACTGCGATATCTACTAACAAGGCTCAGGCAGCAAGGCTAAAATCGCCAACATAAGCCTCATTTGTGCGCATGCCATATCAGAGGAGAACGATGAAGGCACAAAAGACATATTCTACGAGCTTCGAGACAAAACATACGAGCAGTGCCTTAGTTATGGCATATAAATTGGCCTACCAGATTTTAACACCAAGCTAGGAAGAGAAGACATCTTGCTGTGAGGCCAGACCTTCTGGAAGCTAGTGCGCAGTTCAAACATCTCGATATTCAATAAGGGACATGGTGATCTCCTGATTAATCAACCGTTAACCAAATTAACCACATTGCGATCGATACAAAGACCTTTTTCAGTATAGGTATAGAGGATGTCCGCTCGTTCCTAGTAATTAACATCGACTCGGACCACTTCCTCCCTGTAGCCAAGGTATGGCTGTGGATATCCCGACCCAAGCCAAAACAAGGAAGTACTTTGAGGGAATTCGACGTTGGATGGCTACAGTCGCAAGAAATCACTAGGGCTTTTTCCGAATAAGTATCTAACAACATTGCCAAGCAGCCATGAGAGATTCAGCTTCTGACGTGATGGATTTTACACGACCACCACTACGAAATCTCTGGTTTAACGATGAGTTCCGGTTAGCACATGCAACTAAACAAGAGGCATTTAAAGTGGCTCTGAACAAAAGGACAAGAGCTGCTCGCGGGTTCTAAGAGTAGAAGAGGAGAAAAGAACACCGGGTTCTCAGAAAGAAAATGAAAGAGCATGAGAAGCGCTCGATCGGGGAAATAAAGATGCTATAGCTGGAATGAGGTTTGGAAGATCTACCAAAAGGTCAAAAAACATCACAAGGATACAATCCTTGAGCCGAAGCCTGCATGGGCAATCAAGGAAACAGCATAGTAGAACCACAGTCCATGCTAAGAAAATGAAAAGGTATTTCTCCAAACCTTATAAAGGTGATGAAGAAGAGTATTTCCCTCCTATAGAGATGACACCATTCGACTTAAACGACGCAGACCAAAAATACCGTCCACCCGACTTGGGCACAGTCAAGATAGCTATATTGAATCTTAAGTCCAACAAAGCTGCTGGAGCTGTTGGCCTTGCTGCGGAACTGTTCAAAGCCGCAGGCGATGACTTGATTGGGAGTATACACTAGGTCATCTACAAAATATGATCAGAAGAAATCATGCCCGATGAAAAGAACCTCAGTATTGTCTGCCCGATAATCAAGAAAGAAGACTCCCTGACCTACGCCAACTACATGAGGCATAAGCCTTTCGATCATCGCATTAAAGATCCCATCTACATAATACGGTAGATAGGATCTTTAGTGATAGTCTGAAGTATTTCTTCAACAATCTGATAGGTGCATATATCAGTGTAGCTTAAGACCAGAAAAGTCCACCACAGACCAAATATTAACATTACGGCAGGTCTTAAAAAAAAGTTGTGTGTACTGACGTACGCGCGGTATAAGTAAAACTTGTTTTCCCTCAAGCAAAGCCTATGAATTTTGTATTCTAAAAACATGTCGCTGGCTTTGACTGATAACGTGTCATTTTGACATGTCACTGACAGCTGCATAGAAAATTTTCTACCCCAAACGCCGGAAAAGAAGTTTTACTTCAAAAACCCCAGGAACTTCAAATCGACACCTAGCTCCTTTTCATCGATTTCAAAGTCGCGAATGATAGCATCTTAAGGGACAAACTATAGCTATAGATCAATGTCTAGATTTGGCATTTCAGATAAACTTGTTCGTTTGTCAGGATGACGATGGAGAACGCACGCTGCTCCATCAAGGTAGGAAAAGCTCTCACCTATGCATTTGATTTCAAAAAAGGTTCCAGGCAAGGCGATGCTCTGTCGTTCGACTTCTGTGTCCTCGTATTTGAAAAAAATAGTCCAAGATTCACTCTTCAACACTAGAGTCACAATGTTTCAAAAGTCCGTCTAAATACTCCTACCTACGCCGATGAAATTGACAGAATTGGAAGAACAAATATCAGCGACTCGTTTGTGGGTATTGAAACGGAAGCAGAGAAGATGGGTTTAGCGGTCAATGAGGGCAAGACCAAGTATATGCTGTCGTCAAGAAACGACATCATACATTACCGACGTCTTGGACAGAAAATCAGCAAAGACAGCGATAATTTTAAGATAGTTAAGGACTTTGTTTGCCTAGGTGCCGCTATTAATTCAGACAAGTACAACAGCGTTGAAATCAAACGGAGAGTAACTCTTGCCAATCACTGATTCTTTGGACTAAGAATTAGGACTAAGAAGGCAAATGAGTAGTAAAGTCCTATTTAAACAACCAAAGTGTCCCTTTACAAAACCCTCATCATCCCGGTCCTTGTGTATGGTGCAGAGACATGGACCTTGTTAAAAGTGAACGCTTTACGATGTTTCGAGAGGAAAATTATCCGTATGATCTTTGACCCCGTCTATATAGACGAGACGTGGAGGAGAACTTTACTAGCTGTACAGCGAAACCGACATAGTCAAACGAATTAAAGTCCAACAACTGAGATGGCTGGATCATGTAGATCGAATGGGCACAAATGCTTCGGCCCGGAAAGTCTTCGAATCCAACACCGATGGACGGCGGCGTAGTAGAAGCGTAGAAGTAGAAGCAAAGGACCGAGCTAGTTCGAGAAGCTTGTTACTTGCGGACCTAGTCCATTCCGACTCTAGCTTCACCTTAAGAAAGTAAATTTCCAACTATTATTATTATTATTCTACGTAGGGCGTTTCTTCTTGTATATACACAACAAAGACATACAAAATTCGCCAGAAGTAAATACCAACTATGGAAGTGCACATTTAAATGATTAAACGCCATTAAGACTATACCAAACGCCATTGATCTTCAGTTGTTAGTTTGTGAATTTGCGAAATTGAAAAATTGTGACCATTAAAATTGGACACAGCTTTTCAAGAAAAGAATTCCCTTCGGAGGGGTGTTTTCCGATTGAATGACTTCCACTCAGGGGTTGCGATTGTGATACACATTGTTAAGGGAAATAGCCAGAACTCCGGCTTATTCTTTGCCTGGACATCTTTATTGTAGAGTTTTCTTTGATTTCAACAATACCATGCTCTGCTTCGGTTCATTCAAAAATAAAAATAAAAAAAAATACTCCTGCTCCTTGTCAAATGATAAAAACGTGTCCGTTCCATGCATTCAGCTCAGCTAGCCAACCACCCAACAAACATATACACAATAATAGGGTGTTGTGCATTCGTGCATTATACGACGACGCAGATTGTTTGTTTTTTTTTTTTTTTTTTTTTAATTTGGCATGCAATGTTCATTGGGGTAAATTGTTTTTCCTTAGCAGAAACAGGAGCGCACCTTACTGCACGTTCAATATATCCAAAAACCCATTTATATTATCCTTGGGGTTGAGTTTTCCGAAGATCAGTGGACTGGGGGGTGATTCGAAGTTTTTAAGACAGGGTGAAGTTTTTTTTTTTGACAGTCGGTACATAGTGTACCACCTACGTGCATACTGCATGTACTTTGTTGTGTTCACAGTTAGTTGTTGCTTTAACTGGCTACTGGCCTAGTAGTATATCAACACAAGGGTGACTGGGAGAATGTGTGTGTTGTGTTTGATTATCGACTCGTGATTGTTGCAATACTCAAAATAATTACGAAATGGGAAGCAACACAACACACTCTTTGTACGGTAAGTTCCGATTTTATTCTTGGGCTTTTGGCTTTTGAGGGGTTGCGAATGTAAGGAAATTACGTTTCTTTTTTATGTTGGTTGGGTTTTTGTTTATGCATTGCACGTATGCGATGGTTTATGGGGTGGGAGTTGAGATGGTGCATGCGAGTGTTTCGTATAGTTTGGTCTAATGAAGTGAACGGAAGTACACTCTATAGAGCGATGATATGTTTATGCATGGATGGAGTCGATCAATATTATTTAAATATCGCATGGCTTTTAGTAATCAAGGCCTTGATTAGAACTCAAATTTGCCTCAAGAAAATCTACGTAAATGGAAAGAAATTTTCAAATATCATATAATGGTAGGGGTATTTGATTCTGTATAGGTTGGCAGATTACTACACTAAGTTCGTACAATCGAAAACGACAGGTTTAGAATAGAACATCATTGTGGTGTTATACGGCATATGACAGGGTATTCTATCAATCAAGTCCACTTGTATGGTCTCTAAGTTAACGTCGTTTTTTGGATTCATTAACTTTGTTACTAATATTTTTGCTGGAGCGGTACAGATATTGATCATGATACTCGTATATTTTGTAAAAACAAATGGGTGAATCAATATTGCCCATCGGCCTATCGGCTTAGGGGACACTTGCACATCGGATCTACATTCCTATTTTTTTTTATTATAAAAGTTTGCTTGAGCAAAAGCATCCAAAGTCAGTTCCATGGTTTTTCTTTTCGAGATATGACTTGGAACAATCCTTTAATCCTAGCCCACTATCAAAGCTTATCAAATCACTTCAAAAAGGAAGATAAATATCCGCACTCATTCACCGAACCTTTGTACTCTCCTTTACAACTCCACCTTTTTGAACACTAGCCTCGTTATATACGAAATCCTTGTCTATCTGGGACTCCTTTGAAAACAAATCTTTCCAGTTGTAAAATTGCATATTATTTTTTTAATCAACTTACTTCCTTGGTTGGGACATAAGTCCATATTAAAATAATTGTGGATTTATGACTTACTAAAACTGTTCATAAGTCCATTAATTTCTAACATGACATCTCGCGTGTTTTAACATCATAAAAATGGGATCTGGAATCTTGGCACCCCATATAAGGGATATTCGTAAAAAAAAACATGGAATACAAAATTTGTAATCAACCGGTCGCACGGACATGCTCCCATGTAAGCTACTAAGATTTCAGAAATGAATGTTACTAGAGAAAAACTGTTCAAAAGCATAAAATTTGATTTTTAAAAGACTTAAACAATTCCTTTAGTAGTTGGAGCTAAAAACAGGATGCCACGTGATTCAAGCTAGAACAAAAATTATAAGTCGTCATAGTGGTTTCTTTAAATAAATAAGCTCTTAAAATATTGGTATGCCAACTTAAAGTTTTTGTTATTATACAGATAAAAAATAAATTTATAAAAAAAATATTGAGTAGTTTTTGAGATATTGAATTTAAAAAAAAAATATTTTTGTTTTCAAAAATTCAAAAAATATTTTTTTTAAGGTCTTAAAATGCAATTTTTTTTAAACTCTTTAAAAACTGGAAAAAATGGTTCAATGGTAGGCTCAGTAAGAAATATCTTCTTTTCCAAATTTTGTTTTTATTAAATTAAAGATCGCAGAACTCGATCGAAAGAAAAAAATTTTAACAAAATTCTAGGTGCCGTTTTCGAGAAAAATACGACTTTCGAAAACCATTTTTTAACATTTTTATGGTGGGTACTGTTATTTTTAGATAAAATTAATTTTTGTTTTTCACATCGCTTAGATTGTAGTTAAAAACTTTTATTTATTAAGTTTAAAAAAAAATGAGCAAGACGTTTTCGAAATATATTACCTAAGTTTTCAAAAAAAAAATTAATTTTAATTTTAAAAACCAAACAAAAAAATTTTACAACTTAAATAGACAAAAAGTCAAAAACTATAAACAATGCTTTAGCATAAAAAAATGATCAAAGTCGTACCGTTTTTGACATCAATTTTTTCAACCATAACCTAGCTTTGACAGAATGAGTTTTTTTTTTAAATCTGTCGAGAAGTCACTGGAAAAAAAGTATTTTATAAACTTATTATGAGCGAAACTTCACAGGATTATCGCCTGAGATAATTTGAATATTTTCGGGAAATTTCATCAAAATCGCTGACGCCGTTTAGGATTTCATATGTAAATAAATTTTTTATATACAAAATTTTCGTAATTTTTTTTAGATTTGGTATTCCAATTTTTACGAAATACATCTAAGAGAAATTTGAAGAAAAAAACATTCGTTCAACAGTTTTCAAGATATTAAATATTCCAAGAAAATTTTGAATATTTTTTTTTTTAAATAAAAAAAAAAATATTAAAAAAAAAAAAAAAAACTTGTATATACAGTAAAACCCGCTTAAGAGAAACCCGCTTGAGAGAAAAAGTCGCTTACCTGAAACACTTTTTTCATCCCCAAGTATTTTCCGACCAATTTCCCTTAAAACATTCCGCTTAAGTGAAACTCGCTTAAGCGAAAAGCCCGGATAACTGAAACATATTATCAGTTAATTTTTAATATTTTTCATTAAAAAAAAACTCTCTTAAGTGAAAAAAAATTGAATCGAACAGAACAAAAATTTGCTAGTTTTTGAAAAAAAAAATCTGTATATCAGATACCGTTATTTTTGGTTAAAAAAAAAAAAAAACAAAAAACTTGTGGGAGGGAATTAAAAATGATATCTATCAACTATCAAGTTTAAAGAAAAGTTGCCGAGCCACTTAGGCTGTAGTCGAACAGACAGAATTGCGAGACCCGCGTTTTTTGTCTTCGGCCACAAAACCAGTAGAAAGGACAAAATAGAGTAATTTTATACCGATTTCTCTTGTTACCATTTCCACTGCTTTCGTTAAGATCAAGGTTTTCAAGAGTTAAATGTCATGATCTCCCTGAAGAAATAATTTTTTTTGCTAAAAACACAAAATGTTCCTAACTATGAACAAGACTCTGACTGAATTTTAATTATATATTAAATATAAATTAATAAAACGAAGATATAATTTAAATTTCCCACTGTTTGACTATCAAGTTACCAACCTTATCATTATTCTCCAAAGCTTTCCTTTTTAGAAAAAACAGGTAGATCGACTGAAGACGCAGTGTTAAAACTTTGTGGGGAAATTTATTTAAGTTTAAATGAATCTGAAATTCCGTCTTCGTTATTCATTGATGTAAGTAAGGCTTTTGGCATGGTAGTCCATAGACTGCTACTGGATAAGCTTTATAAGGCGGAATTTCGTGGTTTTGTGCTTTATTGGTTTCCTTCTTACCTTAAGAATCTTAAACAAAAAGTTAAGATTGGGGATGCTTTGAGCACGTCTTAGGCTGCTCATTATCACAGTTGATTTTTATGCAAAAAAGTTGATTTTTATGCAAAAGGTAATACTCGTATATACAGGGTTATTTGCATAAGGTGTGACAAAAAGCTAGGGCGTGTAGGTTGGACTTAGGCAAGAAAAAAATCGTATCGGAGGGGGGGTCTATTTCCACCCGTTTAGGCGGGAGGGGCAATTTAAGAAAAAAATCACTTAAAACAGAAATAAAATTATTAAAAAATAACGATGATACCTACAGAGTAGTGCTATAGCATTTTGAAAAGCCAGAAATACATTCTTTAATTTTGTTTTTAAATAAAGTTGTTCAAATGAATAGTTTTTGAAAAATTAATTTTCAAAATCAAAATTTTGAAAAAAAAAAAATGAAAATTTTGTTTTTAAACAATTTTTTTTCAAAATTTTACGTAATTAAGTATTATTTTTTTGTTCAGCGTTCAATGCTCTTATTATTTTTTGATCAAAAACAAAAAACCGGATGTCAAAATGTTTTGTACTTTTTGAGAAAATCAAAAATAACAAAAAATACTTTTGTTCTAAGAAAAGCCTTTTATTTTAGTTTTTGGATTCTTAGGTGAATTTACGATTGAAAGGATTAACTTTCTTTTTACTATTTTTTTAATTATCGGTCTTATAAGCATACAATAATGTGACAAAGTACTGGATTAATCATATTTCACACATTTTTTCATTGAGAACACCTGCGTGAGAGCATTGGATTAATATTGACCTGCGAATGTTTTTAAATAATGCAACGTTACACGCCCTAACTAGTGACAGAAAAATGCAATAGCGAAATAAGAACAAAAATGTTCCTGAATCTTGAAACCATTCTATTGGACCTCCTCTTCCAATCCAACGGTCACTAAAATGTTCATCAAGCCAGTTCCTTATAGTGCGGCTATAGTGTGCTGGAGCTCCATATTGCTGGTAGATTAAATTGTCCAATAACTGTTCGTCCAACAATACCAAGCCAAACATTACAGCTAAAGCGGTGTTGAGATTTGGGTTGTTTCTTGTTATGCGGATTGCTGTTACTCCAGGGAAATTTGTTACTCCATCTCTGGTAAACTGAGCTTCATCCGTCCAGAATATCCTTCCAAAGTAATTATGTTCAGTTTCATCTCTTAGCAATAATGTTCGACAAAATGCAGGTCTCAGTAGTTTGTAGTTTGCGGTCAGCTCCTGAACTGGTATAGTGTGGTACGGGTGTAAATGCGCGGTATGAAGCACTGCCCATACTCTAGTTTGGGGCAACTGAAGCATAGTAGCTATTCTCCTTGTGCTTAGGGAGGGATTACGTCGGACCATATCCAAAATTCTTTCCTGTATGTGTACTGATGCAGAAGATGAACTTTCTCTCCGTCGCGTCGGTGCTCCAGTACTCTGGGTTCTCGAAGACGTTGATGGATTCTTGAAAATATCGTATGACTGGGACACCTCCTATTGGGATACATTTCAGCGTAGAGTCTTTGCGCTTCACGACTTCGACCATACTACCGTAGCAGTAATGCATATCCGCTAATTCGGCACGAGAGTAATTTGACATCGTGATATGTTGATGACTTGACATTCAAATTAGAAATAATTTGTACAACAAAACAGGTCGCGTCGCCAAGCCGACCCCACCGTAATAAAAAAGTGGCAGGTCAATTTTAAACCAATGCTCTCACGCAGGTGTTCTCAATGAAAAAATGTGTGAAATATGATTAATCCAGTACTTTGTCACATTATTGTATGCTTATAAGACCGATAATTAAAAAAATAGTAAAAAGAAAGTTAATCCTTTCAATCGTAAATTCACCTAAGAATCCAAAAACTAAAATAAAAGGCTTTTCTTAGAACAAAAGTATTTTTTGTTATTTTTGATTTTCTCAAAAAATACAAAACATTTTGACATCCGGTTTTTGTGTTTGATCAAAAAATAATAAGAGCATTGAACATTGAACAAAAAAATAATACTTAATTACGTAAAATTTTGAAAAAAAATTGTTTAAAAACAAAATTTTCATTTTTTTTTTCAAAATTTTGATTTTGAAAATTAATTTTTCAAAAACTATTCACTCGAACAACTTTATTTAAAAACAAAATTAAAGAATGTATTTCTGGCTTTTCAAAATGCTATAGCACTACTCTGTAGGTATCATCGTTATTTTTTAATAATTTTATTTCTGTTTTAAGTGATTTTTTTCTTAAATTGCCCCTCCCGCCTAAACGGGGGGAAATAGACCCCCCCTCCCATACGATTTTTTTCTTGTCTAAGTCCAACCTACACGCCCTAGCTTTTTGTCACACCTTATGCAAATCACCCTGTATAAAACAAACTTTTAACCTTTTTATGCCAACATATCATTATCTTAATTCATTACGATTGTTTTATGTCTATACTTCTAGGTTGTGGAATTCTTTGCCAACAAATATTAAACAAATAAATGTTGTCAAACCTTTTAAGAATAAAATACTGGAACATTTAACTGAAAGCGCTTCTTAGATATATTATAAATCCTATCCTTTAAACACCTTTTCTTCTTTAAACTCCTTCTATCTCATTATATCTTATTTCTTACTACATTCATGAGTTTTATTTTTAACAAAATTATTGTATTTATTCTTGGTTAGTACTATACAAGACTTGGTCTTACTTGTACATTCATAATAAATAAATAAATTGAATTGAAATATTGAAATCTAGGTGTCCCACAGGGTTCTGTCTTAGGGCCTTTAATATTTTTAATTTTTTCGAATTCGCTTTTTCTAAAACGTTTCAAGTGCAAAATTACAGCCTTTGAAGATGCCACTGCTTTATCTTACTCTATCAAAAACTATCTTAACTTATATGTTTGCATAAACAATGACATTCAGGTACTTCGACAATGGTTACAACGGTAGTAAGTGATAAAACAAAGTTCATGATATTCAACTTTTCAGATAATAATAATATCTGTTCCAAGTTTCATTTGAAAAATTTCTGTAATCATTATTTTGAGTCAAAAACGTTGAGTGCTGATGATGACTGCTGTATTGGATGCTTTGACATTAAACGTGTTGACTCTTTTGAGTATTTAGGATTAATTCTGAATGATAGGTTAAATTGGAAAGATCACACTATTATATTAGAACTAATTTAATACAGTCATGACATATCAGGCACCTTAGTCTTAATTGCAGTCAATATATCATTAAATTTGCTTACAATGGTCTATTCAAATCCAGGTTGCATCATGGGCTGACCTGCTGGAGTGGTATTCACTCTAATAAAATTTAACCATTCCTAACTAAACAAAAGCATGTAATCCGAATTATTTGTAAGGTTAACCGCAGAACTCATAGCTTTGAGTTGTTTAAAAACGTTGATATTCTGCCTCTTAAGCATCAATATTATTATAAAGTTCTGAAAACATTTTGATTCTCATAATTTACTTGTAAATTATCTAAATATGGTCACTATACAAATTATTAAAAAACGCACTTTCCTCATTTCTATAAGGTAACCACACCTCGATTGTTTAATAATTTACCTAAAAATCTGAGATGCCAAAGGATAAAATCGGTGTTCTTAAGAATGTGAAATCTTCACTATTCAACTTAAATTAAATTATTATATTTATAAGGGTATCATTATAAATATAATAATTTGAATAATCTTTCTTTTAATCAATTTTTCTGTTTCAATAATCTTTTCTCATTGTACAGAATTTTTACTTAGTTAAAGTTGAAATTATAATTACCTTTTTTTGAATAAAATAAATTCGACCTGGAACATAAAACGAACCCTGTAGAAATGTATTTGGTTTGATTTTACAACCTTCTTGTTCAAATAAAAGTTCAGTCATACATAAGCAAAAACCATAATTGAATTTAATGTGATTATAATGGCAAATCAACAAACCTAATAACATTCCACATATTTTTGATACCTAACTTTTAATAAAACACAAACAATCTAATAATAATTATCATCCCACATAATATCAATCAGAATTACACGAAGCCTATTAAAATACCAAAAAGTCTCGTAATTTTGTTATGTTTTATGCTACGGCTTACATATTTAAAATTCTGATTTATTTTAATTAAATTCAAAATATAATTTCCAGAACCATATCAATCAAATCGTTATAAAAAAAAACTATCTAGGTTGGGATATTTTCTAAAACATATTTTAACAAAAAAAATAATCATGGTAAATGAATTTCGTATAGAATTTATTTGGAAGCATTTTGGCCAATTAATTCAATTTAAATTACTAAAATGAATAAATTTTAATTTCTGTTTCATATGTCATATGTACACAACACATAAACATACTCTATCTCTCTCATGATATCCTTAAAACATTATCCATCAATTAATGAAGAATAAATAAACTCAAACTCACACTCGCACTGTGTGATCGGATTTTATAAAATGTGGTTGAGAGGGTCAGTATACTCTTTAGGCCATTATGTCGATAAATGAAGTCATTATAGAGTGCGAGGTCAAACGGTGGTATAATGGCACAACACAGTGAAGGGGGAACGGATGAACCCATCGCGGAGCAGTTCATGCAATTTTACAAAGTAATTATTTAGCACGCCAGGAACAGGCATCATGGGCATACTAGCACTATGTTATAAACTCCTATAAGTCAACATTATTACTGAGACAGGAGCGGATTTTTTCTTAAAATTAGTAATAGGCGTGCTCTATGGGAAACTCATGTAAATAGTGTACAAACATTTAATGCCAACTCACTTTTTATTTCAAGTTCGGAGCTGAGTTCGAAGAATGGTTTTCTCTGAGGAATATACATTTATGTCAAAAATTCGGTGGAAGATGTTTAGATTTTACAAAACAGATTTTCGGGGAAACTGAACTGCAATTGAATACATTTATTTACCACTAACAAGATGAAAAACAGATCTTTATACATTTTTTAATGATTTCAATGTGTTGAAACTACCTATATGTATAACAAAAGGATTTCGACAAAAGTGTTGGAAAAAATTTTGAATTTGTTAAACGAATCAACATCTTATTCAGTTTTCTTTAGAGGGAAAGTTTCCGAACAGTTTTTATTAGAGAAGGTCTGAGAGTAAGGAAAGACTGACTTCATGACACAAAATTTGCAAAGAGAAGACAGTTTATTCCCCTAAGTTATGTACTTTAAAAATATTCGATTTACAATGAAAAAAAAATCAGAAACTTGGTCGCACAAAGATGCTCTTATGTTAAAGAGACTTAGAATTTTAAAAATGGATGTTCTTAGAGAAAAACTGTTCAAAAGTGTAAAATTAATTTTTTAAATATCTAAGACAACTCCTTGAGTAGTTGGAGCTAAAAACAGAATGCCATGTAATTTGTTAAGCAAATAATATGAATTTAAGCAAGATCACAATTTGTTTTTAAACGTTCAAAAGATATTTTTGATATGGCATAAGTGAGAGCACCATAAAAATAAAAAAAAAATCTTCTACAACGTGCCCCCGAATTCGTCAATGATATTTTTGTCTACCAGGACACATGTCGGGGTCGTTATAATCTATTTTATCTATCTATTTTTTTTAAATGAACGTAAAAATCAATAGCAAGTATGGGGAAAAACACTATGACCCTTGGGAAACCCTATATAAAAAATTTTTAAAACAATCTTAAGGAAAAATTGAGTAACGAATTTAAATTTTGTATTTCAAAAATCCCAAAAATTTATTTTTATAAGTTTTGGTATGTTTTTCTTAAAAAAATTCTTAAAAAATTTCAAAGCTTCTGTATTGAAAATTTCATTTAAATCTGATATGCCGTTTGTAAGAAAACCAAAACTAAGAAAAAACTTTTATATCAGGTACTGTTAGTAGTACATTCATCATTCAAAATTTTTACTTGCGACTTAAGGCAAGTTATGCATTCGTAAAAAAATCAAACTCGAGATTTTGATCAAAGTTGACATTACGATGATAGCGAAGACAAACAAAGTGGGTTTCGCAATTCTGTCTGTCTGTCTTTTCGACTACAGCCTAAACGGCTCGGCCGATTTTCTTTAAACTTTGCACATATCATTTATTTTTCTTTTTTCTTTTTTTTTTAAGATCAAAAATAACGGTACCTGCCATACGCATTTTTTAAAAATTTTATAATTATTCTTTTTTCTCAAAAACTGTCCCACAGAATTAAAAAAATAAATAATAAAATTTCATTTAGTTAAAGCTAGGTAATTGTTAAAAAAATTTCCAAAAAATGGTTATTTTTTGTAGCCCTCCTGGAACCATTTCCTAAAGCTCCTCCAAAGTTTGAATATTACTAGGTATTCAAATTTTCATTTTTTTTTATTTTTTGGATTATAAAAAGAAAAATTTCAAAATTTTTTTTTGGAAACTCAATATTACGAAAACCCCAAGCTATAATTGCGCCCACTAGAGTATGCAAGGCTTTCACATTTGTAAATAACTATAAAAGGCCTATCTAATTAAGCTAATTATTTTTTGTTATCAATCACACCCAAAAATTGCTGTGGGCTCTTAGTCTATATGTATATGTCGCAAGTAAAAAATCCTTAGAGGAATTTTATTAATAAGCTATGCTTATTATATTAAGTTGCTGATGATAACCCCGGTTGGGGGTCGTCATGTTAAATCTTACATCCTTACCACAAGCCAGCACACCTTTTTATCCATTTAAATTTGGTCTCTTTTCCCGATTTCATCTTGCAAAAAATGCTCGACGGCCTTTAAAGCCCTAATCCGCTACCGATGGCTACAAAGTTCGTCATCATCCGCTGTGTTATTTTTCACTGTTGGACCTCATTACTTCCTCATTGTTGTTTTTGTTATAGTTAAAATAATTTTTTCGCACGCCTGCCGTTGGTCATAACCGTCACGCCCGCCGCTGCCCTCCGTCATCAATGTGAGTCTGTGTCCGAACAATTATTCAATTAAAATCAGTTGAGGTCATAGATACATCGTTATTGTGATATTTTTTTTTTTTATTTAATCATTCTCTGATGCTGGCTGCTTGCCTATACCCATATGCTCCTGCTCCTGGAATCACTTGTCCTGGATATGCGTATCATCCTATACCTATACATAAAGTTGATACATTTTGTGTTTATTTGTTAACTGGGTCAATAGCCGAAGTGATGAGGTTGTGATTAAATCATTATGAAGGTGGACACAGTGGGCGTGGCAATTAATACGGTTTTAATTGTTATTCTGCAATTTAGAGCTGCCTCTGGCCGACTCACTGTTGTTATAGAGTTAGTATGGATGGATGATGTTGTTGTTCACTGGGGGAGGTGGGGGACGTCGGTGTTGATACATCATGAAGTCGGGCGGAGAAAGCTGCTGTAGCGTGCAGTTTATGAATAAATTGCAAATTAATTATTATACAATGACTTGGGTAATTGCTGTTGCAGAGTTAATTAGAAAATGCATAGCGTGCGTTGTATGTCAGATGAGATGTACTATAAACAGGCTAATTGCATTCCAGCCATTAAAATAGAACTTCTTAAATTAGTTGTCTTGGCGAAGGACTGGAGGGAATATTAATTTATTAATTGTTCTAAAACTTAAAAAAAAGCAGATAAAATATTGAAGACGTTAGTCACATTCTTATGAAGTTGTCATAATTTGTTTGGAGAGTTTTCGATGTTTCTACATGTCCAATAAAATTAAATTTTAATTTTATACTAGTTAAGTAAACATCGCCTCAAATTCATATAGTCCTCGGTCTCACGACAGTTTTGACTAAGTACTAAAGTAAAATCCTCTCACATGTCTCTCAGAATTTCAGCTAAACTCCTAGCTAAATTTTAACGAAAGATCTTCCGGATTTGGAAGGCCAAAAAATACATTTTGGATGTTCAACTAAATAGTGCTAAGATCTTCTACTTGGCTACAGTAGTATATAGAGTTAGTATTATAAAAAAAACTTCATTATGGATCTTTCACATAAAAAGGCTATTTTCTGAAAAGAAATTTTATTCACACAGCTTTGACTGTGGAAAACCGTTTCTCCACAAATATTTTTGATTTTCATTTTCATAGTTGAAATAAATTTAAAAATATCAGAATCTGTCAAAATCCAACTCGAGAATAATGTTCCAAAAAAATATTTTCTGTGCAAATTATTGGAAAAAAATTCCTTATTTTTAACAGGAGCTTCGTACGTCTCGTTTAAAATGCTTTTCTAAGCTTTGGAAAAATATGCAGAGTTGGTACAAGCAGCAAATTAGACTTTAGCATTCGAAGTTTCGTCACAATCCACATGAAATTCAGCCCAATGAAAAAGGATCCCAAGAAAAAATTTAAAATATCCCAAAATTGCAAATAATTTTCATATTAAACAAATTACATATTTTCAATAAAGAAAATTCGTGAATGAACAAAAAGCCGAAAAATGTTTTAAGACTTTCAAACAAGATTTTTTTAAACAGATTTTTTAAAATTTAAAAGAATGTTTTCATATGATTATATAAAACAAATGGTTTTTCAAAAAAGGCTGGCAGATGTTAAAATGAAAGAACGCAAGTTTTGTGTGAGATATTAAAAATATTTTGTTTTTTTTTTTGTTTGTGGTTTATTCATAGACCTGCGGCTTCAGGAAACCCCACAAAAACGCCTCTAACGGGGTCAAATCACATGAACTTACTAGCCAAATAAAGCACCTTACCCTTAAATCATTCATGCAGAATGTCAACGTGGAGTCCCCTATGTGGCATATAGGTCAATGAGGGCAATAAGAAATTGGTTACCATTGTCCTGTAGCGATCGCCATTGATGATGACCGCCTTTCCAACGTCGTTTTCGAAAAAGTACGAACCATTGATGTTACCCGGTAACTTTTTGAGATGAACCTCGTGTGCGTTGGTGTCGCCTCATATATGAATATTTTGCTTGTTAACACAGCCTTTCATTCGAAATGCATCTTGTCGCTAAAGATGATATTTCGGCCAAAATTAGGATGCCCTTCCAAACGCTCTGAAGCCCAGTCAGCGAAGAAATGGCATGGTCTTTGGTCAAAAACTTTGAATTCCTGTGGGTCAGCCGGATATTGTACGATTGTGGGTCCGGGTTCCGGCTCAAAATTCGTCAAGTTGAAGTCTTCGAAAGGCCGAGCTTATGTGCACGACGAGGAATCGACTTCCTCATGTTCTGCTGTTCACTTTTACGGACCGTGGAGATTTTTTTTAGCTGATCTTGTGTTCCTCTAGTGACGTACGAATGTTAACTGATCGAAAGCGATTGGGTCTACTAAAATTTGGAAACCAAACATTGAAGAGTCGACTGTGAAGGGGCACCATCTACCGTAAAATGGGCGCAACGTTTGGACTAACAAACACACCACCAAAATCAACCCTCGCCAATTGAAAAACTCTTTAAAATATAAGGCTATCAATTTCCGACTGTGACTGAATAGTGGCAAGAAAAATCCCGCGATTTTCTTTAACAGGTTTAATTTTTTTTTGTGAATCCAATCTGGTAAATATAGTTCATTGAGTTCAGTTTAATCACCTTTCATTTCACATTCAATAGACTGCAGTTAGATTTTCCTCATCAATTAAAAAGAAATCAATTGAATACAAACTTATGAGAATTCATTCATTCGTTTGAATGAACTCTTTTGATTTTTGAAAATCATGCATGCTTTTGGAGTCTTTGCATTCTTGGTAATATATTGTGCGTTACAAGCCATACATTCTATGGCCCCTTTAAACTTATTTCTCAATTAATGACAGTGTTATTTTCAAGAATGCAAAAAAAACGAAGATTGTATTCAATTGAATGCTTGATGATTGTTAAATGAAGTCCCAAATCCAAGTCATGATTGTTCACTTATCTAAAATTGAAGCATTTTTCAAAACGAAATGTCATTACAAACTGAAAAAAATATAAAAAAGCTGTGAATGAAATAGCTAGTACCCCTTGGCATTATGGGCATGACATGCAAGGTCTTGAATTCAATTCTCAGCTACTGCAAAATAGTTTATCAGGAGTGTATTGCCTCTTGCGAGGAGTTGAAAAATCCTCTAAGAGTATCTCTTGTCATAAAAAGTGCTGCTGATTAGCCGTTCGGAATCGACAGAAAATTGTAGGTCCCTTCAATTCCTAGTACCAAGCACACAGAAAGGTTGAGAGTTTGTAAGTCACTAGATCCTGGTTCTCTTAGATTGAAACTATCGAGACTTTTTTATATTGAAATACAAAACATGAAGAAAAAACCAATAACTCACACGAGATCAACCAAATTGCAATGGATTCAGTAAAAGACACTGTGTGGTGTGGATCTTGGGCCAGGGGCATTATCGGTCCATACTGTTTCGCAAGATCATCAGCGTCAATAGCGAACGATGATACCCAATTTGGTTTGGTTCGAATTAGATGACATGAACACTGGCGACATGTGGTTTCAACAGCTTGTGTTACAATGCTGGCTACCTAGCAAATCCAGTCTTAAAATTAAAAAAAAAAAAATCAATGATGGTACACTCACAGTTTGTTTTATTGAAATTTGAAGATAAGATACACTTAATATAAAAGCCTCATTGTCACTTAAAGCAATTGATAAGAACATCTTAAAGTCTCTAAAGGACCAAGAGCTGCAGCCCTAAAATCATGAGAGAACCCAACGTCTCATATCAAATAGGAATTTCTTAGAATTTTTTAAGCACATATATGTACAATGTACATATATACCCTTAGAATTATTCATTCACCAACAACATATTGACTGAGGTCTTGAGAGATTATTTTCAAAAATGTCTTTTAGCCAACAGTGACAAATGACAAAGGCTTTGTAGATTTTCAAAGTACAAATCAAAATACAAATGTCTTTAAGCATTGTTAAACCTTATTCAATAAAATTAAAGAGTTTATGTATTATATTTTGAATTCGTCTTCTAAGGATAAAAAAAAACTTTATCCAAAATGTTGATAAACAAAAGATTCCTCAAAGTATCCTGTGAATTTGAAACAAAAGCAGTTGCAAATTCCTTCGAGCATTATTCTGGCACTCAAAATATTTAACAAAAGGACTAACAATCAACCAACACATCTTAAATCCATATACGCCTTGTCATCATCATCATCATCATGGTTGTCCTTGCAGTTGTCCCTTTTTCAAAACTCTCCCTTCAAATTATCTTGTGTAGACCATTGAAAAAGGACACAAAGAATTTTACGTAGAATTATGTAGATACATTCGTATCTAAGCCACTATCAAGAGTGTTGGATAAAATTATGAAAGTTTCTTCATACATAATAATAGGAAAAATATATGTATGAGTATGAGAATATGGCTTGTTGGCTGGCAAACATCAAAAACTAAAACTTACCCATTTCCTTCGAATTCCAAGCACAGGCAGAGGCACAGGACTAAACTCAAAAGTTAGTTTATTCATGTATTTATTATTATGAAAAACTTTCCATAATCACTGTCTCACAGTTTTTTCTTATTTTCGTTGGAATGCTTGCGTATCCTTTTTAGCTGGGGTCCTTGATTTCTTGCTCGTATAGTGTGTGAAGTAGTAAAATTTAAGATAAAGTACTTCTTCGGCTTTTTCTTAAGATATGTCCCTGGCTATTTTCAGCTTTTTATTTTATATACGTATGTATATACTTTAATTTTTGTTCATTTAGATGGTTTTCTCATCAGGAACTTAGGGCTCCGTCGCCGTCGGTCGGCCCCCTCGTTTGCGCTTTGTTTGTTTCTATACATAAAGTTTTGGAAAGTCTAAACAAAAAACTCTTATAAATCGAGAAGGATGGCACATTGTCACACAAAAACTTGTCGAACGCTCAATGCTGCAGGGTAGTTCCTTTATACTAGGGAGTTTATAGAGATTTCAAAAAAAAGAAAGTATTAACTGGGGTTTTTTTATTCAATAGATTAAGTATATGGATTTAGCTCTAAGGGGATTTATGTATTATAGCCTCGAGGGACTTTAAGTACTGTGCACTTTGCTAGATATTGAAATAATGGATATTTTCCATTTTTCAGGTAGTTTTGTCGTACTTAAAATTTTAATAACAATAAAAGATAAGATTGGATGGCACGAACTTGGCACTGGGGTTTCAGACTTATAATGTTTCGAAGCATTGAAAAAATATGGTCCATGCCTGGCAAGAGGGAAATCGGTCTACAAGATTTATTTTCATTCGGAGACTTTCCTGGTTTTGGAACCATTAAAACTTCTGCGCCTTTCCATTGGCGTGGAACGTATATGATAGCCTTAACGCCGCATTCATAAGGTGCTGAAGTTTAATTCGTGCTTTTCTGGGTAGCTCTTTAAGCACGCGAGCATTTATTAGGTCGTACCCAGGAGCTTTATTATTTTCAAAATTTTTTATAGCTTGATAAAGTTCTGATAACGTGATATTCCGAATAAGAAAGTTTTCAGATGGCCATTGAATCTCACCATGTTCATTTATCAACGCCTGACCGTCAGAAGGTCAGAACATAGATTTTTTCTCAAAACTGCTTAACAGATAAAAAAAAAATCCAAACCTATAATTTAGTAATAGCTACCCAATTGTTGAAGAAAATTCCCAAAAAAAATGGTTATATGGGAGATAACCATTTTTACAAAATTGAACTCGAGATTTTGATCAAAGATGACATTACGATGATAGCGAAGACTAAAAAAGTGGGTTTCGCAATTCTGTATGTCTGTCTATTCGACTGCAGCCTAAACGACTCGATCGATTTTCTTTTAACTTGGTAGATATTAATTTTAATTTCCCCCCACCCACACGTTTTTTTCTTTTTTTCTTAAGAACAAAAATAACGGTATCTGCCATACGATTTTTTTTTTCGAAATTTTGTAAATATTTTTTTTTCTTCTCAAAAACTGTTCGACAGATTAAAAAAATAAGAATACAAAAAAATTTCATTTAGTTAAAGCTAGGTAATGGTTGAAAAAAATTTTCAGAAAAATGGTTAGATAATGAGGGTACCCCTCATTTTTTTTGTTTTTGATTTTTCTAAAAACGGTACAACCGATTTTCATCATTTTTTTGTTTTGCTAAAGCTTTCCAAAAACGTGAATAGAATTGTGTATTCAAATTTTTAAAGAAATTTTTTGGATTTTTAAAAAAATTTCAATTTTTTTTTCAAAACTCAATATTTCGAAAACCCAATTCTCGATTTTTTTTAACTTGGTAAATAAAAGTTTATCAATATAATCTACAGGATGTGAGAAAAAAATTTATTTTACGTAAAAATAAAGGTACCCACCGTACAAATTTTAAAAAATGGTTTTCAAAAATCTTATTTTTTTTAATTTTTACGATCTTTAATTTAATGAAACAAATTTTGAAATTAAAATATTACAGCTTGTACCTACCATAAAACCATTTTTTCAATTTTGAATTACTCATTAACAAAACGGATTTTAATGAAATTTTTTATAGAGATGCTTCTAAAAAGGTTAAGAAACATTAAATTAAATTAAATTAAATTTGGTGGTGCAACAGCTCGGAGTGAACCAGGACCTAGTGACTTACAACTCTCAACCATTCATGTGTGCGTGTTACCAGGGAACGGAGCGGACCTACAATTTTCTGCCGATTCCGAACGGCTAAGGCTTCGGCCACGCAGTGAGCGACGAGCGACTGAGCGATTGAGCGACGAGTCGCTGAGCGACGCAAAAAAATTAAGACACATGAAATTGTATGGAGGTGGCCACGTACACCCTGAGCGACTTGTCATTGTTTTAAGCGACAGAGCGACGTCGCTCAATCGCTCAGTCGCTCGTCGCTCAGTGCGTGGCCGAGGCCTAATGAGCAGAACTTTCCATGATAAGAGATATCCTTGAAAAATTTGTTAAGAAACATTGCATTTTAAAACTTAAAAAAGAAAATATTTCTTCAAGTTTTGAAAAAAAAAAATAATTTCGTTTTTTTTTTAAAGTCCGATATTTCAAAAACGACTCAATATTTTTTTTTTGGAAATTTAATTTTAATTCGTACAGTAATAAAAGCTTTAAGTTGGCGTACCAAAATATTTTTTGAAAAATGTTTTACCAATTTTATATTATAAATTTATTTTTTTTAAGAAAGCGCTACAACTAATTATTATTTTTGATCTTGACTAAATTCATATTTGCTTATAAAAATCTTTTGGCATTCTCTTTAATCTGTTACTACAAAAAGAGTTTAAAAAATTAGTTTTATGCTTCTAAATTAATATTCGTATTTTACATTCTTAGTTTATTACATAAGAGCTAGTTTCTGCGACCCAGTCGCGTATTTTATTTTTTTTTAAGTCAACAATTAACAGTTTTTACGGTAGTATACCTATCCAAGTTGGCGGCACTACAGCCATTTTACCGGAACAAACTCAGGCCATCTTTGATCCTCTTCTTACTTCAATACTAATAAAGGCTGAAACTTCAAATAACATTACAGTAAAAGCCGCTTAAGAGAAACCCGCTTAAGAGAAAAACCCGCTTACCTGAAACACTTTCTTCATCCCCAAGTATTTTCCGACCAATTTCCCTTAAAACACTCCGCTTAAGTGAAACTCGCTTAAGTGAAAAACCCGGATAACTGAAACATATTTTCAGTTAATTTTTAATATACTTCATTGAAAAAAAAACTCTCTTAAGTGGAAAAAAAAAATTGAATCGAACAGAACAAAAATTTGCTAGTTTTCGTTTTTCAATAAATTATTTCTGTGTTATTTAATCGTTGTTTTATTTAACTTCTTTCAAGGCAAGTTCAAAAGATAAAAAAAATATTGTTTCTAGCATTAAATCTCCGCTCAATGGAATTTTTAAATTCGCTTAAGTGAAATTTTTTTTTCACTTATCCGAACTCCGCTTAAGTGAAATTATTTTTCGCTTAAGTGAAAGAAAAACTGTGACATTTTGCCGTTTCTCTTAAGCGGGTTTTACTGTATATGCTGAGCAACTAACTTATTTGTAGTGGTCGGAAGCAGAGTTACTTCGTTTCACTAGCTTTGAACTTTCATCACGATTATATATAGTAGTTCCAGCGGCTGGTGTTGTGGTCTTGAAAAGTTCTGGCTGCAATTTCTAGCGATGAAGAGGTTAGATATGAGATGGAGTCGCCGATTATAATTTTGGTCTAATTCCAGGAGTATTACTGGAAAGAAATTGTTCGAACTTTAATCTTTTATAAACCGTCCAAAAATGGGCCTATACCTATTTTTTGGTGAAGTTCAAAATCAAATTCAAGTTTGCTTTACTGAACATACATAGTTATAAACAATGTGGCTTAAAATAAACTTAGGTACTACTATTTACATGAATTGACATTATGAATATTGTTGTTACATAATGGACCTAACTTATACAATGCGTATGTTTCGAAATTATAACAGTTTGGGGTGGTTTGGGATTGGATTGCTAAGCCACAGTGCAAGGCTGACAGGAAACTGCATCTCTGTTGTCCGTTGCGATTATTTCTAATATTTTCATACCTCTCAGATACATAGCCTCAGGATGTCGTTCATGGGTGGTCATCCTTATCATTAGTGGGTTATGTTGCTTCAGTGGTTTAATTTTGGCTTCTTTGTATACTCTAGCTGCTTACTTCGCTCGATCGAAGATTAGCCCGAAGCACACAAATTCCGATTTTTTTTTTGTTAATTCGGAATCCTAATTTTTCTTCTACTCGAAGAGTAGGCTGATGTGGGCTTCTACTTTCCCGGCTACTATGATGGCACTATCGATGAGGGTTAAACTAGAGAATCTTCGCCAAAAATCCAGTTAGACACAGAATGTTCTGAAAATAAGAAAAGAAAATATGTTTTTCGTAAATGACGAAGTTATTCTAAGTTATCAAAGTATCTATATGGATAAGGGCTTCTATTAATACACTGTCGAATGCTTTCTCGGGGTGCAGAAAGCATCTAACGGTAGTACTTCAGCTTGGAACTTCAGCAACGGATGCAGAATTATTTATTAATTCTCTTAAACCTAAAGGTTGTGTGGAGATATTGTCCAGCTAAAAGAGGGTGTGAATCGAGAACCAAAAATTAAAAATAATATGGAGGTTAGGTTATTTCTTCGTTATCTTTCATTATGTGTGACAAATGTCAGGTAACGTTACCTTTTAATATACCAAAATTAATTTTTTGTAAGCCAATCTGGTCTGATTTTGTCTTAAAAAGTCTTTTATAATGTATACATTTTCGATTTAAGTCTGAAAAATGTTGTAACTGGATTTATAACGTCGTTGGTTTTATTAACCGCTGATAATTTCTTAATGTGATAAGTACCCTACGTATTCATATATGTACATTAGTACCGTTCAGTTATAAAAACAAATTACTCATATTTGTTTCAATATTCTTAACAGCACTAAGCTCTCAAAAAGCTATTAATTATTTACAGAATTGTACCTATATAAAGTTGTAAGATCATCTCTTTCCACCAACAACCCCTCACGATATTAATATTACCCAAACAGCATCTTATAATAACCAGTGTTAATCCTCCTTCTGCGAATTCAAGGAATTAGCTTGCCAAATGAATAATCATGATAGCCACTGAGCCAATTAAAAGGTCCACTTCTGCCTCACTGTAAATGCTGACCTACCATCTTATAACCCAGACTGGCCCCAAAACACGCCTCCTTTAAGGTGTTAAGTACCATCTGAACTTATCCATGGAATTATGTACGAACATAATAAACGCGTTATGCTAAATAAACAGACTTTATTCAAGTCCTTGCGAGGCTGACTTGATAATTTGCTAAAATATTTATACAAAACAGCTTGGCGCTTAGATAACAATGAATCCAAGGACACATTGACCTTATGGAGGCGGATTCTTTTTAGACTAATTTGATATACAATTTTTTTTAATTTTATTTTTGAAAAATCAGCAATATGACATGGAAAAGGTCACTTTGTGAGCAAATAAACGGATAGCATGACTGGGTGATAATGAAGACCTCAAAAAAAAAAAGATATCAATGTAAACAGAACTTTAATTGAAGGACTTTCTTGTAAATTGAAAAAAAAAAAACAAAAAATGACAAAATTTTGTATGGAACATGTGAAGCTTACAAAATAAAACCCAAGGACATTGCCTTACAGATGTTTTGTGTATGCTTGCTGTATATGAATGAGATCAAATTTGCTAGTCAGACTTAATCAATTATGATAACCCATGTCACTCTTTTATTGTTGTTTGTTCTCATAGAAGGGCTGGAATTTAAAAATGAAGACACATTTTCCAGAATGCGCAAGGGTATGGGCGAAATGGACATTCATTACGAAGAAGAGAGTCCTTGATAAATGAAACTTTGTATTCTGTGAAAAAGCCATTGTCTAGTCTAGACAACATGAACCTAAGGAAATTTGTGATGTTCTTTTTCAATATAAAACATGCAAGCATTTCATATAAAGGACTTTGGTATGTATTAGAACAAGTGCCTTATATAAGGTGGACAAGTCTCCTTTGAGCAGTAGAAACAAATTTCCCCTTGCCATTGCCATACAATAAATAAAAATAGGTATTGAACAAAAAATTGCAGTTTGAAATTGACATGGACCTAGAAGTTAATGTATATTCAAAGTAATGATTGCAGCCGTGAGTATTTCAATATTTTCTATCACTAAGTTAAGTACAAGCAAGCCTGAAATACCTGCAATGCTTTAATTCAAAGAACAAAGTTCTTCCATGACCAAAATCTACGGCAAAAGTTCAGCTTTGACACGTAGTGATATTATTTTTCCAGCATCTGAAGAATCCTTAAAGATCTTGACATACGAGTAAACAAATCAGCTGATCTAAATTGTATATCCCCTTTAGTTCTGAAGAGGTGTTCTCTTACGCTGCGCTGGCTAAACTATTGCGTAACCATCTGTCCTAATCTTTGGGGCTTCCACTGGTGATTTGATGGCATATCTCACAGAAAAGTGGAACAAAGTTTATTGCACTTGATATTTCTTAAGCATTTGATAGAGTTTGGCACGAAGTTCTTTTATCGAAAAGACGTGTTATCCACGATTCTCTCCTTCTTTGGTTTAGAAATAACCTTTCTGAATGCTCAAATCGAGTTGTTTTAGAAGGTTACGAAGATACTTGCACCTGACCAAGTTAAACTGTAATTGCACTGTCTATAATGTGCAGTGGCGAATTTATCAGCAAACTAAGTAGGCTTGAGCCTAGGGCGGCAGATTTTAGGGGCGGAAAATATATTTCACGCTCTTCCCACTACGTACTCATACAAGTCCGACTACTGGTTGGGGGCTGTGAACTGAGTGGATTGTGTACGTATTGGTAATACTCGTAGTGATATTGGTGTGGTAGATCTGAATAAAAAATTGTTGCAAGGAAAAATGTTTTGTTGGAGATATTCTTCGTTTTGAATGGATCAAAAGATTTCAAAATAATAATCGAATCATTTTATCAATTTTAATCTTATGTGTTGACTACTATTTGTTGAACAGGTGCTAACTTCAGAAAATTTTATTATTAGAATGCTAAAAAAAACTCAAATACTTTTCAGATTGAAAACTAGATACAATCGACGACGTTGAATATTCGTACGTGTGAGTTTATCTGGTTGTTATTTTTTTCAATTTATGTAACTACGTCTACCGAATGTTCATTATTTTGGGGGTGGCATACCCCGCCTTATTAGTCGTACATCATTGAACTTTGATTACCTCAGAAATATACTCGAAAACTATTTTTTGTGCAATTTGAATCGAATTGTTGAAATCTAAAGATAATCTAGGAACTGACAATTCACAATTTTAGAGGTAAGGCCGGCAAAAATTCAACAGCCGATACTTGGGAAATGTGTAAATCCGCCACTGATAATGTGAACTAAGTTTTAGATAAAAATACATTTACATTCAAGACATCAGCCTCTAGAGCTCAGGTCTGTATCAAAGAGAAGTTCACTGAATTTTCATTTCGAAATTTTTGTTGTAGGTACTTATCCGAAGAAAAAACCCGAGGAGTAAGAAAATAACAGATTTTTCAGTATTGCTCCAGAAAAATTTTCAATTTCAGAAAATCATAATAAATATAAGTAAAATACACGACTGGGTCGCACGAACTTGCTCCTATTTAATAGACTAGGAATTTTAAAAACGAATGTTATTAGAGAAAATAAAATGCACGACTGGATCGCACGAACTTGCTCTTATGTAAAAGTACTTTGAAATTCAAGATACATTTTATAAATATAAAACATGGATTTAATGAGATAATAATGTTCAAATGCATTGAATTGCCGTCTGGTTTCCGGAAAAGTATGAATTTATGCAAATAAACTTTAAAAAATCGTTTTATTATTAAATAAATTTTTTATATAAGAAATTTCTCTTAAATTTTTCAAGAAAAAAAATGTGAGATGCGAATTTTAAGTATTAAATAATATTAATTTTAGGAAATAATTTCAAAAAATAATCGTTCATAGGTTTTGAAGATATTGATTAAAAAAAAAAAAAAATTAAAAAAAATCCAACAAATAATTTTTCGAATATTTTTATATGCAATATTATTTTAAACTTAAGGGGACTCCTGCTGAAAATTTTGGGTTAAAATCCTTAGAGCCGTTAATGAGAAAGTCGAAAATAAAAAAAAAACGGGTCTATGGCAGGTACCCCTAATAACATTTTGCCCCAATTTTTTTTTTGACCAAAATGTAGCCTATGTTCATAATATCACACCTATTTTTTTTATCAAAATTGTTAGAGCCGTTTTCGAGATAAATAAGATTTTGCATTACGGGTGTATGGGGGGTACCGTTAATTTTGGAGCTAAAAAAAATTTCAATTTTTCCTCTAGGAAATCTCCGAAGACTCTTAACTACCGAGTTTGAAGAAAATACCTCCGGTAGTTTAGGCTGTAGTTCGAGGTACAGACATGCAGACATACAGACATACAGACATACAGACATACAGACATACAGACATACAGACAGACAGACGGAATTGTAGGACCCACTTTTTTCGTCTTCGCTATCATCGTAATGTCAACTTTGATCAAAATCTCGAGTTCGATTTTTTTTCCAAATGCAGAACTTGCCCTATACTTAGTACCTATATCGCAAGTAAAAAATTATAAGTCGTTGTAGTGGTCTCTTTAAAAAAACAAGGCTTTATATACAAAACTTTTAAAATATTTTGATGAATATAATTTGGTACTCCAACTTTAAGTTTTTATTACTGTACGAATGAAAATTAAATTAAAAAAAAAAAGTTATTGAGCCGTTTTTGAGATATCGAATTTTCCAATAAAAAAATGTCTTTTTTCAAAAAATTCAAAAAATTTTGAAATGCAATTTTTTAAGCTTTTAAAGCATCTCTTTAAAAATGTTCATGAAATCCATTATGTCGATAGCGAGAAATTAAAAATTAGACAAAAAGGTTCTATGGTAGATACAAGCTGTAATAGAATATTAATTTGAATTTTTTTTTATTAAATTTTATCAGAATTCTAGACGCCGTTTTCGAGAAAAATACGATTTTTGAAAACCATTTTTTATCTTTTGTACCTTTGTTTTTAGGTAAAATATTTTTTTTTCTCACATCTTGTAGATTATATTGAGAAACTTTTATTTATCAAGTTAAAAAAAATCGAGCATGGGGTTTTCAAAATATTTTTTTGGAATTAAAAAAAAATTTTAATTTTTTGAAAATTTGAATACACAATACATACTATTCAAATTTTTTGGCAGCTTTAGCAAAAAAAAAAATGATCAAAATCAGTTGAACCGTTTTTAGAAAATCAAAAACAAAAAAAAACATGATTCCATGGGGATACCCCCAATAATCATTTTTCTGAAAAATGTTTTCAACCAGTACCTAGCTCTGACTAAATAAAATTTTTTGTATTTTTAGTTTTTAAATCTGTGGAACAGTTTTTGAGAAAAAAAAATATCGAGAAAAATTCATATGGCAGGTACCGTCATTTTTGATCTTAAAAAAAGAAAAAAACTTGTGGGGGAAACAATTAAAAAAATGATATCTACCAAGTTTGAAGAAAATCGGCCAAGCCGCTTAGGCTGAAGTCGAACAGACAAACAGACAGATAGACGGACAGAATTGCGAGACCCACTTTTTTAGTCTTTGCTATCATCGTAATGTGAATTTTTAACAAAATCTCGAGTTCGATTTTTGTACTACCTACATACATATTTCTGTGCCAACAAGCCAAAACCGCTAAAGTCGAGTTTAGACGAAATTGAGATTTTGATGTCATTAGATTCAGCGTGTCCGAATCTATTTTGTAATTTTTTTTTAACTCTGTATCATAAATAATGGACCCACAATTTTACAAAAACAAAACAACTAAAGTCAGTTTTTTACATCATCCTCAAGGAAAAACAGCTAAACTCAATCAAAATTGATAAAAATGCTTCTGGATAATCTAAAGTTGACTTAAGATTATACTTTCTTCTTCTTTACTTAAGGAATAATAACTAAAACTGAATTTGGTTGTTTTTCCGCGTTAAAATTATCGATCTATTTCTATTTTGAAGTCAAGGAAAAACGACTAAACTCGAGTTTAGTTGTTCTTCCTCGATGAAATTTTTATTTTTTCTAAATTTTAAGTTGAGGAAAAACAACTAAAGTCAATGTTAGTGGTTATTCCCTAAGAAATAAATAAAATTTGTCTGTCTAAATTTGAGTTTAGTTGTTATTCCAAACATAAATATTGATACTGAGAAGTCTTAAATTGAATTTAGTCCTTTTTCCGTGCCGTAGAGTCAACACATAAAAATCTATTCTAGAGTTTAGTCATTTTTCCGAAATTAAATGAGACACAAGTGTTGGCTTAAGTGGACTTTAGTTATTTTGGCATGCAGATAATAAAATAAATTAATAAATAAGTTTTATCATAACTCGAGTTTAGTTCTTGCGCGCGGTGGATATTTTAATTTTTTACATTTTTCGAGTGTTTTGAATTGTGAAAAGTGCAATTAAAAATGTCTTCTCGATCACAGAGGCTTTTGGCATTGGCCCGAATGTTGAAAGAACGAGCTAGATATGAAGGTTCGTTAATTATTTTATTTATTTGCCTGTGTCTGTCTGTGTCTGTCTGTGCCTGTCTGTGTCTGTCTGTGTCTGGCTGTGTCTGTCTGTGTCTGTCTGTGTCTTTCTGTCTGTTTGACTCTCTGTCTGCCCGTCTGCCCTGAAGATTTATTGGATTGAAGGATATTTTTCGTTTTTCAGAAACAACGACTTGTTCCACTAATTTTATAATGCAAAGAAGTTCTACATCGGAAAATAATATAAGTAGTGGTAAGCAAGATATTATTAGTTTAAAGAAAAAAGTCAAAACATTTTCTTAATAATTAAACAGGACATGACAATAATTTTGAGGCAAGTTCATCTATTTTTATTGAACCTGCTAATGAACATGAAAAACAAAGATCATTGTACCAATGGCCACACAAATTTTCATCCTACGAATATTCAAATTCGAATGAAAAAACCGATTCAGATGTGCATTTTGAACCAATTCTTCATGAAACAAAATCTTCAATGAATGGATTTGATTTCGATATGAGATATTTATTAAAAAGTAAGAATAGAAACACTATTTTTCATTGTGCAGGTAATACATCTAACATTATTTTAGATCAAGATTCGAGAACGATTAACAGTGAAGAAAAAGAAAATGTCTCTTCAAGTAACAATATTAACTGCGATGATCTACCAGAATGGGAAAATTCAGATGATTCGATTAAAGACCCTGATTTTCGAATTATGTCCAATGATTCAGGCTCAGATGAGGAAATAGAAACCGTCAATATTCAAAAAACATCAAAACGTGAAAATAAAAAACTTCGGCGCCAGAACTCCAGAAACAACGGAAAATCATACCAAACCTCTTCTGGAAAGCTTAAGCATGCTAGAATTTCTCAACCGTTTGGAATTTGTCGAAGTAAATGCCAAGAAAACTTTCCATTTGATAAAATTCAATCTATTTTCAACCACTATTGGTCTCTGGGCTCTTACGACCAAAGAATTCTATACATTGGAAATCTGTTGGTTATTGAAAAGAAAAAATGTAACACTTTGATAAATTCAAATGATCGAAAACGTATTCGAGAAAATACAGTCAAATATTTTTTGGAATATGATGGAAATCGAACTAACGTTTGCCGAACACATTTCACACAATGTTTTGCTGAAACCGAAAGTTTTATTAAAAGTGTTATTTCTAAAAAGCTTTCATGTCCTCTTTTGCCGTTTAAAAATTGCCGTGGGAAAAGAACTCCTGACAACAAAATAAATCAGGAAAAGGAAGAAGAAATTAGGCGCCATATACAAAAGTTTCCGGCATACGAAAGCCACTATAGCCGTAGGGATACATCCAAAAAATATATTCACGGAAGCTTGAACCTTGCGACAATGCATCGCATGTACAAAGAAGAAGTAACTCATCCTGTAGGAATTACTAAATATACTCAAATATTTAACACCATGAACATAAAGTTAAAAGCGCCAAAATTAGATACCTGTGCAACATGCGATACATTTTTATGCAAAATTAAAGTTGCTCAAAGCGATGATGAAAGAACGATATTAAATGAGCAAAGAAATAAGCATGTGGAAAAAGCAGACTTCGGCTACGATCAGAAAAGGATTGACAAAGAAAACGCCAAGCAAAATAAAAGCATGAGAGCTTTTGCATTCGATTTACAGCAGTGTCTGCCAACTCCGTTTCTTCGAAATTCTGTAAGTTTTTACAAAACGCAGCTGTGGACCTTCAATCTTACAATCCACGATTTAGAAACGAATTCTTCCGGGTGTTTCATGTGGCACGAAGGTATTGCGCGCCGTGGTGGTAATGAAATTTCATCCTGCATTTTCAAGCACCTTAAATCATTGCCATCAAGTACTACTAAAATAACATTTTACAGTGACTCATGCTCTGGCCAAAATAAAAACTCATATATGGCTGCTATGTTTCTTCTTTTTCTTAAAGATAATTCAACAATTGAATACATTGATCACAAATTTTTAGAGCCCGGACATACCCACATGGAATGCGATACTGACCATGCCCTTATTGAAAGGAAAAAAAGTAAGTCAAATGTTGAAATAAGTGTGCCTAGAGATTGGTATCAGTTCATAAATAGTATTAATTCCAAAATAAAAGTATTTGAAATGGAACAAACTGAATTCTTCAATTTCTGTGAAATGTCAAAAACAAACTTGAATTGGAAACGATCAAATTTAGAAGGCGAAAAATTTACATGGAATACCGTAAGGTGGATTCGTTACACTAATGACAGCAAGAAAATATTTTATAAAACGTCATTAAATCCAGAGGAACCGTTTAAAATACTAGCATTGGCCAAAAGGGGAGCTTCGACTTTTACATTAGATGACCTTAAGATTATAGAAGATGTACCAAATATATCTTCCGAGAAAAAGAAGGATCTCATGGACTTGATGAAATATATAAATCCCAAGTTTCACGAATTTTATAGAAGCCTTCGTATGAATTTAAACGAACCAAACACACATCCTGACTTCAGGGGCGTATTTACCCTAGGGCTAAAAGGGCTACAGCCCGGGGCGGCAAGGCTACTAGGGGCGGCTTGCTCTTGGCCAATTTATAATATTTTTTGAAGCGATTTAACTTTCAAAACATACAAGCAAAAGGGCGCAAGCCGCCCCTACTCCCCTACCAATTGGCTAATTAATAATAATATTTTTTTGAAGCGATTGAACTTTCAAAACATACAAGCAAAAGAGCGCATGCCGCCCCTAGCAATTGTCTAATTTACAATATTTTTGAAGGATAAACAAAAAATACAAAGATTTAAAAAAATGCGATTTTTTGAGTTTTTCAAGTATGACAATTTTTTCAGTGCCGTGAGTGTCCGCCTGTGAGAGAGTTCACTGTAGCATGTAACTTACTTTTTTCACCATTTACTATTCTTATTTTTCATAAACGATTTTTTATAATGAAAATTCATGATAAAAATATTTACAGACATGTACTTACCTACCTATTCTTTGGAACAAATTCCAATGAAACGAAAACATAATCTAAAAAAAAACACTTGTTGCTATGTAGCTCTACAAAAATGGGCTAGAACGGATCTTAATTTTTTGTTTCTAGGCCATCTACAAAAAGTCCATTTTTATTTAAAAAAAAAATTATAAAAATCCATCAAGCCGGATTCTAGATATAAGGTCACATACAAATTTGTATTCTTTATATACCTAGCAAATCATGCCTCAATTTTTTTTTTAGTTTTGGCTGAATCGTGTCCCTATATACAAATACTCTTCCCTTCGTCAATAGTTTCGAACGACTTAAGAAACAATATAATGATTGTTTTTTGTACAATAGTTTATAATGATGGATAAATAAAAGGATAAATATTATTTTAAAAACTATTGGCGCAAAATTTTAGTCAAATTAGTACGATGTTAAAACTATTTCAGTATACTCGTAATACTAGGTTAAAAAGACGATTTTGCTAATTTTAATCAAATTTAGCATCATGTTATCTCACACATTTTACTAAAGTTAAAATTGTCGAATACCTATTTTATCTTTTTGGTATCGTGCTCACTTATCCCAATTGAAGTCCCTTGAGACAAAAATAATGTCTTAATTTTGGGGTTCTAAATGTACTAAAGCAATTCAATATTATATCAAAAAAAATTCAAGGTGTTGAATGTGTAACGATTTTTAGTTAAGGAGAGATTCAATGGGCATAAGATAACCTTACTGATGGGTGGAGGATGAACCAACATCATGAAGAAGGGAATTTCACCACCTGAAATTAATTTCCTGTCTTAGCCCTTTTCGAGAAACTCCTTGAAGCCTTCCCCTTTGTCATCCTGTCATTATGCCTTGAGATTTACAGGGACCTCGAGATAGTCCTGACAGAAAAGAAGAAGGGTGCCCAAACCTAGTGATATAGACGTTGAAACTGTGTCCAGGCTCTACGAGGCACTCACAGTGTTCCCAGGTTTTCAAACAAAAAATCCCCTTTTTTTGGCACCAAAACCTTTTTTTTTCCCTTTTTTTTCCCCGAAGAAAAAAACGAATTTTTAATTGTTTTTCATATATTTTTTTTATTTTTTATAAAAAAAAAATTATGATAATCCATGAAAAATAACAAATATGAAAAATAAGCACAACAAAGGTCTTCAGGACTAAAAACTAAATCACAAAAACAAAAAATATATTCTTTAATAATGATGTTAAAGGGAGTTTTTTTGGTCAAATTGTTTTAGATGCAAATAAAAATAAATTATTTCATCTTTCCCAACGTTTCGGCGATTTTCACGACTTTTTCAAGGGTTTAATTTATAAATGTTTTTTGATTATTTTTAAATAGATGAATTAGTAATACCAATTTAGTAAATTTAAATAGAAAACAATACTAAATAAACTATCATTTATTCATTTATTTAAAAATAATCGAAAAATATTTATAAATTAAACCCTTGAAAATGTATGGCTCTTCATCTGCGTTGGATGAATCCGATTCTACTCTTCTTCGTTTTTCTATTATCAACATTATAATTTTGAAATAAAGATCTATATATAAATACATATATATTTTCCTATATTTTAACTTACCCATTTTCCAAATTCAATTGCGTGTGTTGTCGATGAATTGCCAAAAAATATCACCAAGCAAACATCACCATGTAGACAAGCAACGTTGTCCGTTATCTGTTTGAGAGTTTAAGTTTCTTGTCTCTTTTGTATGCTCTTTCGTTTGTTATATGTACTCGTACATTACATGTACATCAGTTATAAAATGTCAAAAGAATTAATAAGAAGTTGCATGCGCTGTTTTTTAGAGCATGTTGTTTTTTATATTTTCTAATTGGTTGTTTAGATTTGTAAATTTTTAAAGACTGTTTTTGATAAGATTATATTTTCCCCATTTTGGTTTTTTTTTTCCTTTTTTCCCCGTCCCCTTTTTTCCCCTATTGGCATAAAAAATCGGCAAAAATGGTGGTTTTCCCCTCAACCTAGGAACACTGGGCACTCATATCGCTTGTGAGAGAAAAACGAGGGTGCTTTTATGTTTTTGAAGAGATAGGAAAAAGAAAAACCTCTGAAAATTACAAAATGGATCAAAAAAGAATCGTCAAGAGGAAAAAACGAGATGATGAGTGTCGCGAAGGGAGGTTCTTTTTTTGTGGTCTTGAAAATTTCAAAATAAATACTTTCATTCCTTTCATTCGAAAAAATGCAACCACTCTTCAGAAATCATACCCGGTTGATAAGGGGAAGATTTTTAAGAAAAGTGTGTCTTAGGCTAGGCGCGCACATTCAATTTTTAGTTTCGCAACTGTTTAGTTGCTAAAATGAAACATATGGGCTTATATGGGACACCGCGCACTTAGAGCAACTCGATTCTCGAAACTAAAAAGTTTTGTGTTTTGACACAAAATTAACGATTGCCTTCGCAATAGTTGAGCTGTTTTCTATAAGAGCAAGAGAGAAAAGAGTGTGAGCGTGAGTAAAGAGTCGCCAGTGCGCGGTTCGCTTTCAACTGGTGATTAAACTATTTGATTTCGATCACAGTTGCCAGTGCGCGGCTAGCCTTACTTAAACATTTTTTGGAGCAAAACAACTCTGAAAATAAGGCAGATTAACCTTCATATAAGAGAAAAAGAACTGAAGGAAGCATTTTTATATGCTGAGGTTGATTTAAGAATAAACTTGTGTAAGATTGAGTTGAGGCTTTCACAAAACAGTCTATATTGTAAGCCATAAATTGCCAAATGACATCGAATGATGGCTACTATGTCCATTGATTAAAAAGCGTCAAAAAATTCAAAATAAAGAGATTTCATTTATTGCTCCTTAAAAGATCAATTTTAGGACTAATAGTTACTGAATGACTTGGTACTATCGAATAAATTAACTTTTAGATACTATCGCATATGTAAGTCGAAAGTTTTTATTCGATAAGTCTCATTACTAGTTCAATTCTTACAGTAAACATACCAGATCCTGGGCCCATGTCGCGTAAGAGTAAAATGATCACTAAATTAATTGATTGTCGTTTTGACATTCGCTCTCTCTATATTTCTTTATTGATATGATAGAGACAGCTTCAAAATGATAATCAAAAAATTGACAATCAACTATCACCTTAGGCGATTCCACCCCTTATACCTCAAATAACACCAAATCGAATCGAGTAAATCATGGTTAATCGAGTTAACTTATATATTAAAGCTCGAGACTCATTGAAATAGAAAATTGAGAAACGAGAATCGTCTAAATGATTGGGATTGGGTATTGGGATCGATTAAAATGAAAATTTGTGATTTCGATCATCAATACTTTTCGATGATCGAATCGAAAAAATCGAATCGATCCTGATTGATACAGCTCTACTACAGTGACGAATTGTAGTACAGAAAGATCGTTTTCCGTATTGAAACGAATAAAAACCTATTTAAGGTCTCGCATTGTCTATTGTTAATGAATTTTGTAATGAATATACTTACACACAAAAAAAAAATTGAAAACATCAAATATTATGCATTTTGTATTTTTTTATTATTATTTCTTATTACTTCATTTTCATTGTTCTAAAGGGCGGCAAAATTTATCAGCCCGGGGCGCCAAATACTTAAATACGCCTCTGCCTGACTTAGAAACAGAAGATGATGAAAACTAATGCAATCTGTTTTATTTTTATAATGATTCTGATTATTATTCAATTTTTTAAAACCAGCCATATCTTTCGTGTTTTTGTCCATTTTTAAAACGGTTTATTAAAGAAACCATTTAAAACTACACATAAATATGAAGTTGCCTATTAGCACAAGACTATAGAGGTTAACTTTTTATGATATAAATGAATGCATGTCGTTACTCCTGTTCGTTGTTTTTTGTTTCGTTAATTTTTGTTTTTAAAATGTTTTTACTTATGCATGAACTTCTAATATTTATTATAAAATAAATAATTAGTTATAAAGAAACATAATTTTCAATAAATCAGTGTATTTAATACTATCTGAGCATAGTTTTTGTCTTTTATTTAATTATTTATACATTGAAAATATCTAAAGTCAATATTATTTCACTTAAATTCACGAAATTGTTTTTGGAATAATAACTAAAGTCCAGATTGGCATAGTAAAATTCTCCATTACCACAAGGAAGAACAGCTAAACTTAACTTTGCTCAATGAAAACTTCGATTTACTTCAAGGAAAAACAGCTAAAGTCGATTTTAGATTTTTTGTTAAAACAATTATCTCAAGCCAAAACAACTAAAGTGTTTATTTTGCTTCCCACGCTTTTTATTAAAATGCTAAGTGATTTTTTTGATTTTATATTGAAAACTAGCTAAGATACCTTCAATTTGATACTAGTTTCAAGACGATCAGATTTTTAAATAATATTCTAGAGCAGTTTGTAATTTTGAACTTTTTATAAAAACTTCAAACATCTCTCCTGAAAAATGTTCAAAATCGACTTTAGCGGTTTTTCCTTGTGGCCACAGATTTATATATCGCAAGTAAAAAAGCACTAAGCAATTGATATGTTCTCTTCATATTCTTTATAGAAAATAAGGCAAAATTATTTATCTCGTTAAGAAGTATCGTGGATAAAAATAAAGACAATAACTAAATAAAGGGACTTACTAAAAATATGACAGGTTTTAAAAAAAAACATTAATGTCCTAATTTTTCGGTTTTTCGTCATGTGCATTTTTTACAAAAAAAAAGAAGCTTTTAGTGGAATCACTTGATTGTAACATTGTAACAGTTTTATCAAAATGGTTAGAACCGTTTTCGAGAAGATAAGTATAAAACTAAATCTACGAACTTAACGAAAAAAAAAACATTTTTTGGAACTTCTTCATTATGGCAAAAGTTTAAAGTGACAAGGATCATATATTTGTATTTTAAATTTACATGCAAATGATCCCGTGACTCTATAGCGGGTTGGGTAGTGCATTTTCTTCTGTAACCAGTAAAACCTTAAGGTCTTCAGTTTTAGTCCGCATGGTGAACCAAAGTTTTTCAATTAAAAACGAACATCAATTTTGGTGAATACGAAATAGAAAAATTCCAGTCTTAACCCAATGGTAGCCCTTTTAATTTATTGTTATTTCATTCGAAGTTATTTTTTAAACTGTTGAATTTTTGTTCCACAACTATCGACTGAGCTCATAACTTCAAAAACTTATCAAAACCACAGATGAGGAGCCCATATGAATTAGCTTTATTTTAGCAACTAAAAAGTCTTCTAGCTAAGGCTCAAACAGAATAATACCAAATCTCGGTTAAAAAGTGATTTTAAGCTCTTATTTCATTTATAAGTAAATATGTATATGGAACATAATTTGCCAAATCAAAAAAAAAAAAAAAACTTGTCCATTACAAAATTGGAGATCGTTCTTTTTCTAGTTATTATGATTTCGTTTTAGGGACACTCTCATTTGGTGATGGAAAACTCGTTTCTATGATATCAAGTTGAATATTAAAAATACGACTTAAATCAAGTAAAGCGGAGTGTACAAAACGATTTTAGCACACTCAGTGAATTTTGAACTGTTTCTCAACTAATGTAATATTATTACTGTTAATAACATATTTACAACGCCTCCAGGACAAATCCTCATCCTTGCACAAAAGTGATGTAATTACAGTTTTCAGGTATTGTTCTTGCTTATAAGTCGCCTTTAGTACTACCCTTAGTTACCTACTCATTGCCACCGTCATCGTCGCCGTCATCATCATCTCTTTTGGTTCTCCTGTCATGTTATCGCCGCACGACGCGACGTCGCGCGCCGTCTGCAAAGTTTTACTTGTCATAATTAATTGCTTTAACATTACGTCAAAGTCGCGTTGTACAGACTTCGCGCGTTGTTTTGTTATAAATCGTCAAAGAGTTTTGCAGAGTTTCATTCGACTTTATACTGCTTCTCGCTCTATACAAAAATGTATTATACTTCGTATACTTATTCAAAAAACACATAAATACAAGCAGAAAAGGATGATTTGCAAAAGCTATGCTTTGCATTTAATGCACAACTTGGTTTGACGAACTTGCTCCTTTAGTCTAACGTTATTCTTGCTTTGGCTTTGAAGAAAGAATTAAATTATACACAATTAAGGGACAATCTTGCTAAAGGTCATACGTTTTAAGATCTATTAAAAAAAATATATGGAACATTTTTTTTTGGAAAATCTACTTTGCGCAACATGTAACATAAAAACCCGAAGTTCTTACTCGAAGGGTGATTTTTGAGGGAGTTTAAAAAAAATCATTAGTCCGGAACTAGTCCGGAACCAAAAACTTTTCGATTTTCTTCCAGCTTAAGAATTTACGTGAAAGAATATTTTTTCTTACATGGAACCAACATAAGTCCCCATAGAGCAAGTAAAAGGTTAAACGCTGCCATGGCACTGACTTTATTGTAGGTTCAAGTTGAATTAAACAGTTTTATTGCGTTTTCTTTTGAAATTAAAATAAATGCAAGACGAAATTCCTTAAGGACTTAATGCAAAAAGTTCTATCCAGGTATACGACGACAGTCTTATATGGTCACGGCCAAGGGGTAACAGTGTTGTGTCCGAAGAAGTTGTGTTCATAACTACCATACAAAGTTAGAATTTTTGTATGTGGACCATGTAAGACTCAATTTCTATACGAAAATTTTGGGTCTTATCAGTATTCAAATTTAAAGATTACATTAATATTTTATTGTCAATTATCTATTTTAAATTGATAAACACAATAATTCGATATTTACCTACTCACTTGATAAGTTTGTTGATTATTAACAACACGCAGACAATTGTGAATTCAAAGAAAATTGACAATTATCAATTAAAAGTTGATTACATTCTTATGACAATGAGTTTTGAAATAAAAAATTTCAATATTTATCGATTTATTAGCAATTGATGATTGACTATTGGTTGACAGTTTTTTAAATATAGCGAATGATTACAAATCTCGGAAGTTATACGGTCAAAATATCACCCATTTTGAAAGGCCATATTTTGAAAATTATTCATTACCGACAAAAATATATTGCGAACCTTACAAGGCCCTATCATACACACCTAAGAACTGTCTAGTTTTGGATTGAAAGTTTTAAAGTTGGACAAAATATTTGAACGAGTGTAAGGTTTTCAGTTCGTGACCATATAGTGTCATATGATTAATATCATATATTTCTATATGGTTACTAGCCTATTGTTCAGGGAAGTCTTGTAGGATATGATAGAACACATTTAAGGCAGGGTGCCAGTGTCAATGTAATTTGTTGTCATAATATGCTTTTCGTAACCTGGAGTTGTAAGGAACTTTTTCAAAGCCCCAATTTGCATATATTACATTTTTAAGAAATAAATGTTGGTATGTTAATTTTAAGATTTTCTTAATTTTTGAAATAAGAGTTCAATTTAACCAAAAACATGTGAACTCATTTCTGGAATATCAAATTTCCAAAATGATGAGAAAGTCAAAAATAGAAAAAAATGGTTCTACATATATGTAGGTATTGTTATAATAACGGCTTTTTTTAAATTGTTTCATGTTAAATAGTAGACGCTACTTATTTAGAAATAAGGAAAAACTAAAAAACGAAATTCTTGGAACCATTTTCGTGAAATAAAATTTTCGAAACGAATTTTTTAACATTTGTATGGTGAATACAGTTAAAAAAAACTTTTATTCTTAATCTTTTAGGTACCATTAAATAAACCGCTAGGTTTAAAATTTTCAAACAAATAGCTTTGGTTTTTAAAATATTTAGTTTTCGAAAAAATTTGACATTTTCAAAAGTCACAAACAAATTTTTTAATATTTTTTTTTAGTACATAATCCTATTTGGACCTTTAAGAAACATTGCATAAGAAACCGATTAAAATCAGCTGTACCGTTTTCGTGGAAATCCAAAATCTAAGAACTGGTTAAATGGAAATTTAAAGGAATTTTTTTCGACATTAATTTTTTAATTTTTTTTTTATAAAAATTAATCGAACATTTTTTGAGAAAATAATAAATTCTTCAATTTCGAAAAGAAATATATGGCAGGAATTGTTATGTTAAAGTTAAAAAATAAAAACAATGGCACAAAATTTTAGTTGAATTAGTATGATGATAAATCTGTTTTAGTATGAAACTAGGTTAAAATAACGATTTTGCAAATTTTAATCAAATGTAGCATCATACTTTATCTATCTTTTTATTAAAGTTAAAATTATCGAATACCTATTTTAATTTTTTAGTATAGTGCTAACTTCATTATGACGAACTGTCATTGTTCTAGGTTTGTTCAGAAGCAATTTATGAAGAAAATTGCTTTGGTACGATACTAGTTAGAAAATTGTTAAAACTAAGAATGAGTTAGTAAACTACTTTAAAGTTAGCAAATTGTTAAATAGGATCCTACTAATACCCTAATAATAGGCTGTGTGAAATTTTGCGCCAATGTTATTAGAGAAAAAGCTTGAAATTAATTTTATAGACCGCAACAATTTTTTTTGTAGTTGCAGCTAAAATAGAATGTCATATCATTTTTCTTAACCAATTATGTTTTAAACGAAAATTTAAAATCATTGTAGCGTTTTTTTTAATAAGTTCTTATAAACAAATTTCAAAATATTTTTATTAAAAAATTATCAAGTTTTTACAAATAAAAATTGTACCTACAAAAAAATAATTAATCAGTTTTTGAAATGTCAAATTTTCAAATATCTAATTTTAACGTAAAAATTATTTTTTTTAATAAGTTTACATATTATATGTACATTATGTAACGTTTCGTTTAACTTTTCAACATTTTATTGGAATCTGATATGCGGTTAATTGGAAATCAAAAAAAAATGCTTCTTTTAGAAATGTCTTAATATAAAATAATAAAATATGTAATTTCAAAATTTCCTTATTCAATTATAGCTCTTTAAAATTTAAAAATCTTAATAAAATTCAAGGGGTACTTATTGAGAAAAACATGATTTGTAATAAACCTTATTTAACGTTTGTATGGTGGCTAACGTTATTTTAAGACATTATGGCGCAAAATCTTAAACATTTAAAACCTACTCTAAATCAATTCTAGAATGGGAGTTGACTCTAAATATTGAGTATAAAACGAGAACCGACTTTTTGTTAATTTTAAAGTATATAAACTTTACTTTAACGTTAAAGAGCTCGTTTAACTTTAATAGCAGCAAATAGATAGTTTATCTTTTAAAAGTATACTTTATCCATATTGACAATGGTCATTTCATACCAAAGCAAATCAAAGAAAAAATGTTTACTGATGTTTTATTCGATTTTTTAAAGATATTCTTTGTAAATAGACTCAATCACTGAATATTATAAATTGGAAGCAATCGTAAGAAAGTGCTCTACGATTAACAAATCTGTACATACAAATGTACATATTTCTTATATGCACGCGCGCCGAGACGAGTATAGCTAAATGAATCTGCACCTTGCAACAACAAATTCAGTTTTTATGCTGTGAATTTGCGATTTATACTTCATTTCCATTTAAAATAATGTAAATAACTTATAATCAAAATCTGTACCGAGGTAGTATATATAATGCACTTTTTTTTTTACTTTTTTTTTTGTGTTTTTGTAGTTGTGTGAGTTATGTACATATCTGTCAAATTAAGGATTGTTCAATGCAAATTTGCTTAGGTTCTGTTGTAAGACCCACATTAGTTAGAAGAGTTGTCTAACGTGATTAAAATTAGGAAAAAGTTAGACAAAGTTTCCAAGCTAAACGACTGCGTTAAGAAGAGCCGGTTTTATTGCTTAAACGAGAACTCTTTAAAATTTTGCGGCTATGTGTTTAAAAGTGTTCTTTTGTTTGTTTATCAGTTTACCTGTATAATGACAGCACAACTAATAAAATTAAACAAAAACCAGTCTAAATAATATATAAATAAGAAAATTTACTTATTTGATATGTTATAAGAGCCATCTGAAAGTGAAACATTTGCTAAATACACTATACTAATAAAATTAAAAACATACTATAAAAAAGATCGTATGTAAACAATTTGAGGAATTCCATTTTTGAGTGCTTTGACGTGTCTCTAACATTCTTCTTATTTACGGTCATCTTAACGAAAACAGCGCCATATTCATATTTGCCATCCACTTAAGGTGCGCTTACATTCGTCTTTAGATTGTGACTTTTCACTATGCCATCCACGACGATGTTTTTGTGGATCAGATCCGTGGGGAGCTCTGTACACTATTGAAACAGAATCTAACGGGCATATTATTCATTCGATTCGTCCAGATTAAAATACATCCCGATTAAAGTTTTAATCTGGATGTATCGAGTTTTTCATATTCATTTTATTAAAAAGCGCATACAGTGCGACAGTAATCCGTAAAGCGATTACACCCACCCAAAATCTGCCAATGTGCCAGTTTCCATAAATATTTTCCAATTCATCAAAGATAAAATGCACGACTGGATCGCACGAACTTGCTCTTATGTAAAAGTACTTTGGAATTTAAAATACATTTTATAAATCTGTGGCAACAAGGAAAAACAGCATAAGTCGACTTATGTCGAAAATGAGTTTTTGATATCATCCGATGCGCAATAAGCCATTCCGTCTGTCATATTTTTTTCGTATTTTTATCTCAAACCGTTAAGGAATTAAAGACAAAAGAAAAACGACATAAGTTAGTATCTACAGAACTTGCGTATGGAAAAACAACATAAGTACAATTCTTTAATTTTTCTTTTCTACTTATGATTTTATTCCATAAAGAATAACCAAATCAACAGACACATAAGTTTACTTATGCTCTTTTTCCAAAACAATTATGTTTTTTAATCGCGATCATAAGTTTACCTGTGTTCTTTTTCAAAAGTATAATTGAAGCTTACACGCAGATAAGCTGACTTGTGTAGTTTTTCCAAAATCCTTTACGTAAAAAATCCAGACACAAGTTGAACCGCTGAGAAGAAAAAGGAAAACATTCCACTAATCATAGTTTTTGGGAAATCGAAGAAAACTTTTTATTTCTGAAACTGAAGGTTATTCTTCAAAACATTCTGAAGGACAAATGTAAAGCTAGTAAAGAAGAGTAACATACCAAACAATTTAAATTAAAAACTTTAAGCTCTGGCTTAATAATTCCTGTTAAAGTGAGTGGAATGTTTTCCTTTTTCCACTAATTGAAAAAAAAAATCAAATAAATTATTTTAAATTAAGTTTTTTTATTCAAATAATATAAATAATGGGTTCAAATATTATTTTATATTAAATAATTCTGCAAAATTAAAACTAAAACAATATTTTAATAATAATTCAAGGGAATAAAAATAAACAGAAATAAAATGCACGACTGGATCGCACGAACTTGCTTTTATGTTAAAGTACTTTGGAATTTAAAATACATTTTATAAATATAAAACATGGATTTAATGAGATAAAAATGTTCAAATGTATGGAATTGCCGTCTGATTAATCCTTTTAACAATTAAGTAATTTTTTATATAACAAATTTCCTTAAAATTTTTCGACAACAAAATTTGGGATGCCAATTTTGAGTATTTAGCAGTATAGATTTTAGAAATAGTTTCAAAAAATAGTCGTTCACACGTTTTAAAGATATTGGTTTTTCAAAAAAAACTTGGATTTTTTTTTTAATTCCAAAACAATTTTTTTCCAATATTTTTATATACAATATTTTTTTAAATTTAAGGGGCCTCCTGCTGAAAATTTTTGGTTAAAACCGTTAAAGCCGTTGATGAGAAAGGCAAAAAATCAAAAAACGGTTCTATGACAGGTACCGTTAATAACATTTTACCCCAAAAAGGAAAGGAAAAAGGAAAATATTCCTGGAATCTTTTCCTTTTTCCACTTAATGATATTTTATAATCGCATTTAAAAAGGAGGTTTACACGGAATTTTTTATGTTTTTAGGCTTAAAATGTGCGCTATAAAAATAGCTACGGTTTTGCATCATTACTTCAATTTCCCATTTTTGTGGAATGTTTTCCTTTTTCTTCTCAGCGCAGCGGTTCAGTTGACTTGTGTACATTTTCGTTATTTCTTATTTAAAGTTTAAATAAGTAACAACGACATAAGTCATGTTTTTTATCAAAATTAGCTGTAAATTGACATACAACTAATTCTTTTTAAATTCAAATAAGATCTTACAGTGATTTCAGTAATTTTCGCGTTTAAACTTTGTCCATAAGTCTTGTACCTGATTTGGAATTGCAAACTAAACATTCTAATCGCTCTCCTGAAAAGAAGCAAAAACTGACTTATGTATGTCGTTTTTCCTTGTTGCCACAGAAATATAAAACATGGATGTAATGAGATACCAATGTTCAAATGCATGGAATTGCCTGATTTCCGGAAAAGTATGCGAATTTACGCAAATAAAGTTTAAAAACCGTTTTATTACAAAAGTCATTTTTTATATTAGAAATTTCTTTCAAATTTTTCTAGAGCAAAATTTGGGATTCCAATTTTAAGTGCTTAGTAATATAGATTTTAGGATATAATTTCAAAAAATAATCGTTCACAAGTTTTAAAGATATTGATTTTTCAAAAAAAAAAAACTTGACATTTTTTTTTTTCAAAAACCCTAAAAAACATTTTTTCGAATATTTTTATATTCTATATTATATGTATATGTGTATTGTATGTGTATTGTATGTGTATTGTATGTGTATTGTATGTGTATTGTATGTGTACAGTTATCAAACGAAGTACAAAATGGATAAGATTTACAAAATAACTGTAATAAATTGAAGGTTTATTTGAACTTACTAACTTTTGTGATATAAATTTGTCATCATTTTTAGTTTAAGTAGAATATTTCTTAAGTTTTCTTTAAATTTTAATTTGAAATGTTACTTTTTAGTTCGAAATACATATCAATTAGATATAGACAAAAATATTAAGTTTTTTTTTCACATTACTATATCGATTGTTTGAAGGAAATGATCTTTAAACTAAGAGGTGTTCACTTACTTTTGTAATTCATTGTATATATGTACGAGTATTTGTAGTGGCATAGCAAATGGCCAACAATTATGACAACTACAAGACGTCAAAGTGAGTTTGGAGTGTTCACACTACTTTTGTGTCTGAACACGACAGGTTGGCCTTACGTCAAAATAAATCGGTTAAGTAAGTCCAATATCAATTGTAAACATGTATGTATGTATTTATTTATTATTTTAGACATTTTGTATGGAGAATCGACTATTTGCACATGCAAATAAGCGACGGATTCACATAGTCTCTTCTGATGGCACTTCTCATTAATATTAGCTTTCAAATGGTATATTTTTTATTGTCGAACGTTCAGTTAAAGTATGTACATAACATATGTATATTAAAAGCGAACTACAAACAAATTTTTAACGTATTAATATATATTCATACGATATCTACGGAGTTCCACTACTCGTATCTCTGTTTCTATCGTTTAAATAACAAGCAACTCAAGTAGCACAAACGTCCAAAATACACCAAAATATTTGGGGTATTTTTTGCGCTTTCGTGATATACATTTTAAATATAAAAAATATGCCACTTTTGAGTGCAGTTTTTGTACAATTAATTTAAATTCGGTGTATATAATACCTCGTTGTCGTTTATAATTTACACCGCCTGTACAAAAATTATACCGATTTTCGGTACATAAATTGTGCTAGTGGTATACAAATTATTCTGGTTACTAGAACATAATATACCCCGGAAGTGTAAATAATAAACTGATAATTGGTTTAAAACCCAAATCTGAAACATAGAATTTATTTTGAAATAAAATTTACACCGAAGTTTATTTTTTAAATTGGAAATAATTTAATTTTACACCGAAGTTTATTTTCTGATTGAAAATGTATCTGAAGAATTTGTAATTGTTTCTATGATTCTAATTATTATTCACCTGCATTATATGGCCGCAAGAAAATCATGAATTAGTATGAATGCGAGTGCCTAATTTAAAAACGAAGCACATTCTGCCGAATGATTTTTGATCCTACCCCGTCTAAAAATTGAGCGCCTCGAAAATATCAATTAATCAAAGATTTCTAAAACAATTCGTGAAAATTAATTATTCGAAATCTAAAATTTGTTGGTTGTTTTTTAATTTTTTAGGGACGTTATGTTAAAAACGAGTCGGAAATACCTAATGCGGTATATAATTAAGTCGCTATAATATTAAAATAACTAATCATTGTTTTCATTTAATATTTAAATTTTTTTAATATTTCTTGCAAAAAATGGCAGTTGTCCAAAATACAGGGTGTCTCAAAGTAATCGCCGCAGACGAAACCCATCATACATATAGGTTCTTAAGACCTATTTTCAAGTCGAAAAACTTATGAAGTAATTTTCTCGTTTTCACTTTCGTTTTGACTTAAAATAAATTGTATGATTTTTGGAGTAATTTCTTTTAAACCCATTTTTATACATACAAACAAGAAATTCATTTTAATTTAGCAATATACATATAATACTTTTGATAGTAAATTGTGGGAAGATCTTTAATCACATAGAAATGTTTACATTGAAAAGGCAAAAGGGTACATTGAGTACCTATAAACTAAAGATGGTAAATGATATGACAAAGGAGTTCGTCAAAAAAAAAGAACGCATCTTAAGTCGATGCTTTTTTCCGATATCCCGTTAAGGACGTGCTCTTGGAAATACTGGTGAGAAAAAAACATACAAATACTTCCAGGTTAATGCTTTATTTATAGATGTCGTTCATTTTTGAGATCGATATTTAACTGGCTCTAAACTTGGCAAAACTAAAACCGATTTTTCTTGATTTTTTTCTTTTTTATTAAAACAAGAACAGGTAAGATTTGCTTTCCACCATACAGGTTTTTTCTATGCGATTAACGGATTAACGGGTTTTCCACAGTTAACTATCGAACGTATTATTTTGTTAAATTAAAATTAATGGTTTTCGTCTGCCGAAGTCACAGTGGGACACCCTGTATGTATATGCATACTCTAACTCCTGAATTTGGAAAAAAATGCACCAATTTTAAAGAAGAAGAAGAAAAAAAAACCATTGTACACAATATATCCAAAATTCTGCTTTCGGTACATTTTGTATGCCGGAAAATGTGCAAAATATTCCACCAATTTCAAAGAACAATACAAAAAATACACCATTGTGCAAAATATATCCAATATTCTGCTTTCGGTACATTTATTATAATATAAACTGTGCAAAATATACCCCAAGCAGTAAAAAAAATGCACCATTGCGAAAAATATATCCAGTAATTTTTTTTAGTATGTTTAATTTGCTGTAAATAGTGTAAGAAATGTTCAAAACAAAAACAAAATTATAGTTAACATTGGAATTCAAGAAAATAAATACATTATATTTATTAATATTTAATAAAGTTGTACATAATGTATACATTCATAAATTTTTGCTTTAATTTGGTTTCACCTTCGACGGCCGTTTTGTGGTTCAGTATCTAAAGCAGCTTCTTCATCCTCTTCTTCGGTATTTTCACCCAATTTTACATTTTTTTTTAATCCTTTGTAGAATAGCCTCGTTCTGGGATTGAATAAATGATGGCCCTCATCGGATTTGATTATAAAATCCGAATGAGTTCTTCGTCGACAATCTAATCTAGGAAAGCTCATATGGTTTCCTTTGATAAATGCCCGAGCTGGTGTGTCTGCAATATACGCATTGACCTTGATCAATATTTTTGAGCCGTTTGCTAAATCGATTCCATTGGAAATTAGAGCATTAATTTCATTAACATGTTGCCTCAAAAACTCCTCGCTAGATGGTGGCTCGCATTACCGAAATATGTATATTGCAATAGCGATTGGTCGAATTTCAGAAATATTGGCTATGTTCATTAAAATTGGCCAAAATTGGAATTTGCTACTTAGGAACAGAGGTAATCCGTCAACATTGAAATTAAGAAGAACTTCCATTGATTGATTTAATTGACTAAATGTTTTCGATGCCATAGTACCAAAATGAACCGGATCCCATTGTTTGTATATGAATGCTCCGTGGTGTATGGAGCAACGTACGTGCATCTTTCGGCAGTTCAGCTTTTCCTTCACTTCGCAATAAAAGAAGTAGCTCAGACATAGCATTATTTTATATTTAACAGCCAATTTAGACATAAAATTAATGTGTTCGTCCAAATCATCAATCACGCAATCTTCCGAGGAGGGTTCTACTTCCCGATTTATATTTTCCACAACTTCATCATTATCATCCAAATCTGTTCGAAATTGAGTCTTATATTTCATTTGGCCCTACTTTAATATTAGGTTCATTTGAAATAATATTTTCTCGCGATATTGAACAATTTGTAGAATATAAAAGTTGATTTTCGTCGTTTCAAATAAATTTTGATGATTTTGCTGAATACTACTGGGTTTCACACAGTTTTTTAATTTTTTTAAAAAGTTTTTTTCCTACGATACCATTTCAAATAATTGTTGAACTTCGAGCTACCCAATTTTTTTATTTTTTAAAGAAATAAACGCGCGGTGACTGTGACAAATGACAGCTAAACTGAGGTAAACATTTTGTTGACATTATGGTTAGACATTGGTGTAGTTTAGTGTATTTAATCTCCACAAGATTTAAATCTTACACCGAAAAATGATTGCTCATTTAAAATTGTGTATTTTATCTACAAAATTCTTCAGTTTTCTCAATTTTACACCAAAATTCAAGAAATTGTACCAAATTATACACCAGTGTGCTACTTGAGAAGTTGGACTCGATCATAAAAATGCTTCGATTCTTTTGCACTTTTCCACATTTCCCAACTGCATTCCATGCGTCCATTTTATTACTACAAAAACATAAATGCGCCTCACACCTGTGACATGCCCTTAATTTATGGCGCCCATTGTCAAAAAGCAAAGTTCTACCGCACAAAACAATCGAAAACAAGAACCAAACCGAACAATTTTTTGTGTCACAATAAGAATCTAAGAAAATAAGTCCAAGGTAAAACTCATTGTTTACTTAACATTTAACTCATATCCAATCCACATAACCGTGGGTAACAAACGACAATACGCGGAGATCTCATGGAAGATAACGCTGCTGGCCAGCTCTTTAAAGTCGCCCTAACTCATTCCGGTTCACGACCCCATCGATGGTGAATATTGTCATGAATTATTATTTATTGTTTCAACTCTGCGAACTGAGATCCTTTTTGCCGGATGGTTAAGCTGGCTTGGCTAGTTGAGTTCTGGCTATTGGTAAGCGGCTTCAGTCTTTCGCATTGGACCAATAATTTTCCGCGTTACAATAATCGCGATTTTTTCTGTCTCACTATCTTCTGGTTGCATGGCCATTGTAACTACCTACCACCGGCTAGCAGCAGCTTCAACCGTGTTAACGAACGATGGTGGAATGTATTCTGGAGCAGGAACCTTTCTAAATGCAGAGAAAAACAGATTCAAGAAATCACACAAGCTTCAGAATACCCAATACCCACCAGCTACCAATACCTTTTAACTACGACGACAACGACAGTGCTTCGACTCCCAATGCCATCACCATCATTGTCGTCGTCGTATAGTCGTTGTTCTCCATCGTGGTCGTGGTCGTCGTAGTCGTCATCATCATCCATCGAGCGACGGACCAAGCGGTGTAATATTTTATAATTTCGATTCGGTTGGATGCCAGATACAAAATGCCCATTGAAAAACAGTCCAAACGGAATTGATGCTCATAAATAGTCAGGCTTAGGCGGGTTAGCCCCTAGAACCAGCACAATCGTCAATGTGTCTTTCGAGAGCACGGTGCTTTGTGCAAGTACAATCGACCGAATACTGAAATCCGGAAGAAGAAGACTAGCTTTTTTTTTTTTGTGTCAAAGTAGAATGCTCACGTTTTTTTTTTTTTTTAAATACAAACCATAGAGCCTTTGTAAAGGTAGAACGATCTGACTTTGGTTTGGTATATTCGTCGCATTGTCGTGCAATTGTTTGGAGTAAACCGTTGACCTTTGAAAAAATCAAAACGAAAAGTTATTGAAGGTTGATGTGGAAAAATTGTTCGATTAGTATTATGTTTGGTGAACAATGTTGCCAGGCTTAAAGTTATGACGAAATTAATATTGAACAGAAATCATTTAAAATGATGAAAGCGTTTTGAGATTTACGGGTTTGACCATCTATTAATGTTTTAAGGGAAATTTGCATATTCTTACGATAATTTTTTATTCCAAGCAATACAGTTTTTATACCTTCTTTCCATGAGGCCTTCAAATGAGACAAAGTGACAGGCACCGACGGATCTTTTTCAAGTCAAAAACGTCGCATTGAAGAATTAACATTTCTTGCAATAATGGAATCAGCTGCGATGATTTAGTGGAAGTATTAGTTATGGGGTGCCTTTCTGAACCATCCTGACTTTTCAATGACGTTAAAGATGTTTTTTAGTGGCGAAAATGAGACCTCACCCAATTCGTCGACGAAATGTTCTCCGAGGGCATCTGTTGTAGTTCTGGCTAAGCTGGGGCATTCACAAAGGAAGAGAGATGAGCCCTCTTCTACCTCTTCGTCTTGACATTCTCTTTATAAGTCAGATGTGCTGATGCCCATTCTGCTCATGTGGGTTCCCATTGAGGTCTGCTAATTTGTATCTGGCCAAAGATTTCTTGAAACCAGACAGGTGTCAATTGTCATTTTCGGTCTTAAGGAAGTTCTATAATTTTCCTGCTCAATTGGCATAAGTATACTTTGGCTCGGTTCAAGTGATGTACCGTTTTTGGCCAGCTCATCAGTCATTTTATTTCCATAAACGTCACAGTGTCCCGGTACTCATGTAAGGGTGACTGAATTTGTTTCGCCGAGCAATCTTAATTCGCTACGGCAACGAGCAACCAGTGACAGCTTAGTGACAATTAACAAAATTGCTTTGATTGCCGCATGACTACCTATGAAGCTAACAATGCTCTTGTCCATCAGTTCACATGTGGAAATATCGGCTCGCAAACTGCAAGCACGTCAGCTTGGAAAACACTGCAAAATTTTGGGAGTTTAATGATCTATTTACGGGTGGGTTGTCTTTTAGAAACGTGTGTAAAGACTGATATACATGATCTGCGTTAAAGACCCGGTTTTCCATCCATATCTCGATAGTTGGAATATTTGTTAGTGCGACTGGGTTAAAATCTATGTACGGTGAAATATAGTCTGTTTGAACAATGGATTTGTGACCACATTGACCCCTTTTCCAATTTGTAAACTCTTTAAGTCGTGAAGAACTTTTGGTCCAATGTTCGTAAATAGATCGAGTGGGGCAAGTGAGAGGAAAATTTCTATGGCTGCGGTTGGTGTAGTGCTCAAGGCACTTGTTGTGCCGATACATGCCAGTCTCAGAATTTTTTATATGATTGGTTCCCTTATCCAAGGCTGTCCACCAAACCAAACAGGCATACGTCAGAATAAGCCTCATAATGGCTGTTTATATCCAATGACTCCCGTGATAAGCTAAGGAAGAAAAATCAAATAATGTGAAAAACAGTTTACTGCTAACTTGACGCTTCCAAAAAATGTTGGAAGTCCTACTGCACTTGAGAAATGGTTTCATAGAACTTCCTTACTAAAAAAGTAACCATGATTGATACAGTAATCACAGTTATAGAAGGTTTCTAAATATAGAAATCTTGTATTCCATTTAGCGTCTCAATAATTTACGAAGAGCTGTCCAGTGTCCAGTCCATTAACACTAACGAAGCCTCTACATAAGCTTTTCCCATGTCCTTTGTATTAGTCCAGTTCGTTCATAAGAAAATAAATCTTTTTACTTCTATTTATTGACCTGGACCTTTCTTATCCAGGTGATTAAGAAATATCTTCTTAATAAGCTGTACGGCAGTTTCACTGGAAGTGAATCTATTGTTTTTATTAGCTCTTGATATTTCAAAGCCTTTTCATATAGTTTGGCATCAAGCACTCTTATTGAGATTTATGTATCTTTAACATAACAAATCTGGCACTCAAAAATAATTGCAGTGTTCGGTTTTGTTACCGATTCCCTCTACCTCGCCCTTTCACTCGCTCTGTCACTCCCACTCTCCGTCTCTCTTTCCTTATTTTTTAATTATATTTTTTAATGACCTTTCCTTTAAGACCTCTAACCCATGTTACAGCTTTGCAAACGCTGACCAGCAGGTTCTTGGGGTGTGGAACGATAACCTCCTTAAATTCTGACTATCATCAATATATATTTGCGTGGAATTTATTGCCTACATATCTCCGTGCAGTCCTGTTTCAAACATTTCTTCACTCTATCGATCGATTTTGAGAAAGGTTTGAATACCTTTAATTGGCGGTCCATAAGGAAAGCTAAACGCCATCACCTCCTTTCTCAGATTTAAGTTCAATATCATCTTATTTATCGATATCTAGCTAGCTTGAATACAAGGTCATAAACCCATACCAAATATAAGAATGAACCTGAAGCCAGCGGAATGTAGCTTGAAATTAATGAAACCGAATCCAAAAGTCTTAGCCTATTAAGTTGCTTCTTCTAAAACTAAACTACTTTGAACAAGAGGGCATGAAACTTCAGACCTTGCCTTTTCTGAGAAGCACCTGACGATTAAATAGAACTTGATGCAAGAAGTAAAATTGCAAACTCGAAAGCTGCTTTTGAAATGGAGTTCAAATTGTAGAAAAGTATCTTTACATACTGAAACCAAGCTATGATTATTTAGTTTCAATGTGTATTAAGTACTAGTATATGGGTTGAGTTCCAACATTTCTAGCATAGGTCCATCAACTTGAGAATAGAGCAAGAGCCAGTTGAAACTTCTATGAAAAGGGGGACAGTGACCCTGGCAGATTATTCACAGACTTTAAGGCGTAACTACAACTACTTAATGCGAAAGATGTTTTGAAATGGAGCCCTCTTACCAAGTCAAAATGAAGAGCAATAAACTTTAAGCAGATATACCACAGAACAGTTAAGGAATAGTCTGACTCTCAGAAAGAAATGGAGAGAACTAAAATGAAATTCGAAACCGCCAAAGAAAATTAGTGTGCTAACACTAGCAGTGGATGGTTCATGCCCTATGTACCTTAAGAGGTCCCTCTACACTTTGTTCCAAAATTTTCCAAATCAAAAATGGAAGCAAAAAATCAATACACTTATAAAAAGCCTAAGTGAGTTCAATCTTTCTCGTGGCACTCATAGTTTGAATAATTTTGTCAGCTAAGCAAAAAAGTATTGATAGTAAAGTGAACCAATATTTTTCTGGTATAACATTGTGGTTACAACTGGAAGAAATAGCTAATTGAAGAATCTCGAACTGAGGCCTTTTGGAATCCGTGTTAATCGGGTATAACTTGCTTACTTAAGGTGGTGCTACAGTACGGGGTGGACCCAGGCCACAACTAACAAGCTCCTCCAGCTAGATAGGTCTCCAGTTTCGCACGTCAAGTTGGTTGTGGTCCTCTCCCTCGGGGTTGGATTCGAAGAGTATTTTTTTTTAGTTGCGAAACAAAATCGGGTACAACTATTTAAATTAATTAAAGTTTTACTTGCCTTAAGTTTTGTAGTACCCATTGGCATAGTGGCCAATTTTCGAACTGAGGACCCATGCACGATCAGTCTAAGTCCTCATAAACTTTGAAAATTTTGAAGAATCAAAAGTTCATGAAAACCTCTGAAAATCCAGAAGTAATTTGCAGATGTTTAAGAGTGAAAATACCTTGCAACTGGCAATACCATTTCGGCCACACGAATCACTATAGAATTGCCAACCTTTTCTCATACAACTTTTCATTTGCGTTTAACAAATCTGAGGGCATAAATCAAGCGAAAAGATTCAAACGATTCGAATGGTGCACGTTCTGCGATCGTTTCCTTGCGGTACGAATGCATTTTTTCCAATCGGTTTTTTTTTTTGAATTATAAATCGATCTATGCGGTGCATTTCTTGTGGCTAGAGAACTACAGAATATCTTACCACGGAGTCTCAAAGCCACAAAACATGTATCTAGATCAGTTGGAGCAGCCACGGAAACATAGGACAGAGCACTGGCACAACTTTGCACGGCGGCGGCTGCAATCAACTTTCTTTTCATTGGCGTTAGGGCATGACACTTTACAATCCATCCATCCATTCACATCCATCGGCCATCAATCCGTTGGCGTGTTCTGTGTGTGTAGCACGCTCCTGGCAGCCGAACTTGCACCGCAGACCATCCAACGATCTCATCTATCTTGTTACCATTTAGTTCCATTTTAATGAAGAGATTGTCGATCTCGGGGAGAATGCCTTCTTTGCTGCAAAGTAGTACCTTCAGATATATTAACGTTGTTCTATTTTCTGCAACAGGGAAGCTACCCGGCAACCATCCGTGCATTCTTTGACTAATTAGATACTCTTGGTATCGGTACTAGAAGCAGGAGCAACTGCATCATCTACGACAGCTCCAGATGTTCTTGCTGCCTCGATTCTAAAATCTAAATGTATCTTTTAGGTTTGTTTTGGTGGAATATTTATGACTGGGCCACTGTGTGTGTCTATATTTTTGTGTTGGTTGAGGGTTGGGGATCGTGCGGATGCACTATAGCTACCGAGGGGACTACCCTAATGCTATTTAAGGTGCGCCATTCCATCTCTGCCACTTCTAATATTAGAGCCAGAAGAAGAAATGAATTGACAGCTGGGGTGATAAGTAGGAAAGAGGTGTGAGTGAAGTATCTGTTTTTGAATTCGGGTGAATCTTGCTTGACGAATAATTGAGGTATTTTAAATAGTTTTTATTTTGTATCTATGCCCTTCAAAATAGCTACTTACATAATTTAGATACTCAGTTTGTATTATGAAACAAGACAATAAATTTAGGAATTTTAATTCTGTAGGTGTTTTTCCTTGCCGGAATTCTGGGGAAATCATTGATTTTTGTTGAATATTCTGTAATATGTTGGGGATTCGGTCTCCCCCCGGGTAAAGGTAGGTATATTTTGTTTAGTATTCATTCGGGATGTAATTAATTTACATGTAAACATTTTAACTAGTGCATGCTTGTTTTGAATATATCTGCCAACAGGGGTTTGTGGAGGAAGTGAGAATTGTTGCTTAAGTAGGCAGAAAATAAACATACATAAATGAAAAACTAGAGACCCTGAGGTGAATGGGTATGAGTGATGTGGGGGGAATTTTTGGAATTTCAAAATAAACTTGAAATAAACACAATTATAGAAAATGTTGAATGTTGAAATTTCTGCGGTAAGAACTGACATAATTTGAATTTTGCTGACAGCTTGTGTGGAAGTGGTATTTACACTTTACAGAACTTTCGAAAAATAATTTGTTTTCAATTCTTGGAAACGCAGTAAGTAAGGACTGTTTATGAAATACTTCCGTTTTATTTACAAGCCAAAAAAATTTCCGATAGTACCTACATTGGCAAATTTAGTTTAACATCACAAATACCTATGTATAATAGGGAAGGTTTTGGAGTCTATTTTTCCTCAATGCACTAAATGTGCTCATGCTGCCCCCTCCCCAATATATCGAAACCATTAATAAATAAAATTCACGACTGGGTCGCACGAACTTGCTCCTATGTAAACGACTAAGAATTTCAAAAATGAATGTTATTAAAGAAAACTGTTCTTAAGGCTAAAATTCATTTTTTAAATAACTAAAACAACTCCTTTAGCAGTTGCAGCTAAGCACAGGATGCCATGTATTTTAAGAAAAATTTAGTTTATGCAAGAACAAAATTATATTTCGTTGTAGTGGTTTCTTAAAAAAAATAAGCTTTTATACAAAATTTTTAAAACATTTTTAAGAAAAAAATTTTAGAACGCCAATTTAAAGTGTTTATTAATGTATACGAATAAAAATTAAATCTACAAACAAAAATATTGATCCGTTTTTGAGATATCGAATTTTCCAAAAAAAAACTAGATTTTTGTTTTTCAAAATTCAAAAAAATATTTTTTTTTTAAGTTTCGAAATGCAATGTTTCTTAAACTTTCTAGAAGCTTATCTATAAAAAATTTCATTAAAATCCGTTATGTCGATAATGAGAAATTCAAAATTCGAAAAAAATCGTTCTATGGTAGATACAGTCATTAATATCTAGGTTTAAAAATTTTTTTATTAAATTATAGATCTTAAAAATTAATCGAAAGAAAAAAATTTAAACAAAATTCTCGGAACCGTTTTCGAGAGAAATACGATTTTCGAAAACCATTTTTTAAAATTTGTATGGAAGGTACCGTTAGTTTTAGATAAAACAAATTTTTTTTCTCAAATCTTGTAGATTATGTTAAGAAACTTTTATTTGTCAAGTTTGAAAAAATTCGATCTTGTGGTTTCCGAGATATTGAGTTTTCAAAAAAAAATTTGAATTTTTTTAAAAAAATCCAAAAAATAAAAAATTGAAAATTTGAATATGTAATAATATTTAAACTTTGGAGGAGCTTTAGCATAAAAATAATGATTTAAATCTGCTGTACCGTTTTCGAGGAAATCAAAAACAAAAAAAAATTAACCCAGGGGCGCTACCAAAAATAACAATTTTTTGGAAATTTTTTTTTCAACCATTAGCTAGTTTCAACCAAATGAAATTTTTCAATTTTTTTTTTAAATTCTGTGGGACAGTTTTTGAGAAAACAAAATATTTATAAAATTTCGACAAAAATCGTATGGCAGGTACCGTTATTTTTGGTCTTAAAAAAAAAGAATAAAACATCTGGGGGGAAAAAATTAAAACCCATATCTACCAAGTTTGAAGAAAATCGGCCGAGCCGTTTAGGCTGTAGTCGTACCGACAGATAGACAGACAGACATACAGACAGACAGAATTGCGAGACCCACTTTTTTGGTCTTCGCTATCATCGTAATGTCAACTTTGATCAAAATCTCGAGTTCGATTTTTTTACGAATGCTAAACTTGCCTTATAGTATCTACCTATAAGTCGCAAGTAAAAATAATATATCAACACTCAACAATCTTCACCTAGAAATTTTGAATATTAATTTTCTCCTTCTTCAGTTGTTAATGCCGATAAGAGTGCAGGAAAGAAAATTTTGCGAAAAAAACCAAAATGTCGAATTCATAATATTTTTTTTAATTGAAAACTTGAATGTGCCAAAAAAGACTTAGAAACATATAGATATTGTAAAAAAAATCAACACAGGTAAATATCAGACCTTGTTTGAGATCCATCCCAATAAATAATCCATGTTTTCAACCTCCAGCACAGACAACATTTACAAGAAATAATATTTAAAAGTAAATGAAGTCCTTCAGTCCATAATAAAGTTTCTACCATCCAAATTCAGTTTATGTTTTACATACTTAAAATAAAAAAAAAACATGTCTTAATAAATCACCCATCGTTACTGGAACCGAAGGTTTATCAGATAAAGAATTTCTAAAATGATGGTTTTTTTTTCATTGGACCAACGAATCGTTCACTGTGTCAACGAAAAATCAGTTACTGTAGAAAAATTCATAAATTACCGAAGAATATTTTTGTAATTCATGATAGTGAGCCAGAATTTTTGTTGGTTTTTTTTTCGTTAAGTTGCATAATTTAATAATTTTTTTTGGTTTACAAATAAGTCTCCAAAGAATTTAATTCACAATATCTACTTTCGCATCTCCGAGTAAGTAAACAAATGTACCCAAAATTCTGTATTCTGTCATGTTAACCTGTATTAAATTGGATCTCATAAGACAAGTCCAAACCATATTAAAAACCACTACTTGTAAAAGCAATTATCCGCAATTCAATACTCTTTCAAAACACAAGCCTTTCGAGAACTTCTATAATGTCGTGTCGTTCTTAATTTAATTATTCCAATCACTTCAAATATAATGTTATCGACAGCTCGATAATCAGACTTCCTCACACACCTCTCTTGTTTTCAAAACCGCCTTCCACACCTTCATCATCAATTTCCCCATCAGATACGAGTACCTTCATTACGTAGGAGTTAGGAACCTACCACTTTCTCTCATCTGGAAATTTTCTTCTTCGGTAGAATTGTCACTAAATAATATTAAGAAAAGAACATTTAAAACATTTAAAATCAATACTTTGCCCTGCGATGTAATGGAACAACGTTGTTTAAGATTTGACAGCCAGCCAACCAGACAGCAAGGATAATACTAACAACAACAACAACACAAAATAACAGAAGGCATATTCCTACACGTTTTTCGTTGTCGTTGTCGTCGTCGTCGGCGTTTTAAATTGTAGCCCTGCTATCCTGGTGTTACATTGTCTGGCGAATTTCAAGAGCAAAAGCAACATACGAGTACCTACATGTAGCTCTGTGTTTAACACCATCAACACAGAATCCTTAGACTTTTAGGGAAGACCCCTATGTGTATGAAAGTATTAAAGTGCTAGGAGCAAATGATAACGGTACCTACCCCCTGGATGACATAACAGCCTGGTGTTGTGCAGTAGGATTACCAGAATATGTGTGTGGGAGCCGAGCCGAGCCGTGCTCTTGTTACAATTTCGTTCTGACTGTGGCATGGCAAGGTCCCTTGGGTGAGATGTCAGCCACTTTGTTGCCACCAGTGAGTGGTGAAGTTGTTCGGGATGCAGAGATGTGATGATGAGTAGGACTGACTATGTCGCATGGAAAAAGTAGCTATCAGGAAAGGATTATCAATACAGGAGTAAATAGAGAAAATAAAATGAACAAGGATGCGTGCATAGGATGGAAGAGACGGAGATTCCTTATACGGTTGCAAACCAAGGTCGGACAGACAAATCGATATTTAGGTACCAGGAAGAGATTAAGAAAAAGTCGGAGCTGAATTGGCGAACGATACCAATCGACTTGCTTGAGGAAGTCTAAGAACTAAAGGACAACTTTCCTGTTCTTTTGTTGTTTTCATGCAAGAAAAACGCTAAATATCTTGGCGTGATCCTGGAGAAGAAATTGAACTGGAGTCTCAACATCAAAGAAAGAACAAATAAAGCCATGTTCGCTTTCTACTCCTGCAATGGAATATTTGGTTTAACCCGGGTACCAAGCCCAAACTATCATAGGTTTCTATACAAGGGGTCACGGCCCCCAGAGTATCACAACGGATCTACATTGATCTAAATGTGACGGTAACAAGATCAACTGTCAGCCCACTAACCTAACCTTACGTACCTAAGACAAACTAAAAAAAAATTATTCAAACCGAAGTTTTGGTTTTCTATTTTAAGAGCCGCAAAATTAATTAATTAAAAGTGTTTTTTTTTTTAAGAATTAAAGCGTTTTTTCTTAACCAAGCTTAGTCTTTCTAACCTTTCATAAGAAACCTATAATCTTTCGAAGGTTTTAGATGCCCCGAATTACAGGTTATATGGGCTTAGAAAGCAGCAGCCGCTTGCGTCTTATTGGCATAGAATAGACATGTAACTTAGGTAAGCCCCACAAGAAAAAGTATAATGGGCTTCAATCCCACGATCTCGGTGGCCAGTTCACATCATCTCAGCGTGAAATAACCAAGCCATCTTAACTTTACTTTCTTACTTTACTTTAGATGACGTGTCCCAGCCATCTCAGCCGTTGAATTTTCAGCTTATTGAATAGGTTAACGTCGCTGTAAAGCCCGTACAGCTTGTTATTAAACCTTCTCCTCCATACTCCATCGATACAGACTGGACCGAAGATCAAACGAAGAACTTTTCTTTCAAAGCACCCAAACAGATTTTCATCCGTTTTAGACAGTGTCCATGCTTCTGCCCCATACAGCAGGACCGATTTGATGAGTGTCTTATACATGGTCTCCTTGGTTCCTTGAGATAGGGCTTTATTACTCAAATGCCTTCTTAGCCCGAAGAAACAGCGGTTGGCAAGAGTAATTCTTCGCTTAATCTCTGCACTGATGTCGTTTTGCGATGTTATAGTGGAGACCAGGTAGACAAAGTCTTTGACGACTTCGAAGTTATATCTATCCATCATGATGTTTTGCCCGAGTCGACGATGTTGAGATTCCTTTCTCGATGATAGCATATACTTCGTCTGGTCCTCACTAACAGCCAAACCCATTTTCACCGCCTCCAGTTCCATACTTGCAAACGCACCGGTAACAACTCGCTTCGTTCTCCCAATGATATCAATATCATCCGCATAAGCAAGCAGTTGAACTGACTTTTGAAAAATTGTACATCTATTGTTGACGTTTGAGTTTCGTAGAATTGCTTCAAGAGCGATGTTAAATAGGTTGCATGACAGGGCGTCGCCTTGCCTCAGACCTTTCTCGACATCAACGGGTTCGGTGGTGTTCTTACCGACCCTGACGGAGCAGCGAGATTTCTCCATCGTCATCCTGCACAACCGGACGAGCCTGGCAGGGATTCCGAGATAAGACATGGCTCTATATAGTTGTTCTCTGTCCACGCTATCATACGCGACTTTGAAATCGATAAAAAGGTGGTGTGTATCGATTTGCAACTCCTGGGTTTTTTTTAAAATCTGTCGAAGTGTGAACATCTGATCCAGGGTAGATTTGGCGGGCCTAAAACCACACTGATAGGGGCCGATCAGCTCGTTGACAAACGGTTTTAGGCGCTCACACACTTCAGACGACAGGATTTTGTATGCGACGTTGAGGAGACTTATACCTCTGTAATTGGCACACGGCAGAGCATCTCCTTTCTTGTGGATGAGGCACACTATGCCGAGGTTCCATTCATTGGCCATACTTTCATCCGACCAAACTTTTGAGATGAGTTGGTGCATGCTCCCTACCAAGTCATCCCCACCTGCTTTAAATAGCTCAGTTGGCAAGCCATCCGCGAAAGCAGCTTTGTACGCTTTCAGCTTGGCTATCGCTGACCGCACTTCATTTAGAATGTTCCGCCTAGCTGCGGAATTTTGGCCTTCCTCGCCGTTCAGCAGTCTGGAAAAGTGTTGTTTCCAGATTCTCAGCACGGACTGCGTGTCCACTACCATATTGCCACTCTCATCCCGACAGGCTTCCTTCCTAGTCTTGTAGCCCTATGTGGATTGCCTCACCCTTTGGTAAAACTTTCGAACATCTCCCCTGCCGGTACAGTCCTCAATAGACTCGACCGCCCGCTTCGCATGCTCTCTCTTTTTCCTCCTTAGAAGTCGGCGTTCCTCCCTTCGTCTTTGCCCGTGGAGCTCGCGGGCAGCTCTCTCAGCAGCTCTGGTTCTTGCCTGCAGCATTAATTGGTAGGCTTCGTTCTTTGCTACATGCGCCAACCTGCATTCTTCGTCAAACCAGGGGTTTCGCTGTGGTGGCCTTGTGAAACTCAGCACATCAGTGGCGGCACTACTGATGGCATTCTGGCAGTGCTTCCACAGGTCCTCCGTAGATGAAGCTGGAGGCGGGCTTGCTGAGAAATTAAGAGAGACTCGGCCTGCAATAGTCCTGGCGACCTCCTGCGATTTTAACTTCGCGATATTGAATCTTTTCACAGTATCCGTTCGTCGTTGTGGCGTCATGGATATCCGCATCCGTACTTGGGCTACCACCAAGTAATGATCCGAGTCTATGTTGACTCCTCGGAATGTTCGGACATCCAGGATACTGGAAGCATGTCTCGCGTCCATCGCAACATGATCAATCTGGTCCCTTTGTGTATATTGAGGTGTGGGAATCGAGTTCTAGCTATGATGACATTTCGCCCCGACATTTCAATCAGCCTGAGTCCGTTACCGGAAGTGTTGTCGTGCAGGCTGTGTCCTCCGACTATCGAACCAAAGATGCCCTCCTTTCCGATCTTGGCGTTGAAGTCGCAAAGAATAATCTTGACACTTTTGCAAAATGTCCATATTATTCAATCAGTTGTTTAGCACATAGCGTTATCCTCTTTGAACCCCATATTGCTATGAATGTTAACAATATGGGGTCATCCAATACGGGACAAAAGAAATTGGTTGTCACCGATCAAAAGCTTTCTCGGGTAATAGTGAAGACACTACCATCCTTGTTTTCTAACGACGTTATTACAAACCGATGATGCCGCTTGACCACATTCCGCACAAAACAGTGATCGCTTTTGGTGGACCTCGTGAGAATTGATATCTTTCCAAAATTTTGCGTATTGATACATCTAATGTAAATATAGGCCTTATCGCTGAAGATATATTTTGTTTTTGCTGAAATCGTGGTCCGCCCTCAACTTCTTCACAACCCATTCAGCTCTCATTTGCAGGTATATTGCGCGAAACTTTAGCTTTCCATCCGGTTTGTGTCTCTTAAATTACAAGAATTTCAAAAATAACAGCAGATACAACAACATGGCCGCCATAAACTGTCAAAATCTACATGGCCCTATTAGAAAATTCCTTTTAATATACATTACATACATTATTCTAGATATAGTCATAGACTCCTTAAAGTCTTGAAATTTCATCTAATATGACGCCATTGAAGAATGTTAAAGAACGCAATCTAGAATCCAGATCGATCTTTTCTGTCAACGTCATCTCACAAGTCTCCAATATTTCACCAACCAAAAATTCCAAGAAAAAAAAAAACATTACAAGAACAAAATATGTAAGTATGTACTTAATATGCAACTGCCATCTAAACAAAAGATCACTAGACATGCGTCGCGTCGAGTCGTTCCACTTCATCTGGTGGTGCTCCACGTCTAGAATACCTCCAAACTATTCATGTGAATCGAATTTTTCTTGTCTTTCATTTCATAGAAGAACAATGCAACTGCGAAATAGCTCCAAACTAGACAACCGAAACACTCCAACTTTATAGATAGATTCCTAGATACACGTAGACCCTCTCCCTCCTTGGAACATATTATAAAAGTCCTCCAGGAGAGACACGAATATAAATCATTTTGACCTCATAAATAAGCCAGCACGTTTAGTTTTGGTGATATTTTTTTTTTGTTTGTTACTTCTGCAAACGAATTGTATACTCGGATACAAACCAGTTCAGTTTGGTCAGAGAAAAAAAGTGTCCAGAACGCTTGCTAGCTACGATTATATACTCGTACACCACTGTCAACGAGATGCCCAGACTTGTGTCATTAGAATACCATGTTCGCACTATGTTCTCATGGCAAATAGACAAAACGGCCACATTCCGATTCGCATAATTCATAGGATATAGCTACAGCTAGCTGGGATAGGATAGATACAAAATTACAATGCTGCAGTTCAGATGGTGTTTGTTCTGGTTTTCTTCCTGCTCTCCATCATCGTTTCGTAAGGCGGCCACACACTGCCTGCTGGTTCAGCTCTGGAACGAACGCGATTTAATGACGAGGAATTTCCGTCAATGCAGCATGACGCGACATCTAAAGGTATACGAGTAGTGACTGGTGAGTGGCTGATGGTGTGAGCTGTTATCTATAAAGCTGGAAGGAACTCTAGAAATAGGCATTGCAAATCGTTCACTGACTCTATACCTATAGATCTGTGTCTAGGGGTATAGTTAAATGAGAATTGCAGCTCGCTGGAACTGATGCTGGATGCATTCTCAGCCATATGTGTGTTCTTTGCTCTATCGTCATCATCTTTAGCAGAGTATATGGTCGTTGTTTTTTTTGCCTTTGGATCATCAATGATGGTGGCATCACGAGTTGAACTCTTAACTGTATGATGAGTATCTTTTGTTCTTTGTAGGGCTAGGATTTGTTCTTTAGATCTTATGCCGTCGCACAGTGGATCCTAGAAGTGGGAGCCTAAGAGTGAAACATTATTATTTTTGGAAGAGCATATAGAACTTTTAGAGTTGGGTAGTGTCTCGGTAGACAAATAACTTCACATCTTTGATTTTTATTAATTTTTCCCCTTCCTAAGACATGATGCCCTCAATAAAGCGAATATGAAGTTAAATCCAATATAAGATTACAATGAAGAACTCAATTTCTTAAGTGAAACTACAATTTCTAGATTGCAGAGTAAAAGTCTCCACTCTCTTCCCAAAACGGTACAAAAAACTGTAGTATGAAAAAAACATTAATTTAAATTTGTTCGTGTTTTTTTTTTAGTGCTTCCTATCATTTGGTGAAATTTCAGAAGTTTTTTACTGAGTTTAACTGCCGATTTTGAGATCTAGGAATTTACAGAATTTATTTAGTGGTATCGTTATCTAAAATTGCATATCAAAAAATTTATAAAAAAACAGGTTTTCAATGTTGATAATCTTTAATGATATTTGTTACTTGAAAGTTGGATTATAAACACTAAACTTGGTCTGTTTTATTGATCATGTCAGAAGAGGTACCGCTGCAAGAGGTTGGGTTTTCTTTTTCTTTCATTACAAATTGATGTGGAATAAACAATGGATATCCCTAGGAACGCATGGCAAGTGCGGTGGTTTTTGAAATACCAGAGTTAGAGAAGCTTTTGTGGTTTGTTATGATATTCCCCAAATAGATAAAGGATTGTATTTGAACATTTGCTATATGGATCTAAGTAACTATAGACCGATAACCTGATATAGTTTGTTTGTGTTGTGATGCTTTTTTGATCAAAGGCTGAGGTAGCATCAGCGTGTCCAGGGCCAGTCCAAAGAAAGCACAAAACTCGGTTTTAGAAAGTTCAGAACTCAAAAAAATATCCAACTTTTTTCAGTTTAACTTAACCTAATATAAAAAGTTATTTCATATACCTTACTACTTATACATTTATAATGTTCTGTTCCCAAATAACTAACATGCTATTTCATATTATTCATAAATTTTTCATTTACCTAAATAATTAATACGGTATTTTATATTATGGGCAGACGGTGGGATTAGATCCCTAGCCTTTACTGACGTTTGAGCAAACGCTAATTGAGATTATATCCCTAGCCTTTATGACGACAGGGCGCGGACGGGTTAGCTTTAATTGAAATGTTTAGTGAGATAATCTCTAGCCTCAGCTCAAATCGCAGCACGGTTTAAATTTGGGATTAGATCCCTAGCCTCAAACAAACGTTCAGGGAAAAACACAGGGGCGGCGGCGGAAGAAAATGGGATAGATGACCCTAGCCTTGACTGAAGTTAAAGGCAAATTGCAAGTGGGATTAAATCCCTAGCCTTAAGCAATTGACAGGACACGATCAGACGGTAGAAATAAATCCCTAGCTTTGATTGAATTGCCCGGCAAAAACGGTAGTGAGGTTAAATCTCTAGCCTCAGCAGTGTTGGGACTTCTACCACTTAAGTGGTATTTCTACCACTTTTTGCTGTTCATGAAAACCTACCACTTAAAAATCTAATTCTACCACTTTTTGAACTTTTAACTTTACCATATACCATACGACCACAACCACACCTAAAATTTTAATAGGACAATATGCCTTGGAAGACATTGAAAAAGTCTTAAGAATCAAAAAATATAGTATAATAATTGATGAAACCACTAATATTTCATCAAAAATTTGTTTTGTTGTCCTTGTGAGGTATTTTGATTCAGTTGAAGGAGCAGTAGATAAGTTTTTTGGGTTATTTGAGCTAGAGGACTCAACAGCTGAATCAATCTACAATAAAATTGTAGAAACTTTGAATCTTTTGAATATTCTAATTCAAAACATGATTGGATTTGCTTTAAACAATGCTGCTGTTATGATGGGTTCTTTAAGTGGTGCCTCACGCTTGAAAAATATTGATCCTAATATTTTAACGATTGGAGATACATGTCATAATTTAAGTTTTTCTCCGCTTGTGCTGCTAAATGTATACCTGGGCAAATCGAAAAATCATTAAAAGATACATATATATTTGTATTTTTCCACAGCTCGAAAAAAAAACAAAAAGATTTCATTACTTTCCAAAAAGCACATGGGGTGAATGACCATCAAATTTTAAATATTGCCAAACTCGTTGGCTGGAAATGGTCTTAAATAAAATCATAGAGCAGTGGAATCCCTTGTTTGATTTTTACTTATACATAGGTACTATAGGGCAAGTTCTGCATTTTTCTATACTGCACTCATTTGAGGAACCTACTTCTAAGGCTTCACACATTTTTGATTTTTTAAAAAATGAAGACAGTTTAGTTTTTTTTTTTAATTTTTTGTCAATAAATTTGAAAATTATAAATGAGTTAAACACAATATTTCAGAGAACACAAAAATACACTTTTTGATCGAAAGTATGAATACGTTAAAACTAAATATAATAAACAATTTTTTGAAGTCAGAAAATATTATTATAAACACAAATGTAAGAAGCCCTGAAAACTATTTACCATTTTCTCAAATGTATTTTGGCCTTCACTTTGAAAGGTACTCATTAGAAAGTGACATCTATGTATTAACAAAAACTAATGGAATTAAGAAAAGTGATGTGTAGCTATTATGTCGAATTGTGTTTTCAAATTGGACAAAGACTTAACTTTTCAAACGATAAATTAAAATTAGTTTTAGGTCTTACGAGACATTTTTAACCAAACATAACGAACCTAGAATGGATTAATAATAATGAGTGGAGAAAACTAATAGGAGAAAATCACCTAATCCAAATTTTTAAAACTGATAGTATGGACAAGTTACTGTTTAAAAACATTTCTTCATATACGTTGGAGCTTTGTTGCTTACCGCACAGCAGTGCTGCTGCGGAACGTAAATTTCATGTTTAAAAAATAATAAAAATGAAAAGAGAAATAAATTGGAAACAACAACTGTTAACAACATTTTAGCTGCAAGGGAAATTCTATTCAATATTCAAAATTTTGATCCTCTAGAAGAATTAGTAAAATATGCTTCAAGATTTAGATTTTCTGACGGTTTATACTCGTATGTTAAAGATTTAAGTTTTTGGTTTGGAACGAGTCTAAAATAAAATTGTATGGTGTTGTGTATGTATATGACTTGCTTCCAGATACAATGCGATCTTTGAAACATAAAGAACTGAAATGTTATTTATTTTATTTTCGTATTTGATTTATTTTTAATAAAGTTATTGAATATACGATTTGTTACATAAAAATGGCTTTTAATTTCTACCACTTTTCTACCACTTTTTTGACAACCTTTCTACCACTCTTTTGCTTCTGCGAAGTCCCAACACTGAGCCTCAGCCTCAGCTCAAATCGCAGCACGGTTCAAAAGTAGGATTAAATCCCTGGTTCGAAGTTTGAAACAAAATAAGGGGAGGGTAGTGTTAACAAAACATCGATAGTTTAATCGTTTAACCGATCGTTTTGAACGAAAAGGAAAAACAAACACGCACAATGTGGTATGTGGCCAAAGACTGTCTAGAAACTTCTTACTGGTAGTGGGTAGGTAACACTACGTACCCAGCAGCTTATTTCAAGGGATAACCTCTTACCTCAGTACTCCATATTGGTACCATACAATCAACGGTATGCGAGAGGAATCCATTTTACCTGATTTTTCTCCTTGCCTTATCACATTTTTGGTAAACAGCAAATGTGAACACTAAACATTAAACAAAATCTCCTCACTGTATTTTGTTGTTTTACCAACGTTGACTAACCATGTTGTGTGAATTTTCCATAAATGCAGCTTCGTGGACACCTCAAGGTATGCAATGTTCTTGATATATTGCCAGATGAATCCTCGATGTATGTTATGTTGTTGTGTCGTGCGTCAGAACAGTTATTAGAAGTGTAGTAGCGTCGGCGGCGGCTGAAGTATGTGACTTTGTTACAGTGTAGTCTCTTTGAATAAAACGATCGACTTGTGCTAACGATTGACCAATAACTTATTAATATTTTGTGTATTGAAATAAATCTTCACTCAACTCTCGTTCGCTAAGTTTTCTGACACATTCTACATCTATACCTATGTACGAGCATCAGATAAATCAAGTGGACGAATAATTTACGTTACTGCTCTTAACTCCTTAACATTTGCTCAGAAAGTGGGCGGATACCATGCCCCCGAATGGAAAACTCCAATTTTTATTTTTGGTTCTTTATATGCAATTTTAGCCCTACCGTTCCACCAAATTTCATTGTTCTACTGCAATTGGAAGTGTGCCATATATAATTTACATCAGTTCTGAGGAAGTGGGCGCATACCAAGCCCCCTGAATGGAAAACCTCAAATTTTCGATTTAATCCTGTTCTTGCACGACAAGACCAACTGTTGTACAAAATTACAAGATTCTACGATGTCGGGAAGGGCTCCATAATTTTGATGATCTGTCAGTCACTGACTGACTGACAGTCAGTTACGGTTTTTGTGATTTTTGAGGCCTTATATGTCAGGAACCGCTAATGCTAGAAAATTGAAATTTGGTGAAGCGCCTGTGCCTGACTAGCTTAGCAAAATATTTGGAATTTAAAGTTTCTGACTTCATTGGTACTGAAGATAGGGAGGCGTTAAAAATCGCTTGAGTTTGTTCCTGTAAAAAGGGTGTAGAGCCAGAACTTGGCTGGGCACTGCCGTGTCCTTTGACCGATTTCTTTTTTGATAGCGATTTGTATCAAAATTATTCTGTATACGAAAGCAAAATTTGCTCAAAAAGTGAGATTTGAGACTGAGATAAAGCTTTCTGCATACCACCCAATATGAAAATGCTCGAGATATGTTTATCTCTGCGGTTATATCACCTATCAACTCTAAATTTTTTTTCTGAATTCTATCCAACAAAAGCAAAAGAGACATATTTCTTGTTTCGAAAACCTAAGCACTTGGCAACTTGTCAACATTGAATACTTACCTATTTGCTCAATCCAGAATCACGTTGCGAAAACTCACTGAAAGTTTTTCAATTTCTTCGATTCAAGTGTATCAATAATGACTTCGGACTTTGGAGTAGGTTCTGCTTTAAAAGAAGGAGGCAGCATTGAGTTTCTGGAGGATTTTAATTAAATACCTACGGTTTTTTATTCTTCATTAGACAATGCTATCCAAATCAGTATGTAATGAGATTATTAAAAGCTACTGTTGAATCACTCTATCCAAAGGTCCTTCTCCTGACAAAAAAGATACAAAGCTAAGAAAACTGCCAATTTATTGAGCTAGAAGTTTAAGGCAAAAGATCATTTAAAAATATAATGAACAGAGTCGAAGACAAGATGGATCCCTGAGGTACACCAGAGGTTTTTCAAATTTGAAGCCGTTCAATACAACTTGTATTGATCGAACGGAAAGATTATTTCTAATCCAGTGAAAAATAAATTCATTCAGCCTGATGTCAAACTCTTTCAAAATTTTTTTGTATATTGGAATAATTATTCTTTCTCCCAAACGTTGTTGGAGTTTGATTTTTAATTAACAGCAAAATCCTGCAATAAAATTGGCTCCAATGTGGGGACGACCTGATGATGCAGGACTGTCGTCAATACCCCGAAAACAAGTGTTGGAACCGAAAACCAAGGGAATTTCGTGGTTTAGTAATTACTAATCATTTTTAATTGCATTAGGGCCACTGTAGTATTGTTTGCCTTAATTGCTGGTCATTCCGTGGAATATATCCGTTACAAATCCTTCTAGCTTTTCTTAACTTATTCCTGTTTTCTTCAGTTAGGTTGGTCTCATAACACCGGTAGCTTATTTCTCTGATCCTGATAGACTTTTATAAGCTGAAAACACTATAAGGGTTCAATCGGTTTAATGGATTTTTTCATACTGTTAAAAATTGAACTTGTAATCATATTTTGCACTGAAGTCTACGTCACTATTAAGCAAGTATAGTGATGAGTTGAAGTGTCTGAAGACATTCCCATAGTTGGCTTTCTTGTAGTGCCTAAGGTTCTCTTACGAGTTTTTTCTGTAATTATATTTTTTCCGAAGCAAATTGGACACAATGACGAGATGTGCCATGTGCCTCAATATAAAACACTTGTTGTATATTTATGAAGGTTAAATGTAAGGTACAGGTCTATAGTATTGGGCGGTTGATCTGAAACTTCAGGAATAATTATTGGAATTTGTGTCAAGTTTTTTAATTCAGTGGAGATCAAATAACTTCCGTGAGAATGTTGCCTGACCAGAGAATTGTCTGCATTGAAACCATAAATTCATTGTGAAAGTAAGATGAAATATTTCTGTTATTGAAGTCGAACACATTATCAAATTACTCAAAAGTAGAATTTCTATTAATATTTGGACTTGGATAAATTAAGGCGGTTTCTAAAATCTGCTTATTACCTACCCTAAAACACAGGGACACTCACTCATATGGTACTAAAATGAACCACAAAATGTCAAAATTTGTTGGTATCAAAATTGACTTCTCAACCCAATTTAACTAACCCCACTTTTTGTTACACTTTGAGGCCTTTTTCAATAACTAAAAATTCACAAAAATGTTGCAGATATTCGAGATTCATGAAAGAGATAATTACTTGTTTGACTTTAGAATTTCTGTCATTTAATTTGAAAATTTGACTTCAATGTGACTTGTTGAAAGAGGCCAGGACCGGAACCCGGTTGTCGAGCCGATGATGATGATGATGACTTCAATGCAAAAACTGCAAAATAACGAACACAATTTAAAGAATTTGTCTTCATTGAACAACAGGCTTTCAAATTTATTTAAGATACTGATGAAAGCCTTGAGACTGAAATAAAATCAATAATTCAAGAATCCCATCGCAGACCCCACTGTCTGCTGCACGATTCTTCTGCGCTTTTTCCTCCTCTCATCATCATTATAGCTCAACAAAAAGACAAAACTTATCGCAATGGCAGGCTATAAGAAGCTGTGAGTCGAACGTCTCTCATCGTCTCATCTCGTTGTTTCATTCCATATCCATCATTCCGCCGCGCCATCGTACTTCTTTAGCTAGCGGCAATTCAAATAGGTATCTCAAATATTTCCAAGACTTCTCGAGATATTTCTCTGTAGAGACAAATAACAAAAAAAAAAATATCTAAAATTGTTTCACTTGTAATGAGCCATGAAGCCCACTCTGGACTTCGGACGGATGAGGACGATTCCGTGGTTAGTCACACTTTTGGTTTATTTCATTATTTAACATGTGACACGCAGTTCAACGATTTCATTAATTCCTGCTGGCAAAGTTGTTTCCTGGTTCTCTTGGCCACGATCGACCGACGACGATGAAGACTTCGACGACGACCAATAAAACTGCGACAAATGTATTCAATCGAAACTGCCATCAGGAAATATTCGCAAAACAAATTTCCCTAAGTTGAAGGCGGCCCCAGCCTAATAGAGCGAGAATACGAAACTCCAATTTCCTTAAAGGCAGATCTCCAAGATTCTGAAGACATGATCATCATCATCATCATGCAAGCCCAGCAAGTTCGCGCGCAGTAATTATGAGACTATGAATCCATCTCACGAACGCCAAGCTCCAAACTCAAGCTCTTTATCTTGGTAGATTTGTTGTTGTTGTTGGTTTGCTTCATGCCCATCTCGAACAATTGCTCTGTGGAATTTCAGAGGTCGTAACGAGCGTCACGATTCTTTATTGGATCATTTCGAAATCGCATGGTTTTTCAGGTCTGCTCCGATGTGAATTGGAGAATTGGAGTCATTGTTATGATTTCTAGTTGTTGCTGGCTGAGTTCCGTCCGAGAGCTGGTATGGCTACGTTTTTTATTCGTTACGACCGCGATGTTACGATGTATACAGAGTCAGTAATTTGATTTAATTGTGGAGTGGTGCGCGTTGTTACGACTTCTGCGCGCGGCACTCAGGGGATTTGAAGTTGGCTCTAACCTGGCCTACTTTTTAACAGTAAATCGGTGGCTTTTTGCGAATTAAGGTACGAGTATGGGTATACCTATATTTACATAGAGTTATTGGAGCTTTGCATTGGATAGAGCGTATAGATTTGAAAGTCATCTTTATGCTGGTTGAAAGGAATCATTTGAAATGAAGGTATCTATAGTCTTGCACTGTGAATAACTTCAATTGGAGTGAATTGGATTGGATTGGTATGTAAGTGCCCACAAGAGCGAGAACGAAGTTCTTCTTGTGAAGTGATGGAGCACTCGATGGACTTTCTCACGAAAAAGTTGTAATTGTTCTGCAATATATACAATATACATTGTCGAGAATTCCTTAATCGCTGTTGAACGGATAGTCAGGCGCTGGGAAGCCAAGGAATTAACTACGAATGGTAGGAGCTATTAGAGTATTTGGATGAGCCTTTTGGAATGGCGCACATCGGATGTTATAAAAAGACAAGCAATTTATAAGTAGGTAGGTATAGGTTCTTTGTGATTTAAGGATGGAAGCCTGAAAAACCAAAGATCTTTTATATTTAATTGGATAATAAGACAGAAGTTAAGTTGACGATGCAGAAGTTTTCAAATATCAGACAATTTTTTAATTTAACATTTCCTGACGGATTACATTTCAGAAAACTTGACTGCACGAAAAATTGTTGTCAGCAAAGATAGATTTCAAAGCGTTTTTTTTTTTTGTAAGACATATTTGTGTGTAGAAAAATACAATTTTGTGTATCTTGTTTTGAACTTGTCGAATAATATTCTAAGTGTCAAAATTAAGGGATCAAAATTAGGAAAGGACTGCTGGAAACAAGTACAGATATGCAATTTATATTCCTAATGGAAATCATATTTTGCAAAAAGAAACCACTTTAGGCACTTAAGCTTATGAATTCCCTTAAAATGTTTTAGGAGAAAGCGTGCGTTTAAGACAGTTAGAGAGGATTTAAAATGAGGTTTTTAATGTTTGAATATTGGAATCACAGCGGAGTAAAGCATTCTACATTCGTGTTATGCGGCTTAAGAAGAATCTCGTAATTTCATATTTCAGATTTGTTTAAGAAAAGGAATGCAACTGGCTAGAATATTGCTAGTGTTAAAATAATGTAAGGCAAGAAACATTGTGGCGTTGCTCGAAATACGTCTACTATTCTTCTATTACCTATAATTTTTGAATCTCTTTTTTACGTTATAACCAAGAGAGTTGATTGAGTTATTGGAACACCTGCCAAAACATGCAAATTGTACTCAAGCCTTGGACAAATATAGGCCTCATAGATTATAGTCACATCAGAAGGGTCGACAAAATTCTTGCATCGTCGAAAGAAATCTAAAGACTTAGCAGAGTTTTTGGCGAAGTCAAATACATGAGCATTCCGCACATGGTGGTCTCTCTGATGCATATACTTAAAACTATGCAATACAACTTGTATTGAGCGGTTCGAAATGTAGTTTCTAATCAATCCAAGCAGAGATTTATCAATACAAAATGCACGCATTTTCTATAAAAGAGCTTGATGAAAAACTGTTCGGTGAGATATACCATAAGATCACCGATGAAGCAATTCCTAGGAAAGCTTTCGTTCTTCAAGATATTTCTTGAGCTGATAATTTATCAGGGTTTCCATGACCTTGGGAAGAACGAACGTAAGTGCAATTGGACGATACTTAAAGGAGGAAGAAGATTCACCTTTTTTAGAGACAGGCTGGACAGATTAGGACATTTGAACAAGCTTACGCAACAGTTTTGCCAGCGTTTAAGACCACCTCTTCAGAACAATGGGAGGGATACTAGCTGGTCCAGTGGATTTGTGTATATGGCGATCTTTTAGTACTCTTGAAACTAGTATGAGTGCGAAAGCAGATTCGTTATATAAATTCGGTAGCGCTCTCAAGTACAGGAGGAATCATGAAACACTGCCTATAACTTAATGAATTCAAGTAGGTTCGTGAACGATTTGGGTCAAGTTGTTTAACTCGGAAAAAATGAAGTCATATTTTCCACCAGGTGTTGTCTGACCAGAAAAGTGCAGTCTTTCGTACACTGAAATCGTCTGAACGATTTAACTGTGCAGTTAGTAGAAAACGATTCTTTGAATGGAGTCACACAGTACACCGAATTCGTAAAAAGTCGAGCTAGTATCCAAACTTGGGCTGTTAGAAATAAAGCATGTACGAAGTACGAGTATTAATGATGCGGCTATGAATGGTGAATTTAAGCGACATGAAATTTAAGTTTGTATTTAAACAAATGCCATATTGTGGAACATATATTGCGTGGCGACGGTTTGGGATAAAAAGGGGCGCACTCGACTCTAACCAGACAAGCTGAATGCCGTGTATTTAAAGTTTTCAACCACCTGGGTTATGCTAAATGCCAAAACGACTGTCCTGTTTTTAGCAATATGGACACATACAGCACGGGAATTTTTCTTAATTTCCCAAACTTGTTACAATCCACTATAACTACAATCAGAATTACAAGAAACAAACTTAGTGAAACCAAACCAGAGAGTAAATTAAAAATGATATCGGACTTGGGCCCCAAAGTAGCTCCACGATTAAATTTACATTTATCCGCTTGGAAAACCAAGTAAATTTACCACTCACTGTATTAGTCAATTTATTTGTTTTTGAACTTGTTTTGTTGACTGCACTCTCGCTGACACTTTTACTTTTTTTACGCGAAGATTCAAGGGGAACATTTTGTTTTGGCCCTCAACTAATCACAATAAGGTGCTGATCGCTACATGAGACTGGGATCAACTTCCAACTGCTCGAGAGCATAGTTAGCGAAACACACGTCGATGTCTATGGTCAGTTGAAGTTTGTACGGATGTACACTCAAGCGATGACACAACATTCAAAGCTCAAAAGTTCAAAGTTCTTGTGCGTGGCACGAAATTCGGCCCGTACTTAAGGACTTATGACTACCCTACCTACCCTATTTTTGAGCAGTAAGCTTGCGTTAAAGACAGTTGCAGACGATTTAAAAGGGGATACCGATGAATTACATTGGGAGGGAAATATTGATCCGGATAAAGCATTACACATTCGTGTTGTTTAGATAAAGAAAGAATCTCTGAACTTAGCTGAACTTTTAATGTTAAATGAGTTAATTTATTTTTTTTAATGATTCACTAGTTTCCATTTTGAATTTAGTAAAAATATTAAGAAATAAAACCTAGGATGAAGAGTTTTTAACATTTTTATGTTTTCGATAAGATTATTTTAATGACTCTGTCATTCTTAAATGGGCAGCAGTCCTGTAAATTTACTCTTATACACATTCTTCATTATATAGATTTAGGTGTTTACAAGAACAAAACTCAGAAAACTAAAATAAAAAAAGAACTTTTGTTTACCGATTTTTCCCTCTTCATTTTTATTATTTTTTTTTATCAAGAAAAACTGTGGACCACAACACAAATCCCCAAACAAAAGCGTTGGCTTGGGGTAAAATAAAAAAAAAAAAACAAGAAAACCAAAAAGGAAAAACAAAATCCTAGAAAGACAAAAAAAAATTATAATACTTTTGTCACTTTAATCCTGTCCCACAGTTTGTTATTCAGAATTAAACGCCTAAAAAAGTAGCATACACTCACACACAAACATAAAGAATAAATTGAGAAAAACTGTAACGTCTGGCATCCAGCTGGTTTCCCTTTTTGCATAAATCTCTAGTTAAAGTCCTTGACCGTTTTCTAAGTATAAAAATAGCTGCCAAAGTTCAAGAATCATGTATACATTTACACATGGATTCATCTGTATTGTTTTATGTGTATTAGTATGTATATAAGATGAATCAAATTCAAGCGATAAAAAGTAATTCGATAAAAAGTATACAAACATGGAGAGAATTCTTCGAAAATTTTGTTGTTCTTGGTATCCAAACATGGTGACTTAATTGATGATATTTTAAAGCGTGAAGGATGTCTACATGATTAGGTAAAAAATTTAAGAAAATATTGAATATTTGAAAAAGAATAAAATTCGCTTGAGTTTGAGATAAGAGTTTTGAGGCTAGCTTTGATTAAGTGGAAGTCGAATAGGTTAGGTTGCTAGCTATTAGAGGTACTTAACAAACAGTTAAAATGTTCGTTCCCCATAATAAGTGCGATGAAAGTTAATTTCAAAGGGAGGAATTGATTGAATATTGAGGTAGGTCTTTAGACGGCCTCATGTCTTACTCAGTGACAAAATAAGCGCTGGATTCCACCGTCTTAATACCTTAAACTCGTTAGACCTAAAAAGATATGATGATGAATTAATGAGCTCTACTCTAACTGAAGTTCGCTAGCTTGCACTGTTAACATCAGGGAGTACCGTTGCAGAAATAGTCGAGTTTCGTCTCAGAGCCACTTCGTCGAGTGAAGATTATATATCAAGCCTTTGATCGTCAGTTCAGATAGTTGGTTAAGGTCGTTGAGGAATACATTTCCGAATAGTTGGACACTCATTCTGGCGAGAGCAAGACACTTGCAGAGAAAAAGAATGATTGTTTCCTTTTTTTTTCCTTGATCCCAAAAAGTACGTCAAAGAGTATTGCAAGTAATGGCCAGCTTCACTGCTTATTTTCCTATTGGGCAGTGTGCATTGCATGTTGCGAATACCCTGGGTCTGCATTTTAGGTCAATATTTTAGGACTTATTCTAGGTGGACCACATATTTCTAGATATAATGCAGTTGATTAAACTGATCCACCTATGCTTGGATTCTGTGAGAAAAGTTGAACTCATCAGAATTCTTTAGCAACGTGACTTCGACAAGATTCAGCGATATTGCGATCACTGCAAGTTGAAAAACAAAATTTGTTCCTACTGCTGTATAGAAATGGTTTACATTTTGGTCAAAATAGAAAAATTGTCAGAAATGATATAAACAGTACCCGCCTGCCAGTACAGTTTTCGCGAATTTAAAATGTCTCTACCGTTTTCGAAAAAAAAATATATAATTGTTTTTGAAGACTGTAGACTGTAAACTACCTCCTTATACAGTCAGGTCAGCTGACCTTGGGGGCCAGCGGAATGTGGAGTTTCTGGATAAAAATTTGTTTCGGAACCTTCCTTGAAGTTCCGCCATAACAGGTTTGGCTATGTGTTCAGCTCTTACCTCTTGCTGGAACTACATCATCTGTAAGGGATACGTCTTCGGCGCAGTTCTGGGTAAAAAGATCTCCTTCAACATCTTTAAATAACAGTTCCGAGTTACATTTACTGTTAGACTGTTTTTTTGTAATGAAATTTGACCCAATTATATGCCTGTTGATGAAACTGCATGCTAAACAGTAATTTTGTCTGGGTGCACTTTCGACTTATGGAGAATTTCTGGACTAGAGCCACTCCAAATCCAGAGTGTTTTACTTTCAGGTAATTTGGAGTTGTACGGAAACAAGTTTAAGTCATAATAAATTAACCGTTGTGTAGACCGTTCTGCTAACTCCCATTTGCACTGATAAGTCAAAACGCTTGGAATTACCTGTAACGTGGCAGGCTACAGCTGCGATTATGTTCTCAAACCGAACATAGGGATCTGGATGGTACGGTCTTCGTGCGATGCTTCCATATTCGGCGACATGCTTACCAGCCACGTAATAGTCCATCTGTTCGGGAGAGTGCTGCCAAACTACCGCCTAAATTCTCTTTAGATAGAAATGGCAGACTGCAAAGCATGGCGCAAATCCTCGTTTCATTATTCCAAGTATTCGTTTTTATAAATATAAATAGTTACCGACAAAATAAAAAGAAACGAAATATAAGCCTATTATTCCCACAGAAAAACAAATGTTAAGATCTGTCGTCGTAGCACGACTCCTGCGCCCTCTGTAATTAAATAATTGTTTTAAGAATTTGGTGCATTTCAACAGTTTTCTCCAACTATTAACATCCTTGTATAAATGTTTAATAATTTGAAAAATTCCAAGGTGTACGTGCCATTGACGTATATATTTAATTATTGTTAACAAAAGGTTATCAACAAGTTCTCGGAAGGCAATGATTATTTTCGGAATTGAACGAATTCGTATGCCCCAAAAACGTACCTAACACTCATATTCAATTAAGTTAGTCAATATATAATATTTTTTTTAAAAGCTTTTCCCTGATTTCATTTATTTCTCCCAAAAAAAATACTACTTCTTAAATTTTCCCCGGAATGGAAAATATGCAATTTTACACCATTTTTTTTTTTTTTTGATTTTGCAATCATATTTTATATGTTGCATCGTGCAGACATGTTCTTTCAGATATCAAGCAAGCTTCTACGTGGAAAGCTATTGTATAGTTTTCCTTTCAAAATGTGACACAATTCCAAGGAAATGCTGTGTGCATCACTATTCCACTTTTACTATTAGGGCAAGCTATTTGGGGAGGAAGAATCCAGTTTGGCATCATTTCCAACATCACCAACACCCTGCCACTCACGGTTTCATACCACGAGAACCACCTTCAAACCAACTTAATTTGGCAATGTTATTTTTTTTTTTGTGTAATTAAATGTTTACCATTAAATATTCTCTGTCAAAAAGAACCCAAGTTTTCAACATATCAACCGCTCAAAACGGTCTGTGTTAAAAGTTTGGACTCGATTTCGATTTGAGGAATCGAAAAAAACTTATTTTTTTTTGCTATTTTGTTTCAATTACTACGGAAGATCAAAATTGTTTTGAAATTTATTTTTTTTAGCTGAAGCCAGAAATCCAACTGAGGGACAGTACGACCTTCGTAGGTAATTTACATCATACAGGGTGTTTAGAGAAAAAATAAAAAAATCGTTTGCTTAATCATTTCCAAATGTCGAGGAACAATCTTATTTATGTATGTAAATACCCGAAAAATATAACTTTTAGTTTCGACATTCCCAACCAAAAGCTTTTTTAATTCTACTTAGTTTTTCACGTTATTTCAAAATGTGAACTTATATGAGAATTGTGGATGATTTGGAATTGAATTTTAATTTTGTTTCACAAAAGGCTTAAGGATGACAGGTGAAAGCTATAAATTTTTTTCGGAAACCTATTTTATAGTAGAAACCTGTAGCATCAAAAATTATGTATAATTATAAAAGCGCAACACCTTTTTTAGGAACAGTTTTTTCGATATAAAGCAAACAAAAGTGTGACAAAATGAGAAAAAAAACTCAACCCCTATTATTATAACAAAATACCATGTGTAAGTAAAAAATATCTCGAAGAATGAAAGCTTCTGAATGACTGGCAATACGGCTTTCACACCAATCGTTACACCAGTTATCTGATGGCATATCTCACCGAAGAGTGGCACAGAATTTTACATTATTTTGAAAAAAGTAAGATTCCATCGGAAGCGGAAGTGCAAAGGTGTCGTATGATAAGCTCAATTAACTCCGATATTTGTTAAATAAAATATACATATAGTGTGGAGTTAAATGCTTTGCAAACTGTCTTTTATCAATGAAGGAAAATGTACACCTTATGCTTTTGTCCTTAAACGATACTTACATCGAAGAAGCCAAAAAGCTCTCAGTACTCGGTTCGTTGGAATTACCACATTTTCGAGACAGGATAAAATGCTGTTAAGTAGTGTAAAGGATTTGTCTATTTTTGTGTGAAATTTTTCAAACCTCTTTGATCTGGCTACAATTTATAAGACGTTTATGCGTCCGAAATTCGAGTACACTCACATCTTTGGGCAGATGCAGCCAAAGCTTTTCTTCATTTGCTGCATAGAGTCTAGAACAGAGCGTTAAAAACTGAAGGAAACAGAACTTTCATGGAATTATTCCCATATCTTGAAAACCGTCGAAAAATTTCATGTCTCGTTTTATCGCTTCGTTCACAGGCAAGCAAAGCTCATTCGAAGTAGCCAGTTGCATTCTTTCCATTAATTTCACTCGCGATATTGCTTTCGCTAGAAATGTTCATCTGTTTAAGTCCGATGGTTGTACCGTCAAATACAGAGATTCGTTTTTTTTTTATTGCATAACAAGAATTTGGAATCATCTCCTGGAACAGTTTTTCTTTCAAGCAGAAAGGCAGAAGGAATACCTTGCTTTGTCAACTCGCAATCATTTAAAACCAATGTTCATCGACAACTCCATTCCCATTACCCCCCTCCCCCCACCTCCTAATTCCAATGTTGCTCGCGCAATGTTGCAGTGGTGTCATTTTTTCATATTTGGAGCAAACTTAAAACATTCGGGATGACAATTCCTAGTTCATCACACTATCCCTTTTTCCAAAGGGTACTTCGATAGGTCAATGACAAATCTTTCAAATAAATTGTTATATTTAACAGACAACATGATTTATTCAGTATTAGCTTTGCTTTATTCATAAGTTTTGTTTTTTTCACTATGTAAAATCACTGCAAAATCCATTAAATTTTATGACATACGAGTACTAACAGCGTCAGTTAATACTTAATCAAGAGTTAAATGTTTGAATTTTCAATACAGCTTATCAAGAAGAAGAATTTTCAATTTTAAAGGAATTAGAGTAGTACTTGGAAGGATTCATTTTCAGGAAGAACCTAATCTACATACAAACATATGTCCAGTCTGTCAAATTTTGGCAAACTTTATTTTCTGCTGGTCAATAATATACTTATTATAAAAAAACAGAATATTTATTTTATAATAATTGAAATATTAAGGCATTTATAAATACTTTAAAATTTGAATAAAAGTAAAACATTGATACTGCTCTGCTAACTCACTCGGTTAAAATTACAAACTGTATCGGTTAAACTAACACTTAATGGATTATATTGGCAGATTGGCAGACTTTGTTGCTTTAACCAACATACGCATTTGGCGGTCTCAATATACTTCATGGGAGAAGGTTATCTGCTCAGTAAGAGTTACTTGTCTACTTAATTTCTTGGACAACATACTAATTGGAAAACCCAATCTAATCCTTCACAGACATACTATATAATATTAGCTACTTCACCTAAATAAATTATCTCACACTATGCAAGTTGGCAAGGCCATTCGGTGGCATAAACTACTCCAACTGAGTAGATAGGTTTTTTAAGATGGCTAGATTTCAAACCTTCTCAAGTAAATTATTCAATTGCTTGTACAGAAGACGAACCTTAAATAAAATATCAAAGTTAAGAATTTTGATTACGAATGATCGTATGTTCTCATAATTAAATATTATTTGGTACGGTAAACACAAAAAATTGTGTACACTTTTCATCAAATTTTCAATAAATATATCTAGTAGTAAAAATGTGTAAATTTACGAAGCAGCTTCTGTCTTAAAATAAATGTGTTTCTATTTACAAACCTATTAAAGTAAGACTTATTAAAGTACTAAAAACTAAAAAAAAATTGTAAAAACACTTACTTTATTGTAAGGACTGAACACTAACTCAATTCATTGAGCCTACTAAAACGATTAAATAGGGAGATAAGAAGCTATGTGATAATTTATATTATAAGTGTCTAAAAAAATAAATACTAGAGTTTCACTTACCTAAAATAACCAACTTCTACAAACATTTACTCCACTGTAAAAGTTTACGAAATGCAATTGTTACAAACATCTCCCATCTAAAATAAAAATTTATTTGTGTAAATTCAACTATCACAATTCGGTTAAAAAGAACGAGAAGATTTTACAATATTCGTAAATTTAACCCATTTATTTAGTATCATCAAATAAATCTGATTGCTTCTTTTCACACACAAAAAGCTCATTAGACTTTAACAATAAGCCATTTAAATCACTTCAAATGAAAAGATTATTTAATATTAAATAAGAAGTGTGTAAAATTAAATAAATGTAACTACATATTTAATCTAAGAAAATTACTCCTTTAACATTATAATAGACCTGAAAACATTAAATCATTCATAATAACGTTTTTTTGTCATCATTCTTGGTCTATATACATTTTCCAAAATTTAATTTACCCGAGTTGGCTACGTTAATCTAAACAACATTCAATAGGTAGTTTTTAAACGATTTATATACCTATGATATTTTCAACCCATTTTTTATTAAACCACAGAAAATCGGTTTCGGTAAGTTGATTTTCTTTTATCAGCTCTTATAATTTCCATAAAAATAATTTCTTAATCCTTCTTAAGTACAAAATTGCCCCTGAGGAGTTACAAGTAACAAGAACATAATAATGATGTACCTATAAAAGTTCACGAAGAAAGAAATAAAAATTATAACTTTATGGCTGTAAAACCTCAGTTATTGTAAATGCAGCTTTAATGGCACAAACAGTTGGCACTAGTTAGAATTCGTTGAAGTTTGTAAGCCGTAAGGATGCTATTTTCACTCATACAAATATTATTTGCAACTTTCTTGTGTACCCCACAATCCTTGACTTTCCACGAAGCATCCCTTACACAGCAAAAACATTCATGAACAAGGTTACAATTTTGCATATACTTAGTACATATGTACATACTCGTACGTATGTATATCATCAAAATAAACGAAAAATTGCACACAAGAGATATAAAATATACGAAGAAGACCACTTGAAGAATTTGTATGGAAATTACAATTTATTTCCACTAGAGTTGGCATGATGCAATTTTACTTTCCCTTCGCTGCTATTTTCCCCATCAAGAGGTTTTTGCTTTCCACAAAAAGAACCAACAAAAAATATGTTGAAAACGCATCAAGTCAATGCATATAGGTAAACTACACACACATCCTTCTACACTTCACTTTTTCATACACATGTCCTTGCAATTTCAACACCTTCACCCTCTCTGTCAGACAGGATATAAGGATCTCTCAGACTGAGAGAAAAACACAGTGACATACATTCACAAAATGGTACAAAGAAAATTTAATTCAGTTTAAAAAAAATGGATTACAAGGAACATCCACCCGTACAGACGACACACATATGGCCGATTGGGGGTCGGGGAATATCCACCCCAACGCAGAATTTAATAATAATTAAATTCCCAACTTTTGATAATGTAAGGATGAAGGGCTCATCGGGGTATTATGCCGTGATACTGGAAATTTTTGATTTTGAAAATGCTTTGGAATTACCTATGGAGGAGGTATTTCTATTACTCAACCAAAAAGCGATTTAGTCGTAATCCATTTAAATAAATCCTCGAGTTTAGGTAAGTGGTTGATTAATAAAAATTAAATCCAAGAAGAGGTCTCGTGTACTTGCTGCCTTAGCTATTTTGTTTTTGTGAAGTTTCAGACACATTGGGCCCGAATAACGCTTTCATTTCATTTATTTCATTTCTAACCTTGACTCCCGAATCTGAGCTACCCAATAATTTGAAAGACCGTAACAACTGATTCACTTTTTTCAATGGCTGAATTCTCTTCAACTAAAGTGCGAGAAAAAAAGGCAATCTGTCGTGAGCCGAGATGCCGAGGTTTTTTAGAAGAAAAAGGTGAGAAATTGCTATAGAAGACTGAAACATTAGGACACAACAGCCTGCAAGAATATTGATAGGAACACCACCTTTATGGATTCGTCACGAAAATAAATAAAATTGCTTAATGGTTCTAACTTGCAAGAAAATGCCAGTTAGCATCCACTACCAGTTAATCTGGAAACTCCTGGAAAAGGACCAACGAATTTCAAGTCGAGACTCACCATCAATTTATCGACTTCAAAGCTGAATATGGAAGCATTAATCGTCAGCATGAATGATGGCTAAATAGGGATTCCGGGAAATCTGATCCAACTGTGTCGTATGACATTGGAAAATATGCAACTAGGGAGCAATTCTTCCGAACTATTCCAGGATTTCTCCAAATCATATGATTCCTTCAATCTCGTTCTAGAGCACATGGTGCGCAAGGTAGGCTTTTAAACGGACGGCACTATATTAAACAAATCTGTCCAACTTTTGGGGTATGCGGACGATATATAGACATCATCTACCGTTCCCAACGTTCTGTAATAGAGTTCTTCACACCTGTTGAAGATCAGACGAGGCTTATTGGACTTGAAGTAAATGGAAGTATATGCTATTAATAAACAAACAAACATCTGTCCACCGATTAGGGTAAAACGTCAGTATTGATAGCAAAATCTTCGAGGTAGTTAAGGGATTCATCTACCTCAGAGTCAATATTAACTCCACGAGCGACACCTTATTGGAGATTTGAAGAAGAATTACCCTAGAAAACCGCTACTAATTTGGTTCAGCAAGGCAGCTGGGTTCGAAACTCCTCACTCGTACGACGAAGTACATGCTCTACAAAACCCTTATAGTACCAGTCCGGCTTTATGGCGCTGAGTACTGGGCTCTTTCGAAAGTAAAATTCTTCGACGGATATTTGGTCCTATGTGCGAAGAGGGCGAATAAAAAAGAAGATAAAACCGCGAACTCTATCAGCTGTACCAATATGTGGATTAAGTCCAGAAATCCAAAACACGTCTACTTATTGGATCGTCCACATTGAGCGAATGAACAACAATCCTCCAGCTAAGAGTGTCTTCGATTTCCAGTCGCCAGGCTCAAGGCGACAAGGAAGACCTAACCTCCGGTAAAAAGGAAGCAGCGTGCTCGGGACCACTGAGGATAGAAACAATTCGTGTCTCAGGCAGAGACCCTTCATGCATCGGGAGCCGGTTAAGTAGGTAAGTGAGCAGTACCATTTAATCTGGATAAAAACTGTATTAAAAGTTACAAATAGAAGATAATTTATGAAGATATGAAAGAGTTTCGTTGATAAGGCGGAACCTTGGGGCACACCAGCATTTATATCTTTAAATTCGCGACTTAAAAGCGTTAAGAAAAACTTGAATTGATCATTCAGAAAGGTAATTTCTAGTCCAACGAAGGGCAGATTTATCGGAACCAAATGCTGCTACTGATCTTTGCTATAATCTCTTCCATTGGCTTTTGAAATATCAAATACAATTACCTATGTTTCGCGAAATATATTTAAATATTGTTTTCGATTTACCATAACCAGCAGACTTATTCCTACGAAAGTCGTTCTCCCGGTCATTAAAGAGCTTTCCTTATTCGACATATATATCTTAACTTCATTACTTATGAGCATTTCGATGACCTTGAAAAGAATTGATTTAAGTGGAAAAGTTTGGTAATTGGAGGAGGAGATAGATTCCTGTTTTTGGGTGATCGTTTTTGATGCACTCATATAGAGTCCCGAAAAAGAGGATAATGAAAAAGCTAATGCAATGGCTATGCCAGCTTAGAAGAACACCTATTCAGAAGTAGAGGGGATATGAATATGATCTTGGCAATGGAATTACGAGATTCTTAAAGACTAGGAACTGTCAAGTGCGACTGCGATAGAAGGTGTATACCCTAGAACTATTAACGTTCTCAAAAATAGAATTAGGAACTACAACACGCTAAGAAATTGCATGAAAATCAGTTCCCAGAAAAATTCTATAACTTTTGCACGATAAGTTGCTCATTTCAAAGCCTCTTTGTGGTCCTTTTGGTCATACATCTATTGGCAGAACTAATACAAATCATAAAGCGTCGTATAAACGCACAAACAAAATATATCAAATTTTAAAAATACCCAACATGCCCCTTAAGAAAAACACATTTCTAACGCAAGTTTTAAAGGACTCTTGTCGAAATTACATACGATATACGAATATACGAACTTGCCTCCTTCAAACTCAATACCCGAAAATATTCGCTTGTGAACAACCAAACATCATAAAGAGTTGCGGGAACAATTTCTCTTTCACTCTCTCTCTCTCACTGATGATGGATAAAAGTTTAAATTGGCAGTTTTGTTAGGGAAAATGTTGGTTAAGCTTTGCGTATGGAGTGCACTTCAACAAAAACTGAAAACAAATTCGATATAGCAGGATAGAAACCTTTGGGGCTGGGCTAGGTCGGGCCGGAACAAATGGGCCTCCAAAAATCGAGTACGCAGCACGGGAAAATGGCAAATTCGCATGTGGATTGCTATCGACTTAAATTTTCGTGGTAATCGTTTAGCGGCAGGTATCGAATGCGAGCAAGCCCCAAAATTTTTGTTGGCAATTTATTGGGTTGGCTGGCAAAATCTAAGGATGATAATGTGGAGCTCGAAGTCCTATGTGTGTTACTTTACTACATTCATTGACACAGATTTCTAGCAGCATGGATATTTAATTAGAAGTGAAGTGATTCAGTCAGTAGAGAGAGAGAGAGCATTTTATTATCAAGAGTGGGAATTTTGGAAATTAGTAGACATGAGTTTCGTTATCGAATTTTAGATTTTTGTTTATGTTAATTAAATTCTATTGAATTTTTACATCGTTTCGCCCTCTTCAAAAACACCCTGTTGAAAAGCAAAATATGTATGGGTCCTTATCAACGAGAAATAATATGAAAACAAATAAAACGGTTGGTTCTTTGATGAAACTTGATGGCCATTATTTTATATCTAGTGAAGCTTCTGTTTTTTTTATTTCGATCGATAGTTACTATTTCTAATTTCCCGTCTTAAGTTAGTCAAAAAACCAAATCCTGAAGAACTAGAATCCTCTAAAAAGGATTTTGGTTTTTCTAGACATTTAATGCATTTCAACTTCTGCTGACAAGATTGTAGTTGATTTTATAAAAGATGTCATGTTATTTCAACAAAATCTACTTTCAATCGTGAGTATTGGAACATTTGGGTATGACCGCAGTGTTAATATTTGAAAAGGTTACATGATATTTTAACACTGTCTCTTGTAAATTTCAATTTACGCACGAAATTGCTCTTATGTAAAAGACTAAGGCCCTTAGTAATAGACATTCATAGAATCGGTTTTAAAGTCACTTTTTGTTAGATGTAGAAAAGTTGCTTTTAAAATTTCGTAGTAACAGATCAAATTTACAAAAGTCTTATTTATACCAATAATTGTGACTCATTTTCATAATTTCGTTATTGTGAACTGATACACAAACAGATTTCTAATAACCAGATTCGTAAAGCTCTATTGTGATTCTATCATTTTAAATTTAACTTAGTTAAAGGAAAGCCGCTTTTAAGTATTTATACTTGAAATTTGTTTTATTTCTACGAATGTTTGGTTAAAATCGAACTTAGGCTAGATTCGGATCTATTACTCAGGGCCTAAGAGTTTAAAAAATTAATGTTATTATAAAAAAAACTGTTCATAAGCATAAAATTCATTTTTCAAATGACTAAAACAACTCCTCCAGTAGTTGGAGCAAAAACAAAACGCCATGCTATTCAAGAAAACATTTTTATTTAATTACAAAAATAAGTTTTTTTATATGCAAAATTTTTAAAATATTTTTAAGAAAAAATGTAGATACGCCAACTAAAAGTTTGTATTATTGTACGAATAAAAATTAAATTAACAAAAAAATATTGAGCCGTTTTTGAGATATCGAATTTTTCAAAAAAATTTCAAAAAATTAAAAAAATATTATTTTCTTAAGTTTTGTAATACAATATTTTTCAAACTCCTTAGGAGCTTCTCTATAAGAAATTGCATTAAAATCTGATTTGCCCATAATGAGAAATTCAAAATTTGAAAAAGTGGTTCTATGGTAGGTACAGTCAGTAATATCTTAATTTCGAAAGTTTTGTATTAAATTAAAATCTTAAGAATTAATCGAAGGAAAAATTGTTTTATTAAAAATCTAGGCATCGTTTTCGAGAAAAATACGATTTTTGAAAATCATTTTTTAACATTTGTATATGTTTAAAGTAAAAAAAAAATTGTTTTCTCACAACTTGTATTGAGAAACTTTTATTTGTCAAGTTTAAAAAAAATCAAGCATTGAATTTTCGAAAAATTGAGTTTAAAAAAAAAATTGGAAAATTTTCTTAAAAATCCACAAAAAAATTAAATATGAAAATACACTAATATTCAAACTATTGGGGAGCTTTAGCATAAAAAATGATCAAAATCGGTTGTACCGTTTTTGAGAAAATAAAAAAAAAGTTTCAATGGGGTACCATTAATACCCATCACTATTACCTAGCTTTAACTAAATGAATTTTTTTGTACTTTTCTTTTTGAAATCTGTGGAACAGTTTTTTAGAAAAAAAAAATAATAATAATAATATGTATCTACCAAGTTTAAAGCAAATCGGCCAAGCCATTTAGGCTGTAGCCGAAAAGAAAGACAGACAGACGGAAGTAATGTAATAGATCAAAATCTCGAATTCGATTTTTTTACGAATGCAAACTTGCCTTAGAGTACCTTTAAGTCGCAAGTAAAAATTTAAATTGTTTTAGCGGCTTAAAAAAAGGCTTTTATATGCTAAATTTGTTAAAATTTTTAAGAAAAAAAATTGGAACGCCAACTTGTAATTTTTATAAATGTACGAATAAAAAATAAATTTCAAAAAAGAAATATTGACCCGCTTTTGAGATACCGAATTTTCCAAAAAATATTAGATTTTCTTGTTTTAAAAATTCAAACACTATTTTCTTAAGTTTTGATATGCAATGTTTTTTGAATTTTTAGAAGCTTCTCAATAGACAAAATTTCATTAAAATCCATTATTCTCATTATTAGAAATTCAAAATTCGAAAAAATGGTTTTATACGAGTAGTATGTACGGGTACACTCAGTAACATGTTAATTTAAATTTTTTCCAAAATTGATCAAAAAAAAATTTACGAAAATTCGTGAAAAATACGATTTTCGAAAACTTTTTTATTTTTAGATACAATTTTTCCTCATATCTTGTAAAATGTATTTTAAAACTCTTAAATGTCATATTTTGAAGAAATTGAGCATAGGGTTTTCGAAATATTAAGTTTTGAAAAAAATATTTTGTTTAAAATCTAAGGGGGCGATAATTAAAAATTATTTTTCTGAAAGTTGTCAAACCATTACCTAGCTAAATTAAATTTTAGGTTTGTTCCTTAATCCGTGTAACAGTTTTTGAGGAAAAACATGTTTTATACTACTCGTATTTCGAAAAAAATCGTATATTAAAATTAAATGGATAGAGTGTTAAAATAACATGACCTGGGTTAAAGTTAACCCTGTGCTCTTGTCAAATTTTCTTATTAACAATGTTATATTGAAAAAAAAACCTGTTTATTAACAGTTTTGTGTTGACATAAGTAGACTTTCAAAACTAAAAATGCCACCACTTAAATTATGTTCTAAAAACTGAATGCCATTCATTTTGGATCTTGCTAACACAACTCTTAAAAGAGTTGAAGCCAAAGAACTTAAACGAAAGTCGATATATTTATTTCTCGTATAGGTATATACAAATTTCTTACCATTTTTCTAAGAAGAAGTTTCGTATTTCAATTTTGAGAAAGGGTGTTTTTTTAAGAGCTGAAGATATTTGAAAATAGTTCTTAGTTGGTTTAAGGTTAGTTTGGTTTGGAAATCCATCATGAATAGACGGAAGGTAGACCAACGTTTGGAATTTTTTTTTAAATTAATTTTGAAAACATGGTTTGATTCGAGAAACATATCGGGCGTTACGTACATACGTCTTATGGTGCTCATAATCGTCCATAAGAGCGAATAATTGGCGGAACTATGGCTTGTTTTCGCAATACGTTTGTTCTAAACGATACTTCATATCCCATTAGGTGTCATACAGTGTGAAAATAACAAGCGATTTCTGGTGTGCGTCTTCGTCTTCGTGCTCAACAGTTAAACAGCCTTTTCGCAGTAGTATTGTGTGAAAAATAAAGGAATCATGTAAATTTTTCGTCCATTTTGTGCTGATGTAACCTAACGTCAAAATCCGTTTTCTCGATAAATACGTATTTAACATGATCAAGTGTATTTGAAAAATATCCAACCTGGTAACTGGTTTATTTTATGTTTAATCTTACATGTTGACTTCAGTCTGATTCCGTAAGGGCAACAAACGTAATAAGGATAACAAGGCTATTTAAAACAAACGTTTATAGAAATCTTTAACTATTTTCGAACGCAGTTGGCAAGTTGATCCTTTTAGAAACTTTTTTTTTTATTTTCGCACATTTTTTGAACGAATATAATTTGGCATTTTAGGGTCTATTAATCAGAAATTCTAAATTTCGTCAGTATTACATGAATTCCATTCATTATATAGATATATGTGTTTTATTAAAGTCTACATTTAGTTGTAATTATCCACACCTAAAAATATACAGCGGAGGACCGTCCATAACCAAGCAGACTTTCTATATATAGAAGTTAGAAAAATAATTTAATTTATTAAGAGCTTAAATCCAAATACCTAACAATCACTCAATTTAAATCACAACAAAGAGTCAGATGTCATGAGGTAATCATTAAACTCATTAAGAAGCCCAAACCATTCACAACAACTATTGGGCACCCAACTATCATACCTACTTTCACCGCAGAGATTGTTCAATCTAGAAAGAATCCCCTTCTGGGCTTGCAAAGTCAACTCTTTGAAGAGCTTTCAGTTTAAAGAAAAAGTAATCATAAAACTATCCATCGTCACAAGGAATATCCAGCACAACTTTGCAAATTACAGTTATTTGCTCTCAGTTGCCGAACAGAAAAGCAACAAAAAAATTGTAACACTAAAACCCGCCCAATGGCAAAACCACGGAACAATGTATCTTCCATCCTCCGACCTTCTCCGACATTCCGCCAGGCCTGGCAGAAGAAGTGTCTGATGATGATGGTGGTGAAAGAATGTCGCTCATCGATTCGCGTCGATCCATCTCTATGTCCGCCGTGTCGTCCATCCGTCTATTGCCAGCTTCACATAACTTAATAGATGCAATAAGTAACAGCAAAAAAAAAAAAACAACAATCTTTAGATTCCCCCAAACCATAAGACAGCAAGTTCCGTTCACGATTTCTACCTTGAATCTGGAGCAGAGTCTCAGCCTCGTTCTCGGGCTTCCCGAGCTGGAAATCTCTCTCTCTCAAAGACCGCGACCGCGCACCGGCCAAAATGTTATTATTATCCAATTAAAAATTTATTATTGCGGGTCTTATAAATGCTTGGCTGGTTCTGACTGCTTTTCCTATATGATTGCAGGGTTTCACGCCATCAACTCGGCTCATAGAGGTGTAGTAAGACGACTTGGAAACGGACAGTATGCTCAAATCGCGGAGTATAGACCACGACAATAATCATGAATCGTTAAGCTATATTTTAGCTGGAGGAAGAAGTTGTGCACACCAGTCCGCGCAGTCGTAACCTAAGCTAAAGCTATTTAGATACTCAGAATAAACAAAAAGATACAAAACTCTTTACGAGTATCTTTTATAGACTCTCCGTGTTCGTGATGATGATGATGGTTGGTTTGGTTTTGTCGCTTGACCGACCGCGACGATGTCGATGAAGGGGGTGAGCCACGGCGATGGCGGACGTGTGCACCAGCAGCCAGTTGGAAGTAGACCGCGAAATGTTTCTATATACAGAGTGCTAACCTCTGGGGCTGGTGATCTTGGTGGGAAGTGCGAGAAACCACAAGATCAGTGGGGCGGATAGGTCCGGTTTCGGTTTTGTGCCTCTGTGTGATTTGAGTGCTTTGTTCAAGTCGATGTTCAGCTCATACTCGTATAGATAGATGCTCCTGCGATCGGTATGAGTCGTTTGTTACAGTTATTTATGAACATATCGACCGACGACGACGGACATAAATACGCGACGGGAGGGTGTTGGTATTTTAATTGGTCTATGATGTTCAACGATTATGAAGATGATCATCCACATCCAGCAGCAGCAGCGTTAGATGATGGTTAGATACCGCAATATCAATGCAAGTTCAGTGCTTGTAATTTTTATTATGATTATAGGCGATGAATTATGAGTACGTTTATTGCCAGACAAACGATAAGGAACTGAATTAAGATATTTTTTTTTGTTTCAAATGAGCATAAATTTGTATGTTTATAACCAACATTAGAGCTATTTATTTCAACTGGTTGGTTTTTTGTTTAATAGACAAAAGCAAACTTAACACTGAGAATCAAGAACCCTCCCATAGGATTTTATTACTTTATTGTAAGACTTTTGGGTTAAGTACACTTACTCCACCACTGAAGCTCGGGAACGTGTCGTATCTTTGGTCAATTTTCATAGCTAAGGAGTTATTGATCCATTGGGAAAAACGAAAAGAATACCGGAAATGAGAAAACAACATGGGGATCGGTTGAGTACTTGATATTTTGCCAATGACGAGCTTCAGAGGAAAGAGCTCTTTATTTATGCTAAATCTCCGAAAACTTTCGATATGGCTGCTGTATGAGGGTTTCAGCTTGAGTTATAAAAATCAGATCTTCGAGGCTTAAGACTTTGAATAAAACTGGCTACATATACCTACAAGGATACATTTGTGTTCACGAATTGATACTAGAGCCAAAAAGGCTAGGAAGGTTAGGAGTTTGACTTATGATTAAAAAAAAACTTCATACTTCAAAAATTCTTAATGAATAGTTAAGATTAAAATCTATAAATCTTGTCCCACAACCCAGTCAGAACAATGATTCGCAAACATTCAAATGCTACAACTTTTAAATTGAACGGAATGTAGAACAACAGAATCTGTCAAAGAAATAAGTGACAGTCAATATTTTGATGAAAGTGACATATCTTAGTGGCATAATGTAATGTCCAATTGGCTCCGTACTTTCTCAAGTCAAGATTTGAGAGAAGTGTGTCAAAAGAAACAAATTAAAACTTTTAATGTTTTTTCTCGTATTTATTTCTGACAGATTTTGTACAGAAAGGTCCGCTGTCATTTGCGGAGCTGCGACCTTAGTGTACTTTTGGGGGCTTATAACAACTCAAAGCTAAAACTAAACGTGTTTCATAAATAAATCGATCGCAGATCGTGCCAGTATTTGATATTAAAAATAGATAAACAGATGTAAGTTTCAACAAGGTGAACATTTTGACATTTTTAACTAAGTTAGGCTTTGATATATTGCTCTTTGTTCAAGTTTTTTATTTGACTTTATATTGGCCTCTTCTATAAAATGTAGTAAATGTAGACAAAAAAAAGATCAGTGTATTCTGATATTGATTATTGTTTACAATTTCTAATTAGTTTTTAACTAACAGTATAGCTTGTTCATGTTTTGACACATGTACATATATTCGACTGACATGATCTCTTCAGTCGTGTGAAATTTATTTTAAAATTTTGTTTCAGCACTATGACATCTGTTTCTTTTGATTCAGATTGACTTCAATACACTATAATACAAAATCTCTTATAACTACAACAACAACGAAAAATCGGTCCTGGGAAAGTCAGCCTATGTAAGCCCAGAATTTTCTAGCTTGAAACGCTTCACAATTTTCTGTCAAACGTCAATGAATTTTGTTCAGTTTGTTAGTAGTTGCAAAAAGTTACCAAACAGATCTACAAGCAGCGTTGCCACAATGCAATGTTGCAAAAGTGTTACACTATTTTAAAATCTTATTTTACTTGCGACTTATAGATATTATAAGGCAAGTTATGCATTCGTAGAAAAAATCGAACTCGAGATTTTGATCAAAGTTGACATTACGATGATAGCAAAGACTAAAAAAGTGGGTCTCGCAATTCTGTCTGTCTGTCTGTCTGTCGGTCTGTCTGTCTGTCTGTCTGTCGGTTCGACTACAGCCTAAACGGCTAAGCCAATTTTCTTCAAACTTGGTAAATATCGTTTTTAATTTTTTCCCCCCACACGTTTTTTTCCTTTTTTTAAGACTAAAAATAACGGTAGCTGCCATACGAATTTTTTTCGAAATTTTGTAAATATTTTTTTTCTCAAAAACTGTTCGATAGATTTAAAAAAAAGATACAAAAAAATTTAATTTAGTTAAAGCTAGGTAATGGTTGAAAAAAATTTTCCGGAAAATGGTTATTGAGGGTACCCCTCAATGGAACCATTTTTTTTTTATTTTGATTTTCTCAAAAACGGTACAACCGATTTTGATAAGTTTTTTTTGCTAAAGCTCCCCAAAAAATTGAATAGAATTGTGTATACAAATTTTCAAAAATTTTTTTTTTGGATTTTTAAAAAAACTTGAAATTTTTTTTTCAAAACTCAATATTTCGAAAATCTTTAACTAGATTTTTTTCAAACTCGATAAATAAAAGTTTCTCAACCCAATCTATTTTACTTTAAAATAAAGGTACCCACCATACAAATGTTAAAAAATTACTTTCAAAAATTGTATTTTTCTCGAAAATGGCGCCTAGAATTTTGATAAAATTTTTTTTTATTTCAAATAATTTTAACGATCTTTAATTTAATAAAAAAAATTTGAAATTAAGATATTACAACTAGCCACCATAGAACCATATTTTTTAAATTTTGAATTACTCATTATCGACATATCGCATTTTAATGAAATTTTTTTGTAGATGCTTCTAAAAAGCCTAAAAACCATTTCATTTTAAAACTTAAAAAAAATATTTTTGAAATTTTTGAAAAAAAAAACATTTTTTTTTCTTCCAAAATTCGATATTTCAAAAACGGCTTAATATTATTTTTAGAAATTTAATTTTCATTCGTACAGTAATAAAAACTTAAAGTTCTTAAAAATCTTTTAAAAATTTTGTATATAAAAGCTTTTTTTGAAGAAACCACTACAACGACTTATAATTTTTATTCTTGCATAAATTCATATTTGCATAGAATGCTGTTTTTGTCTCTTACTACTAAAAGAATCTAAAAAATTAATTTTATCCTTATGAACAGTTTTCTTCTCGTTTTTAAAATTCCTAGTCCATTATACAGGGTGATTTGCATAAGGTGTGACAAAAAGCTAGGACGTGTAGGTTGGACTTAGGCAAGAAAAAAATCGTATGGGAGGGGGGGTCTATTTCCCCCCGTTTAGGCGGGAGGGGCAATTTAAGAAAAAAATCACTTAAAACAGAAAAAAAATTATTAAAAAATAACGGTGATGCCTACAGAGTAGTGCTATAGCATTTTGAAAAGCCAGAAATACGTTCTTTAATTTTTGTTTTTAAATAAAGTTGTTCGAGTGAATAGTTTTTGAAAAATTAATTTTCAAAATCAAAATTTTGAAAAAAAAAAAATGAAAATTTTGTTTTTAAACAATTTTTTTTCAAAATTTTACGTAATTAAGTATTATTTTTTTATTCAATATTCAATGCTCTTATTAATTTTTGATCAAACACATAAAACCGGATGTCAAAATGTTTTGTAGTTTGTTTAATTATTTATTTACCTACTTGTCTGTTAAATTACAAATTTATTTATTAATTTATTTATTTATTTATTCATTTATTCATTTCCTTAACATATTGTTTTTTCTCTTTTTTTTTTAATTATTTATTATGTTAGCATTATCTGTGATATAGTTATAAGCAAAATTCAAATGAAGGTTTTTTGTAATTATTTTCCTACAAATTTAAAAATATTAAAATATATGCATTTCAGAAACCTTGTATTGATTTTCAGTAGTAAGATAAAATTTGTTATCATATCTCTGTGCTGTGCAATGACTTAAAAATATTGTGAACTGTGTAATTTTCTCTCAACCAATAAAATGTATCTATCTATCTATCTAAAGATCGTGCAAATCAATTGAGAGAAAACAATTTGTATTAAAATTCTAGGAGCCGTTTTCGAGAAAAATACGATTTTTGAAAACCATTTCTTAACATTTGTATGGTGGCCGGTGGGTACTTTTATTTTTAGGTAAAATAATTATGTTTCTCACATCTTGTAGGTTATATTGAGAAACTTTTATTTATGAAGTTAAAAAAAAATCTAGCATGTGGTTTTCGAAATATTGAGTTTTGAAAAAAATTTTAACCATTTTTCGGAAATTTTTTTTTCAACCAAACCTATAGACCGAGAGCCCATAGCAATTTTTGGGTGTGATTGATATATGTAACAAAAAATAATTAGCATAATTAGATAGGCCTTTTGTAGTTATTTATGAATGTAAACGTCTTGCATACTCTAGTGGGCGCAATAGTGCATTATAGTGCATCAAGTATGCAGTTCTTTCCAAATTCTAAAAAATTGGGATACAAAATTTGCCATAACTTCAAAATGAACAGCTAAGTGCCCTGATTGCAAATATCGAGGTCCAAGACGTTTTCAAGGTGGCCCTCTTAGTGCAAGAAGTAGCCTATTCTTATCGCGTCTGGCAGGCAGAAGGCTATCTGTAAAACGTCTTGCACATCGATATTTTCAATCAGGGGTCTTAACTTCACATTTTGGTAAAGTTGTTATCACAATTATTTGGACTTGGAAAGAACTGCATACTTGATGCACTATTATGCACTATTGCTCCCACTAGAGTATGCAAGACTTCAGTGGCGTGGCGTCCATATAACACGATTCCTATCGTCTTACCTTTTAGAAAATCCACAAATAACACAATTTACCAAACAAACATCGAATAAGTTTAAGTTATCCATTCTGCCTCTTGTTTGTATCTTATACTTTATCCAAACACATTCCACAATCCACAACCAACATTAATCAAGAGAGTCACAAAAATACTCTGACGTAAACTTTTCAATCACCGTCTTATTTATTTGTGTTATATCCCTTTCTTGCCCAAGCATTGTTTTTCGGATCCTCTTTGTCCAACATATTCAAAAAATAAGACGCTACATTCCGTCTTATAAAATTTTCGATGTATACCTGTAGGAGTTGGAATTATTTGTATTTTATTCTCCCTTTAGCAATTAGCATTGCATTTCAGTAGGAAGATAATACATTGCAGGAGTTCAGGTGCTCGCCTTTTTTCAACCTTGTGTAAGAAATAAGACGGTGTTCTTCGACTTATTTGTTTTTTTTTTTTCTTTAATAATATGTCATATAAATATAAATATGGCATGTGGCATGTGGGTATTGTTGTTGATTCTTGATTTTGAATTTGATGTTGATTTGCATGCTAATGTAAAATGCACCATTGATGTTTTTGCAAATTTACTGTGATAATGTTGAATTATGAAATAAATCATGGTAGAATATATGGCAATTTGTCAGCAGTGTAAATTTAGCATATCGCTACTCTGGACAAATAGCTAAAATGCATTTGCTTTTTTTTTTAATAGGAATTTAAATTTAGATTCAATTGGCATTCAATAAAAGACTGTGTTGCAGAGGTTCAATAACTTCAAATAAATCTAGTGTTTTGAAAAGCCAATTTGAACTTAATTAAAAATAGTGAAAAGGTAGATGTGAAGGTGAAGATTTAATTCCTTTTATTACCCACTATAGTGATAAAAAAAATTAAGCTTCTTAATTTTAGTGCAGTTCTAGATTTTGTCTTGGAAATGTCTTTGATAAATGTAGATTGCTGTTTAACAGATTACCTATCGGAGAAACCAAATAATTTTAGTAAGGATAGTTGATAGTTTACATTTTATCCTTTTTTCGTTTACACACCAGGGATTTCGATCCCAGATCGAATTTTTTTGTTTTTGGGTGCGTGTTTCATGTATACATGTAAATCCCTCTTTAAATATGGATTTAAAGATTTTGATCCATGTCAAAGAAAAACAAATTTTTGTTGGGTGTTTAGGAACGCAAAATCTGGCGAGGGATCAAAATCTTCATACAGAAATTGATTTCTTATGTTCAAAGAAAATCAACATATATAAGTACCTATGACACTTTAATGGAATCCTATTTAGAGTAGTGTTATAGGGCAACGATATTCAAAATGACTTGATACATAGTATCGCGGCTGTTATTAAATCTGAAATTAAAGCAGAAATCATAGAAGCTCGGTTTGTGTCAATTATGATCGACGAAACATCAGATTTGAGTCATAGGGGACAACGGAGTGCCATATTCCGGTTCTTGTCAGAGAATGGAATACAAGAAAGATATCTTGTATTTTATGACGTTAGGACGAGTCTTAATGCAGATGAGTTATCCCATCATATATTTTATATTCTTGACACATATGATTGCAAGGAAACTTTAATAGAACATTCCTAGGAAGGTGCCTCAGTTATGTCCGACGAAGGGGGTGGTGTCTAAAAGGAGCTCCTTTTTTGTTATGTTTCAAGCTCATTGTTGATTAAAATATTAATATCTTGAAGTATAAAAAATATAGCTACACATTTTTTGCTAAGTCAATGTGGAATGCATTTGTAGATACCATATCTTTACTAGAAATTCTTACAGGTGACAAAATTTTATAACGGGTTCCCATTTAAAATTATCCACGCCACGCCACTGCAAGACTTTCACATTTGTAAATAACTATAAAAGGGATATTTAATTATGCTAATTATTTTTTGTTATCAATCACACCCAAAAATTGCTGTGGGCTCTTAGTCTACTAGCTTTACCTAAATGAAATTTTTTGTATTTTTTTTAAATCTGTCTAACAATTTTTGAGAAAAAAAATATTTATAAAATTTCGAAAAAAAATTCGTATGGCAGGTAGCGTTATTTTTGGTTTTTAAAAAAAAGAACAAAACCTGTGGTCGGAAAAAATTAAAAATGATATCTAGCAAGTTTAAAGAAAATCGGTTGAGCCGTTTAGCCTGTAGTCGAACAGACAGACAGACAGAATTGTGAGACCCACTTTTTTAGTCTTCGCTATCATCGTAATGTCAACTTTGATCAAAATCTCGAGTTCGATTTTTTTACGTATGCATAACTTGCCTTATAGTTACTATAAGTCGCAAGTAAAAAATTGAAATATCATAAGTGTGGCTTATAATAAAGGCCATATTCGAATTAGCTAACTAGATACCCCTTTACCTTATATATATACTAGGAGACCAATTTTTCCGAATTGTCAATGTGACCTGGGTCAATACAGACTCAAATTACTTTTCTGACAATTTATTCATTGTCAAACTATACATTTACTGGACCGGTAACCCTGTGGTCACATGAGCCAGTACTGACAAGCTAGTTAGGTGAAATGCTGGGCAAAGTCCTAGATGTATGTATGTATGCCACTTGATCTCACAGCATTAATTACTGTGCTCTTCAGTTGAGCTTGTTGCCAAAGTTTATATTAGTTGGTAAAAAGACGTTGATTATATTCCAAATAGCTCGACAGTACCTTTTATCAAGACATACAATTTTTATTTAGCCCAATAAGACAGAAATTATTTATACAAAGGTGATAAATGCGAAAAAAATATTGAAAATAAATTCTCATCAAGGATTATGTTTGCTCTCCTCGGGGCAAGCTATTTGATACAAGAACTGAATCAAAGTACGTGTTGGTCTTCCTGTCATACGATGTGGTAGTAAATATGGAACACATCCTTCCTCAGCCAGCATCCCGACTCCGGTGATATCCAAATGTGCCCAATCGATACAAGGTACAAATTGCTGAAAACAATAAAGTTAGCTTAAGCATTTTTTGTGCCTTGGAAAAGATATAAATTTACATGTAGAACAGATGCGGCAATACATGATGAAGCTGGTCCCCACCCCTTGTTGCTTATATCAAAAGCCATGTTTTCTGAAATGGAAATCTTTATGAGTTCTTTTGAGACACCATTTTGTGTCAAACTTACGTGCTACCAATTTCTTGTAATAGTTCCACAAAGGCATCCTCCACATGCGGTCTCCAGTCAAAATTCCAGCCTTTTTGAAGCCTTCCCAAATTTCATTTGAGTTCGAAAACATTCCACAAGCTGCTCCGGCGAAGGCACTTTTGACTCCGCTTGCCATGGTCCCAACATCCAACACTATACTGGGCTTATGAGTATTTTGGCCGTAGATCAGAGGGTCAGCCATAGAGATTGCTCCAATTCTGTCACATTCCTACAAAAATAGAATTAATCTGGAAGCAAGAGTTTAGAGACAAGACTAGGAGGAGCTCAAACCTCTATTGCAAGGGTTTTGCCATTGAGGCAGGTCACGACATCTCCCGGCTTACAGCTTAGACCAGAAGGCATATTTTCACAAAGCGGGATAATTGCGGCAATATTGACAGGCAAGGACAGAGCTGCAGCTGCACGAATTGCAGCAACAACCACAGCTGCTCCGGCCATTGAGCCTCTGAAATGATTCATGGGCTTGTCTCGCAATGAAAGGCCACCACTAAAATTCAAAATATACACAAATTATGAGATTGAACTAAACCTAAGCCCAAATACGAACCTGTCAAAAGTTATACCCTTGCCAACAATCAAAACCGGCTTGTCTTCGGGTGAAGTGCCACAATAGCTGATTTCGAGAAACACAGGAGGCTCACATGAACCTTTGGCGACCATTAGGAACGAATTCAAGTGGTTCGCCTCTATCCAGTTGATAGTCCTCACTTCCACAGTCACTCCACATGGACAAAGTGCGTCAACTGCTGCCTGTGCAAAGGCAGTCGGAGTCATTTGATTCGCCGGAGAATCAGAAAGTTTTCGTGCTAAATTTTGAGCTTCTCCTTTAAAGAGACCTCGGGTCCAGGCGTCGATTTCGGGTGACTCGAAAAGACACAGCTGCGGTGTTACCACTCTGTTTTTCTTTTGTTTATCGTCCTGGTATCGAAAAATCGAGATAGCTGCACCTTCAGCTACCTGCTCTGGGTATTCCATGGCATCAACATGAACTTCTGTGCAACCCAACAGCTGAAGCTCTCTCGCTCCGATTCCGGCGCACACCCTAGCATTTTCCATACCCTCTTCAATAACTTCGGTGCTATCGAATTCGGCACCCTCCTCGCCGAGTCCTATCACAGCGACTGAATGGAATTCTGGGTCGACGTTTTGGAAAACTTTCCCTTTGCCTAAGGCGCCACTGATATTTGTTCTAATTGTCAAAAAAAAAATATTTACATTTGAAACAATTTTATCAATGTAGATCTCCTTACTCCTGAATCAATCCGGTTAGCTTTCCATGTGTCTTGTCATCGAATTTCTCTCCAATGGGAGTCAATTTTGGAGGCCTGTCCCCTTCCTTCTCGTACAATCCTATCACTAAACCTTTCTACAAAAAATAGTAAAATTTAGTGTAAATAGTTTCGAGTGCCTTGGAGTATAAAGAATCTTACCACAGGAGCTTTTGTGGTCTCGGCCTGATTCGAATACCTAGCGATAGACTTTGAGCTTGGAAACCATTGGTTCTTCGAAATTCGCGAGACTTTAAAATTTTGGACGGGTTTTATCAAACGTTGCAACATTTTGTTAAACGATTTTTTTCCACTTATAAGAGCTTTCGGTAAGCTCTTGAATAATTTGTAAAATTTGTAATCAAATTCAGAGCTTTAAAAAATAAAAAAACAAATAACGATTACTTCCAAAATAAAATATTTTCAACAAATATAAAATGATTTCTCTTTGATAGAATACTTAAGGGTTTCTAAATAGACTAACTAGGTAGAATTTGAATACAGTAGAATTCGTTTGAGTAAGAAAATGTGTGGCAGGCAATAGCAGTATTGTATATTCCTAAGATTTGTTAGGGCCTGCCGGGAGATTTTTAGAGCATTTCAAGCCTTATTTTTGGTTTTAATGAACACCTTAAAATATGGATTTAAAACGCTGGCTATTGCTTCGCTGAAGTACTCGAATCTTGCTTGTGATCATGATGGAATTAGATCAATAGTCTCAACAAAAATTATGGAATCCAAGACTCAAAGCTCCACAGATATATGAGTCCAATGATTTTCTATAAACCTTTTCTCTTGTATGTGGCTCAGATGGCTTTAAGCGAAAAGTAAGGTAAGACTTGTACTATATATGTATAAGTATATAAGCCACTAGTACAGTACGAGTAAAAAGGGAAGGATTCGAAAGGAGATGTCGGTGTACATTGGTTTTGAATTCTTAAACAATACAATGATATGGAAAGACAGAGCGTAGTAAGGCATTCCACATTCGCGTAGTACGGCTGAAGAACGAATCTCTGTACTTCACAGTACGGCCGAAGTTGGGCTCAAGGGTTAACTGATAGGCATTCCTGGAAGCTCGAGTATTACGGTTGCTTAAGGGGAGAAATGCAGCTGTCTATTTCACTAGAGCATAGTCCGTTAAAATAACGGTAAAAAAGGGTGAGGCAAGAAACATTACGAAGATGTTCGAGTGACGTAAATGAGTCAATGATGTTATTGTTGAATCTTTTCTTTGCATACTGTCCAAGAGGCTTAAGTAAGTTACTGGCGACATCTCGTATGTGATCGTTCCACAAGAGGTGTTTGGTGAATATACCAAGAATATCGAGATGTTCAGTTTATTTAAGCAAGTGCCACTCACAGATAGTGGAAAGGGGGTATAGCTCGCTTTTCCAAATCTACAAATATATATTCAACAAAAACGCAAATGCATGTCCACAAAAAACAACAAGCACAGTATCTCTAAAGAGGAAGACCAAAAATACAATAAATTAAATTACAAATTCGTACATAGACAAAAAAGTAGGTCTCGCAATTCTGTGTCTTTCTGTTCGACTACAGCCTAAATGGCTCGACCGATTTTCTTTAAACTTGGTAGATATCATTTTTAATTTTTTTCCCTCACAATCTTTTTTCTTCTTTTTAAAGACAACAACGGTACCTGTCATACGAATTTTTTTTTAAATCTTATAAATATTTTTTTTTTTCAAAAACTGTTTGACAGATTTTTTCCATAAAAAGAATTAGAAAATTTCATTTATTTAATGCTTTAAAAAAAATCCGAAAAATATTAACCCCCGTAGAACCATTTTTTTTTTTTTTGATTTTCAGCATACGATTTTAATAACTTTTTTTATGCTAAAGCTCCCCAAAAGTTTGAAAAGTAATATTGTAGATATATTCAAATTTTCAAAAAAAAAAATTGGATTTTAAGAAAAAATTTCAATATTCAATATTTCGAAAACCCCATGCTCGGTTTTTAAAACTTGGCAAATAAAAGTTTTTTAATATAATATACAAGATTTGAAAAAAAAAAAATATTTTTCATAAGAATAACGGCACCCACCATATTTATGTTAAAAAATGGTTTTTGAAAATCGTATTTTTCTCGAAAACGGCTCCTAGAATTTCGATAATTTTTTTTCTTAATTAATTCTTACAATTTATAATTCAATAAAAGATTTATCATTATCGGCTCTTCAGATTTTGATGAAATTTTTTATAGAGAACCTTGCAAAAATTGTGAAAAACATTGCATTTAAAAACTTGAAAAAAATGCTTTGTAGATTTTTGAAGAAAAACAAAAAAAAAAAAACAATTTTTTTGTGAAAATTGGATATCTCAAAAACGGGTTAGTATTTTTGTTTGTGGAATTTATATTTAATTCGTACAATAGTAAATCACCGTTGACGGTAATGGCCTATAGCCAAAGTTGATCTCGAAGAAGTAGGGACCGATGATGGCGTCAGCCAAAAATCCACACCAAAAAGTGATTTCTCTGAATGCATTGCAGTTTGGTGGATCTCGTCTAGATTGTGATCGTTCCAGATTCGACAATTTTGCTTATTTTCCCCACCCATTCATATAGAAGTGGTCTCATCGTTTTATATTATTTTCGACCGAAATTGTTGTCAACTTCCAAATGCTCGAGAGCCTAGTTTCCGAAAACACGTAGTTGTCTATGGTTGTTTACTCTATGCTCCTGAGTCAGTTAAAGTTTGTACGGGTGTAGGGCCAAATCATGGTGGGAAATTCGCCAAGTTGTGATCTGCGAAAGACCGACTTCTTTTGCGCGACGTCAAATTAACTACCTCGGACTCTCCTGTACGTTCTCATTATTAGCATCAATATTTTCTGGAGATCTTGGGTGTTTGCGGCTTGTTCACTGAACCGATCGATTTGAACTTATTCACCAAGTTGGGAGTAGACCTCTCGGAAGGACGATTATGGTGACCGTAAAATTGGCTCGAAATGTTGCTCGTATATAGAAGACGCTTTCATAAAACAAATAAATTATTTGCAAATGGTGTTAAAAGCTATAAATCTTCATGTTGAATTGATATAGTAGATTGATATAACAGCTAAATTGACATTATGTCTGCAATCACCTGTCAAAATTCAGAAGTCCCTATTAGAAAACCCTTTAGTTCCCATATGAATAAATGCAATTAAAAAACAACAACCGACCAGCAGATTGGTTTTGTATGAGGAATCCTATTTGTATCTACCTTGACGGCAATATATGTATAAACATAAATATTCATCTGTAGTAGAGAGACCATGAGTACCTTCCAAATACAAAAAAATTTATGAAAATATGTTTCCGTTTAGTCAGTTAAGAACTTACGTAAAAAATGCATTTTTACATATTAATATTTTTTATAGATTTTAAACTTTTTTGTTTAACTCTTATCCTTGAATGCCATGTGTACGAGATTTACAAATCGTTTCATTTGTAAATTTTCAATATAAAATTTTCAGAATACTTCAATGCACACTACACAGACACACAATAATATTTTGTGCTCTATTAACCAATCTGGGTCATGCTTTATCCCACAACTAAGATTATTTAATAAAAAAAAAATACATACATTTTCGCTTGAAAATACGAATACAAAATGCTTTCAATTAATTTTCCAAACACACACAACATATTCTTATTCATTCAAGTATTGCACTCCCACAGTTTTATTTTTTTTTTTGCTTAATAAAATGCGTGCATTTCTACAATAAGAGGATTCAAGTTCTTCCCAAAAGAGTACAAAAAAAAAATAATAAAAAACTCGATTTAAACGATCTCCACCTCAAATAAAAATTACGAAAAAAAAATCCCAACAATTATAGCTTTTTGATGAAAATATTGCATTTACCCAGTCGAACAACAACTCACAAGGATATACGAATGTGTTGTCGGGCGGTATCGTCGTCATCATCCTCGTCGGTCGGTCAGCCAGTCGGTCGATTCGATTGTTGAATAAAATGCTATGGCCATTCAACAAGGATGCTCCTTGCTCCTCCATGCCAATGCCCTGTTATTGAACAGGAAATGTATTGCATTGCATTGAAAGCTTTTTACTTTGAGAAACAAAAAAGTAGAACTATCCCCCTCCCACACCCATATCGACCCTCTCTGGCCATTTGATATTATTCTTCCTCGGAAACAATAAAAATTCTGAATATGAATGAATGGAGTGGTTCAACGATCCAGCATATAAGCGGAACTCGGATGCAGACACACTAAATGGACATTCACACATAACGCACTCGAAGGATGGAAAAGGCTTGCCATCAGTTAATTTTTCAGAAGTTGGAAAAAGTCAAATTTTGTAAGAAGAAGACCGCATACAAATTGAAGTATATTTTTTTTCTTTTTTTTATTAAAAAGTGTTAAGTGGATAGTAAAAATTTAAAAAAAACTTTATAACTTAAAATAAATGGAATCAAAACAACTTTTGCAAAATAGGTTAAAAACTCTTTCGTTTGACAACTTGTGAGAAAATGTATTACCACATGACAGTTCAGTGTTTACTTGACTTTATAACTGGAGCAGTTCCCTGTAAGGGCTTTAAAACAAAAACGTTTCATTTTACGGCATGGTACACACTATAGGGGTAGTGGTATTTCACACATAATGGCAACTCTCGAAAACATATATAAGGAGGCATATTGCATATGGATAAATGCATTCATCCGGATGTAATTGTCAGGATTTAATAATGACACACTCCATGGTTCGATGGCTTCAAGTTCCATCACAAAGCAAAAAAACTTAAGCAAGCTTTTAAAGAATTGCATTACATCATAGAGAAGTTGATTGGTATAGGAAGATACCGCATTTACAATTGTTCTTCCAATAGCGACAAGTGATGCACAACATCCATAGATCCCATCCAACCAACGAAGTCGACCGTTGAAATACTGGGACGCCATCATTATTACGGTTCAACTTCGTGCAGTCTTTATTTATTTAATGTCCTAAAGCATGTTCCATTCTTAGAGATTGTCAATGCTTAGACCACCAACGATAGACGGATACTTTATACAGGTTGTTTTACCTTCTTCAGGTCTGTCGCATGATGAGGCTTTAACATGGTAACAAAAGCAACACAAAAACTTAGATCGAACTGGATCTGTGGTGGCGCTCTTATGTCGTCCGTGTCGTAGCATTTTGTTGCTCAATCAATGACTCTAATTTATCTGATCGTGAATATCCCATCCATGTGGTGCCATCCAATGAACATCGTCTTTGTGCTGTTTCTGTTGTTTTCCCGAAGATGTTTGCATCTTTTTTTTTCGTGTGTTGATTCATTTGTAAGGAACATATCTCAATTTTTGATCCAAAGGATGGCGGCGGCGCGGTGTGGCGTCTGTCGTGTCATGCTGTGGTAAAATCAGTTTGGCTCTGTGAGACTATCTTGCAGTTTCCTGCTTCAAAGTTGCGTGAACAGTGTCATGTTGTGGTAAATTACAGCACTTCCTTGTGAGGAAATTGATTGAGACCCTTTTAAATGATGATAGATTTTCAGGTAAAAGACCGAAACAAGTGGATAAGGGCTGCAGTAATCAGGGCGAAACATGCAAAAGGAATAGACAGTCCATCCATCCATAATTCTACTTCGAAAAACAAAAAGTTTAATAGCTTTCATTTTTAGCGAGGTTTAAAGCTTCTTAGAACAGCAGTAGGCATGTCCTTTCAGTGCTCTACAGTTCTTTTTTTTTAGATATGAAGCCTATTAATTAATAACATCACACGTTAAGTCGGGTGAAGGGACTTCTCTGAATTGTGATCATTTCTGACATCACAAAAATAAAATAGTAAAAAAAATGTTCGTTCTTTTTGATTCTCATTTTATTAAGCGATATTTTCGATCAAATCTTAAGCACTGGATTAGAGGTAAAAAGTTTTTAGATCTCAAAAATATGTTTATTATGTTTATATGGACTTAAACTATATATTAAACATTTCTTTTCTTAAAACTATTCAGATCTACTAACGCCGATTTTTTTAAAAACCAGTACTTACATTTTAATAAGGAATATAAACACCTTTGTTCCTCAAAAAAGACTGAATATCTTAAAACTACTGCAAAAAACTTAGTGCTCTGCAAGGACTCTAAAACATTTTGGAATAATGTGAGAGAATTAGGAGGGCGTAAACATACTCCTTCAAATAATAATGCTCTCGGAGCTGAGGTTTTGGCAGATTACTTCAAAGGATTGTTATCAGCAGATGAGTCTCTGTTATCGTTTAGTTACGCCATGCCAAACAACCATATTCCTGAACTTGATGAACCGATATCCTTGATCGAACTAGAAAGTGTTTTGAAAACAATGAAGAACAACAAAGCACCGGGTGCTGATGGAATCCCAACGGAATTTTACAAATATTCTACTGCTGACTTCAAAAACTACTTAGTGGACTGGTACAACCAACTTTATAATGATGCTTGCATACCCATTTGCTTTAACACAGCCATTATTTACGCTATTTTCAAGGGAGGTGAAAGGAGTCTTGCAGAAAACTATAGAGGCATATCTATTCTCAACTCTTTAAGGAAAATCTTAAACTCTATTCTTTACGAGAGGCTTACGAGATGGATAGAGACAAACAACCGCTTAAGTATCTTCCAAGCTGGGTTTCGATCCGGTTTCTCAACGGTAGACCAAATTTTTGCACTAACAAGCATAGCAAGACAACATTTGGAGAAAAAGAAAAAGCTTTACAGCTGCTTCATTGACTTCAAAGCTGCTTTTGATACGGTCAATCGACAAGCATTGATTTACAAACTATCTTCTCTTGGCCTTTCAAAAAAATTTTTACTTTTTTATTCTAACTTTCTGAGTTCAACGAAAGCCTCAGTATGGGATGGCAACAACTTATCAGAATGTTTTGAGACAGCGGCGGGAGTTCCCCAAGGATGTATTCTAAGTCCCATTTTGTTTGCACTTTATATTGATGCGGTTTGTGAAATCCTACCGGGAGGTGTAATATTTGGCGAATCTTTGATTAAAGTTTTACTGTATGCGGATGATTTGGTACTTTTGGCGGATAACCCATTTTCTTTACAACTGCAAATCAATAGACTTAAAGAATATTGCGAAACTTGGGGCTTACGGATCAATACTAGAAAGACCAAGGTTATGATATTTGAATCTAGGCGGCATGCACGACGTGCTGAAGAATCATGGAACGTCAACAACGAGCGTATTGAAATTGTGAGTGAGTTTAAATATCTAGGTGTATTGCTGACCTATAATCTAAACTGGAGCAATCATGCGAAAGAGAAAACCAGGGAGGCCAAACTGGCCCTAAACCTGATGTGGCCCAATTTTTTTAGCAACCAACTTATCGACCTCTCATCAAAGTACAGAGTCTTCAATGCAACAATAAATACTTGCTTATGTTACGGTGTCCAAGCCTTTGGATACGCGCAAATAGAGGAATTTGAGACTTTACAAAGATACTTTTTTAAAAGACTTAAAACTGCCTAACGCTACACCTACGTACGCCATACATGTCGAATCGGGAATAGCACCGATATATATTCAGAATCTGAAACGGCATTCCGACTATTTAGCTAAGGTCATGAAAAGAGAAAATGGGCTTCATAAGACAATCTTGATAAGACTGCTCCGTACAAATGCATCTCCCTTCAGAGAATGGAACGCGCTTGCTGCAGGAGTTGATATAGTACTCTCCTTAAGGGAAAATAATGTAGAGGAATGGCAAAATATGTTCGCGGTTTTGATAGCTAAAATTGATGAAAAACTTTATTTAGAACACCTGCAAAGTGCATCCTCATCGGCAAGCAGAAACATATACAAATGCTTAAACCATCAATTGTCATCAACTTCAAACTATTTTTGTAAAGAATTGCCTCCGGAAGCTATCGGCACTATTTTTAAAGCTAGAGTCGAGATCCTTAATCTCAACTTTGTCCCCCATAGATCGGACCTCTCACAAATTTGCACTCTCTGCAATAGAAGAGATGTGGAGGATATAAATCATTTCATAGCAGTTTGTTCAATATTACAAGAAATACGACGGCTATATTTCCAAGTGAGTTTTTTGTCTATGGACCAACTTATTGACATTCTTAATGGGCTGAGTGGTTGGACGAATCTGTTTAAATTTTGCAAACATGCTTTAGCTTATAGAAGTAGCTTTTGAGCGGTCATGTATCCAGTTATGGCGATTGAGAATTTAATATTTTTTGTGTTTCAAATCACGGCAAAATTGAACTTGTTTTCATCTACTAAAATTGTTTTTAAAAACGGGAAAGTTTATTTTAAAGATTTTGTGTTTCAAATCACGGCAAAATTGATGTTTTAAGTCTCAAATCACTGATAATGTAAAAACAAAAAAAAAAATAGAGCTATTTAAACTCATATTTTTTGTGTTTCAAATCATGTCAAAATTGTATACATATCTTTAAAGATTATAAAATTATTCAAAATTGTTTTATTTATCTTCTTTTTTATAAATATTCAAGTTAATAAATTATTCATCTGATATTTGAAAATTTGTTAAAAAAAAACTTTCATAATGTTAAACTATTTTTAAATGAAATGTCTATCAGGCAGACGGCAACAACGCCATGTCCTTATATTCTTAGCTTTAAATTAATGTAATTTTATTATCGAAATAAAGAATTTAATCTAATCTAATCTAATCTAATCTATTAATCATTTTTTTAATGTGAAAAGCCCTTTTACAATTTTTATATTTCGATTTTCATTATTATTAAGACTATAAATCACATTACCTTTTAGTCAATGTGTACGATCTAAATTTTTCAGCTCAGATGTAAATTATTTGGAAAAGCAAATTTTTATAAATATTTTTTTGCTTGCTAACTTCGGAAGTACATAAAAGGCAAAATGTAAAAATATTCAGCTATCAATTTTGGTTCCTCGAATATAGCCTACGTCTATGGGATAGAGCAGGCCATAAGCATAGAAGATGAGAAATGATGCAAACATAAGACAGTGCCGGGTTTTGAAACCAATTACGGAGATGATGTGCAAATAAGGATATGAAACACCTTGAGCTTCTACGATCAAGTATTGGTCAGATCTGTTTTGTCATCAGACATTTTGTTCAATTATTCCATCTAAGGTTTGTCCTCTTTGTAGCATCTTGTTTCAGCATAAATTTACATGCAGCGATGAATATACCTATGTAAAAGGTGGGCCAAATACAAGTTTTTTTTTAAATGCAATAAAATGAACAAAATTAAATTTTTTTCATGCATTATGGCTTTATTAGTTAGACCCAACATTCCCATTAATTATAAATCTCAACGTCGTTCAAGTGGCTGCCTTGGCTGGCTTCGCAGTAGCGCAATCTGTCACTCCAAGCGAATAATCCGAGATCTTTGTGCAGAATTCTCCTCAGGTTAGTGTGTTAAATGTTGAGCTGTTGAGATCGATGGACTCATTGCGTTCCGCGGAGGTAGGATACTGACTTTCTGTCAAGATTTCGACCGAAAAACTGCTGCGCCATCTCTAAAAGAGATGAACGGCAGATGAGGTCTGTTATAGGGTTAAGATCTAATAGAAGGATCTAATAGCGCTTGACTACATCCGAAAAGATGCCAACATCAGTAGTTGATAACACGTTCTTTTTTTTTTTTGAGCCAATATAAGAACACTCTACAATAATTAGGAAGACGTGAAAAGAGACATAATTTTAGCCTTTCTCAGTTTTCGATCCATCGGTATAGATACAGTAAAACCCGCTTAAGTGAAACGGAAAAATGTCACAGTCTTTCTTTCACTTAAGCGGGGTTTTCACTTAAACGGACCCCGCTTAAGTGAAAAATAATTTTACTTAAGCGGTGTTCGGGTAAGTGAAAAAAAAAATTTCACTTAAGCGGATTTAAAAATTCCATAAAGCGGAGATTTAATGCTAGAAACAATATTGTTTTTATCTTTTGGACTTGCCCTGAAAGAAGTTAAATAAAACAACGAATAAATAAAACAAAAATAATTTATTGAAAAACTAAAACTAGCAAATTTTTGTTCTGTTCGATTCAATTTTTTTTTTCACTTAAGAGAGTTTTTTTTAATGAAAAATATTAAAAATTAACTGCAAATATGTTTCAGTTATCCGGGTTTTTCGCTTAAGCGAGTTTCACTTAAGCGGAGTGTTTTAAGGGAAATTGGTCGGAAAATACTTGGGGATGAAAAAAGTATTTCAGTTAGGGTAAGTCGGTCGAATATGCCACACTTAACAGTAAAACAATAAAATTAGATAGTAAAAGACAAGTTTAGTTCAAGATTTTTTGAATTTAAATAAAATGTTGTTTAATTTAATAGAAAAACCAAAAAAAAATAAAGTTGTGTCATATAATATATTTCAAATTAAGATAAAAGAAAAACCTTAAAAACTGGCATTTTACCCACACGTGCGGGGAATATGCCACTTTCGAAGGGGTGAAATGCCAGCAACCATATAGTATGGTAAGTATGCACTTTTTTAATCTTGATCTATGTTTTATGCCATTTCTTTCTGCAAAAGTGTAGGCCAGATTTCTAACTGATGCAGCTGTCAATGGATAACCTATCTTTTCAAGTCTCTTGATGTACTTGACCAGCTCATTTTCGTTTTCGGATAAACAGCTTTTAGCTCCCAATTTCTTTTTTTTTATGCAGTTTGTTTGAATGTGACGTTTAAGTGTGCGATATGAAATTTTAAATTCTTTTGCGGCTGTCCATGGTTTAATTTTACCCTCCCGTACTTCACAAACAGCATTAGCCAAGTTTTCATCTGTCCACGATGCTCTTTCGGTTCTTCTTTGATAATTTCGAGGCATTCTTGTTTCTGCAAGAAATATATATCAAAGCGGGGTAATATGCCACTTTAGTGGGTAAAACGCCAGTTGGTGTGAAACAAATGTGGCATTTTACCCCAAAACGCCAGAAAATTTAAATACATCCCTGAACGAAAATTAACGCAACATATCATGTCTAGTGACGAACAAACATTAGGTATATAAATGGATTCTTACCTTTTTTGAAGAAACTTTCATATATTTTATTGAGAAACCCGAAAAAAAACCGTTTTTATTCACACTGAATTTTATAAAAAATAACTTTGATTTATATTTTTCCGAATATTTTCCAATTTAAATTAACTAACAACTTGCGCATCCGTGTGCCCAGAGAACTTAGTTAAAGCGAACTACATAGTAGGCATTGCCAATATCAGCTTAGAAATGTAAGATATTGAAAGATGGCATATTACCCAAACTGGCATATTCGACCGACTTACCCTAAGCGGGTTTTTCTCTTAAGCGGGTTTTTCTCTTAAGCGGGTTTCTCTTAAGCGGGTTTTACTGTACTATTTGAAAAACGTTACTTTTATCCAAAAATAGCTGTACCCACAATCAGTGGGGGCTGGTGGGTTGTTGAACAGGTGGTGCACTTTACTTGCTCACTAAGTAGGTATTAAGATTAGAAATCGCAAAAAAACAAGAATTTACATGTATATGTTGATTTTTTATTATTTTGTATAATTGCTCGAAGAATTTCGATCATGTATAAAACTGACACACTTACTACATTTAGCAAGGAATCATGTTTTTTATTTTTTCACTTAAATGAGTCAAATCGTGGATTCAGGTTTCTGTCTAAATCGATTTTCCGCCAAAAATATTGCATGTAAAATTTAAAAAGGGCTTTGGCGATCCGGCTAATTTTATATTAACTTTATTTTAAAAAGATTTATTACTGTCTTTAATATACCTAATCACTGTTCATTTTATCCCACACCACACACTGTACACAGTACAGAAACCAAAACCAAAATAAAAAACAATTATTAACCTAACTCCTACAAACCAACACTATTTAACCAGTCACGGATAGAGCGAAACAACATTACATATTCGCAGGCGCAGCGCTTTCTAGTCAAACATCGGTTGCAATCTTCGGTTCTCGTGCACCGCACGAGAGCAGGCTAATTTCTCTATACATTTCAATGAAATATCTTTTGTCTCACGCGTCAGGGATATTAGCTTGTAACTCATACAAGTTATATTAGCAGTCCTCGTGCGCTCGCCGAAGCGCACGAGAATTTTTACTTGCATGGAAAGTAAGTCTTAATAGTAAAGCAAAGCGCTTGCGATATACATAGGTACTATAGGGCAAGTTCTGCATTTGGAAAAAAAATCGAACTCGAGATTTTGATCAAAGTTGACATTACGATGATAGCGAAGACGAATAAAGTGGGTCCGGCAATTCCGTCTGTCTGTCTGTCTGTCTGTAAGTCTGTCTGTCTGTATGTCTATAAGTCTGTACCTCGATCTAGAGCCTAAGCCACTGGACCTATTTTCTTCAAACTCGGTAGTTAAGGGTCTTCGGTGATTCCCTAGAGGAGAAATTGAAGTTTTTTTTTTAGCTCTAAAACTAAGGGTACCCCCCATACACCCGTAATGCAAAATCTTACTTATCTCGAAAACGGCTCTAACGATTTTGATAAAAATAATTAGGTGTGATATTATGGACATAGACTACGTTTTGGTAAAAAAAAAATTGGGGCAAAATGTTATTAACGGTACCTGGCATAGAACGGTTTTTTTGATTTTCGACTTTCTCATTAACGGCTCTAACGATTTTAACCAAAAATTTTCAGCAGGAGTCCCCCTAAGTTTAAAATAATATTGTATATAAAAATATACGAAAAATTATTTGTTGGTTTTTTTTGAAAAAAATTGTTTTTGAAAAATCAATATCTTCAAAACCTATGAACGATTATTTCTTGAAATTATTTCCTAAAATCAATATTATTAAATACTTTAAATTCGCATCCCACATTTTTTTAAAAATTTTAAACAGACGGCAATTTCATTTTAAATTCATGTTTTATATTTATAAAATGTATCTTAAATTCCAAAGTACTTTTACATAAAAGCAAGTTCGTGCGATCCAGTCGTGCATTTTATTTTTTCAAAATCATTAAGATAGTTTTATAAACTTTTAAAAATAACTCAAGCATTTGATTTCCGAAATATTGGATTTTCCAAAAAAAAATTAAATTCGTTTTAAAGTTCAGAAATTCGAATACACAAATACAAACTTTCTAACAGCCCTAGAATGATAGGAACCATGCAAAAGTATTTTATGAATTTTTTCAATCATATGCCAACTTTAAGCAAAATATAAAAAAAATAAATATATTTTCCTAAATTTCGAAAAAAAAAAATTTATCAATTATCTACCGTTATTTTTGGTGTTAAAAAAATTGATAGACATATCGGAGGAAGAATTAAAAAACCATATCTACCAAATTTAATGAAAATTGGCTGAGTAGATTGGGCTATCCATTAAGGAGATATAGGCCGAAACACAATCAAGTAGACAGAATTGCAAGACCAACTTTTTTGATTTTCGTTAAGTTTAATTTTTGTTTCCACAAATTCATAACTTGATATTTATATCTACATTATGTCCATACATCGCAAGTAAAATTCGTTTGAGGTTTGTAATAAAACCGGGATTTGTGTCATTTGGCTATTAAAATTCAATATGCTAATATAGGACTTACGAGAACCCTTTTAGAAATCTTAGATTCGATGTACTTACCTAATGTTGGAAAAGCATGAGCCCATTTACATTTTTTTTGGAATTTGTTTCAAGCTAAAGTCTATTTTGACAGCGTAGATTCCTTAACGAACAAGACTAGAAACATTTAGACTTTCAAAAATTTATCAGCGTTTAAAGTAATTGATCGAATATTACCGCTCTTTGCGGGGATTGACAAAAAAACTCTGGGTGGCCGAAGTATTCCCACTGGCGGAAATCCTGACCAATCGTATTTATATTTATTTTTTATATTCAAATATAAATTGGAATTTCTTAAGCCGCTTCCTTTTTAACAAGTTAGTTCTGAAAATTTGTTATTTTTCCGACTTATTTTTAACTCTTTGTATACATATCATTATAATCAATTTGAAATAGACGATGATTGCCTTTAGTTCATAAGAACTTGCGTTGCATCTCACCGATCTCTCTTGTGAACTCATCAGTAAGCAATTAAGAGCCTTCTTAAAGTGCCATTCTTGTAAAGCTCAGTTCATTTTCTTACATCGATTTTTTGAGAAAAATCCAAGGTAAGATTAAAATTCTTGACCATTAAAGTTAAACAATTTTTCTCAGTGCTTTAGGAAGTCTTCTATTTAACTGATCTAGAATTCGTTTTTAAAAAATTCTGTTTATGATCTTGCCCTAGCTTCCAGACCCCAGAAAAAAATGTTTCAACAACTATCATGAACACTACTACTCGCAACAAATGCACCTAACGTACATACCTTGATATTAGTTATAGTTGCACTTGTCACCTTTCTCAAAACCACAAAAATATCTGCAAACGTCCAGTTCAGTAGTATACTGCCATTCTACTGACAGTTTAACGATTCACACTGGTTACATACTCGAATAGAAATGAATTTTCAATTTCCTGTCATAGTCGAGTACTATAACTTTGTGGAATAAATCCTGTTCCTATGGAGCTAATCCATATCCAAATCACCATTTCAGCCATTACCTTGTCCACCTAATGTCAGATCGCACATATATTCCAACAAATGTTCTCCATAAACTAAAAATATATGATAAACAGTCGCTAGAGTGGCGCAAAAAAAGCCCACAATATACACCTCCAGCTGTAGAGCAAGATCAACACCAACCATCCCAACAAACAAACCCAATTCCAATCCCAGCAGACCATCCAACCGCCCAACCACATCCGACGCTGAACACTACGGACACGACGACCTAACCAAGAACTCGATCTTCCAGATTGTGAAATGTAATTTCCATTGAACGCACAACATCACTCCATTCGAACAAAAAACCAAGGAAGATGAAAAACAAAAACTCGATTGTAGTGCGAAGTGCCAGAGAAACCGCAAAAAAAACACAGGGTCTTAGGGACCTGGTATAATGATATTCCATAGGAACCCCCTTGTTGGTTGGCGGATTCATCGCGTCGCGTCCTCTAAGCCACATTCCAGGTGGTGGATTGCACCGCAAAGTGGGTATTAACCGCGGACAATTTCTAAGGCGTTGAATCTATTACCCCACAGATAGTAATGGCAGCTGCAATCGACACAAGCACACAAACACTCACCAAAACTCAAGCCATCATCAGCTCCAGCTAGCTAGTGAATCTATAGCGCAAAAAAAAAATACATTTAACAAGTCGCGGAAAAGGTGCAATTCTCTGCGCTCCAATTAAGTTGAACTTGGTTTTTAGATGGTAGGATAGGATATACTAGCCTTCTTCTTACCCTACGCTATGGTGCACTGGCCACGATCAAAGTCAGTCCAACAGGCTGAGGAGACAAGACAACGAACGTTTGTATGAAGCAGGAAGAAATCAGATTCCACAAAGAAGTGTTTACATTTTCCTATGAATTGGAGACTTCAGTTGACGAAGCGACAAACGGGTAGAGGTGATGCTAGTAGCAGCAGCACCAGCAGCAGCAGCGAGACCAACTTAACAAAACTTTACTCCACCCTTGAAGTTCTTACTTTTTACCTGTGGGCTCAAGGTAAAGTCTCGGGAGTTTTTTTTTTTTTATTTCTGTGTGTCCTCAGCCTAAGGGGACGATAGTGCTGTCACACTTTATATATTTTTTTCGGTATCAAACTTTGATATATCATAATATTCTTCAATGTCTATTCATTTCTTAGCCTACAGATCTTATTTGCAGATCAATGCTGTCTTCGCTCTGGTTCTGGATTTTACTCCATATGCTTTAAACATGAAATCTCCAAATTTAAAGATTCTTATATTTTCTTCTCATGGACTTAAAACCTTATTTTTTTTTATATCTTCTGAAATATCTGCTCAAAATTCGCGATCATTTGGGAGCTATTTTATATGTTTTTGTCTTAATACATCCTAATTTTAACATCTTGAATGCTTAATATCTTTTTCATCCAGGAACACTTGAAATCTTCAATCGCACGTCACGAACATTTTGGAGATAAGTCTGTTTTGCTTTTCTTAATACTCTTTGTTTCTTAATATCTCTAAATATTTAAATTTTAATGTCTCTTTTGATCTGGGCTTACTTCATATCTAAAATTACAAGTCACAAAAATTTTTGGAGTTTAGTCTGCTAGCTATATTTGTTTGTCTTAATATTATGTTCGAATACTTTTTGCATCTTAATATCTCCAAATCTTAATACCTTCAAATTTAAATATCTCCTTGCGTCCAAGCTCACATCAAATCTTGAATCACAAGTCACTAACATTTTGGAGCTAATTCTGTTTTGCTATTCTCAATACTTTTTGTAACTTAATATCTCCAAATATTTAAATTTTAATATCTCTTTTGATCTGGGCTTTCTTCATATCTAACATCATAAGTCATGAACATTTTAGAGTCAAATCTACTAAGTTATATCTTTTTGTGTTAATATTATCTTCCAATACTTTTTGTATCTTAATATCTCCAAATCTTAATACCTTCTAATTTAAATGTCTCCTTGCATCCAAGCTCACATCAAATCTTGAATCACAAGTCGCTAATATTTTGGAGCTAATTCTGTGTTAACTTAATATCTCTAAATATTTTAATTTTAATATCTCTTTTGATTTGGCTTTCTTCATAATCTAACATCTTAAGCCACGAGCATTTTGAAGTTAAATCTGCTTAGCTATATCTTTTTGTGTTAATATTATCTTCTAATACTTTTTGAATCTTAATATCTCCAAATCTTGAAATCTTAATACGAATATCTCATTACATTCGGACGTTCTTCAATTTTCTAATTTTTGACTACTTATTTTTTCTACGAATATTGTCTTAACCTGACTTAAGCAAGTTGATAAGACACTTCAAGGTGTCTTTCTTCCTTATACCTCTCTTCCCGAGACATTTGCGACATGCGAACGAAACACAATTATGTGTCACAGTTGAGTGGTTTGCTTGAAGTTAAGTGTCTTCCTTTACTGCTTCTAATTCGTTGGACATCCCATCCATCCATCCATTCAACATCAGCCAACCAACATATACCGCGCGCTACTTCTAGACCAACTCTATGGGAACTTGTGTGCTTAAGCCTTTCTTTAAACCGCACTCTTAGTTGCAAAAAAAAAAAAAATATGTTAATGACTCGAAAGTCACATTGTATACTGTGCTGACATTTCTGGATTGAATGCTGTCTTGTGTGTCCAACTGACAGGCCGCAAAGCCTGTCTCAGGGGAGATTAGTGGTAGTTGATCTTGCGGCTTAGGTATGGTCGCCTTTGATCCTTTTGTCGGCGTGCCTCTCACAATGCCACTATATGTATGTGTCAAGTGGCGGAAAATTCGATTCTAATCGGGGAAAAAGGCACTCCTTAAGAGAACTTAAAAACAAACGAATCCTCTTACCAGGTGTTGAATACGGTTTTTTTAAGGTTTTATTTTTTCTTTATTAAATAGAGCACATAGTATATTTTCATTAAAATTATCATTATAATTTAGAGACCTGCTGGACCAATTGGTCCTACAGGTCCAGCGGGTCCTATAGGGCCAATTGGACCAGGTGGACCAACATCTCCTCTTGGCCCACGACTACCTCGGCTTCCAGGGGCACCAGGTTGTCCAGGTGGTCCGGTAAGACCTCGCGCTCCACGAGGACCTGCTGGTCCAACTGGTCCCGGTAGTCCTGCCAATCCATCAAATCCACGTTCACCCTTTTCTCCTGGAGCACCAGTTACACCGTGAACTCCCGGCGGTCCTGGTGGACCTGGTTGGCAAATACAATTTCCTTGTCGACTAACCACCACAGATGATTGCCCACGATTACCAAAATTTGCTTCAACCGAAAGGAGTAAGGCTAAAATACCTTGAACACAAAAATACAAATGATATTTATGTACAACGGAAAAAAACGCTTTTTTACCTGCTAGAAAAAGTGTTGTAACCTTCATGACTGCCTTGATTTGTATAACAGCACCTTTGGCTCGGTATGATCTTTTATAAAACAATTTAAACCATCAATGTGTGTTTTTTTTTTTTTTTTTAAACTCATCCCACCATTTAAATGTAGGTTAATACTCGTAGTTCTAGCGAATTCCAAGAACTAGGATCATAAACTGGGGAATTTCCGCCGAAAAAGATATCGGAGCCAAGGGGCTTAGACAAAAGCCATTCACGATTATCGATTCATGCAAAAACTGAGTGGAAATACTTTAAAGATTCGTAATGAAGATGTCTTCATCTCAATCTTGAGGCAAATTCAGCCAAAATGAAGTTTAATTGCTAGCTTGTGCAAAAATAGAAAAAAAAAAACACTTTAAGAAGCACACTCTTAGGTATCTCTTAGTATCAAAGATCTTGTCGAACTTTTAATTCTTTTCAAATTATAACAAACAGCTTAAGGTTGTGTTTCGATGATAAAAATCTGATATGCAAATAAGGCTTCCTGGAGTTGCTACTTAGGTATCTGCTTAGTAAATCGATGTTTCAATTCTAAGAAGGCATTACTTAAACGTTGACTAAATTTATAATTGGTTATCCCATTTAAACGAATTAATTTTACTTCATTATGAGTAAGTAGGTAATTAATTGTATATCCAGGTTCAATCAAGGTTAACTGGTCTAATTTTTCGAAGGAACATACATAACATAACATAACATACAAAGATGATGTACACTCAGAGAGCTGAAAATTCAACAAATGTCTTGATGAATTTTCAACCTGCACTTTCCCATGCAGAAAACTATCGAACTTCCTGAATTTAAATATCATTCTATTTATGATTAAATTAACATGATACATATTTGATAATATTATGATTGATTGATTTGACCAAATTGGATGTTATTATTTGTTGGTGGATGAGGTATTCCGCTTCCTTCGGCTTTTTGGTCACTGGAATTGGCAATGAAACAAAGTTACATTGATTTGTTCCCAACGTTTCGACAGGGATTGCTGTCCTCTTCATATTTGATAATATTCTATTTGGCTTACAACAAAACCGTGATATTTCAACATGAAATTCCTGTTAATAAACAAATTACCATGATTTTAATCTTATCGCAGTGTTAATTTTTACTAAATTTTTTATTGTTTTAATACGGTCACCTGTAAATTTAAATTGTATTATATTTCGTTGACTTAATGTTTAATATTGCTATTTTTGCAATTGATTACCTGATGAACGTAACTTGGTCTTGAGCTTGAATATACTCAGTTGTTTATTTAAATGTTTATATGTACATAGTATTTCGCTCCAATATGTGTCTTTTTATTTCAACACAAAAATCTTGTAACTCTTCACCTTTTTACCAAACAGATAATTCGTAACTCTACGTGATAGTGGGTACATGAACCCGGTTGGTAGTTTTGCTAAGCTAACTTCAGAGGCTTGTGTACGTCTCCATATTTACGATATACGTACAAGTATATGTGTATAAATATAGGTACGACAGCATTAACAGCTCCGCCAATTTTCTCTAAGCTTGGTAGATATAATTTTTTATCATTTTCCGTCTCATTTTTACTTGCGATACAAACATATGTACTATATGCCAAGTAGCTATTGTATTCGGAAAAAAACTAGCGATGACAGGAAACACGAAAAAGTTGGTCCCGCTATTCCATCTATTTGTTTGTTTCTGCATGTCTCTATCTCGAACTACAGCTTTAACTACTGAAGCGATTTACTTCAAACTTGGTACTTAAAGTTGTTCTGTGATTCTCTAGAAGAAGAATTGTTTTTGCTCCAAAACAAACGGTATCTGCAGTACAGCCTTATTTATCTCGAAAACGGCTCTAACGATTTTGACAAGAAAAAGAAGCAGGGGCGAACGCAGAAAAAAATTTCGGGGGGGGTTTTCAAAAAAAAAAATGAGATTTTCATAAATAAATTATTTCCGGAATTTATTAATACGTGAAATCATATCTTGTTGTACTTTTGCGATCATACGAAAAAGAGTTATCCAAAAACATAAGGACACTCAACTGGTATCTACGTTAACTACTATACTACAAAATTAAAAATTATAACCACAACGCTTCCAGAAGGTGTTATGTGCTACTCATCAGTAGTTAGTTAATTAGGTAGTTAGTTAGTTTTTTTTTCTGCAATACAACACACTCCGACCTTGGAGCCATCGAAAACTCAAACTTGCTCCGTTACTGCCCATATACTTAAACACATAATGTCAATCATAAAAAACGCAATTGCTGCTGGCTTCGTGTGTCTATTTGTTAATGATCAATTCAAAATAGGACAGTTTCGTTAAAATACGAAGACACATAAAATAAAATGCACGACTGGGTCGCACGAACTTGCTTTTATGTAAAAAGTTCAAAAATTAATATTTCTAGAGAAAAAATGTTCATAAGCAAAAAATTCATTTTTTAAATGACTAAAACAACTCCTTAAGTTATTATTTTATAAATAGTAGTTTAGTAGTTAGAGCTAAATACATAATATGTTTTATAAAAGATTTTTAAAACAGGTATTTAAGAAAAAATTTTGTTACGCCGATTTTAACTAGAAGCTTCTTTATACAAAATTTCATTGAAATCCGTTCTGCCTATAATGACAAATTCAAAATTCGAAAAACTGGTTTTATGGTAGGTACACTCAGTAATGTTTTAATTTAATTTTTTTTATTAAATTAAAAATAAAATTTATCAAAATTCTCGGAGCCATTTTTGATAAAAATAGAATTTTCGAAAAAGATTTTTAACACTTGCATGGTGGGTACCTTAATTTCAAGTTCCCTCAGATCTTGTTTTCGGAATATTGAGTTTCCAAAAAAAATAATTGGCGTTTTTCTTTTTTCATTCAGAGTAGATCACTGAACAGAGCATGAGCATGTCAAACATGCTCTGAATTTTCTCCGAATCGAGTGTGTTCTAAGAGCTCTGAATTATTTTATAAGCACACGCGAGTTTTTGAGTTTTTTTTTTGTCTGTCAGAATGTTTTCAGCATTTAATTCTGTCTACTCAGCTATTTTATACCGAGCTCATAGAGTGCGCTCTGAACAATCTCTGAACACGCTCTCAACGAAAAAAGAAACACAATCTTTGAACTGTTAAGCTAAGTGTACACGATTGGTAGATCTTACAATATTGTCAGATCTGTCAGTGAAAAACATGCTTACAATGTCTTACAACCGTGTAGTCTTACAACTAATTGTCAGAAAATTTGCAATTAATTGTTAGATCATTGTCTGACAATTAATTGTAAGAATTCTGACAATCATGTGTACGCTAGCTGACAATGGTGTAATCTTCCAATTAATTGTCAGAAAATGTATCTGACAATTAATTGTAAGACGGAAAATTGTAAGGTTTTTGGAAATCGTGTACACACACAATTTATTGTCAGGCCTGTCAATTTTTATCGTTGTCTGACGTTTCTGACAATGAAGAAATTGTAAGATGTTCGTTTTTTAGCATCATACAATTTTTTCATTGTCAGACAATTTGCAGCCAAGGTTCAATTGAAGCAGTTTCCATAACCAACAAAAACTGACAATTAATTGTGTGTGTACACGGTTGGTAGAAAATTTACCAATCTCTTACAATTAATTGGTTGGTATTAAGCGCCAGCCGGCTATCTGACAATAAATTGTAAGAGATTGGTAGATTTTTTACCAACCGTGTACACACACAACTTAATTGTCAGCTCATTGGTAGATAATTGTCAGACATTGTCAGGTCTTACAATATTGTAAGATCTACCAATCGTGTACACTTAGCTTTATACACTCTGAGCTAAAAAAGAAACACGATATTTTGTTTGACAGTTCAGGTACTACTCTGAACTAAAAAATAAAAACGCTCAATATTTAAAATTTGGATTAGCTTTATAATGATTTAAATCGATTGTACTGTTTTCGAGAAAATCAAAAACAAACAAAATAAAATGGTTCCAAGAGGGCTTCAAAAGATGATTCGTACCGTTAGTTTTGGCTTTAAAAAAAAATTAACGAAAATCGGCCCATGCTCTTAGGCCGTAGTCGAAGAGACAGGCAGACAGAATTTCGAAACTCACTTTTTCTTCGCTATCATCGTAATATCAACTTTAATAAAAATCTCGAGTTCAATTTATTTTACGAATGCATTACTTATACTTATAGTACCTATAAGTCGTAAGAAAAACGCAGAGAACCGATAACGGGAAACACAAAACTTCTAATAATCAATTGAACTTACATTAATATTAATATGGCACGAAAATAGCACTTTATCTCTTTTTTCTTTAACAAAATGAACTCTTGTTTTTTGGTTGTTTCGGGGGGGGGGGGGGGTTTTAACCCCTAAAACCCCTACCTGCGTTCGCCCCTGAAAAGAAGTGTACTATTATAGTAGGCATGGACTACATTTTGGTAAAAAATTGAGAAAAAATGTTATTTTTTGATTTTGGCCAAACATTTTATGCTCTATTTTATACTGTATACTTAATACTTTATATTTATTTAGAATCTCGTTTGAATTTGGAAAAAATTTATATATATAACTTTTCGAATAAATAGATCTTTTTCAAATAAATAATTACATTTTTCAATTTAATAATAAAACGATTTTTAAAGTTTATTTTTATAATTTCATACTTTCCTTGATATAAGACCGCAATTCATCATGTATCTGAACATTTTTTTCTAATTAATTCAATGTTTTTTTTATTTATAAGCAATTTTTAAATTACAAAGTAATTTTATTCTTTATTGATTTAAGACCAAAAATGACGCTACCTGCCATATATTTTTTTTTTTTTCAAAATTTAAGGAAATATATTTTTTTTAAACTTTTGGCCAATTTGTTTTTCTTTTTTTAATTAAAAAAATGCATTTTGGAAACATCTATATTGGTTATATGTATGACATTATTTATTTATTTCACCCGTGGCTGTGGCTACGAAAGGTGTAAAATATTTTTTTTTGTTCTTGTACGTCCGATTTGTTTTTAAAGTTGGCAATTAACAGTTTTGAACACTTTAACTAACAAATTTAACGAACACAAAATAAGAAAAGATTTAATTTGAGAAGATTATATCCTAAATCATTTTGTTTCTTTTTTTCCAAGTTTTATAAAACTTATTAAAATTGCTAGGTATATACGTAACTAGCAATCTTAATTACCTGAATTCTTGTACTTTTTAATAACAATAATTTTACTTGCTGACGCAAATTACCGTATCTTAGCTTATTTCGTAAATAAAATGTTTATACCTAAAGCTGTGCCCCGTCAGGAAACCGGGGATCTTTAATAAAAATTTAATACGAGGCCTCCAAAAAGGTAGCTACGCCTTAATTCAACTCGAAATAATGGCGGCATTCTGCTCGGTTCATTCCCAAATTTTCAATCCTCTAGTCTAAAAAACAAAGTTCTCCCTCGGTTATATTTTTTCTAATATATAGGAAAAACATAATTTACAACCTTTAACTTTAGCAGATGAGTGGAATAAATAAAATGCACGACTGGGTCGCACGAACTTGCTCCTATGTAATAGACTAGGAATTTTTAAAACAAATGTTATTAGAGAAAACTTTTCATAAGGATAAAATTATTTTTACTTGCGATATAGGTACTATAGGGCAAGTTCTGCATTTGGAAAAAAAATCGAACTCGAGATTTTGATCAAAGTTGACATAACGATGATAGCGAATTCCGTCTGTCTGTCTGTCTGTCTGTATGTCTGTACCCCGATCTAGAGCCTAAGCCACTGGACCTATATTTTCTTCAAACTCGGTAGTTATGGGTCTTCGGTGATTCCCTAGAGGGGAAATTGAATTTTTTTTTTTAGCTCTAAAACTAACGGTACCCCCCATACACCCGTAATGCAAAATCTTATTTATTTCAAAAACGGCTCTAACGATTTTGATAAAAAAAATTAGGTGTGATATTATGGACATGGACTACGTTTTGGTAAAAAAAAAATTTGGGCAAAATGTTATTAACGGTAACTGTCATAGAACCGTTTTTTTGATTTTCGACTTTCTCATTAACGGCTCTAACGATTTTAACCAAAAATTTTCAGCAGGAGTCCCCCTAAGTTTAAAATTATATTTTATATAAAAATATTCGAAAAATTATTTGTTGGGTTTCTTTGAAAAAATTTTTTTTTTGAAAAATCAATATCTTCAAAACCTATGAACGAATATTTTTTGAAATTATTTCCTAAAATCAATATTATTAAATACTTAAAATTCGCATCCCACATTTTTTTCTTGAAAATTTTTAAAGAAATTTCTTATATAAAAAATTTATTTATTTAATAATAAAAAGGTTTTTTAAAGTTTGTTTGCATAAATCAGACGGCAATTTCATTTTAAATTCATGTTTTATATTTATAAAATGTATCTTAAATTCCAAAGTACTTTTACATAAGAGCAAGTTCGTGCGATCCAGTCGTGCATTTTATTTTAAATTCTCTTAGTAGTAAGAGACAAAAACAGAATGCTATGCAAATATGAATGTATGCAAGAACAAAAATTATAAGTTCTTGTAGTGGTTTCTTAAAAAAAAGCTTTTATATACAAAATTTTTAAAACATTTTTAAGAAAAAAACTTGGTATGCATTGGTTTTTATTACTGTATGAATTAAAATAAAATTTCAAAAAAAAATAGTGAGACGTTTTTGAAATATCGAATTTTCAAAAAAAAAAATGATTTTTTTCTTCAAAAGTTCAAAAAATATTTTTTTTTGTAAGTTTTGAAATGCAATGGATTTTAGACTTTTTAGAAGCATCTCTACAAAAATTTTTATTAAACTCCGTTATATCGATAATGATTAATTCAAAATTTAAAAAAAATGTTCTATGGTAGGTACAAGCTGTAATATCTTAATTTCAATTTTTTTTTGATATCTGTCAAGTTTGAAGAAAATCGGCCGGGCCGTTTAGGCTGTAGTCGAACCGACAGACAGACAGAATTGCGAGACCCACTTTTTTAGTCTTCGCTATCATCGTAATGTCAACTTTGAACAAAATCTCGAGTTCGATTTTTTTTACGAATGCATAACTTGCCTTATAGTACCTATAAGTCGCAAGTAAAAATAGTTTAGGTACGTATAGGTAGAAATGGCGATCACCGGCAGTCTACATATATATGGCCAAATTAGCACTGAAGTGCGCCATTTTGATACCATAACTCATTAACTCATATGAACCTGTGAATGGAAATGACATGAGAAATTGTGGACACTCTCACGGCTTCATCCAATTTGGATTAAGTTCAAAAATAGGGATACATTAGGATTTGATGTCTCTTAGTGCGTGTTTGATTTTGCCGGAAATTAGATCACTCAATCAGCTGGACCACCACAATCATTCGACACCATATACACTGTGGCAAGCTAAGCTGCCTTGCTTGGTACTGAAAAAGTAGCCAATCTAATTGAGATCCGGCCTCCACACATGAGCCCTCCGTTAAATCCCTCAATCCGCCAGCACCAGAATCTGAGGAGTAAAACGGAGGGCACTGCCCAGAAATGGCCGAAGTTCATTTCCGAAAGTTCGTCAATGTCGTCAAAAAATTCCCTTCCTAATGACTGTGCTCTAAATTTGGGCAGATCAGGGCATTTGCAGAAGAAGAGGAGGACTGTTTCCTTTTCCCGCTGTTTTCCACAGCTGCGTGAGTGTTGTGACTTGTGAGGTGATGAATATCCAGCTTGGCTGCATGCTCTCCTATTGGTCAGTGTCCGCTACAGGTAGCTTAGCTATGATATTGGCTATGTCTTGCCGATATTTATTATAGGTGGGCCAAATCTTTCTAGATATAATGGGGCGTATTCATAGAGAATTATACTAAAGTTATGATTGCTAGATCCTGAGCTTAAGGCTTGTTGGTTAAATAAACACAGCTACTATTCATGGTCATTTTCCCAGCTGTTTTTAGTAGAACACCAGGTTAAGGCTGAGGTCTACTACAAATTATACTACAAATAATGACGGGTCAAAGAAAGTGTACATTTTGTGTAGTACGCCTTTTGTTAAAATGGTAAGTTGGGCTGTCTTGAAGGGGTGGAATTCTCGGCCGCTACAAAAATTTTTTTTTCAGTGGTGTACTACCTCTGGCGAGGAATTGACAAATCCTCCAAGAGTATCTCTTGTCATGAGAGGTGCTGCTTATTAGCCGTTCGGAATCGGCAGAAAATTGTAGGTTGAACAAAATCTAATGGTTGAGAGTTGAAAAACACTAGGTTTAGCATCTCTATTACCCGTCATTATAAATTTTGTGTGGTATTTTTTGTATTGCACGTCGAAAAAAATTATGTAAAACAAAATTATTGGCACGAGTACGATAACTTGGCCGCCAAGATTTGATGACGGATTTTTGTAGAGGGGTCAAAAATAAGCACTTTTTACTATGGGAGGGGGGGGTCTATCTCCCCCCGTTTAGGAGGTAGGGGCACTTTTAGAAAAAAATGGTTTAAATTGAAAAAAAAAATTAAAAAACAACGGCAACACCTACAATAAAGTGCTATACTGCGTTTGAAAGTTAGAAGATTGTTCTATAATCCTGCATTTAAATTAAATTACTCATATCAACAGTTTTTGAGAAATTCGCATTTAAAGTCCAAATTTTGATAAAAAAACGTGAAAAAAAAAGTTTAGACCAATTGTTTTCAAAATTGTGAAATGAAATTGTAAATTAGCTTACATGTGTTTCATGTATCTATCAGTTCTTAATCGAACACAAAAAATCGCATGGTTCTATGTCTTCTGGTTTTTGAGAAAATCGAAAATAACTAAAACTACTTTTCTACAAAATGTTTGATATTTTTTGCTTCCTTACATAAATAAATCAGTGCTAGCTTCCAACATTACAATATATAAACAGTAAAGTATGTATGGGGGGGCATGCTGCCCCCCTGCAACCCCCCTGCTTGGGCACACTATAGGATTTGGGGTAGGTGCGAGGTTGAGTGCATGCAAAGTTTCTTTTGCATTCACAGAATCTGTATTTAAGAAAATTCAAATTTATTCTATTTATCCAATGTCCACTAAATACATATAAAATACAATAAACGATCTTGAAAACTAAAACAAACTTCTGACCATGTTCACCAATACATGGCACTATTTTTCTATCGAAAATACTGCCTAGAAAGGAAATATAAGGACGACTGGGGTTCGCAAATAATAGAGTTTTTATCAGATGTAAAAAAAGTTTACCCTTGTTATACCGATGGTGATATATGTGAGGGTTTACAGTTACAAGACATCGATCCTCCCACCCTTCAGAGCGAAAATTTAGAAAGTGTTTTACCGCCAAAACATCCTCGGCTTCCCACCATAAAAGAGTAACTCAACGAACTCGACAGTTATAGTACGGACGATGGCTTTATTGACGAGACTTACACACCTTTTTAATACATTTTGACCATTTTTAACTAACTATGACTGACTAACTTCTGACTAACTGACAAAATAACTGACCCAGATGCAATTCTATCTCCTCATGGTGCATTCTGGGTAACGCTAAATGAATTGCGGTACTGAACTAACAAAGATTCATTATGTTTATTAACATTAATCCTTAAAATGGAATCACCGTCACCACCAAAAATCAAAAAAAGTAGTTTTGGTAATTTTCGATTTTCTCAAAAACTAGAAGACATAGAACCATGCGGTTTTTTGTGTTCGATTAAGAACTGATATTTACATGGATCACATATAAGTTAATTTACAATTTCATTTCAAAATTTTGAAAACAATCGGTCTAAACTTTTTTTTTCACGTTATTTTATCAAAATTTGGACTTTAAATGCGAATTTCTCAAAAACCATTGACATGAGTAATTTAATTTAAATGCAGGATTATAGAACAATTTTCTGGCTTTCAAACGCAGTATAGCACTTTATTGTAGGTGCTGCCGTTGTTTTTTAATATTTTTTTTTTTTAATTTAAACCATTTTTTTCTAAAAGTGCCCCTACCTCCTAAACGGAGGTTTTCTCAAAAACCAGAAGACATAGAACCATGCGGTTTTTTGTGTTCGATTAAGAACTGATAGATACATGAAACACATATAAGCTAATTTACAATTTCATTTCACAATTTTGAAAACAACCGGTCTAAACATTTTTTTGTCACGTTTTTTTATCAAAATTTGGACTTTAAATGCAAATTTCTCAAAAACTATTGATATGAGTAATAAAATTTAAATGCAGGATTATAGAAAAATCTTCTGGCTTTCAAACGCAGTATAGCACTTTATTGTAGGTGTTGCCGTTGTTTTTTAATATTTTTTGTTTCAATTTAAACCATTTTTTCTAAAAGTGCCCCTACCTCCTAAGCGGGGGGAGGTAGACCCCCCCCTCCCATAGTAAAAAGTGCTTGTTTTTGAACCCCCTACAAAAACCCGTTATCAAATCTTGGCGGCCAAGTTATCGTACTCTCCCCAAATTATTAAATAAAAATAAAAAATTCATTTCATCAATTCCAAATTCCCAGTTCAGATAAATCGAGCACAAATTTATAACTCACATATATGTATACTATTCTTATTCAGTACTTTTCTACTAACACATCCGAGCCTATTTTTTATTTTTTTTTTTTTTTCTAAATCTGCAAAACAAACATTCTTACGAGTACTTTCCCTTATAATACCATAGTTCATTATTTAACGAAATATCGACAAATTGAAAGATGACTATTTCGCTAGCCCCAACTACGGTTTGACAGCCATAATCCTTTTCTTTTTATTTAATAAATTCCCTGACCTCTATTTTTCAATAGAAATAAATCTGCGGCCTTTCATTTTTAGTGGGAAGACTTATTTAATAACATCACATCGTAAGAAAGGTCTATGAATAGCCGCTCCTTTAATCAAATTATCATACGTCCCTAAGCTTTTTGAAAGTATTGTCCATTTTACAATGCTTTTTCATTGCAAACCTTCGCTTCTTACCAATATGAAAACCTCAGAAGTAGATCAACCACCATTAATTTTTTAGAATTTGTCTCTTGAAACTTATGCACCCTTGAGAATGGAAGAAAGTTGGTTCATTCTTATTTAAAAGACATATGGTATAAGGTTCTTTTAAAGTCGCTTTTAAATTACCTGTCATTAGAACTTCTAATGTTCCTCAAGGTAGCCATCATAGTCCTTAGATTTTTTTCTTGAAAAATTAAAAATTAATTAAAAATTCTTCAATTACTATCCACACCGATGTCGAAAAAAAAAATTTAGGTCTTCCCCGCTTTTTTGTTTTGCTATGCTTACTCCGCTAAACACCTTCCACATGGACCCTAAATTTAAATTATTAAACATAAGGCACCAACACCAATAGGACAAGTTTGTTTTCCTTGTGATATTGAAATATCTATTAAAAGGGCAAATTCCCCACTTGGTTTTGTTAAACGATGGTCTTAGCAATTTTGTGATCCCTAATATCACTTAACCTTGGTTAGACCTCCTCTAGAATATTCCAGCTAAGTATGGACACCTAATTTCAGACATCCTCTATATATCACCCGCATGCCCATTCCCCCCGACTTATCCCAATAACCCATATAATGTCATCAGCTACTCTTTTACCAGTTTAAGACAATAAAAATATTTTGCAACGGACCCATAGAAAATTAAATTTTTTGATACTCAATTGTTTTATTAACATACTTTTCATAGTTTTCAACAAATTAATATAAAATATTTATCCAGCTGCAATTCCTGCAGGTCCCATTGGGCCGGCTGGACCTGGTGGCCCAATCGGTCCCGGTGGTCCGGGTGGACCCAAACGCCCAGGAGATCCTTCTGCTCCACGTCTTCCAGGTTCCCCAGGTGGTCCAACTACTCCATCAGGCCCATTTGGACCGACTGCCCCAAGTGGCCCAACAGGTCCCGGTGGACCATCTCGGCCCGGATTGCCAGTGTCACCTCGATCCCCCTGAGTTCCAACTTGTCCAACTATGCCTGGCTGACCAGGTGGTCCTGGTGGGCAGATGCATTGCTGTCCTCCTGATATAAAAACCTGATCTCCTGAAGGTCCTCCAAAGGCTCGTTTTTCATTCGTCGCCCGATTTTCTTTAGCCCAAGTTGATTGAGTTATAATCGAAAAACCTTTAAAAAAAAAACGAAAAATGTTTAAAGTCGTAAAAAAGCATTTTTAAATCCCATATCCTTACAGCACAAAATAAACACCACCGCCAACATTGTGAATACAAGTTATGAATGCTTTGACGCTACATGTTAAGCTCTTTTATATGAATCCATACTCTCGCATATAAAAGACGGGCGGGCATATGGTCTTAATGTGTTCTCACTATAAAAGCTATTCTTTCGCATAAGAAAGAACCTAATAAAAGCAAATTGAGTTGTGAACAATTTGTGTGATACACATCTCCATCTGATAAAATTGACCTTTTAAATTTTATTTCTTTGAGTTTTTACAACCTAACTGAAGCTTAAGATGTCTTATCGTAGAATCTAGAAATAAGGTTGCAAATAGAATTTTTTTTGCAACTAAGTGTGCCAATATATTCAAAAGTTCTCTTCTTTAAATTACGTACGAAGGAATAAATGGGGGCTTACGACAATCTGAATGTCCTCATAAAATATTATGGAAAGGTTAAACGATTACACAAAAAGTATTAAATTTAATAAGTTCAGTTAAGAATGTAAATGTAATTTGAAAAAGAAATCAATATGTTGGCGCGAACAAGGACCCAGTGACTTATAACTATCAACCAATTCTAGGTGTGGGTTGTTGGGCAGGAATGGAGGGGACCAACAATTTTCGGGCGAGTCTGAAAGGTAAGATGAAAAGCACTTTTCATGGCAAGAGATATACTGGTGGATTTGCAGTTGGAGTTGCAGTTGAATGTGGAGTTTAAGTTGGCTTGGAGTTTCAATTGAAGCTGATTATTTCTTCAAAATTATAAAAAATTATAATTTACCCTAAAAACCACATGGTAATGATAATTTTTCCAACTGTTTTGTTTCAGCAGCTGTCAAAGTTATCATTGATTTCCAGCTGTCACTACATTCACTAAGGTTTGCCATTTCTTCATGTATAATTTAAGGCTTGCCGAAAGTGGGAAATTACTAAAAAAATATTATCGAAATCCCGAAATCTTGAGGTCGGTCGTCTTCAAGGCTTTAGTGCCTAAGCACTTCATTGTCCCTCAGTAGATCTCAGACCAGCTCCGTAATAGGTGTCATAATTTCATACTGTCTTATAAGTAGACACGCCACACGACTCGGTGTACTATCAAACGATTTCTGCAGGAGTTGCTTGGACAAGGAGGAAGAGGAAACAATCCCACACCTTCTTTGTACATGCCCCTCTCTCTCTTACAGACGCAAACTTCATCTAGGAGACTATTTCTATAATGAACCAAGCGATGTCATAAACACAGACATTAAAAGTCTCCTTCGCTTCATACAAATGGTTTAACTAGTAGGGAACCTCTAGTTCCCTATTAGATCGTGGTATCACAATGGACCTCTACTGGTCTAAGTGTGTCAGATGCTTTATATGACAGTCACTTTAACCTAACCTAACCTAACCTAGGCACTTCGTCGCACCGTGGAAAAGTTTAAGTGTGAATACACTCTTTTGTATCTTAAGCCACTGATCTGGGTCTTCATCTGCATAAAATTGAAGACGGTCGACAGTAGTCAAAGCTGTGAGTTCGCTTATAAGGCCCTTCAAATATTAGCCGCAGAACCTGTGTGACGTCACCGATCTTTAATATGACAAAAAAAAAAAAAAAAAAAAAAAAAACAAACAAACAAACCCCAATCGATTCCGATCCAAAAATTCCCTTTTATCTTAAAGATACAAACCACGTAAAAAAAAAGGAAAAAGAAACCGTCACCTGAAAAGAAAAAAAAAATGATTAAAAATTGATTTTTGGGCGGGAGATTGTCACCAGAGTCTGTCCCAAAAGTTGACTTCAAAGAAGTAGTTTTGGAGGCAATCTCTGGCGACCAAAAATCACTTATCTTGAAGATATTTCATGTCACAGAGATGTTATCCTAAAGGAAGTATCCGATAAGGTAATCCTAGAAAGAAAATAAAAGAAATAATGATAAAATAAGACTTCTCAATCCAATATACAATGTAAATTTGTTACTTACCGGGTAGTTAATTTTCTGACAGCCTACAGGTGACGAACCCCCTTTTTACCCCACAACATGACTTTCTTAGCTATGAATCACGATCAACTGAATATTTACGAAATTCCTTTTTGGTAAAATCCTTTTTCGTTTAAGTGTAATTAGTAAAAAAAAAAAAAAAAAAAAAGAAAATCTTCAAAGTAATAAACATTTGATTACAAAAACTCCACGCGAAATAAAACTTGTGTCAAAAATTTGACAGTTTGCAGACGTACAAGAAAGTAAAAAGGGAGAAAGAAAAGAATTAGAAAAAGTAGGAAAGGAAAACAGGAAATTTCGGAATAAAAGATGGAGTCACTCCGAAATGGATCAAAATAGGTGTCCGTTACGTTTAAATTATTAAATTATTTTTATCTTTATGTCTTAATAGTGCAATATAAGATTAAGTAGGGATTATTAATTAAGTTTAAAGTTACTGTGATAATATTTATTAAGATTTATAGTCAATAAGTTAGGTTTAAGGATTGAGCTTTAAGTGTTTCTGCAACATTAGGAGTAGTCTTAGATTCCACACCCATACATACTAGATAGAGAAAGACTGACGTAGGAAACAGACGAAAGAAAATCTCGTAATGGTATATGTGCGTTCTCAAAACTTCCAGTCTGCACACTGCAACGAAAGAGGTAAAGAAATTAGATGATAGGTCAATGAACTGCGAACTTTCGAATGCAATTGAAATGCAATTACGACTGCAGAGCAGAAAAAAAAAAAACAGGACACTGACAAGCGGGATACAGATTGTGACAGTCGTCTAGAGAAAAGAAAAAAAGAAAGAATCTTTCCGCGAAGAAAAAAAAAAATCGCACCAAGTCAAGAAATAAATCCAGAAAGATAGTTTTTTTTATTTCCAAAAATTGTGAATTTGAATAGAAAAAAAATAGGAATACCTAAAGACATTCGTTCATATATACAAAGATTTTTTTTTGTGAAACGATCCTCTGAAGACATATATATACAGAGGTTGTGAAAGCGAAATCCCATGTACATATATATGTATAGTGTACAATATATAGACAAAAGTCTCGACAGTTTCGGTTACCGAATATAAAAAAAAAAAAAAAACAGAAAAAACCAAAAAAAAAAACAAAAAAAAAAAAAGGTCAAAGAAATCCTGAAGGAAACGACGGCAGTGCAAGGTAGAGGAGAAGGAAAAGGCCTTGAGTTCCACAGAGGACATCTAAAGGGCATGATATACCTTGGCTGGGTGTTACACAGTCAACCATACAGTCCGCATACGGAGTGGAATTCCTTTTTGTCCTGAAAGACTATATATGAGAAGCAGTTTTTTTCTTTTTTATTTCTTTATATTTTTTTATTGTGGATTTTTAAATAACTTTTAATTTATAAATAAAACGTGTAAAAGAGGTGAAAGTTAATTAAATCAACGCGTTTATCAATTTTAAACCTTAATCCTATATTAAAATAAGTATGCATATATATATATACACATATACATATCTATACGAATAAATACACTACGCAACAGTGGATTCCTACAAAGCTTGCCGGCAGGACTGCGAGGGATGAAGCCAAGTAAGTCGTTCCTTTTTTCCGTTATTTTGATATAAACTAAGGTTAAAAATCCAAGAAAAGTTTCAACTTCTTCCCAGAGTGTATATATATATATTTATATACATTTGTGTAATAGGAAAAACAAAGTAGAAGGTAATACTCATAAATCACACACTCCGGGCAATAGTATCTACTAAAGCCATAAAATTATTAAGTTTAATTTTCTTTCCCCCTTCCCTTTGTTTTTACAATTTTTTCTTTGGTTCATAAGATTTGTAAAATTGAATTACACATTAAATTTTTTTTTTATTTTCATTTCCTTTTTAAATTTTTAATTTACATTTTTTTTCATTTTTTTATTATCATTTTGATTTTTTTATTTTTAATTTTCATTTCATTTCATTTAATTTTCAATTTTTCTTTATTTCAATTTTAACTTGAATTTTAGTTTTTTTATTTTTCAATTTCATTCTTCATTTAAATTATCCACAAATTCTTTGCAAATTGTTAACTTCAACAAAAATCAACATATGTAATAAAGAAGTATTAATTAATATACATAAAAAATTGAACTTTCTGGTTTGTTTAAAGTTTCACATGACGAGATTTAGTACAGATAAGATGTGTTGCTGAAGTCCTTATTTATAGGTGTGTGAGGGCTCGGCTGAGCCGGCGGCGGTAAGGGATGTTTCACCCATTGGGCTGTAAATAGACAGGATCACCGACATGTTACACTACTGACTGACAAAACGAACTTTACACAACTGCAGATTTACGTAAAGACGGATATACTGACATGGATATACCGAATCGACAAAACATGACATCAATAAACTATAACCATAGACAGCTACATGACGTAACCATACAGACTACTTACTTTGCAGACATACGCCACCCACATACCTACCCATTACTCTCGACAAAACTGCCTTATTTACTGACAAAATTGACTTTTCTGCTAGGACACATTCCACATACACAGAGACTCACTAACTTACGATCCACCCACTAACTAACATATGATGACTTGACAGATACAGACTACACACACACACACATACTGACTACACTAGGAAAGTAAGAAAAGAGCGACTGAAAGCGATCTTTTGGGGGTGTCTTCATTAAGAATCAGGCCAAGAAGATACCGATGGTTGTATCTCAGCGATACAAGGGTGGGTAGGCCAAATTGGCCGATAACATCTGGCAAGACCTTTGTGGATTCGGCGACCCACTGTGCTGATGCAATGGTGAATTCGACTACAATCTTCGACTGGAATTGGAATAAAGTTTCACATGTTAGATTTAGTTTAGAATAGGTTTAGCTTTAGTCTTATATCAAGTATTTGATATAATAAATTTATAATATAGATTAGCATAGTTTAGGATTAGTTTTAAACTTATTCCAATTTCCAGCTAGATTGATAGTGGAGATTCACCCTTTCATCAATGCAGTGGTACAGGTAACTAAATTTGTGCGATTTTTCCTTCACTGTCCTTTCCTTATTCCAATAACGATTCCAGTAATTCCCCTCCTTTTCCTATCCTTAATCCTAGGCACGAGATATTTTGTTTGCTGTGTAGGAGTGGTGTTGGAGAAGAGCAAGAACCACCCCAATCCTTCGAGCTGAGCCGAGCTAGAGCAAGCGTGCCGCAGCGCTTTTCCAACACTCGAAGTTGCCCCTGTGGCTTAAATCCTGACACGCAACAATGGCGCCCAACGAATGAACGGCTTCCAGATCCATTGGGACTCTAAGGAGATGATTTTGTTTTTTTTCAAGGTCATTCCCTTGGACTCACAATAATCTGTCCTAAATTTTATCATTTTTATTTAAATATTCCTTAACCTATAGCACAAGTTTAGGGACCGTTTATGCTCTTTTGGATATGAAGAGATTAAGCTCGGCTGTCCGATCTATCAGGTCCAGAACCAGTAGATTTAGTGAGGTAGAGTAAGATCCTTCATACCCGGGGAGCGGAGTAGAGTTTACATACAGACTACTTACTGTCAACCATGCAGTCAAGCACAGCTGGACTCAGAGAGTGACGTAAGTGGGATGTGTTGAAACCTACTCGTGTGGAGGATTATTTCTACATTCTAGCCAACCACCTTTTAGGTTCAATACCAGAGAGTTTGAAGTGGTGGAATGCTAGGAATAATCCAAAGCACTCGTCAATTCACAAAGGCTCCAGTCGCAATCCTGACTACAAAAAGACCTAACGAAAATCTGAACGAACGTAAACATAGACTCAACGTGACAACAATAACGACATTAAAACTACAGTACCAGGATAAAACACCCTATCCAACAACCCGCCAGGATACTTAGTTGGGTCTTCACACACCTAATTTACATATGAAAGCACACAAGACAAGAATATATTTTTCTTTTTGAATTCTAGTTGATTTTTGAAATTTTATCAACTCTATTGTTTCATTTTTTTATTTTTTATTTTTTTACACTAATTGAAATCGTTTTTTAACAGATATAGCATTGAATTGATTTTGTTTTTATTAAGTTCGTATTACATTGAAACATTAAAACAATATTTACCTTTTAATTTTTTTTTTTAATTTTTCTTTGAATTTTTGAATTTTTGAAATTTATTTATTTATTTTTTTTTTCTTCAGTAAATTAAGTTTTTTTTTTTTTTTTGAAATTTGAATTTTGAAATCAAAAAGAAAAAAAAAATGGAAGGAAGCACGGGTGCTGTGAAAAAGAACACCCAGCCAAACCGTAGTGGTAACAAGCGTCGGGTAACCCGTCTTGCACTTGCCGCCGGTTCTACTTTTAGTCCACCACCTATAGAGCCGGATCAAAACGAAATCCTTCCAAACCCTTTCGACGACCTCCTTGAAAGAAGTCTAGAAAACATGAGAGTTGATTTAGATGATCATCAAGTAGGGGCAACAGCGTTGCCAGAACCAAGTAGTGTTAGCCAGACGAAGACAGGTATGGGCGCTAGTGATCCAAATGTAAGTGAAATGATAGGGGAAGATGAGATAGAAACGAGGGAATCAGTAAATAGGGTTACTGATCATTTGAGTAGAAAGAGTCACCAAATAGTCCAGGAAGGAAATGTCACCAATTTAAGGCAGAGTAACGAGATTCCTAATAGAAAGGAATGTTTGAAAAAGGTCATCGATTTTGAAATTTCTAAGTCCGTTAATGAGACACAAGAAAAAACGATGAGGCTACTTGCAGAACAAGCTAAAAATTTGACGACAATGCATACGATGATACAATTACTGACGACTAATATGAGTAACATGAGTGAGAGAATAGGAGTGGTTGAGAAATCAACCCTAGCAACATATGATAGGCAAGAACGTAGGGAAGACGTATTATTAGAAGACCTGGATATTAGTAGACCCAAAGCTATAGAAGAGAATGGAGCCAAAGGAGGATGTCATGTCCACAGGTGTAACAGCCAAGGTCACCGAGTTGACATCCACAAGTGGAACATTAAGTTCGATGGAACTTTGAAAAGTATGTCAGTAGAAAGTTTCATTTTTAGAATCGAAACTCTTCAGAAAAAGAATAAAGTTTCTAATGAGCAGATTTTTGCCAATTTTCACCACTTTGTTACAGGGCCGGCTGAAAAATGGTATTGGCAATATCTAGAAGAAAATGAGGGTGATGAATACCTTAATTTTTACGATTTGAAATCGGAACTTTTAAGACGTTTTCGTAATAATAAAACTGATCACGAAATATTAAGAACAATTTTAGATAGGCGGCAACAGCCAACAGAGTCATTCGATGACTTCGATGAAGAGATAAGAGGTCTGACTCTTCAAATGAAAACTCGACCTAAAGAGGAAGAATTGGTAGATATGATAAGGCAAAATTTGAAGCTTAGAGTTGCAAATATGATTTTTGGTTGTCGTATAAAGGATATACGCGATTTACGAGAAGAGTGCAGAAGGGCAGAGAAACACATTGCAACGCGAGAAGTACGAGTACCTAGACAAATTAATGAAATACAAAACAGTGACATTACACAAAACATGATAGACTTTACAGACTCAGACGACGAACCCTGTATTGCAGCAATGCAGCACAATCGTGCAGTCAAACAACAAACAAATTTTAAAACAGATAATCGATCACAAAACTACAAATACAACGACAGAGACAAAAGGACGGATAACACAAATAAGAACTCGACCTCGACAACATGTCCTCTGACAACATGTCCTTCGACATTCCACGCACTTACTTGTTTTAGCTGCGGCCAAGGGAACATATCCTTCAAATGTGGGTCATGCCAGGGAAACCCGAAGGTTGGAAGTGTTCCGGAGGTCACTCAGCCGACGAAAACTTCAACTCCGGAGAAATAGAGTCTGGAAAGATACAAATTTTAAAGAGAGACAAGACTGAAAATCCAAATACTTACCATAACGAAAAACCAAAACATGACGTACAATATAAAACCCTTCATCAACGGAAACTAGAGTATGACGAAGCGAGAAAAAGAATATTCAATGAAGAAGTGACATTAGAGACAAATCCGACTACAAGAAAGTTTAGAAAAATTAGTAAATTAAGAGAAAAATGTGCAATAAAAAGACGGACTAAGAACAAAATAGAGTCAACAGTATTGGCTATAACTGACGACAATAGGCCATATGCAAAAGTTGTAGTAGATGGTGAAGAGATGCTAGGCCTATTAGACAGTGGCGCATCTGTTAGTTGCCTGGGTAAAGGGGCAATTGAATTTTTGACGAAACACGGTTTACAGATGACAAAAATGACACTAAACATAAAGACAGCCGACGGAAAAAACCAAAACATTAATGGACGAGTTAGAACAGAAATTACATGGAACGGAATTAGACAAAAACTTGAACTGTACGTGGTACCGAGCCTACAACAACAGCTTTACTTAGGCGTAGACTTTTGGAGAACATTCAAGGTAGCTCCTAATGTAATAGCAGCGTTAGATACTCCATTGCCGACGGGAGGACAAGAGTCTGACCCGATGATGAAACTTTCTCCAGCACAAACTGAGGAACTGGATCGGGTCAAACACATGTTTCCTTCCTATGCAGTGTTGGGATTGGGAAGAACGTCACTGGAAGAACATGTCATTGAGATGGAGGACGAAAATATACCCATCAAACAGAGGCACTACCCAATCTCACCTGTCATACAGAAGTTGATGTACGCTGAGCTTGACAGGATGCTCGATCTTGGTGTAATAGAAGAAAGTAATAGCGCATACAGTTCCCCAGTTGTGTTGGTTAGGAAGCCAGGCAAAAACAGACTTTGCTTGGATTCACGGAAGGTGAACGCAGCAACGAAAAAATTTGCGTACCCTCTTCCAAATATAGCAGGAATTTTGAGTCGACTTCGAGATACGCGTTTCATTTCTAGCATCGACTTAAAGGATGCCTTCTGGCAGATTCCTTTGGAGCTCAAATCAAGAGAGAAGACGGCTTTCACAGTCCCTGGACGGCCATTGTATCAGTTCACGGTTATGCCGTTTGGGCTGTGCAATGCCGCCCAGAGAATGTGTAAGCTGATGGACAAGGTCATTCCCACTCGTCTGAGAGAGAGTGTCTTTGTTTATCTAGATGATCTCTTGGTTTGTTCTCCAGACTTTGAAACCCACATGAGTGTCCTGAGAGAGGTGGCGAGGTGTTTGCGTGAAGCGAAGTTGACGATAAACGTGGAGAAAAGTAAATTCTGCCATAAGGAGCTCAAATACTTAGGTTATTTCGTCGGTGATGGGGGTCTAAGAACAGATCCAGGAAAAGTTTCAGCAATTGAAGAATTTCCAATACCAAAGACTCCTAAACAACTCCGTCGTTTTCTGGGGATGGTAGGTTGGTACAGACGTTTTATCCCAAATTTTGCGTCTGTATCAGCCCCAATGACAGACTGCCTCAAGAAGGGTAAGGACTTCAAAATGACTGACGAAGCTCTGAAATCTTTCGAAGAACTCAAGACTCGACTGGTGAGATCACCCATATTGGTCCACCCAGACTTTAAACGACACTTTTACATACAGTGTGACGCATCAACTACGGGTGTAGGGAGTGTTCTTTTCCAGATGGACGATGAGAACAACGAACGGCCCATAGCATTCATATCGCAAAAACTTAATTCGGCTCAAAGAAATTATAGCGTAACAGAGCTAGAATGCTATGCGGCTGTTTTGTCTGTAAAGAAGTTCCGTGAGTATATTGAGGGTTTACCTTTTACGATTATTACTGACCACGCGAGCCTTAAGTGGCTGATGACTCAGAAGGACTTGAGTGGGAGGTTAGCTCGCTGGAGCCTGAAACTGCAAGGTTTCGACTTCACTATAGAGCATCGAAAGGGAACTCTCAATGTGGTCCCGGACACGCTTTCACGAATCCATATGGACGAGATCACGACTGAAGCACCCGAAGTTGACTTTAATTCTCCACATTTTGCGTCAGAAGAATATGTAGAGTTAAAGAAGACAATTAACGAAAACAAAGACAAATTACCTGACGTATGTGTTTCTGATGGCTTCGTATACAAACGGACTGACAAACGATCTGGAGACCCAATTCAAGAGGACAGGGCTTGGAAACTCTGGGTACCGAGGGAGTTGTGTAGGAACCTTTTGGTAACGGCTCATGATTCTTTTGCGGCAGGCCATGGAGGAATACATAAAACTCTAGCCAAACTTCGGCAGAGGTATTTCTGGCCAAACATGACGAATGATGTTCAGGATTATGTAAAAAACTGTGATATATGCAAGTGCAATAAACCAACGAATTCAATTACGAGACCACCCATGGGACAACAAACTATAACCGAACGACCTTTCCAACGACTCTACATCGACTTTTTGGGACCATACCCAATGACGAAGAACAGAAATACCCACATCTTTATAGCTTTAGACCACTTTAGTAAGTACGTTTTCCTAAAACCTTTAAAAAAAGCAACAGCAGCTGAGGTAGTGAAATATCTTGAAGAGAGCGTTTTCCACATGTTTGGAGTTCCAGAATTCATTCACTCTGACAACGGAAAACAATTCGTATCAGAACTGTTTTCCAGCTTTTTAGCTAAATATGGCGTTAAACACATACGCACAGCCTTTTATTCGCCACAAGCGAATGCTTCAGAACGAGTGAATCGTTCGGTTTTAGCCAAAATTCGGTCCTACATAGATAGTGACCAACGAAACTGGGACCTACATGTGAGCAGCACCGCGTTTTCAATCCGCAGCGTCTTACATGATGCCATAAAATATGAACCATATTTTGCCGTTTTTGGTTCTCAAATGGTCCAAAACGGAGAAACCTACGAGCTGTTAAGAAAACTTGATATGTTAAAGGATACGAATATCCAAATTATTGAAAAGGCAGATAGGCAAGCCTTATTGAGAAAACAGATTTTCGAAAACTTGAAACTTGCACATCAAAGATCAACAAAAACTTACAATACAAGAAGCAAAAACATATCCTATAAAGTAGGACAAATTGTTTATAGGAGAAATTTTAAACAAAGTAACCTCACAGACAAGTATAATGCTAAATTAGGACCTAAATTCTTAAAATCAATCGTCCTTAAAACAGTAGGAAATTCTCTCTACGAGCTAGGGAATTTGAGAGGTGAAAAGGTAGGAGTGTACCATGCCAAGGACATTCATACCTAATGACGCACTCGGCTGCTGTTGCATCTAATTATCTGTGATATATGTGTTATATAGTTATTTATTTATTTATTTATTTATATATTCATTTATCTTAGTTCCTTATTTAAATTTATTTATCTATTTATTCATATATGTACTTATTTATTTATTTGACTATTTATTCACCTAACACTTGGTGTGAAATCTGTGATATCAATGTTTGTGATGTCCATATGTATTTATTTATTTATTTAAATTATTTATTTATTTAAATTATTTATTTAGTTATCTATTTGTTTAATTACTTATTCCATATTATTTATTTATTTATTTATTTTTATATTTCGTTATTTATTTATTTATTTAGGTAGGATTTTTTTTGTGTACGTATTTGTTTATTTATCATCTACTTATTTTATTTATTTAACCATTATGTATTCACAGGACTGTAAATATTATATTCATACATATATCACATCTATCTACCTACCTATTTTCCCCATCTACGCTTTAACCTTCTTACCCTATCTAACTGATTCCTTTATCTTCATTCCTCATACCCACAACTATCTTTCATCCACTCCTAATGTTGCAGAATCTTGATTTTAGAATTCTTAAGATAAGAAAGAATAATGAGAAAAGACTGAACCTAGCATAGATAATTGAAAACATGAGACTGATAGATAGTTTAAGCACAACGACAAGTTAAGCCCGACCTATTCATACTAAAAGTATCTCAGGGAGTGAGGCGTGCCACACGATGAGAACGGCTTATACGAAAATTCAATGTGAGATAGGTAAAAAGAGATAAAATAGGTAAATAAAGATCGTATCCTTTTTTTTACGAGGCCGGTTTTCTCACGACCACTCGTAAACCGTCGTCGAGCCTGTGACGTCACCGATCTTTAATATGACAAAAAAAAAAAAAAAAAAAAAAACAAACAAACAAACCCCAATCGATTCCGATCCAAAAATTCCCTTTTATCTTAAAGATACAAACCACGTAAAAAAAAAGGAAAAAGAAACCGTCACCTGAAAAGAAAAAAAAAATGATTAAAAATTGATTTTTGGGCGGGAGATTGTCACCAGAGTCTGTCCCAAAAGTTGACTTCAAAGAAGTAGTTTTGGAGGCAATCTCTGGCGACCAAAAATCACTTATCTTGAAGATATTTCATGTCACAGAGATGTTATCCTAAAGGAAGTATCCGATAAGGTAATCCTAGAAAGAAAATAAAAGAAATAATGATAAAATAAGACTTCTCAATCCAATATACAATGTAAATTTGTTACTTACCGGGTAGTTAATTTTCTGACAGCCTACAGGTGACGAACCCCCTTTTTACCCCACAACATGACTTTCTTAGCTATGAATCACGATCAACTGAATATTTACGAAATTCCTTTTTGGTAAAATCCTTTTTCGTTTAAGTGTAATTAGTAAAAAAAAAAAAAAAAAAAAAGAAAATCTTCAAAGTAATAAACATTTGATTACAAAAACTCCACGCGAAATAAAACTTGTGTCAAAAATTTGACAGTTTGCAGACGTACAAGAAAGTAAAAAGGGAGAAAGAAAAGAATTAGAAAAAGTAGGAAAGGAAAACAGGAAATTTCGGAATAAAAGATGGAGTCACTCCGAAATGGATCAAAATAGGTGCCCGTTACGTTTAAATTATTAAATTATTTTTATCGTTATGTCTTAATAGTGCAATATAAGATTAAGTAGGGATTATTGATTAAGTTTAAAGTTACTGTGATAATATTTATTAAGATTTATAGTCAATAAGTTAGGTTTAAGGATTGAGCTTTAAGTGTTTCTGCAACATTAGGAGTAGTCTTAGATTCCACACCCATACATACTAGATAGAGAAAGACTGACGTAGGAAACAGACGAAAGAAAATCTCGTAATGGTATATGTGCGTTCTCAAAACTTCCAGTCTGCACACTGCAACGAAAGAGGTAAAGAAATTAGATGATAGGTCAATGAACTGCGAACTTTCGAATGCAATTGAAATGCAATTACGACTGCAGAGCAGAAAAAAAAAAAACAGGACACTGACAAGCGGGATACAGATTGTGACAGTCGTCTAGAGAAAAGAAAAAAAGAAAGAATCTTTCCGCGAAGAAAAAAAAAATCGCACCAAGTCAAGAAATAAATCCAGAAAGATAGTTTTTTTTATTTCCAAAAATTGTGAATTTGAATAGAAAAAAAATAGGAATACCTAAAGACATTCGTTCATATATACAAAGATTTTTTTTTGTGAAACGATCCTCTGAAGACATATATATACAGAGGTTGTGAAAGCGAAATCCCATGTACATATATATGTATAGTGTACAATATATAGACAAAAGTCTCGACAGTTTCGGTTACCGAATATAAAAAAAAAAAAAAAACAGAAAAACCAAAAAAAAAAACAAAAAAAAAAAAAGGTCAAAGAAATCCTGAAGGAAACGACGGCAGTGCAAGGTAGAGGAGAAGGAAAAGGCCTTGAGTTCCACAGAGGACATCTAAAGGGCATGATATACCTTGGCTGGGTGTTACACAGTCAACCATACAGTCCGCATACGGAGTGGAATTCCTTTTTGTCCTGAAAGACTATATATGAGAAGCAGTTTTTTTCTTTTTTATTTCTTTATATTTTTTTATTGTGGATTTTTAAATAACTTTTAATTTATAAATAAAACGTGTAAAAGAGGTGAAAGTTAATTAAATCAACGCGTTTATCAATTTTAAACCTTAATCCTATATTAAAATAAGTATGCATATATATATATACACATATACATATCTATACGAATAAATACACTACGCAACAGTGGATTCCTACAAAGCTTGCCGGCAGGACTGCGAGGGATGAAGCCAAGTAAGTCGTTCCTTTTTTCCGTTATTTTGATATAAACTAAGGTTAAAAATCCAAGAAAAGTTTCAACTTCTTCCCAGAGTGTATATATATATATTTATATACATTTGTGTAATAGGAAAAACAAAGTAGAAGGTAATACTCATAAATCACACACTCCGGGCAATAGTATCTACTAAAGCCATAAAATTATTAAGTTTAATTTTCTTTCCCCCTTCCCTTTGTTTTTACAATTTTTTCTTTGGTTCATAAGATTTGTACAATTGAATTACACATTAAATTTTTTTTTTATTTTCATTTCCTTTTTAAATTTTTAATTTACATTTTTTTTCATTTTTACTTGCGACTTATAGGTACTATAAGGCAAGTTATGCATTCGTAAAAAAAATCGAACTCGAGATTTTGATCAAAGTTGACATTACGATGATAGCGAACACTAAAAAAGTGGGTCTCGCAATTCTGTCTGTCTGTCTGTCTGTCTGTCTGTCTGTCTGTCTGTCTGTCTGTCGGTTCGACTACAGCCTAAACGGCTCGGCCGATTTTCTTCAAACTTGGTAGATATGGGTTTTAATTTTTTACCCCCGGACGTTTTTTTTTTTTTTTTTTTAAGACCAAAAATAACGGTACCTGCCATACGATTTTTTTTCGAAATTTTATAAATATTTTTTTTTCTCAAAAACTGTCCCACAGAATTTTTTAAAAAAAATTTGAAAAATTTCATTTGGTTAAAACTAGCTAAAGGTTGAAAAAAATTTTACAAAAAATTGTTATTTTTGGTAGACCCCCTGGGTCCATTTTTTTTGTTTTTGATTTTCTCGAAAACGGTACAGCCGATTTAAATAATTTTTTTTATGCCAAAGCTCCTCCAAAGTTTGAATATTATTGCATATTCAAATTTTCAATTTTTATTTTTTTGGATTTTTAAAAAAAAAATCAAAATTTTTTTTTGGAAACTCAATATTTCGAAAACCCCATGCTCGATTTTTTTCAAACTTGACAAAAAAAAAGTTTTTTAACATAATCTACAAGATTTGAGAAAAAAAAAATTGTTTCATCTAAAACTAACGGTACCTTCCATACAAATTTTAAAAAATGGTTTTCGAAAAGCGTATTTTTCTCGAAAACGGTTCCGAGAATTTTGCTAAAATTTTTTTTCTTTTGATTAATCTTTACGATCTATAATTTAATAAAAAAAAATTTTAAATCTAGATATTACTGACTGTACCTACCATAGAACGATTTTTTCGAATTTTGAATTTCTCATTATCGACATAACGGATTTTAATGAAATTTTTTATAAAAAAGCTCCAAAAAAGTTTAAAAAACATTGCATTTAAAAACTTAAGAAAAAATATTTTTTCAATTTTTAGAAAAAAAAGTCGTTTTTTTTTTTTTTGAAAAATTCGATATCTCAAGAACGGCTTATTATTTTTTTTTTTTGGAAATTAGACCTTTATTCGTACAATAATAAAAGCTTAAGGTTGGCGTACCAAAATTTTTTCTTAAAAATGTTTTAAAAATTTTGTACATAAAAGCTTATTTTTTTAAGGAACCACTACAACGACTTATAATTTTTGTTCTTGAATAAATTCATATTTGCATAGCATTCTGTTTTTATCTCTTACTACTAAAAGAATTTAAAAAATTAATTTTATCCTTATGGACAGTTTTCTTTAATAACATTCGTTTTTAAAATTCCTAGTCTATTACATAGGAGCAAGTTCGTGCGACCCAGTCGTGCATTTTATTTTATTATCATTTTGATTTTTTTATTTTTAATTTTCATTTCATTTCATTTAATTTTCAATTTTTCTTTATTTCAATTTTAACTTGAATTTTAGTTTTTTTATTTTTCAATTTCATTCTTCATTTAAATTATCCACAAATTCTTTGCAAATTGTTAACTTCAACAAAAATCAACATATGTAATAAAGAAGTATTAATTAATATACATAAAAAATTGAACTTTCTGGTTTGTTTAAAGTTTCACATGACGAGATTTAGTACAGATAAGATGTGTTGCTGAAGTCCTTATTTATAGGTGTGTGAGGGCTCGGCTGAGCCGGCGGCGGTAAGGGATGTTTCACCCATTGGGCTGTAAATAGACAGGATCACCGACATGTTACACTATACTGACTGACAAAACGAACTTTACACAACTGCAGATTTACGTAAAGACGGATATACTGACATGGATATACCGAATCGACAAAACATGACATCAATAAACTATAACCATAGACAGCTACATGACGTAACCATACAGACTACTTACTTTGCAGACATACGCCACCCACATACCTACCCATTACTCTCGACAAAACTGCCTTATTTACTGACAAAATTGACTTTTCTGCTAGGACACATTCCACATACACAGAGACTCACTAACTTACGATCCACCCACTAACTAACATATGATGACTTGACAGATACAGACTACACACACACACACATACTGACTACACTAGGAAAGTAAGAAAAGAGCGACTGAAAGCGATCTTTTGGGGGTGTCTTCATTAAGAATCAGGCCAAGAAGATACCGATGGTTGTATCTCAGCGATACAAGGGTGGGTAGGCCAAATTGGCCGATAACATCTGGCAAGACCTTTGTGGATTCGGCGACCCACTGTGCTGATGCAATGGTGAATTCGACTACAATCTTCGACTGGAATTGGAATAAAGTTTCACATGTTAGATTTAGTTTAGAATAGGTTTAGCTTTAGTCTTATATCAAGTATTTGATATAATAAATTTATAATATAGATTAGCATAGTTTAGGATTAGTTTTAAACTTATTCCAATTTCCAGCTAGATTGATAGTGGAGATTCACCCTTTCATCAATGCAGTGGTACAGGTAACTAAATTTGTGCGATTTTTCCTTCACTGTCCTTTCCTTATTCCAATAACGATTCCAGTAATTCCCCTCCTTTTCCTATCCTTAATCCTAGGCACGAGATATTTTGTTTGCTGTGTAGGAGTGGTGTTGGAGAAGAGCAAGAACCACCCCAATCCTTCGAGCTGAGCCGAGCTAGAGCAAGCGTGCCGCAGCGCTTTTCCAACACTCGAAGTTGCCCCTGTGGCTTAAATCCTGACACGCAACACCTGATTTGGCCAAAAAATCACCTTCTCGGACAAGGCCCATTTATGTTTCAGCGGCAATGTCAACAAGCGAAATTTTCATTATTGGATCGAACACAATCAAGTTTTCGACCAAACATCAATCCATTTTGGTGCGATTTCATCTTCGAAATGAGGAAGGCAAGACACCTTTACTTTTCATGGTTTTGGGTGCAGAACGATGTTAACCGACTTTCTGTGGCCAGAGCTCGATACCATTGACGCATGTACCAGTGAATTATCACTCGAAGTTGTGAAGAAGAAATTTGGCGTCTGGTGTTAATAAATAGGCCGATCATGCGCGACTTGATACCACTCGATTATTTGCTTTGGGGCTACACCAAAAAGCAAACCACTTTAAAGGTTACTGAGACCAAATTTAGAGACACTATTTCCGGAATAACACTGCACATATTGGACCAGTCGCTTGAAGATTTTCCAGCCAAGACGAAGAGGTTGTATACATAATGACATGGATAGACATAACTTAAAAATTAGACCAGAATAAATTTTGTATCTCAAGCCCCTGTTGTTATTTTATTTAAATTTCTTTTTCGGTTCACTCTAAGCTGGTCACAGTAAACAAAATTTTTGACATAAGACTTGAATTTTTCCAGAAAGAATCCAAATTTTTTTTTGTTTAATAATGAATAATTCAATTTACGTAGGTATCTATATAATGCCAAAAATGAAAAAATCAAACATATAGTTTTTTGGGAGGTACTGTTAGTTACAAAATCAAAAGTTCCTTTTTATGATACGAAAAATCGTACAAATCGAAAAACTTTCAACATTTCAAAAAAAAAACGATGATGTTGTTTTCGATATATCGGGTGGGCCAAATCCAAATTTTTTTTTTATGAAAGTTATAAAATGAACAAAATTAAGATTTGGTCATGTATTATGGCCTTAATAATCAAGAGCAAACATTCCCATTAATTATGGAACACAAGGTCGTTCAAGCGGATGGTCGTGCGCCTTCAATTGCTGAGTCATTTGGACTTTGTAAGTGAATAATCCGAGATTGTGCAAAATTCTCCTCAATGATGTTCGTGAATTAAGTCTCACAATTTCGGCTGCAGCAGCCACATCAGTGATAGAAAATTCTGTACAATTGTACCGAATTCGATACAATTGAGTTTGTATAAGTACAAAAGTACAATTTGTCTCAATTAATTCAGTACAATTTCAAAATTTCCATATTTTATGTAATTGCAAAACAAAAGCACATAAAAGGGAATTGAAAGTTGAATACATCATCCTCTCCTGAATGCATTCATTTTCATAACGGAACAATAACTCTCAGCTGTAAACCCTTATAACTCTTAATTACAGTTTTCACTTCCAAATGACATCTTGCTTACAAGCTTAAAAACACAGTTCTCAAACTTTTTACAATTTACCTCACGAAATACGAGTACTTAGAAGATGCGTTGCTACTTAGTATGGGTGAAAAATGCTCCATATCTCATATTAATTTATATCCTGCAAGAAATGCACGCATGTTAAATAATTTCCGACATACTGCCTAGAATTTTGCTAAGCTTTTCTTTCTTTTGATTAATTTTTACGATCTATAATAAGCGATTTTTTTCGAAATTTTGACAAAATTTTTTTTTTCTCAAAAACAGTTTTTTTTTTTAAATTCATAAAATTTCATTTAGTTAAAGAAAATTTAAGAAAATTTTCAAAATATTAGTTTGATAACTCCATGCTCGATTTTTTTAAAACTTGATAAATAAAAGTTTCTTAATATAATCTACAAGATTTGAGAAAAAAAAGTTATTTTACCCAAAAATAACGGTACCCTCCATACAAATCGTATTTTTCTCGAAAACGGTGCCTAGAATTTTGCTAAAATTTTTTTTCTTTTGATTAATTTTTACGATCTATAATAATTTAATAAAAAAAATTGAAATCAAGATATTACTGACTGTATCTACCATAGAACGATTTTTTCGAAATTTGAATTTCTTATTATCACCATAACGGATTTTAATGAAAGTTTTTATAGACAAGCTTCTAAAAAGCTTAAAAAACTTTGCCTTTTAAGACTTTAAAAAAAAAATCTTTTTTTGAATTTAAGAAATATGTATCTATTTTTTTTTTTTGGAAAATTCGATATCTCAAAAATGGATCAATATTTTTTTTTGTAAATTTAATTTTTATTCGAACATTTATAAAATAAACACTTTAAATTGGCGTTCCAAAATTTTTTCTTAAAAATGTTTTAAAAATTTTGTATATAAAAGCTTATTTTTTTAAGAAACCACTACAGCGAATTATAATTTTGTTCTTGCATAAACTACTTTTGCTTAAAATACATGGCATCCTGTGCTTAGCTCCAACTGCTAAAGGAGTTGTTTTAGTCATCTAAAAAATGAACTGTTTTCTCTAATAACGCATTTATTTTTAAAATTCCTAGCCTATTACATTACACAGGAACAAGTTCGTTCGATTTTTGTTCATACAAAATTCGTTTTCGGTACAATTGACATCATTTCAGTACAATTTTATTCTAGATCTCAGTACAATTGAAAAATTTCATTTTCCATCCCTGAGCCATATCCTCATCTGTGCTCACCGTACGACTACGGAGACCATAAGTGTTGTCCACTAGATTATAAGTCTCACAAACTTTTCGCACAAGCTTGCGTACAGCAGGCGCCAAAACTTCTTTTCAAAAACACACTGTTTAGGCTACACAGCACTCACTTTTAAGAAAAGTGTTTAATATTTTCCAAAGTTGTTCAAACTCAAAGCGACTACCGCGGAGGTATAACCATGACTTTCTGTCAAGATTTCAAGCGGGAAACAGATGTCAGTGACAAAATAATCAATGATTTAAAAAGAAACCACTGGATGGAGTTCAAAATTACTTAAAATTAAAGCTCCCATTTTCGTTCCGAAAATATATCAAAAGTTTGGTGGAGACGAAACTGACATGAGCCCCATGCCTTACGATTCTCAACCAGAAATACAAAAATGTATTTTTCAAGTTTATTTCTGAATGAAAAAAAAATTCTGCGCACCAAAGTTTTTCCCTTTAAAACTCAACCTGAGGCTTTATCAAAATCATGAAAATCGGGTACTTACAAAGTATCTACATCGCTTAAATCAAATAAAATATTTTACAAGTCCATTAACCACCACAAAATCGACAGATATACTCGCATAGAAAAACCACATATAGAAATCGATTGATTTGTAATTTACGAATGTAAACTCCTTTAGCCCCAGAAATGCGTTATACCAATACGTTTTATGCCTTCTGTGCTCGATCTCCATATTTGTTTGTACGCATATCATCTATTTGGATTACATTACGAGTTCAAAACATCGTTTTGGATGTTCGAAACCGTACATTTTCTGCCTTCGCCCGGCCCGGCCGATGCGACAAACATTTCAACTGATTTTATGACTGCAGCTATTTTACAATGTAACCACTTACTCATTGTGGGGCTAGAATTGCTTTCGCCCCCTTTAGATACCATCACTGTATCAAAAACAAATTCAGAAAAAAAAAACACATGCTCTTGTGAATATAAAAACTACACACTCGTAAAAGGTACGAAAAATGAGTCCCGTGGAACCGCACCGTCAAACGGCTGAAAATTTATGATGAAACAGTCACCGAAAATATATAACGAAAAAAAAAAAAAAAACAAAACATCCATACAATAGAGGTGCTTTTCGAAATAAACAAATTCCACACCCACTCGATAAATTTCACGCCCGAAGTATACCCCCTCCCCAAAACACATCACTAACATTTCTGAACTTGTGTATGGCGTTAAATGAAGTCCTCAATGAAAATGGCGAGAAATAAAAACAAATTCAAATTTAGTTCACTTCCTAAGAGCTGTCACCGGAAGTTTGGGGGTAAACACAAAAATCTAAACAAATAGACCGGACGGATGTTTTTGAATGTTCCTGTCCCAAAGAATTGGGCATTGGATAGGACACTCGAGAATATTATTTGTGAGGTTTTTTTGGAATTTTGTGCTATGAATAGCCCCTCATGACCGCTACATCATGAGAGTAGTTGGTTATCTATGTTGCATCAGATTTTGAGCTTGAAAGGAAATAGTTAATAATTGTCAGGCATGCAGCTGACAGTTTTGTGAGTGCGGAGATAAAATAAATATAAAACACAAAGCCATTTACGTGTGACTCGGTGACATAAACATAAATATGCATGTGTGAATTTGGGTCACAAAATTTCGTGTATTTTTATTCATCGTATCGAAATTTATAAGAAAAAAAACAAATTGAGTATAAGACATAAAGAACGATCCAAAACTATAATATTTGTATTAAATATATAGGTTTTGGTTTTGGGGGACTGAAAGCCCCGAAATATCAAAACAAATTTTAAAAAGAAGTGACTATTTCCAAAAATACTTGACATCAAGATTATAAAGAAAACGAAAAAAGAGGATCTCACAATTCCGCCGATTTGTCCTTCTGTCGATTTTCTTTAAGCTTGCTCTTAACTTTAACTTTTTGACTATTCACACGACATGTTTTTAAATATTTTGAAAAGCCAAAATAATGGAAATTGCCACACATTTTTTTCGAAATTAGAGAGATTTTTTTTTTTAAAAAAACAGTGTTTTAAAGATTTTGTAAAAATAAAATTCAAAAAATTGCTTTTAGTAAGGGCTACCGTAAAGGGCTGGTGGAGCCGTGTACACAGCAGACAGACTAAATTTAGGTGTCTCATTTCGTATTCATGATCATTGTAGCGTGTACCCGGCGGAAAATTTAGCGATTAAAGGGGTTTTATATTGGTTTAGTAAGAACTTGGTATCTACAACCGATACCTACGGCTAAAGCACATACCTTACACACTCTAAAACCCTTAGCTGCCGATTATCTCTCGTTGCAATGGCGCACTAGTTTAACATTCATCTTTGCAGAACTTACTAAAATTGGAACAATATTACCTATTTTAGCAGATAAGACAGATATTAATACATGCATCGCTACATGTGAGCTACATGTTAAAGGTTACAAGCCATAAATGTAACGACAACCTAACTTGCTTGGCGACAAACAGATCTGACCAAAGCGAGATATCAGGTGCTCTTTGACGTTAATCTTAAAAGAGATTGCACATAAACTCCGCGTAAGGCTTCGGCCACCCAGTGAGCATCAGTGGTACCACTTTACTTCAATTGAAGTAGATCTACTTCTTTTTTCCAAAATATTTTAAAATCTATTTCCTACTTCGCACCATCAGCAAAATACTGAAATCTACTTCATTTTAAAAATCTCTGTTTCAATCTACTTCAATTTTACAAAATAAAGCCCAAATCTACTTCTTTTTCTCTATTGCACTCTAAGTAGTAGTATATAATTATCATAAAATAAAAGAACGTCAACACAATACAAATACACAAATGAGTAATTTTATGCGAAATTTCTTTAAAATTAAAAGAAATGTATTGACAATTTTAAATACATATTTAATAGGTAATATGTATTCATTTAAGGAAAAAAATTTGTGCATGCAACATTTTTTCTAAAAGCAAGTAAAAAGCCATTTTGAAATCTACTTCGATTTTTCTCAATTTACTTCACTTTTTTCTTCAAATCTACTTCGACTATTTTTCCGGAAGTGGTAACGCTGGTGAGCATCGAGTTGCTGAGCGACGAAAAAAAAATAAAACGCATGAAATTATATGCAGGCAGCCACATAAACCCTGAGCGACTTGTGATTTTTTTAAGCGACAAAGTGACGTCGCTCTGCAATCAAATTTCCTTTTAATTTTTCAGTCGATCGACTAAAGTAAGTCTATGCGGAAATAAGCGCAGAAAGTTTGAAATTTGAAATTTTTTAAAAGTCTTTTGCCGTTTAAGGTTTTCAGATGGTTATTTTGGAAAAACTTAAAAATAAAAATAAAGAATAAAAAACTTTGTTTTTTTAATCTTGGTCGAACTTTTTCCAACACCAAATCGAAAGATTCTATTGACATACGACAGTATTCTCAAAATCGATTTGGATATCTGCGAAGATTCAGCATAATTTGCCCTTTCGCGATTTATGGGGTGTACATCAAATCTTCGTTTTCTCGAATAGCTCTATAAATAAGAACGCGACTTACAACTGAAAAACTACGACAATGGCATTTTCGCAACTAATCGCTCAACGATGACGCTCAGCAAATGACCACCCATCGCTCAGATTAGTTGCTGAGAACGCACTTGCGATTTCAATCGCAATTTGTTTCTTAAAAAAATATTGGGCGCATCCGGTGGCTACTTAACGGTCAGTTTTATAAGATCTACGATAGGTTAAAAGAACAGCCACAGAAATTTTTGCAAAACAAAAGAATGAGTATCTATTGAATGCTTTAAGGAACTGCTGAAACTAGTCGGACCCAGAATTGTTTAAAAAAATTCAACATGGAGAAATTGAAAATCATCTGAGGAACGATTATCTGCGACATTGAGCCAAAAATAATCATAAGTGAGTGCATGACAATAATTTGTGGCGACCGCGATTTTTTAATCGCTTCGACAAAAAATTGCATGCGCCTTCCTAGCCCAAGGCGTCATAACCGGAAACTTTCTAATATGTAGGCACGATTCGCGACTAAGCATCTACTCAAATGATATCTGCAGAAGAAGCTGCATGGTTGAAGAGAAGGAGGAAACAATTCCTCATCTTCTATGTGCATGTCCCGCTCTACGCCAAGGACCTAAACTCTAGTTGGGAGACTTCTACTACAACGATCCCAGTGATCCGACAAATTTTCCATTAATAAAAACATAATGTTAGTCGCTGGCCTTGACTAACGTTTATATAAGCGGGAATTGGGATTAAATCCCTAGCCTTAAACGACGACAGGGCACGGACTGACGGTAGAGTTAGCTTTGATTAAATGTCTGGCAAAACGAGTGGTGAGCAGGGATGAGAATGCTAAGCCCAGAAAGTGAAACAAATTTGCCAAAAAAACGAAGTAGATTTGTAAAATATGTAGCAGATAATGACAAGAAAATATATATAAGAAAAAAACCACTTTATTTTCATTTTATTTAATATTTATGTAAGGAAAACAAACATTGACTAGAATAAGTCTAACAAATTCATAAATTATGTAGCTTAATTGATATACATAGGTAAATTATTATATTGAAATAAATAGGAACTGTCTGTTTTAAATTTACCTAATTAGGTTCTCCTCTAAGGGATAGGTACATAACACAAATTCATACAATATTATACTAAGTATACATATATATTATGTGATTACTCTAAACATGTCGCTACCATAAGTTAACAACGTCTGGGTCGTCCTTCATTTTGATATTTTTAGTAAGCATAAGCGTTTTAAACTCGGAGTTCAGAGATGTATTATTATCATAGTAAGGGAAATCATTTACAGGTGGAAGGATTGTCGGATATATTTCAGTTTGTATTAATTTTGGATCCAAAAGTTCTAACAATTCTAACTTTTTGTCAGTTAAATCAAACCGAAGTTTTAGTTGATCGCAAAATTCAACATAAAATGAAACTAAATACATTTTAGTTTGAAATAAATCTACCTCCGTGTCATATTTTGATTCGTGTTTAACTCTTCCTCATACACAGCTGAAGCTGACTTTAATTCAAAAAACATTTGTTTTAGATCTAAAAATTTGGATTTTTCTTTATACTCCACGAATTGTAATGAAGAGTCAGCTAGTAGTTCTGCCTTAACAAAATTTGATAAAACGGTTTTAAAGACCATGAGCACACGTTTACACAAAATTTGTATCTGTGTCTTTTCAGTTTGAAATGCCTTATTAAAATTGTTAATAATTTCCAAAATGCAGGACAAAAATAAAAGTGAAAATTTAATTTCTGGATTATTTAAATTGTTTAAGATTTTTTTAGCTTTTAAAATCGCTTGTGTTTTTTCAAAAACTATTAGATGGAAATAATTTATAAGCGCCAACCACTACTCCAACCACCTAGTCTTACTTAGGCGTAAAATTGTATGTATCTCAAGGCCAAAAGCTTTTTGAAATTCACAAAATTCAGTTTGTCTTTTAGAGCTGTGAGCAAAATAAAAATAAATATCATGTAAGATTATTTCAATTTGATATTCAATTTTTCTTATTGCGGCTGATGAACATAAATGCAGTGAATGACATACACATCCTAAATAAAATGTATCTTTTTTTGTTGCCTGAAGTCGAGTTTCTACCCCCGTGAGCTCTCCCCTCCTCACAGAAGCGTTGTCTGTGGCCAGGCGGATAAGATTTTCCAAAGGAATCTGGTTTTCCTTCAGAAAATTTATAATTTCATTAAGTTATTTTCAGCATTAGACTGCTTCAGTCTTATATAAGTTAAAAGTTTATCAACTATCTTAGATGTACTTTGCTCATAACGAACTAATAACACTTAAACATTTTTGCATAGAGACATTTGTTGTTTCATCACAAATAATTGAAAATTTTCTTGTTCACAATATGGAAAATTTTTCTTGTAGAAAAAATGGAGCGATCAAATTTGTACGTTAGATAAAACTAAGTAAAACGAAGTAGAAATAAGTTGCTACGTAGCAGATGCATAAAAATAAATGAATGAAGTAGATCTGCTACATATGAAGTAAATACTCATCTCTGGTGGTGAGATTAGATCTCTAGCCTCGGCTCCAATCGTGGCACGGTTCAAATGTGGGATAAATCCTTAGTCTCAAACGAAATTTGAAACAAAACAAAGGGAGTGTGCCAAAATTGCAAAATGAATACAACACAAAATTATGGCCAAAGCCTTAGAAGCTTAGAAACTTCTTACTGGTACACTACGTACCCAGCAGCTTGCTTCAATGAATAGCATCTTGCCTTAGTACTCTTATATCGGTACCGCATAGTCAACGGTAGGCGAGAAGAATCAAATTTAGCCTGATATTTAACCTTGACTTATCACATTTGTGGTAAAAAGCAACTGTGAACAGTGAAAAGTAGAAAAACTTTGCTCACTCGTCGCTCGATGTATTTTGTTGTCTACCAACGTCGACCAACCATGTGTGCATTTGCCATGTGATTGTGAAGCTTCATGGGCATCTCAACGTATGCGACGTTCTTTATATTACGAGTATAAGATGAATCCTCGATATACTTATGTTATATGTTACAGCAGGAAAGGCAGTAGCGCCGGAGTATTAGCGTCTCCGCTACCGAAATATGTTACTTCGTTACAATATCGGATATTCGTAAAAAAGAGTGACACTTTATTAGTTAGTAATTGGTCAAAAAAGGTCAACTATTTTCAGAAATTTTTAAAGTTTGTTTCAAGGTCAGGGACAAAATTTTTGACACCACATTCAGGTCATTAAATATGTATGGCTTTTAAAAGGTAGCAATTGGTCAAAAAAGGTCAGCTTTAGTGATAGCGAAAAAGAAAATAGTGAGTCTCGAAATTCTGTCTGTCTGTCTGTCTGTCTGTTCGACTACAGCCTTTAAACTTTGTAGATATCGTATTTAAATTTTTCCCACCACAAGTTTTTTTCTTTTTTTAAGACTAAAACTAACCGTACCTGCCGTACGATTTTTTTTTCAAAATCTTAAAAATAGTTTTTTCGCAAAAACTGTCCCACAGATTTAAAAAAAATTCAAAAAATTTCATTTATTTATTTTTTTTTTGTGTTTTTGATTTTCTGACTGTAACTGCCATAGAACCATTTATTCGAATTTTGAATTTCTCATTATCGGCAGAACGTATTTGAATGAAATTTTTATAGAGAAGCTTTTAAAAAGTTTAAAAAAAAAAAAAACATTTTAAGACTTAAAAAAAAAATATTTTTTTGAATTTTTGAAAAAAAAAAAGAAATCTATTTTTTGAAAATTCGATATCTCAGAAACGGCTCAATATTTTTTTTTGTAAATTTAATTTTTATTCGAACAATAATAAAAACTTTAAGTTGGCGTACCAAATTTTTTTCTTAAAAATGTTTTAAGAATTTTGTATATAAAAGCTTATTTTTCAAGAAACCACTACAGATACTTATAATTTTTGTTCTTGCATAAGCTAATATTTGCTAGAATCATATGGTATCCTGTTTATAGCTCCAACTACTGGAGGAGTTGGTTTAGTTATTTAAAAAATAAATTTTATGCTTATGAACAGTTATTCTCTAATATCATTCATTTTCGAAATTTTTAGTCTTTTACTACATAAGTGTGACCCAGTCTTGCATTTTTTACTTGCGATATAGGTACTATAGGGCATGTTCTGCATTTGGAAAAAAATCGAACTCGAGATTTTGATCAAAGTTGACATTACGATGATAGCGAAGACGAAAAAAGTGGGTCTGACAATTCCGTCCGTCTGTCTGTCTGTATGTCTGTATGTCTGTATGTCTGTACCTCGAACTACAGCCTAAACTACCAGAGGTATTTTCTTCAAACTCGGTAGTTAAGGGTCTTCGGTGATTCCCTAGAGGAGAAATTGAATTTTTTTTTTAGCTCCAAAACGAAGGGTACCCCCATACACCCGTAATGCAAAATCTTATTTAAATTACGTTTAAAAATGTATTTTATTAAATAATAAAAATTTGCATATCAATTTTTTTTATAAAAATTTTAAGGAAAATTTAGTACACAAAAAACATGTTTCAGTGTGTCTGCATGTCTGTACCTCTCACTACAGCCTAAACCCCTGGACCTATTTCTTTCAATCTCGGTAGTTAAGGGTCTTCGGTGATTCCCTAGAGGAGAAATTGAAATTTTTTTTTAGCTCCAAAACTAAGGGTACCCCCATACACCCATAATGCAAAATCTTATTTATCTCGAAAACGGCTCTAACGATTTTGATAAAAAAAAATTAAGTGTGATATTATGGACATGGACTACATTTTGGTCAAACAAAATTTTGGGGCAAAATGTTATTAGGGGTACCTGCCATAGACCCGTTTTCTTGATTTTCGACTTTCTCATTAACGGCTCTAAGTATTTTAACTCACAATTTTTAGCAGGAGTCCCCTTAAGTTTAAAATAATATTGTATATAAAAATATTCGAAAAAATATTTATTGGTTTTTTAAAAAAAAAAAAAAAAAAAAAAATTTACTCAATATCTTCAAAACCTATGAACGATTATTTTTTGAAATTATTTCCTAAAACCAATATTATTAAATACTTAAAATTCGCATCCCACATTTTTTTCTTGAAAAATTTTAGAGAAATTTCTTATATAAAAAATTTATTTAATAATAAAACGATTTTTTAAGGTTTATTTGCATAAATTCATACTTTTCCGGAAACCAGACGGCAATTTTATGCATTTGAACATTATTATCTCATTAAGTCCATGTTTTATATTTATAAAATGTATCTTAAATTCCAAAGTACTTTTACATAAGAGCAAGTTCGTGCGATCCAGTCGTGCATTTTATTTTAAATGATTTTCCTTTCTTTTTGAAAGGTCACGAACGATTTTCGGCACCTTATTTGTGGGATATTCGCAAAATGTGTAACCTATTTAACAGTATATTTTGTCTTGGAGAACATAAAAGTAAAGTAGTAAAGACCCGGTTTTTTCATCCTGCCTGTCAATTTCGATTTTCTTTAAGAATGCATAACTTGCCATAAAGTTCATATGTATGTATGCTCGCATATTGCAAGTTAAAATTATATCGAAGTCGGTCACACCGTTAAGTAGAAAGTCATTATTGAAACATTATATTGGACTAACCGGTTTTGATAATATAATTTAATCAAAAAATTTCATCAAAATCTTTAAAGCCATTTTCGAGAAAATAATCTTATTATACAAGGTTGTTTTCAAAAAATGTAGACGCACACTGGCTTCTTACAAACTTCCTGGAAAACAATGCTGAAGTGTGGTGGTCATTGCTAAAAACCACTTCAACTTAATATTACCAAAATTTTGTACGGCAGGTTTGCTGTCGGTATTTTTAGGACTCTTAAAAAAATTTCTCTCTAAGGACTAACTTAAGAGTCTTTGAAAAAGAATTCTTCATCGCGGTAGACTAATATGCGTATATCGAGTTCGATTTTAAGCTGGGAATTCAAAACTTCCTCTTTATTACGTACATAGATATCAACCACGACAATCTTGATAAAATCCTTTATTTTTTTCGTTAATTATGTTCGAATTTGTAGATACAGATATCTTGATTAAAAACAGAATCTTAATTAACTTAAGTCTTTCCAATAAAGTTCCCCCATTTGAATACTTTTTTGACTACCTAATGTTCTTTTCAGCTTAAATTCCATTTGATAGAAAATCTTTTTCAATAAATTTCTAAGCAATGCAATCAGAAAAATTTCCTCAAAATCGCCACGAGCACAATACCATCTAAATAAAAATACAAATAAAATAAAAAAAGCAACAACTAGGTAAAACCGAAGAAAACCTCCATATCCTCAATGTACTACTCATATACATTTGTATACGCAATATTCCTTTTGAAATGCTATTTTATTTTTAAACAACAAATAGTCCTTCCTTATTTTGGAAGGTCGCCTGCAGCTATAGTCCTTCGAATTTCGCAGTGTTTGGTGACAAAACAGAAAGAACCTAATTTTCAACAAAACAACCCCACCCGCGCTCAGGAAAGTGCTCCTTCAGTTATTTTTCAGTTTTGGGGGGAGAGAAAAACCAAGAAAATATTCATGGAAAAATATACACATAAACATTGAAGAGAAAAGGACTTTCCCAGAGAGTGTTTGTACACCTGTCTGCCGGTGAAAATTGTCACGTGAAATAAAAATACGCGTTTCTTTTTCTCCATCGTACAGTTTTCATCTTCGTCTTTGTCCTCGTCGATTTGTGTCTTCACCATCAAGTTGCCAAAGCTATACACAGCTCTGTAGAGATAGGTAGAGCCACCACCTATGTATATAGAATAAAGAAAAGAAAAACGCGCTCAAGGATTTATAAGGACATATTATAAGACAATGTTTTTCTTGTTGTGTACTTACGTTAGGACGAATTTGTCTTTCAGTGTTATTTATGCAAAAACGTAAAAAGGCGACAGCAGCCGTTAGCAAGGATTCGCTTCGCATTCTATAACTTGGAATGGAGTTAGAAGGATATTTCAGCGCACTCCTTTCTCGAGCATGTGTACACTTTTATAAATAAATGGTATTTTTGTATACGAGTATACGCATCAAGGATAATGGAAACTATTCTTCGTGCAGTATGGTTGAATAGGATTCTATACTACTTCTTCTCTGTGTGGAACCTATTGAAGAATAAACCCGATAAGAGTTCAAGTGGAAATTGTTTCCATTCATTCATTCAATACACCGAACTTATACGACTACCAACAACAATAAGAGAGAGACGAAAAAAAAAAGAATAAAAGATGGGCTCGAGTTGCCAAAGTTTTATTGAAAACAATTTATCCTGAAAATTGCAATTGAAGCAAAGCGTTTCGTTTTTCTTCGAGTTATCCTTTTGTCGTTGGTTGTATGCTCGATGCTAAGCTCTGTGTAGGTACTTGCGTTCGTTGTCGTTAAGATTGGAAAGCAACTTGAAAATGGGATTTATTTTTCGCGTTTTGTGAAGTTCGACATGACACACACAAGCAACGAAAAAAAAAACCCTGACGGAGAATCACAAGCATTTGCCATCGACAATTTGTTTTGGGTTAATGGAATTTAAAAGTGAAATTGTTTTCCTTAAACTGGTTTTTATCAATTTATTTATTTTTTTTTTATTCTGCTCCTCAAAAGGGGGCTATGGTTAAGGGCTATTAGGGTGAAAAGGTCGTGATTTGCAGCGACACGTTTTTGTTGAAGGCTTTCGAAACGCACAAGGTGTGTAGGTGCTGATGTAATTGGAGGTTCCAAATGATAAATCTTTAGAATTTTCTTTTTAAATTCTGGCAGAGTTTTAAAACGAGAACTGTTTTAGCATTTTGATGAGTTTTGAATGAGTTTGAAGATATGTTTTACCTTTTTGGTAGATATCGTTCCTTTGCAATCATTTAAGATATTTAAAGTCAAAAAATAAGTTTAGCTGATTGACTTGAAAGTTATTTCTGGCAATAGGTGGGTAGGTTTGGGAAATATTATTGAGAAGGTAGACAACTATCTACAATTTGATTGGCAAAGATTCAAATCTGTTCTAGATCAAGGTTAGGTTGAAGTATAGTATGGCTGCCAATATAGGAAAACCGATACGCGTTGGTCAGTTGTGATACCATCAGAACCTAGGAAATTTCTCGCCTACTCGTTAAACCATTTAGAATTTTTTATGAAGCGAGCGAAACTGCTAACATGTATATATCTATTTTTTGTGAAATCGTGAGGATAATTTTTGGGCTACTGACTCCTTCTCATCATACAAGTCGACAGGGCCAGATGGAATAGTTCCAATTATACTTCAAAGCCTTAAAGATTTTACTGTTCCAATTCTAGTAGATATCTTTAAGGAGTGTTTTTTTAACCTTTTAATATCAGCTGCTTTCCCAAATGTTAGAGAGAAGTCAACGTCATCTTCATTCCGAAGGTTAGCAAGACCACTCACACTGAACCCGAAGACTTTAGGGCAATAAGCATATCCTCTTTTCTTCTTACGAACTTAGAAAGACTTTTTGAAATTCATACTTACCTAAGGCTTAATAACGGACATGACGGTGTTCTCAAGCAGGCTCAATATGCATATATGAAGGGAAATCTGTTGAGACAGCTCTTCATGAAGTTGTCGGCATTATCGAAAATTCAATATATTTAAATGAATTTATGTATCGTCATTCCTAGAAGTAGAAGGGAGCCCAGATTCCATCAACCTTCGTCGGCCTGGTAGTGAAAGACTGGATAGACTGCATGCTTCAAACGAGACTTGTAAATGCAGAAATGGGTGACAACAAAATACAAATCTGGACGCGTGGCGGTGCTCCACAGGGTGGAGTCTTATCTCCTCTGCTTTGGCTTCTTGTAGTCAACCCGATCTTAGTTAAACTAAGGCTCAGCGGTGTAAAGGTTGTTGCATGCGCCGATGACATCGTGTTAATGGCCTCGGATAAATGTGTGTCCTTCCTTACTCTGTGCGAGCTCCTGCGAAAAGTGTATGATAAAATCAGTAATTGGGCCAGAAACTGTAGATTTAACTTTAACCCAATGAAGACAGAACTGGTATTGTTTACAAGGACACACAATATTCCCAACATAGCCCCGCCAACCATGAACCATAAGGAATTCCCCCACAGGTTTCGGACACTGCCAACGGTCTTGGCGTTTTACTTGATCGTGAACTAAACTGGAAAGAAAAAATTTAAGGAAAGATAGAAGAAAGCCTCAATAACATTCTTCACTTCGAGCCAAGCCGATACCTCGGTAATTATGCCACTGGAGTAAGAGAAAGGCAACCAGAATCTTTTTTAGGCTACATCGACCGGTCGACGCTCGTGGAGTTTCAAAGAACCTATGGGCGAATATTTTGAGGAAAAACTCAACCATTCATCTTAATTGGAGTCCTAACGGGCCACAATACAATGGAAGCCCACATGAGCAGAATGGGCATTAGCTCATCAGAATTGTATAAATGGTGTAAAGATGAAGAGGTGGAGAAGGGTTCATCTCACTTTCCTTATGAATGCCCCAGCCTAGCCAAAACCAGAAAAGCAGCCCTTAGAGATTATTTTTTCTACAATTTGTCTTCCCTAAAACTCATTCAAAATTCAGGAGGGTTCGGGGGTGAGGCATAAGATACTTAAACTCTCCTAAATCCACATCTTTTTCTTCTTCACACATACATTCTGGGAAGCGCACTGGATCCATTTGGATCTGAAAGATATATGGTACGGTTTGCAGTACTATCATCCCCTCTAAAATAACCTTACATAGGATCATTGTAAAAGAAATCTTCCAGATAGTGCCTATGGCCTTGGGTTTAAGCAGGACAAGTGCAGAGAAAATCATAGAATAATTTCTTTCTCTTCTTTGTCAATACAGCTTCGGCAAAAAATGTTAAAAAATACTCCAAGACTCGTTTCGTGCTAGGCAATAAGAATGTTTTTGCTTTAAACATATTACGGAGCTTATGTATTTGCTATCATCTGCTTAAAGGTATTGAAAACTTATCTCTTCAGTTTCAGGTTCGGCCACGATATTTTTCAACCTTAAGTTTGTTCACCTTATAGCTTTGTCTTACATGTAGCATTGGCTATATATATATTTTACCTATCTGGTGAAATAGATAAAGTTGTGGTTTTAATAAGCGAGTTTACCAGCTTCAGAATTTTCCGGAATCTTTCTGGTAGTCAATTCTGAAATGTTGCTTTATCTACATAAGAGATGATCACAATATAGTGCTGTTACTATTACAGAGTTTGAAGCGTTAAAGTCCAGATATAAAATAGCTTATTAATTTGGGAAGATGGACTTAAGCCACCTTTTAATTTTTTTCCTAATATTGTTTTCTACCAAAATTTTCGCTTAGATTTCTTAATTTAAGTCTATCTGAGCACATGCTTCTTCAAATCTCTTAATAAATCAATTCTATTCTAAGAATGTTTCGTTTAAATTTGGATGGGATGGTGATAGTCTCGAAGTTTTTAAGTTTTAAATGAGTTCATAACAAAGGAATGTCCAATGTTAATGTAGATCCATTTTGGCAAGCTAAACATTGAACTTTGATCTACTTACCACGATATCAGAGGTATACGAGTGCTTTTGAAAGAAGTTTAAAGTTCTTCCAAAATGTAAGGATTCCATCCTGATGTTGCCAAAGCAACGTCATCCATATATGCCATCAGTCCGCTGGAGCATTTCAAGAACTTATTGACTATCAAGTGTCAAATTCAAATACTGACATATCTTCTTCCGGGAAAGCTGTCCAGTTTTAAATTCGTAGTTCTGCTAGTCAGAATTTTATTAATAAAAGCGGTCCCTATATCTAGGCTATGGTTGCCTATGATAAAGGTTTGTGTCCAGTAAAAGGTTTTCCTTCAAGCGTCTCATATCCTTAAATTTCTAAATGAATACATAAATTAAATGCTATCTCACTCATATAGCTTAGATTATCTAAATTTAAATATAGGAAACACTTAATCGAAAAATTCTAAGTGAAAAACTGACGAAGCACAAATTCTTTTGATTTCTATTTTATCAAAAGTGAAGGGACCATTTATATGAGATATAGATACTACAGAGACAGACAAATAAAAGAACAAAAAATGTATAAGTCTAAATTTTTCACAAAAAACATTAATGGAAAAAGCATTAACATCTTAGAAACCATTGCAACGCGGTTATAAAAAGAACCAAATGTAAACATAACGCTCATCTACAACAACAAACCGATAACTATAAAGCTCTTCAGATAAGGCTTCTGGCTCCCGTACTTGAGAACGTATATCCCTCAATGGCACTGACATATATCCGCACTCGTATAGTTACAGGAGCCCTTCAAGATATTAGTATAAATAAATCCGCTGGTTCTGATGGTATATCCCCGATTGTTCTTCCTTGTGAGAAAATTATTGCGTAAAATTTTCCATTGCTCGTATTGTTCTGGAATCTTCACTAGAAGATGAAAATAACATTTGCCCAGCCCTCTCTTCCCTTCTTTCCTAAGTCATGGAATCGCTGATCAATCATCAGTCCAAGAAATATCGATATGACCGGCAAAACATTTTTCGCAGCAATGGTTCCACAGATAATTTGATGGCATATCTCACCGAAGAATGGAACAGATCTTTACATTGTTTTGGAGAAAGTAAGATTATTTCTAAGCCATTAGATAGAGTTTGGCTCCAGGGTCACTTATAAAAAATGCGTGGGATTAGTATCAATAAAAATCTTGTTCTTTAGATTAGAAACTACCTTCTAGATCAATAAATGTTGTATTGGACGATTTCAAATCTGATCTTCACAAAATAAATGCTGGTGTTCCGCAGGGATCCGTTTTATCTTCAACTTTCTTCCTCATTTTTAATTTAATTTTTTCTAATCCAGTAAAACCGACGACTACTATACACTCAGCTTTTCATACTAGTTCTCAAATTCATGTCCATTTCCTTCAGAAGTGGAACTTCAACGGTATCGTATTATAAGCTCATCATTAAACTACGATTTTTACAACCTTGTTAAATAGGGTATACAAAATCGTGTCGAGTTTAAAGCTTCGAAAACTCAATTCTGTCTTTTGTCGTTGATTGCCATTTCAAATTTGCAAACACTCAAAACAACATGTTCATTGACACCTCCTTTCTCCGCCCCACTCTACTTTGCCCATCGCTCGTGCTGTGTTTAACATTACCACTACCACTAATCTGGTAGATTTTGTATCTACTACCCTGTGTGCTTTAGAAGAAGTAAAAGAAGTCGATGCGATAGCTACTGTCTTTAGCAAAGCTTTCGGCAAAATACCCCATAGGTAATATAATATTGTTTAAGCTAAAACAACTCGGCTTTCTACATTATTTGGTGCCAAAAAACCTTCTGGAACTCAACGTTAATAAATAAATGTCAAGTCATAACATATACCCGTAAGCGTCCTCCATTATTTCAAAGACAATATTTTATAAATGACGAACCCATGCCCAATGTTAGTTCGATTCAAGATTTAGGTTTATTATGTAACTCCCAACTGAACTTTCGCTCTCATATTGATAACGTTGTAAATACCTAAAGCTAACGCTTATCTTGGATTTATTAAACGCTGGTCAAAAGAATTCTCCAATGCCTACGTCACTAAATCCCTCTACATAACTTTTGTGCGACCACTTTTAGAATATGCATCTCAAGTCTGGTCGCCATATTATCAAGTTCACATCAATCGTATTGAAGCCGTCCAACGAAGATTGGACTTGGCTGGGACGATCCTTTTTTTTAACGTTCCTCCATATAAACGTCTTAAGCTTCTAAGTTTACAGTCTTTATATGTGCGCCGGAACACTTCCGATATTATCTTCGTTCATCAGTTATTAACATAATATGTAACATTTAACATTGACTGTCCCTGTTTACTACAACAGATCGGTTTTAATACTAACCCACATCGTTCCCGATCTACGACTCTTTTTAGACTCCCATACCATAGTACCGACTACGCTCGAAACGAACCCCTGTCAAGAATGTTGAATAGGGTAAACCCTCAATTAAACATAACCTCTTACGTTACCCCTCCTGATATTTATCCAAATTATTTTATTTTTAATTAATTTATAAATTTTTAGACTTAAAAACTTAATATTAGACATTAGATATTTTATTGTGATATAGAATAAGTGGCTTGTATTAAGCTTAATTAAGTATAAGGGTCCCTCGAGCGCATGTGAATTATAACAAACAAAAATGACAAATTATATTCATGTTCCAAATATCATCCACACTGCAAAGATAATTTTTTGCTCGTGAATTATCTCAAAATCATCTTTGTTTTTGTTTTCTTGGGGATTGGTCATCAAATGCTATGTGAACTTCACATAGCATTGTGAACGTACCCTTATTTGAGCATTTGAGCTTAAAATCAAAACTTCACAATAACAGTGACAGCTGACAACCTGACTGATAGATCAATTGAAACTACTTCTGCTTTCGTACATTTAACTACATACAAAAACTACGTAGCAAAAAATGTAGTAACTACTTATTCCTCAAAACTCTTAACCATTTCTGTATGAATGTTATTTCGAGAGGAATGGAGGGGATCTGCAATTTTTTGGTGAGCCCGATATGTCACTTCTTTGCCAGAGGCGTTACCTCTGAAATAATACTTAAATATATTTTGTTGTTTTTTGGTAACATCATCAAGCATTACATCAAGGGAAAACGAAAAACTTAACTCCTTGAACTTATTCGGTTAGATTTGCTCCAGACTAAAGTTCATAATATAAAGTACCGACTTCCATTCCAGTTCTTAACACAAGAAGCCATTTTAACTACTTCCTTTGAAAAATTATGACTAAGTTCCTAATGAACTACATATCTAATAACTCGCCAATTCAAACCGAAGTCACGAATCCAATGAACGGAGGCAATCATATATATATGGCTGAGATTCATTTCCTATTGCAATTCAACAGACTAATGACACCACTCTTCTTAACTTTATTGATTAAGTACTTACATACAAAAGATAAATATTCTTCAAGTTCGAAAAAAAAACAAATCCTGAAAATTACTTCTCAACTCGTTTAAGGTACTTAAAGATATTTATACGTACGATGCACAAACAATGACAACAACTCCAAACAGGTACTCGCTCCCCATAATCCCCATTTATAACATTTCCGGTTAGTAAGCTTCTCATGAGTCGTCTGATGTGATGATGAGCCTTAACCTACCCACAATGACAACGAGAAGAAGTTTAAGAGAAAAACTGTCATTAATATCTCATCACGCAAGATCGTTTAGAAGAATTTATTTATATAACACAAACACAAGCGCACAGACAACAAAAAAAAATCCAAACATGATTCCTCATTAGAATCGACTTAGAAAACTTCCTGTACACTTCGTACAACTGAGATTCACACAAGATCTCCACACAAACTCCTGATCAACCAAATTGCTCATTAGAAGAACTCAATTTCAAAAGAGCGTTGATGATCTTGCTTGGCAGTGAAAAAGATCTAGAACTCTTTTTCTGAGTGATTTAATACCCGGTGGTCATTAATCATCGAGGCAAACAATAATATTAAAGGGCAATGCTAATGTGGTGCACATCAATTAAAATAAGAAGTAGATCTGTGATCGTGTTGAACGTCCGTTGTAATCATCAAGGAGAACAAGATCAGGATCAAGGTGAGCATCGGGAATAAGATAAAAGAAGAAAAGAACCCAAAACCACAAACAAAATCAGATGATAGAAAATAGCAGTTCATAAGACTAACGGTCGGAGCGGCGATCATCAGAGAGAGAGCCTAAGCTGGATGGATTGCCGAGGACGATGGGAAGAAGAACGCTTCTTTCATATATTTGATGAATACTTCATCACATCAAAACCATCATCATCATAAGTTGTAATCATCATCATGGATGGATGGATGGAATGGTGAAGTTTATCATGCACTTCTTTGGGCATGGATGCGGGATTACAATGGGAGCTGTATACACCTTGGATTCTGGAGTCTGGGGCCTATTCACCCGATTGAGGCATTGAAAGCTTGCACGGCTTATAGTTGATCGGTGTTTGTTTACATCATTGAAGATCACTTTCCGATACAGTCTGTGCTGCAGTAAAAGACGTTTTTATGCCTTCTACGATCACGCAAACGCAATGGTTCAGTTTTCGTTGTCACCACGAAGAACCTTGAGACTGGGATTCGAAAACGCTTTTCGCTGAATTATTGTTGTCAATTTCTTTATAATTTCACACACTAAAGGGGTTATGACTAGCCATATAATTTTACTGTCTAATAATAGTGCGAGGTGATAGTTGATTTCGACAGGCTTAGGTCTGGAAGCTTGTACATGTACATCACATTGAAGGGATAAAATCATCGAGAATTGCAAAGCATTCCACATTCCTGTAGTACGGCTAAAGTACGGGTATATTTTCGACAATACGTCTGATGTGAGTCTCGATATGGCCGAGCTAATGTTGTCAAAGTGTTTTTCACTTTCGAAACTTCATCCATATCTTGGTATACATATGCCATAGATGTCGGGCTTATTACTACTCTTCTATTCGTCCTACTTGCACAAAAGACTAATATCCGTGCACTGAATTTTTCCCAGTCTATCAGCTCCCCGTTTCTGCTTATTTTTACGCCAGTTGGTACCTTAAAACAGGCAGATATTTTCTAGAGTATGCACTTTGTCTTAAGTACCCCTCCGCATAATGGATAGTGCGTTGGACTGTAATGCGGAAGGTCTCGAGTTCGATTCTCAGCCGCAGCAAGAAAGTTGTTTCAGGGGTGTACTGCCTCTTGCGAGGAATTGACAAATTCTCCAAGAGTATCTCTTGTCATGGAAAGTGCTGCTCATTAGCAGTTCGGAATATGCAGAAAATTGTAGGTCCCCTCCGTTCCTGGTAACACGCACACTGGAATGGTTGAGAGTTGTAAGTCACTAGGTCCTGGTTCACTCCGAGCTGTTGCACCACCGAATTTATTTATTTATTTTTATGCACTTTGTCTTAAGGTTGAGAAGTTTTGAACTTATTTGTTTCTCCAAACGGAAGTACCAGTACGTCTTCGTCGGATTTGTACTAAAGTCGACATTTTACTCGGAGTTTGATGAATCCTTTAACTACTTCGAGTTCGTTATGTTGCTGCTATCAATATTGTTGTTCAAGTCGATGGACAGATGATAGCTTAATTCGTTGACTTCAAGACCTACAAGTTTCGCTTATTCTACAATCACCATGAAGGACTGTATTGCGGAACATCCAAAATGTGTATACATTTGTTGAGAAAAGTATTCTTGACGTTAGTGCGCTGCAACTTGTCTACTCCAGAACGTTATTGAAGCAATAAAATTACATCTTCTTTGCCGAAATTCTGTGCTTGTTTGAAAAAGTTCGGAAAGAATACTCTCTAATTTACCATTTTACTGCGTATTTTCCCATATCATCCGAAATTACTGTACTTATTTTTCATGATTGGCTATCGCCATATATTTCTTCCTGAAGATGGTCAGTCCCGATTTGAAATTCCAGGAATCCCCGAACCGGAAGCCATAACGGTACTTGCTGATTATAGTCTTGCATATAATGGCTTAAGACATTCATACAACACGTTAAAACAGGATGATATTAGCGAAATTTAGCAGGGATTTACCTTCATAATTATTTCAGGACCAAAAATTGCCGTCTTTGTAGATGGGCCATATGGAATTGATAGCTGTGTCATCCAGCCATCGAGCATGCTGCCTTGCATCAATAACTGGTTTCATGAACACTAGCGAAAAATCACTTCTATGTTTGGGAAGCTCAGAACCTCCGGCCTTGATCTTCAATTTTTTTTAAGTAAAGTCTACCTCATTGATGTGTGCTGGAACTGTTCAGCTATTTTCTTGTCCTTATACTGGGCTTACACTATGCCCATTTAGCAGCTGTTAGAAATGTTTAAATACATCTTTTCCCAGATTACTAAGTTTTTTCTTTTTATAATTTACTCGCGCTCAAGGGTATGTTACGAGACCCTTATAATGTTAAACACAGCACGAATGTTTGCAGATTCAAATGGCAAGGGAAAACTGTGCCGGGTAAGTTATTTCATAATCGTGTTGTGCGACTAAAAACGAATCTCTATATTTGACGGTACGACCAAAGTTAAGCTTAAGGGCGAACTGATGAGCATTCCTAGCGAAGCGGGTATCACGGGTGACTTGATAAAGGGGGAGAATGCAACTGGCTACTTTGAGTGAGCATTTCTTGTGAAAGAAGCGATAAAATAGGGAAATACATGAAACATTTTGACGGTGTTCAATAGATGGGAATGAATCCATGATAGCTCTGTTTCCAATCAGTTTTAACGCTCTGTTCTGAATTCTATCCAATAAATGGACAGAAGATTGTTCTGCGCCTGCCCAAAGGTGTCAGTTTTACTCGAGTTTTGGACGTATAAACGACTTATTTTACACCGATATAGAAATGCTAAGCATTTAGCAGCATTCTTGGCGGTCTCAAGAATGTGATCATTCCAACGAAGATCGACGTTAAGACACATACCGAGTACTGAGAGCTTTCCGGTTTCTTCGATGCAAGTGCCATTCAGCGACAATGGCATAAGGGGACATTTTGCTTCAACGACAATAGACAGCGCATTGAGTTTTCGAAGCATTAAACTCCACACGGTTTTTTATACCCCATTTAACAATGCTGTCAAGATCGGAGTTTAATGGGCTTATCATACGATGGACGTGAATTTGTGAACGAATATGAAGAGCAGAGTCGTCGGCAAAACAATAAAGTGGATTATAAGTTTCAGACAAGAGATCATACAAAAATGAGGAAAAGTGTCGGAGACAAAACGGAGCCCTGGGGAACACCAGCATTTATTTTGTGAAGATCAGACTTTAAACCGTCCAATACAACATGTATTGAACGATCTAGAAGGTAATTTCTAATCCAATGAATAAGGGTTTCGTTTATGCTTTATCTCAAGAAAAATCACTTCTGTGATCATATCAGCACTGGCATCAACGTCACTATCGGGGAAACACAGTGACCAGTTAAAAATTCTAAAAAAAATTATTCAGACCCCCCAGTTGGCTTTTTCGTATTGCCAAACGGTTCTAGTGGTATGCCTCTCTTTAACTGTATGAATGGGACACGAGAAATTGGCTGATATTACACAATGGTCCGAAGTTCCGAATGGAGATTTTACCGTTATGGTATACTTATCAGGGTTAGAAGTAGGAAAAAAAATCAAGAGTGAGCGTTTTGCCTTGCAACATTTGGTATACGGGTGGGCTCATCTAACAGCTGAGTGCAAGGTGGTGCATCTCAGCAAAGATCTCAACATATCTTCCTTCGGGTGTTGTTTGCCCTGAATGGCGGAGCCAATTTGAATTGTGTACAATTATGTACAGGGAAACAATTCGGGAAATGGAATCAAACTCATTAAGAGTTGAAGTGCTATCCAGATTCGGACTCCTATAAATGAAACAATAATGTATGATGATGTGCTTGCGGACAGTAAATTTGACCTACATAAAAATAAAGTTCGTATTAGAACAATGTCCGCCAATGTTGTAGTATTTTTTTTGTTTTGTTTTTTTTTTTTTTTTTGTTTTTTTTTTTTTTTTTCGCGACCGCTGGTATGAGCGGTGGATCGACACTCCTCTTAGGAATAGAAACCAATTGCTCAACTCTTAATAAAATTAAAATCTTTTTCTGTTGTTTCGGTCATGAGACTGTTTGAACTCTTTAAGCTGAGAGGCTACGAAATCCTTCTTTATGTCCCTCCTTCATCGATACTCTTCTCTCGCTGCTGGTGTCTTGCATTTCTATCATCATCCATCATACAATCCTCATCAATTCGAGTTTTTTCTCTGAGCTTGGTGATATAATCCGATAGTTACGCCAGTCTCTTTGATGATATTACGATATTGGAAGTATTGAACGATTTGTATCGATCGTTCAGCAAAGAGCATCTCGCTGAGTTACTCTCTCAAATGTTTTACAACTCCAGATATTGTAAGGCGTACAAAGTTGAATTTATTCTTCTGGGCGGTTCAAAACTCCTTTTCGTGTGACAGTCTACCTTTGAATATTATATCCCTTGAAATGTAGGAACGTCAAAGATGTCGAATGCATGCCTTGCGTCGATTACAACATAATGGATGTGGTTTGTGTTTGTGATTAGAGTATCGGGTACAACTCTGTACAGAAAATTACTGACTTCTACTATAAAAATGTTACCTTAGGTCACGTAAAGTGAAACCCTATTTAGTTCGGCCTAACTGGAACTGGTGATGCCACCGTTGATTGTATCTAAAGAATTCTTCTGCTACTCTCATTTCGAGAGCACCTTGGTGGAAACACACCTTCATTCCAGGGTTTTTAGTCATGTTTATAAGTTTTGGAAGTTAATGCCGGATCAAGGCGACCAGTATCCGGTGGTTCACACTTGGAGTGGTCGTAAAATAGGTTTCTAATTCATACAATACCCAGCGACCATAAAACACAGATTCAATCGCAAGGTAAAACTACCTACCAATACTGTTCTTGAAAACAAAATTGGATACAAATTTGAAAAACCACATCTCCCTTTTTTTTTATTTTTATGAATTTATAAAGGTTCCACAAATCTTTCACGATGCCAACTCAACTTACAGGCAAGACAACTACAACGGACCTGGAGGTTTTCTTGTCATACACATGTAAGTTTCAATTCAGATATGAAAGAATTCATTGCTACGGGGATAAGGTTCCGTAAATAATTTTTTTGTCCATAAATCTGTTTCGTCATTTTTTCGTCGAAATCATGTAGAACTTAATTATGTGACCCAACTGAAGATCGGCTAAGATGTGAACTTATATCGAAGTTCATGTAAACTCATTCCGGAGTAAAATGTTGATACTCGCATCGTATGTTTACGCAGAGTCCGATATATTTCTCACTTTTTTGTTTTTAACTTCTCGAACCTCTAACTTCAGAGATTCAGTTAAATTGCTCGAACGCGGATGATCTCAAATTAATGAGTACTACACCCATCAATATCATTGAATGACCGACCGCAGCTATGTATGTAGGTACCTACAATGATGTAGCAGATATCTTTGTAGCTATATTTTTTTTTTCATAAAGAATGCTTGAATCTTTTGGGATGCGTGATTTGAAGTGATGATGACGATCATCCGTCGTCGTCTTCGTCGTCTACTTGTCGGCACCGTAATTTTATTGTGTTAAACTTTTTGTTTGCCTTTGCGCCTTTGATACCGCAACTGGAAATCGTTGGGTGATTTTTTTTTGTGTGTCTTCTATTTTTGTAATCAGGTATTTGATGTAGATATTTAATGAGATTTGGTCTTTGTTGTAATGTGGCAGCAGTGGCAGAGAAGTGATCATGTCTGCAATTAAGCAGTGTTGTTATAGGTACAGGTAAACAAAATAACTCGCTGATATTGAAAACAAAAGCCTCTGACGTTTCTTAAAAGACCAAATGTTAGCAATATTGATACAAAATTAAAAAGTAGGATCGTGGGCATTTTAAATGTATGCCTGGCGACCATTTTTAAAAATGAAAAAAAAAAATACAGAAAAATGTAGTTCTAGAAAATAATAAAAAAAGAAACAAACTTCATCATCGAAACAAATACCATTAAGAACACACTGATGGATCGAAAACAAGCGAATCGAATTTTTGAGCCTAGGGCTTAATCTTCCATACCGATGGGGCAGTCCATCAGCATCTTCCAAGCAGAGGTGCAAGTCATAGGGAAACGCGTGCATCGAAATCTCGAAAAGAACTATCGTAACAAGAAAATTGCCATCATGTCAGATAGTCAAGCGGCATTCAAAGCAATAAGATCATACATAAACAGGATAAATGAACTTGGCGGAACAGAGTAGGATCACACTTTTTAGACTCCTTAGCAAAAATAGGCGCGTCACAGGGCCTGTGTCCTATTACGGAACAGAAGAAAATGTCATCAAAAACAAAATTAAACAAGAAGAGGAGGCAAATAGATCCAAGAATTGGAAAGAACTCCCAAAGCTGAGGCAGGCGAAACTACTACTGAGAAATTACAACCAGCAAGATTTTCAAAACTGCATTAACTTAAGTAGGAATAATCTAAGAATAATGACAGGTATCCTTACTGGACACTCCAAACATAGAAGATACCTAGGTTTACTTGATATGGTAAGCAGTGAAACATTTACCTTGTGCAACATGCATGAGGAAACATTGGACCACATACTAGGAAGATTTTGTCCACTCATGTTACAAAAAAAAAAACATCTGCAACTAATGAATGGTCTACGGTCTAAAGCCTGTTTTTTCTGGATCAATTATGTAAAGATGCAGGGTGTATGGGATTCAATGTTTAAATCAAACTATTACTACTGTATATTAAAATTTAGGGTTACCTTATTTTAAATGTCTGAATCACGCTTTGTTTGAAAATAACTTAGTTCATTGCGTTCAAGACTTACATTTATAAATGAAAGATAAAACTGGTACAAATGGTAAAAATGGTCCCCTGGCAACTCCATTTGAACATGAGTTTTTTTTACGTTTTTCTTCACAAATTTGTATTTTGGTCAAGTTTGATGGTAGTTTTAGCCCAAAGAAAACTGTGACACTGATGCAAGTTAAGGTGAAGCTTATATGCATATTTAGAAAGAGTTGGCAAATAAATCTCTATTCGTTCTATATAATAAGAAAAAACTATGGGTTTCTTGCCAAGATTTAGTGCAAAAATATACAAAACCAACTTTATTTTTATCTAAAATCTAGAGAGTCCTTATTGTCACTTGAAATACCCTCTCACCGTAAAATATAAATTGTCTCATCTTGAAGAGATCTATGTAAGTGGCAACCCTGATTTGATGGAAACAAATACTTAAGACACTTATGTAATTCCATGCCAAAAATTTTTGTTCCAAAAAAGTTGTGACCATTTTCAAGGACAATGGGTAAGCTCTACCACAGTTTAAGTGGGTTTTAAGCCTTCTACCCAATGACCAAAGTTATGGCCGAGTCCGTATAGATTTAATTGTTCTTTGGTATGTCTACCAATTTATTGGCTTTCAAATCAAAATGACCATGAGTGATTAGATGATTTAAAAATAAAACATAATAGATACCTACTCGTATAACAACCCTGTGTCAATTTCAAATAAACAAAAAAAAAGTAATCTGGAATAGATCAATTAGAGTAAAGGTGGTAACCTGACTTAGTTTTATGATTCCATAGACCCAAACCTATTAAAGTGATATTTTTTGTGGCTTCAAGACTTTTTGTGGTTTTTATCAAATCTTTTCTTAAAATCAGAATGTAGCCCGAAAATAACGGTTCCTCTGGTGATTGTGAGATATTATTCAGTTAAATTATTTTTTTTCTTATTTCTTTACCTATTCTATGTACAATTAGAGAGAGATTGCAATCTTTCTTGGAAAATGGGCTAAAGACTATTTTCTGATGATGTGAGTATATAAAGTGCCTGTCATCAATCAAATTTTAAACATAATTGATTCAACAATGAAGCTTCTCTTGCCAATCGTCTTTTGTAAGCTTTCTTATTAGACATTTATATTTAGTTTACTTCGTAGTTTGTCCATATTATTTAAAGTTTTCTAATTATTGTCGAAAAATTTTTGGATTTAATTAAATAATTTTGTTTAATTTTTGTTTTTAAGGTTTCGCTATTGTCTCAGCTACGAAGCCTCGAGCCTTTGGTATCGGTGGTGGATCACAGCCATTTATAATATCTGATCAACAACAAACGGCTATTGGACCTCCAGGACCTCCTGGTCCTCCGGGCCAAGCCGGACCAAGAGGACCTGCTGGTCAACGAGGAGAACGCGGCGAAGAGGGTAGACCCGGACCAGTAGGTTTAATGGGACCACCTGGCGAAACAGGAGCAGATGGAAGAGCTGGATTTCCAGGTCCTCGAGGACCTACGGGAGCGACTGGACCAAGAGGTCCCCCCGGACCTATTGGACCAGCTGGTCCTATTGGAGCCGCTGGGCCAATCGGACCCCCAGGACCAATGGGACCGGCAGCAGCTGTTGCGGCGGGCAAATAGCTAATTGGAACGCAGACTGAGGCAACTCAGCCTGCGGATGACTATAATTATTATGGTGGCTATATTAATACTATTTACTATGGCAAATAACTTATTTATGTAACTCATATTTATTTTAATTTAAAATAAAATATATTTATAATTAATTTAAATGTTTTTTATTTAATTTTTGACAAAAATTCAACTAAAATAATAATCATAGCTTGGACGTACTTAAAATTGCTCATGCTTAAAACTTTTAAGAATGAAATTAAACGAAATTTTGCTATGAAGGTTTATTGATTAATTTTTGAAATATTTTTGAAAAAAAAAAATTGAAATAATAGAATAGATAGTGGAGAGCATAAAGCCAGTGACCTACAACTTTCAAGATGAGTCAATTCCAAAATAAATTAAATTTACTTGGGGAATATTCCACGAGTTATAAAATCCGTAGTATGCCAAATTGTTCGATACAAACTTTAGCTGTAAAATGGCTCATGCTTCTTCGGTGAAAGGAAAAAGGGCATGGCATGCTTGCCTTTAGCTTCGCTCAGCTCGAAGGATAGGGTGGTTCTTTCCAAGCACCTCCCAATCAGCAAACAAAAAACAAATGCATGCCTATGAGGGAAAAGGATAGGATAGTACACTAGGATGAATAATAGGAATAAGAGTCTGGACCCTAATAAGGAAAATGCACAAATCTAGATATCTATGCCACTATTCGAGAAAAAAATAACGTTATCCTAGAACTAGTAGTTTTCTAATTCCCCAATGCTTAATATTCTTATAAATATATATGTATATACAGTTGCGGTCAAAATAAAAGTAGTGTAAATAAAATCATTGGTAAGTCCCTGAATTTTCATGTTTTTGTGGAAGAATATTTTGTGGTCAGACGAGTCCAAGATTGTGTTATATGGTGGAAAGGGATCTCGTCAATATGTAAGGAGGCCTCCAAATACAGAATATAATCCACGCTTCACAGCCAAGCAGTGGCGTAGCATAGGAGGGGCGGGGGGCGGCAAAATGTCGCCGGTGAAGCGGCTAGAGTAGAGATCATTTATGTTTCATGACAGAGCGTTTGACAAGTCAACAAACAACAATGACGTACATTTGAAATTTGCCACCCTGCCTGTGATTCGTCGTTGACGCTCTCGGCTGATTTCCGTGAATTCGTAAACGGTGAGTAAGGCCGTAAGAGTGCATTCCGTTATTGTCGCGCGACTTACGAAACTAAAACGGAACGTTCCAAAACTCTCGCGAAACTGAAAGGGAGCATTACGAAACATATGAGTGCGAGACCGCTGCAAACGGGCAGACTGTTGACCACGTAAATATACATATATAGGTATAAAGTATGTATAATAGGTAGGTAAAGTAGGTAACCGGCAGCGCCGCCAGCGCAGCGGTCTCTCATATCATTATGTTCAGTTTCGCGAAAGTTTCGGAACGTTCCGTTTTAGTTTCGCGAGTCGCGCGACAATAACGGAATACACCCTAAGATTCGACGGAAACGTTATTCTAGACTCAGCCAGCTCAATATTTTTGCTCCCTGCCGCATCACAGAAAGTCATTTCGATTGTGTTGTTTATTGTTTAAATACTAAACACTTAGTACTTTACTCAACCTTTGAACTTGTTTTTGAAAATGAAAAGATTCAAAGAAAACGGTGCGGAATATCGAAAGAAAAAGAAAGAACCAGATGCGAAGAAGTATCAAGGTGCATTACTTAAATATTTCAGTTATAGTTCTAGTTCGAAAGCCACGTTAACATGTTTGGCGGCATCCAGCAGCAGCGGAATTGATTCCAATGTAAGTATATGATTCCTCCATCTAGAATCGTGCGTGGACTAGAATTATCCGCCGTCCAATATTCATGGGAATGCATAACTAATTTTACAGGCAGAATAAGAAGACATGCCTTTGGAAGTCGTTCTGGACCCACCATAGAGCAAGAAGTCAAGAAGAAGTTGACTCACCAGAAGTACCTCAAGCATCTAGTCACAAGCATGCAGAAGAAGTGAACCTAGATGTTGCCAAAGAAGATATAATTGAAATCGAGCCTTCTACTCCTGCCGAAGCCAAAGATGTGAATCTCGACGATGTAGGTTGCTGACCTTCTACTATGACCGACGAAGACAGAACGCTTTTAGTACGTCGCGGATCTGACTCAGTACAGCACATCGATTCCAAATTTGCCGATGTTGTTCGCTCAGGGACTTCAACGAAAGGCGGTACCCGAAAACTAACCAGAGAGTGGTTCTACAAACCGTTACCTAACGGTGAAAATGTTCTTCGAACACGGATTGTGTACAAGCCTTTGAAGTAATCCTTGTATTGTTTCTGATTTGGTAATTTCGGCTCGAACTTCGCATCTGAAGAAGGATTCAACAAATGGTGGAAGCTAAATCCAAGAATCGGAGACCATGAGAACAGCCTGGACCGTGAACAGAGCTTCTTGAAATGGAAGGAGTTGGAAGTTCGCCTGAACCGTAAAGCAACCATCGATCAGAAACAACAAGAAGTTTTCGAAAGTGAGGAGAAGAAGTGGAGGGATGTATTGTACCGGTTGTTGAATATTATCCAGTTCCTAGCCAAACAGAATCTGGCCTTCAGAGGACATCGAGGAGATGATAGTTGCAACCGCGGGAATTTTCTGGAGTTAGTGCACCTCCTAGCTAAATATGACCCTCTTCTAATGAAACATCTGACAAAGATAAAGCTGAGAGCAAGAGTCCCAGTTTCGTTTCTATCTCCAGAAACCCAGAATGAATTGATAAACTTACTGAGACAGTAAGTTCGATCAACCATCATCCGTCGCATTTAAGAAGCTAAATATTATTGCGTAATCTTCGACAATACACCAGACATCTCCCACAAAGACCAAATGAGCCAGGTTCTGCGATACGTACATATCGAAGGAGAAAAGGTCGCCGTGGTAGAATCTTTCATCGACTTCTTCGAACCAAAAGGAAAAAATGCAGGAGATCTCAGCAACGATATAATCCCGAAGATAACATCAGACGGACTGGACATATAGAACTTGAGAGGACAGGCTTATGACAACGCTGCCACAATGTCAGGGATCCACAATGGAGTTCAAGCCCAGATTAAAGTACTGAATCCGAAAGCTACATTCGTTGCATGCACAGACCACTTACTCAACACGCTGCTTCTGAATCAGTGAACTCCGTGACGTTTTTTGGAACTCTGGAGAAGCTATTTTTGCCTTCTTTTCTGCATCAACTGCTCCGTAGAACGCTTTGGTTGCCGTCACAGGTCAAACAGTGAAACGAGTCAATGAAACGCGCTGGAACGCTAGAAATGAAACTTTCAAGACGCTTAAAAATAAGTTTGAGGAAGTTCTAGAGGTACTGGAAGAATTGATGGATTCATCTCAAACTTCCGACACAAAATCGGGAGCCAGTCTTCTTCTGACAGCCATGCAGTCATTCAACTTCCTCACTTTTCTTGGCTTTTGGACTGCAGTGCTACCTGAAGTAGATGACGCACAGATTTACCTGCAGCAACGAGGACTGAGTGTGGATAAGTGTGTTCTGCGCTTTAAAAGTTCTGCTTGTGGAGAGCAGAGACCGTTTCGTCCAAGCCGCAATCGACTTTGCTAAGACTCTCAGCGAAAAATTCGAAATCGAACTCAAAACGAGAAGAATGCATACATGGCGAAGAATCCGCAGATGCAGCTTTGTCTCACGAGCATGAACTCCGTCGAGGGGTGTTCCCATCATTTGAGAGATCATTCAAGAAATGACGACTCGATTCCAGCAAGTTCAAGAAATAGTGGACAAGTTCGGATTTTTGACGCCAGCGAAACTTTTGGACAGCAAGTACGAGTGTGATCTTTCCCATGTATTAGAAGACATCGACAAGAACGAGTTTCAGATGGAGCGGAACGTCTACAGCAGTTTGTCGCCAGTTCTAAATCAGAGGAAGATAAAGGTTCAAATGACTACTCTCCAGTTCATTCAAAAACTGAATCTGGGGATTTCGGTCTTTAGCAATTAGTATCACTAGTTGTGAGAGAAGTTCTTCGAAGTTGAAGCTAATCAAAAATTGTCTCAGATCCACTATGAGCTCCACTAGACTATCAAACTTGGCTATATTGTCGATTGAACAAATATTCATTTTGACAAAGTTATTTCTGACTTCGCTGCTCGTAGGATCCGTTTGATCGAAATCTCGAGTTAATTATTTTTTACGAATGCATAACTTGCCATATAGCACATACTTATATGTATGTCCAAAGTAAAAATCATACTTGGTTTGGTTTTCCACTGGCTGGCCGTATTTTAAGCGTGAAGTTAGCACGGCAATTTTAGAATTTCCTAAAAAACAGTTCTGTTTTGTGCTCGACTTGAACTGAAATGTGCCGGAAAAAAATCGCCTTATTGCAACTTTTAAAGCAAACAATAAATTTTTCAATGCGTGAAATAAGTATAGGCATTAACGATATTGGGAAAACGCTAGTTTAAAAATGGTGGTGGACAATTAGGATAGAGATTTTGAATTGAACTGGGATCTTTCCATTCACTGAGCCAATTCAACAACAAAGAATTCTCCTTTAAGAAATTTTTAAATTGATAATTAGGGCTCTGAAGCATTAAACTTAAGCGTACAATTATCTAAGCCCTAATTTCTTTCTGAGTGAATAGAAAGCAGCATTTGGCCAACCTATTCCTAAAAAAGGCAAATCTTCTTCCTTCTCTAACTATCGTCCAATTGCATCTTTTACATCCCTTCTTTCTTGGGTCATCGAAACGCTGATGAATTATCCTCTCAAGAATTACCTTAAAGAACGAAAGCTTAACAATGACCAGCAATACCTATGTCTTACGTAGCAATAGATCAACTGGTGATCTGATGGCTTATATCCTTGAACAGTGCCACAAACCTCAACATCGCTTTAGATAAAGTAAAATTTTGGCATCAAGCTTTCCTATCGAAAATGAGTGCATCTGGTATTAATGAATCTCTCCTTGAGGCCAGCTTCGGACGTACTTTCAAATTCAGGGATTCTCTACTTAGCCGCACTACACGAATGTCGAATGCTTCCCGGCTCAATATTTCACTCCCATTCCAATATTCAAATATTCAGAACCAATGTGCATCGGTATTTCCTTTTAAATTCTCTCCAACTAAAACCTCTTCTGGATCAATAGATCATTATACATACATACCTACATAAATTGCAAAGCTATGTTCTGTGTAAATCAGTCTTCAGTTTTATTTGTTTAAAAAGAATACTGCCTACTCTTTTGCTACAGCTTGCCTATAACTAATTTAAAAACTCTCCAAAAGGCGTTGATCTGAAATTCAATTTCAAATAAAACTCCATCAAAGGATTTCCAACTGCAAAAAAACATAATGTTGCATATTTCACTTAACTAGCGCACATAAAACTCGCTTGTTTACGCTGTTTTCCAGCGCAAAAACTAGGTAGGTAGGTACCTACTTCAAAAAAGGAAACACAAATCAATTAAAACTTTCCCAGAACCTCCCATTCGTCCTCTTAATTTTGCATTAATTAACTTCCAAAACCTTTAAGAAAACAAAACACTCACGAACCAAAAAAAAAAAAAAAAAGCAAAACAAAAGAAAAACTTCTCAAAGTGAACATCCATAGCCTAAGTAGCTGCAAAAAACACACTTTATACCACAGAAGCACAAGAAGAAGGAGCAAAAACAACGCCCCAGGAAACAACTCCACTGGGGCAATGTCCGTTGCTTAAAAGCAAAAATGGAAGCCAACAAAAAAACCACCTCAATTCATTGTCTCCTCATTTTTAATTCATCGCAAAACAAAACAAATTCTTTTTGGCACGGTCTATGATGGTGTAAGTGAGAGAGGTGCACACTGGCAGGGGCAGAACTGTCACAAAAAAAAAATCCAACACCCCAACCCCATTACGAGCTGCAGGACCAAAAACCGTATACAATGTTGTGTTTCATTGTTCCAGCAAAAAAAAAGAGGAATCCAGAAAAGAGCAAAATTATAGCACAGTGAGTGAATTTTAAAACACTACCGTTTCCAACCCCATCATCATTATCATTATGTTCTTCTGCACTCGGCCTATGTTCATTTTATGGATGGTTGGGGTGTTACGGGCACGGCCGGCACGGCACGGGATGATGGGCTTCTACTCCGACTCTGCTGCATCGCCGGCTTGTTAGGGTTGAAAACATGGTTTTCCAAATGAGCCGCCCTTATTTCCATGTCTATGGGAAAATAAATGAATGAGCTTTTAACTAAGTTAATGAGATCGGAACGAAAAACCGAAGAACGGATTGCAAAATAATATAGTTGTATAGTTTTTCGTTTTTTTTTGTCATTCTGCTCGGCAACCCTTCTCCGTGGCACCAGAAGCACTGTAAATCCTAAGCCCTGATCTCATCGTTTCACTTAAACATGAAATGGGGGGGATGCAGAAAAAGAAGACGACTGCTTTAACATTCAGCATAAATCACCTTCAGCTTTAGCCTTGGCTATGCGGCGGCGGCGGCGTTAGAGGTTTTTATAACTCTGTATCCTTTTTCTGCTCCGGAGTTCTGATTTTGCATCCTGTTAGCTTCTTCCTGAATATGTATGTCTGCCGCTGCCGCTGTGCTCTGGTTCTCTGCTTAAATGTGAATAACCCCCTTGGCTTAGTGTTGTCGCCCTGCAAAAGAACTGACATTTATTAAGATGTGCAATCGCATTTTATTGTAATTTTACGGGGGGGGGGGTGGGAGAGCCCAGACTTTAAATCCTAGAAAATCAGCTCCTTTTTGGTTTGGTATAAGACCAATACTATGGGGATCGAGCTCGGGGGAGAGGACTATAGAACAGCCGTTAGTCGAGAGAAAAAATGTACAATTCGTAGGTGGTTTATGGAGGATGGGATTTCAAATTGTCACCGGTTAGCATGTTATGCGAGGGTAATGATAATGGCGGAACTAATAGGCACAAAGGGTGCGCCAGAACTGTACTACTCGTAGGTAGGTACTTAATTGTATTGCATTTCTATGATGGTTGGATGGAGAATTTAAATTTTCATTTATTAAAGTGAATTTGCGTGTTAGAGGATTTTCTTGTACAAGTCTCGCCTCAGGCTTTAGCCTAGATGCTATGTATAATGAGTTACGTAGATGGATATGTATAATATGATGTCGTTTTGTTATAGACTCAAAAACGATTCCTTATGGAAGTTGTTCTGTCAGACAAAAAGGTACTCGAGGGTGATCATTTAAGGACTAATTTGCATTTTCTTTTTTTTTTTTGTTCTTTAATGGGAAATAAGCTTGAGCTATTCGATAAATCAGGATTTGAAGTAGATAAGGAATTATACCTAGTATGTAGCTAGGTATTAGCTACTTGTAATTTTGTCTCTAGTCGTTTCCTTCAAACCCAATTGAACTAATTTAATTAAAATATGTAGGAAATACCTAGGTTTAAATTTTAATTGAACCGTAAACATCGTTGAAGGTATCTTGCCTTACGTAACTATGCATTTCTGAAAAAGGCAAGCCAAGTTTCTTACGAACAGAGTAACATCGAAATAAAAGGAGCAATAACGAAGATGAAGAAAATTAGAGATTTACTTCCGATTGGGTGGAGTTAGGGAATATAAGTAATTCTACGCATTTTGGAGTTGAACTCACTTGGCTTTTTATTTGAAAATTGGTAAATACGAAAATTAGTAAATACAGCATAATATGTGACATAAAAATAAATAATTTAAGTGCAGCGACAGCTTGCGCACAACTAAGGCCAAGTGACTTACCACTCTTAACAATTTCTGTGTGCATGTTGTCGAGAGAAATGAAGGCGACACAAAATTTTTTCGCCGAGTCTGAACGGCACACGACAAGAGATATTCTATAAGAGGATTTATCACTGCTTCGCAATAGGGCAGCACCCCAGAAATTTTGTGCTTAGATGCAGTAACTGGTAATCGATCTCAGGCATTCCGCGGGACAGTCAATGTACCAATACGTCACGAAATATAATAACATTTATGCATTTAGCGAAAAAACCCTCTTTAAATAGTTTTAAACTCTAAAAACGTTAATCTGTTTGTAGAATTCAATTGGGTCTTAAGAATTGTATACTTCTATAAAAATATGGATGCGGGAAATTAAAACAATTCCTAAAATAGTTTGACGTCAAAATTAATAAAATTTAGCTGCAAAATTGATAAAATAAAATGCACGACTGGGTCGCACGAACTTGCTCCTATGTTATAGACTAGGAATTTAAAAAATGGATGGTATTAAAGAAAATTGTTCATAAGGATAAAATGAATTTTTTAAATTCTTTTAGTAGTAAGAGATTAAAACAAAATGCTATGCAAATATGAATTTATGCATGAAGAAAAATTATAAGTCGTTGTAGTGGTTCCGTAAAAAAATACGCTTTTATGTACAAAATTTTCAAAAGATTTTTAAGAAAAAAATTTGGTACGCCAACCTTAAGTTTTTATTATTGTAGAATAAGAGTCTAATTTCAAAAAAAAAATACTAAGCCGTTCTTGAGATATCGAATTTTTCAAAAAAAAATACTTTTTTTTTTCTAAAAATTGAAAAAATATTTTTTTTAAGTTTTGAAATGCAATGTTTTTTAAACTTTTTAGGATCTTCTTTATAAAAAATTTCATTAAAATCCGTCATGCCGATAATGAGAAATTCAAAATTCGAAAAAATCGTTCTATGGTAGGTACAGTCAGTAATATCAAATTTTTTTTATTAAATTATAGATCGTAAAAATTTATTAAAAGAAAAAAAATTTTAGCAAAATTCTCGGAACCGTTTTCCAGAAACATACAATTTTCGAAAATCATTTTTTAAAATTTGTATGGAAGGTACTTACCGTTAGTTTTAGATAAAACAAAATTTTTTTTCTCAAATCTTGTAAGCTATGTTAAGAAACTTTTTTTGTCAAGTTTGAAAAAAATCCATATTGGGGTTTTCGAAATATTGAGTTTCCAAAAAAAAATTTTGATTTTTTTTTTAAATCCAAAAAATTAAAAATTGAAAATTTTAATATGTAATAATGTTCAAACTTTGAAGGAGCTTTAGCATAAAAAAAATAATTTAAATCGGCTGTACCGTTTTCGAGAAAATCGAAAACAAAAAAAATGGACCCAGGGGGTCTACCAAAAATAACAATTTTTTGGAATTTTTTTTTCAACCATTACCTAGTTTTAACTAAATGAAATTTTTAAAATTTTTTTTTTTAATTCTGTGGGACAGTTTTTGAGAAAAAAAAATATTTATAAAACTTCGAAAAAAAACCGTATGGTAGGTACCGCTATTTTTGGTTTTAAAAAAAAACCAAAAAAAAAACGTCTGGAGGGAAAAAATCAAAACCCATATCTACCAAGTTTGAAGAAAATCGGCCGAGCCGTTTAGGCTGTAGTCGAACCGACAGACAGACAGACAGAAAGAATTGCGAGACCCACTTTTGTAGTCTTCGCTATGATCGTAATGTCAACTTTGATCAAAATCCCGAGTTCGATTTTTTTTACGAATGCATAACTTGCCTTATAGTACCTATAAGTCGCAAGTAAAAATCATGAAACGATTTTTATTAATAAATAAATAATTTTTATATACGACACTTTGCCCAAAATTTACTTACATTTTTTCATAAAAAAAAAACATGGTATACAGATTTTTACTAACGACATAAGGGTTCTATACGACAAGTTATGCGTTCGTCTGTGAGTTCGAGTACAGGCTAAAACCGACTCGGCCGATTTTTTTCAAACTTGGAAAACAGCATTTTTAATAATAAATAACCTGCCTTATACATTTTTAACGAAATTTTATAAAATATTTTTTTTTTTTAAATGCACGCCTGGGCCGCATGAACTTGTTATTGTTTTAGTAAAATGCAATTTTGTTTCCCAATTCTTATACATATATTGTATTAAAAAACTTTTATTTGTCAAGATTCAAAAAAAAAATTAGCATGGCTTTTTCGAAATATTAAGTTTTTTTTTTTATTGATTTTTTTCTTAAAAATCCAAAAATTTTTTTTTGGTTAATTCGAACACAAGACTATGCACTCTTGGGAAGCTTTAATTATAAAAAAAATCATTAAAATCCGTTGAACCGTTTTTGAAAAACAAAAAATAAGTGTTGTTTTCGAAAAACTAAATACAGTCGACTCCCTCTAAGTCGAAGTTTCTTCTAACTTCTTCCCCTCAATTTTCCATACAAAAACTATCATCTAAGTCCAACTCCCTCTATGTCGAAGTTCCCTCTAACTCGAACACATTCTCCTTATTATTGACCTATTTTCTTTCCCTCTAAGTCAAATTTTTTTTCTTTTGCCGGAAAAAGATCTCTCAAATCGCAATTCGTTATTGTTTGTAATTCTTATTAAAAGCACACACTCGAACGCTTTGATTCTCTATGTTGCATCGCCTGCGCCGTTACCGTCATGTCAGTGTGCTGCGCTGCTATACCTACAATTTATAATATTATCAAACACAAAAATCTCTTCCTAAAAAGATATTCATAAAAAAAATTGCAAGGCAATAAAAACAGGCATTTGTTGGTGGGTTCCATTCCATTCCAACTTCAAAACATTTTGTGCTTTATTTGAAAGCAGTAAAACAAAAGATCTCAGAGGTCGTCGGAAAAGCTAAGGCTTCTGGCTATAGGTAAAAGCAAAAATCCTCGTTGTTTCAATAAAATTAAAACTTTGCCGGTGGACTATGTAGCATACCATCGTTCCTGGATGACATCAAACCTTTTCACAAGTTGGCTTTTGAAACTTAATTCTAAATTTGGAAGATCAATGCGCAAAGTATTATTCATTATCGATAACTGCCCAGCTCACCAAAACAAGTTAAGGATAAATTAAAGTTTATAAAGCTTGAGTATTCCCCCCCCCCCCCCCCAATATGACCCCAATGGACATGAGTATAATACAAAATTTGAAAGTACACTATAATCGCCGTCTTCTCCACCAAGATCTTAAGGGTTTGGGTAACCAAAAAAGAGCAATATAAAATATCACTTCTCGATTGTGTGCGCGAAATCCTAAAGGCATGGGGACGTTACTCCGTTGACAATTGAAAATTGTTTCAAAAAGGCCGAATTTAAGTCTGAGACGTGGGATGACGAAGATGATATTCCGCTTAACTTACTTAGATGTAACAACGAAGACACCCAAGAAATCGAGATAATCTGGGAAAGGCTAACAGAAGCTCATTATAATGTTAAAGGCGTACATTCGAAGGACTATGTTGAAGTCGATGACGGCATCGTAGCCACTGAAATACCTGATAACGAGTCAATTTTGGAAGCAGATGCTGATGATACTAATGACGGTGAAAATGGAGCTGAAGTAGAAGATGAAGCTGAAATAATAGACTTTGAAATACCAGAGAAAAATTAAATTGAAAATCCAATTGGTACATTGCAATCTGCAATTGAAATGAAAGAAGAAATTCAAAATTGCTTTTTAAAATAGAATATTTTTACTTGCGACTTATAGGTACTATAAGGCAAGTTATGCATTCGTAAAAAAAATCGAACTCGAGATTTTGATCAAAGTTGACATTACGATGATAGCGAAGACCAAAAAAGTGGGTCTCGCAATTCTGTCTGTCTGTCTGTCTGTCTGTCTGTCTGTCTGTCTGTCTGTCGGTTCGTCTACAGCCTAAACGGCTCGGCCGATTTTCTTCAAACTTGGTAGATATGGGTTTTAATTTTTTACCCCCGGACGTTTTTTTCTATTTTTTTTTAAGACCAAAAATAACGGTACCTGCCATACGATTTTTTTTCGAAATTTTATAAATATTTTTTTTTCTCAAAAACTGTCACACAGAATTTTTTAAAAAAAATTCCAAAAATTTCATTTGGTAAAAACTAGCTAATGGTTGAAAAAAATTTTACAAAAAATTGTTATTTTCGGTAGCCCCCCTGGGTCCATTTTTTTTGTTTTTGATTTTCTCGAAAACGGTACAGCCGATTTTAATAATTTTTTTTATGCCAAAGCTCCTCTAAAGTTTGAATATTATTACATATTCAAGTTTTCAATTTTTAATTTTTTGGATTTTTAAAAAAAAATTCAAAATTTTTTTTTGGAATCTCAATATTTCGAAAACCCCATGCTCGATTTTTTTCAAACTTTGCAAATAAAAGTTTCTTTATATAATCTACAAGATTTAAGAAAAAAAATTTTGTTTTATTTAAAACTAACGGTACCTTCCATACAAATTTTAAAAAATGGTTTTCGAAAATCGCATTTTTCTCGAAAACGGTTCCGAGAATTTTGCTAAAATTTTTTTTCTTTTGATTAATCTTTACAATTTATAATTTAATAAAAAAAAATTTTAAATCTAGATATTACTGACTGTACCTACCATAGAACGATTTTTTCGAATTTTGAATTTCTCATTATCGACTTAACGGATTTTAATGAAATTTTTTTATAAAAAAGCTCCTAAAAAGTATAAAAAACATTGCATTTAAAAACTTAAGAAAAAATATTTTTTCAATTTCTAGAAAAAAAATAATTTTTTTTTTGAAAAATTCGATATCTCAAGAACGGCTTAGTATTTTTTTTGGAAATTAGACTTTTATTCGTACAATAATAAAAACTTAAGGTTGGCGTACCAAAATTTTTTCTTAAAAATGTTTTAAAAATTTTTTACATAAAAGCTTATTTTTTTGAGGAACCACTACAAAGACTTATAATTTTTGTTCCTGCATAAATTCATATTTGCATATCATTCTGTTTTTATCTCTTACTACTTAAAGAATTAAAAAAAAATCATTTTATCCTTATGAACAGTTTTCTCTAATAACATTCGTTTTTAAAATTCCTAGTCTATTACATAGGAGCAAGTTCGTGCGACCCAGTCGTGCATTTTATTTTAAAAAGGCGATCACTGATGACACGGGGCGACTGTGATGTCTAAAATTATATTTTTTTTTAAATAATTAAGTTGAAAAAAAAAATTTATAATACATACTCGTAATTATAGATTAATGAGCGATAAAAGCAAGAAGCTTAAGTTTATTTATTTATTTCACTTGTTATTTAATTCAATAAATCATGTAAAAAAAACTCTCTCTAAATCGAATTTTTCTAAAACTCCCTCTAACTCGAACTACTCGTAGTTTTGATATCCCGTAAAACTTCGACTTAGAAGGAGTCGACTGTAACTAAAATAAATTTCTTAAGTTATCTAAAAATAAAATCCACGACTTGCTCCTATGTAATAGACTAGGAATTTTAAAAACGAATGTTATTAATTAGAGAAACCTGTTCATAAGGATAAAATAATTTTTTAAACCCATTTAGTAGTAAGAGATAAAAACAGAATGATATGCAAATATGAATTTATGCAAGAACAAAAATTATAAGTCGTTGTAGTGGTTTCTTAATAAAATAGCTTTTATATACAAATTTTTTAAGAGAGTTTAAGAAAAATTTGAGACGCCGACTTTAAGTTTTTATTATTGTACGAATGAAAATTAAATTTCCAAAAAAAATACTAAGAAATATCGAATTTTCCAAAAAAATTATTTTTTTTTTCAAAATTCGAAAAAGATTTTTTTTAAGTCTTGAAACGCAATGTTTTTTAAACTATTTAGAAGCATCTCTATAAAAAAAAATTCATTAAAATCCGTTACGTCGACAATAAGTAATTCAAAATTTTTACTTGCGACTTATAGGTACTATAAGGCAAGTTATGCATTCGTAAAAAAAATCGAACTCGAGATTTTGATCAAAGTTGACATTACGATGATAGCGAAGACCAAAAAAGTGGGTCTCGCAATTCTGTCTGTCTGTCTGTCTGTCTGTCTGTCTGTCTGTCTGTCGGTTCGACTACAGCCTAAACGGCTCGGCCGATTTTCTTTAAACTTGGTAGATATGGGTTTTAATTTTTTACCCCCGGACGTTTTTTTCCTTTTTTTTTTTAAGACCAAAAATAACGGTACCTGCCATACGATTTTTTTTCGAAACTTTATAAATATTTTTTTTTCTCAAAAACTGTCCCACAGAATTTTTAAAAAAAAATTCGAAAAATTTCATTTGGTTAAAACTAGCTAATGGTTGAAAAAAATCCTACAAAAAATTGTTATTTTCGGTAGCCCCCCTGGGTCCATTTTTTTTGTTTTTGATTTTCTCGAAAACGGTACAGCCGATTTTAATAATTTTTTTTATGCCAAAGCTCCTCCTAAGTTTGAATATTATTACATATTCAAATTTTCAATTTTTAATTTTTTGGATTTTTAAAAAAAATTTCAAAATTTGTTTTTGGAAACTCAATATTTCGAAAACCCCATGCTCGATTTTTTTCAAACTTGGCAAATAAAATTTTCTTAATATAATCTACAAGATTTAGGAAAAAAAAATTTGTTTTATCTAAAACTAACGGTACCTTCCATACAAATTTTAAAAAATGGTTTTCGAAAATCGCATTTTTCTCGAAAACGGTTCCGAGAATTTTGCTAAAATTTTTTTCTTTTGATTAATCTTTACGATTTATAATTTAATAAAAAAAAAATTTAAATCTAGATATTACTGACTGTACCTACCATAGAACGATTTTTTTCGAATTTTGAATTTCTCATTATCGACTTAACGGATTTTAATGAAATTTTTTATAAAAAATCTCCTAAAAAGTTTAAAAAACATTGCATTTAAAAACTTAAAAAAAATATTTTTTCAATTTTTAGAAAAAAAAGTAATTTTTTTTTTTGAAAAATTCAATATCTCAAGAACGCCATAGTATTTTTTTTGGAAATAAGACTTTTATTCGTACAATAATAAAAACTTAAGGTTGGCGTACCAAAATTTTTTCTTAAAAATGTTTTAAAAATTTTGTACATAAAAGCTTATTTTTTTAAGGAACCACTACAACGACTTATAATTTTTGTTCCTGAATAAATTCATATTTGCATATCATTCTGTTTTTATCTCTTACTACTTAAAGAATTTAAAAAAATTCATTTTATCCTTATGAACAGTTTTCTCTAATAACATTCGTTTTTAAAATTCCTAGTCTATTACATAGGAGCAAGTTCGTGCGACCCAGTCGTGCATTTTATTTCTTTTTAAATTAAAGATCGTATGAATTAATTGAAAGAAAAAAATTTTTATCAAAATTCTAGGCGCCCTCCTTTTTCGAGTAAAATACGATTTTTGAAAATCATTTTTTAACACTTGTATGGTGGGTACCTTTAGTTTTACATAGGTAAAATACATTTCTTTCATCTTGTAGATTATATTGAGAAAATTTCATTTATCAAGTTAAAAAAAATCCAATTTTTTTTTTTTGAAAATTAGAGTATCTACACAATTCTATTCAAATTTTTGGGGAGCTTTAGCAAGAAAAATATGATCAAAATCGGTTGTACTTTATTTGAGATAATCAAAAACAAAAAAAAAAAGGTTCTTTGGGCGGTGCCCTCAAAAAGCATTTTTCGGAAAAATTTTTTCAACCATTATCTAGCTTTAACTAAAAGATTTTTGTTTGTATTTTTATTTTTTAAATCTGTCGAAGAGTTCTTGAGAAAAAAGAAATATTTATAAAATTTCGAAATAAAATCGTATGGCGGTACCGTTATTTTTGGTCTTAAAAAAAGCGGAGTTTTGAAATTCTCATCATCGGAGTAACAGATTTTAATGAAATCTCTTTGAGAAAATCTTCTAAGAAGTTAAAAAAAAAACATATTTTTTTTGGAAAATTCAATATCTCAAAAGCAGCTTAGTAATTTTATTTGGAAATTTATTTTTTATTCGTATAGTAATAAAAAGTTTGAGTTGGCACACCAATTGTTTTTTAAACATTTTGTATATAAAAGCTTATTTTTTTAAGAAAATACTACGACGATTTATAATTTTTGTTCTGGCATAAGCCAATATTCGCTTGAATCACATGGCATCCTGCTTATAGCTCCAACTACTAAAGAAATTGTTTTAGTCATTTAAAAATGAATTTTATGCTTATGAACAGTTTTTTTTTCTAATATCATTGATTTTTGAAATTCTTCGTCTTTTACATTAGAGCACGTTCATGAGACCCAGTCGTGCATTTTATTTTATTTTGGACTTTCTTTTTATTTTTGTTCTTAAACATGTTTTACAAATGAAAATAAGAAATAATTTGCTAGTTCGAGCTAAAGGACTTTGTTCATGATTTTTCCCTAATAACATCCATATTTGAAATGTTAAGTTCTTTGAACATAAGAGCAAATACTTAGGACCTAGTCGCCCGTTTCAATATTGTTGTAGATGAGCTTCTTATAAATAAGAAATAAAATATTTCCTTGTGCAAAAACTCATTACATTTGAGATCAAAAAAGTCGTTAAGATCATTGCCTGCCTATTAATATCCATCAAGTGTAATTTCAAAACGCTCATGGCCTGTTAGGCAGGCATAATTCCTTCAACTAATCCATCATCAATTTCCTCCATCGCGTAAAAGATTTAAAATCAATTTACAAAACTTCATTAAGGATATTAATCTTTAAGAAATTCAATATAACTTGAAGTGTTGGCCCCATTTTTTTGGCTCTCTTAAATCCTCAGCAGTTGAAGCTGTCAAAATGCTCGTCATCCATTCATTTATTATTCGAAAAAATAAAAATTCTGGGGATGACAAAAACATTCATTTTCGACAAGTGCCTGTTAACAGTTTGTTCTTAATCAAAACCAACAGCTGGTGAGTAGGTGGGTATAATGTTTATCCTCTTCGAGCAAAGCGACCGAAGAAAAGCCTACATTTTAAGTCCAAGCTATATAGACCCAAGAATCGGACTGATGAACCAAAAAGGCGAAATGAGATGAGATGAATATTTTAATTCTCCCACACACAAAATAAATTCCACAGCCCCCCTCAGGTCCAGTCGCTTGAACTGGAATTATTTTGAATAATTTTCAAATTTATTTGGATCGGGTGCTGGCGAACACAAGTAGTCCTGCGGACAGAGCAGACCCTCTTGCTTTTGTTTCCTGATATGGAACATCAGAACCGTTTCACTTGCCCCAGTTTTCATCCTTCAGAGCGATTTCATTTGCTATTTATTTATTTTGTTCGCCGCGCTGGTTCTTTTGTGCTAAGGCTGAAAAAGCAAAAGTCCTTTTTTCTCAAAAAGGAAAAATCCAAAATAAGGTACAGTATCTTATTCTCGCTGAATAATTACAACAGAGAGGAAGGGTTAAGAAAAGCAGGACGTTGGGTTTATTTTTTTTTTCTTATTCACCACTATTCGCGGCTGAAGTAAGAATAAAAGGCCTAGCGTGTTTGCGTTTGTGTATCCTTTTTCCCAGAAATATTAGAATAAATTTTCATTTTTGGTCATTAGATATTTTAATTGAATGCGGATTACTTTGTTAATTGACAATTTTAACGCAATTAACGCTCTCCGTCTATTGGGGTATGGGGCTGGTTTTAATACGGTTTATATTGACTGAGGCAGAGTGAGTTCTGGTGATCCTTGTAAGCCTTGGTTGAATTTTTGTATTTCTAATTAGGCGATACCGCAAAATGTCTGCCCGAATTGGGTGTGTAGGCTGATGATGTGAAAATATATTCTAATATATTTAGCTTCCTTGAGATTGTTAATAATAATTGTAAAAGGAAGTGCCAACCCCAAGGAATGTTTTGCAATTGGGATTTTGTTAAGATGCTTGGTTAGCATTCTTTTGAAGGAATCCAAATAAACAATTTATTTTTGAGCCTTAAAAACTTTTGTCATTAAAATATGACTAGAATAGTTTAAAGCTAAGTTGTTAAGGGACTTTTTGTTTAGCCATTTATGTTGCTGAAACAAAAATGTGTAGTGTGTCTTTGAGAGGTGTACTGAGTTGGCTATTAAGTGCCAAGAATTTGGTTTCCTCATCCGCAAAAGCGGTAATTTTACCACGAAACGTTTGTAAAAAATAGAATTTAAGTAAATGAGGAACAATACGGTACCCAATACTGAACCTTGGGGTGCACCAAAATTCATTATGATTTTTCCCATTCAAGGTCTCACCTAAAGGGTCCATATTTGCGGTGCACCGGGCTTACCTCAAAAAACGACGACAAACCTTTCGATTTTGTACTGTTTCTTGTTTAAGTGCCAAGTTATGGAAGGTTTTGTCACATGCAGTTTGATACTTTTCCGTGATAGATGGTCATGCGGATTTTTTCCAAGATTTTATTTTAGAGGCTTCTTCGGACTTTCTTGCTTCTTATTCGATAATGACTTGACACTTCTTCTGTCTTGCAAAGCATCTTTATACTGTAACAAATCTACTCTTATACAAATAAATAGGAGGCCATAACCTCTTGTAGAAAGCTTAAACCTAGTGACTTACAATTCTCAACCATTCCTGTGTGCGTTACCAGGAATGGAGGGGATCTACAAATTTCTGTCGATTCCGAAAGGTAAATAAACAGCATTTTTTAAGAAAAGAGATGCTCTAAGAGGATTTGTCAATTCTTCTGAGACAGTATACCACTGAAAAAAAAAAAAAATTTTGCAGTGGCTGAGAATCGAGCCCAAGAACTTCTAGAGCAGTCAATCGAACTTACCATTATGTCAAGGTGTGCTACACTTATAGTTACGCATTTTACATTGTCCAACATATGTACCATATGTAAGCTCTGGATGATCAACTACATATTATACTTGCTATTGATCATATATATGTAAATCTTATATATCTTAACTTTTTACTTTTTAATTCCACCAATCTATGTTCACTTATAATGGGTCCATATTCAGCAAACAATAACTGATTTACTTTCGGGCCCGTCCACCTTATCCTCACACAAAAATTCAAGAACTGCAATAAAGAGCTAATGACTCAAGACGCTTCCCTGTGGCAAACCAACTCTTATTGGGAACTTTTCAGTGAACCATGCAGGGCATCTTACCTTGTTTTTACTTGCTCGCACATGGCAATGATCTTCCGCACTTCGACGTGAGGAATTCCTCTAGGCCCCAGGCAATACCATATAGTGGTTGTCTATTGAATTATTATTATTATTTTTTTTTTAATAAACCAATCCCGAAGAATCTCGATATTCTTTCATTCTAATCTTAAAACGAACCCAAACTGTTAATCAAATGGTCGCATTCTGCCATCTGGTAACCGTTCTACGATTTTCATAGTGTGTGCCACGGTCACCGCTGATAAGTATCTCCAAATCTTTAGCCATTAATTTCCAGAACTCAGAGATCTCTCGTCTGGCCCAAGAGCTTTTTCATTTTTGGATTTTTTTGTATCCTTTTTTGGAGCCCAAATTTAAAATGACTAGTTCGGTCAATCAACTAACATTCGTACATCAAAGGAACTCAATATCGGCCAAGAACATCTTCGCGGTCCGTGAATGTGTACAGCAGAACCCGATGAAGTCGATTCGTTGACGTGCAGAGGAAATCTGGCTTTCGTAGAATTCAACTTTGCGCATTTTGCATCGGGTCTTGGGCTTGTACCCGTACAAGATCCATCTGAGTCAGGAGCTCACAGTTCATCACCATAGGCAATGCCTATTATTCAGGTGACAATGTGTCCTTATAAATTTACCGTTTGATGTGGATTTTGGTCCGATGGCGTCATTGCAATGGTCCGTACTTTTTGGAAAACGACGTTGCTGGGGTTGTCTACCTCAATGGCGAGTGTTACAGACCGATGAGAATCAATTTCTTATGGCCTAAATTGAACCATATAGGCGTAGATCAGTTATGGTTCCAGCAGGTCGGAGCTACGTGACACAAAGCGGACACCACGATTGACATTCAGCATGACCAATTTGGGGGTAAGGTTATCTTTCGTTTTCAGACGTAACTCGAATTAGCCAAAAAGGTCATCCGAATTACTTACTTACTTACTTAGGTCCTCAGACCTTTTATGTCCATGGGGGACCCCAACGGAGCATAGGGCACCTACAACGCCAGCTCGCCATCGTGTTCGGTTCCTGGATATGAGTCGCAACTTCCTCCAACTCTTGCCTAGTTGGGCTGACTCCTCCTTGACTGTCCTTCTCCATGAGCTACTCGATCGGCCAGCTCTTCTTCCTTCATTGCATGCGCTGCAATACAGTTGTCGCCTTTTCGAAACGTGTGTCCGATCCACTGGCACTTTCCACGTCGCATAATAGAGTCAATAGGTTCGTGACCCGTTTTCCTGAGGAGCTCTTCGTTTGATATACGATTGGGCCAGAAAATCCTAAGGATGTTTCGTTGATATCTATTAATGAACGTTTGCAGCTCTTAGTGACACCTACTGTTACTTTCCAAGTGCTGCAACCGTAAAGTAAAGCGGATTCGACGTTGGATCGAAAAAGGCCGTAGCTTGGTTCTTAAGCTTAGAAAGTTATTCCTCTACATATTTCTAAGCATACCTAAAGCAGCCTTTTTCTTCCCGATTCGACTGCTGATGTCCTGTTTGGTGCCACCCTCGGTAGAGATGATACTTCCAAGATATTGGAAGCTCTGTACTTTCTCTACCAATTGTTGAGAAATATTTATGATAGAAGGAGGCTGGGTTCCGAGGCTGATCATCTTTGTTTTGCCGGAGTTGATTTTTATCCCCACGATTTCTGCTTCTCTCTCCACCCCTGTTGAAATTTGTGTCCGCATGGTCAATATGTTTCAGGTGGGACGTCAGAGTCCATCGAATCCCTCCGTTTCCCGTCAAGGCCGCCCGCATGATATCGCTTATCACTAACAGAAACAATATTGGTGACAGAATGCAGCCCTGTCTGATTCCAGTTTGGACTTCAAACTCTTCTGACAGCCCCCCTTCGTGCAAAACGTGACATTTGGATCCATCATAAGTTGCCTTAATAATAGCTATTAATTTATCCGGGATACCCCTCCTGCGTAAGGCAAGCCAAATAAATTCTCGAAAGCCTTCTCAAAGTCAATGAATAGCAGGTCCTTGAGAATAAATAATAATCGACCGCTGCCATTAAGGTACGCATAACATAGGCCATCGCCCAAATTCAGCAGGTTCTATCGAATGAGTCATTTAAAATTGGACCACTCGGATGCGTGCCACCGTAAGAAGACGAGGTTTAAGCAATATCATATGCCTTACACTTACACAACGGTAGACATGAGCGTTGTAAATAAAAAAAGAACTTTGTTGATGCCTCACACACAGCTTGTTTCATTCCATTTTTACGTCTAACAACCCTTTTTGAAAATCACTACTTACTTAATAAACGTAGGGTTTGCAG